>OY294025.1:8663212-9263212 GCA_958510785.1 Exephanes ischioxanthus
CCGGAGAACGTGGCCGAGGCGAGGCGAAGGAGAAAAAAAAAAAAAAAATCGAAGCGCGAAGGTCTACGGCGAGGCGGGAGGGAGAGCGGTGAGAGCGTCGGCACGCGACAATGGAAAAATCGCAGCTGGTTAAACGCGGAAGGGTTGGTTCGGCTGCGATGATTAGCATAAAGAGCCCGATTACATGGCTCAAGCGGCCACGGGGTGGTCGACTCGCCGTAGGGTAATGACACATTATACACGCACGCCACGCGAACCCTTTAGAGCATTGTTATTTTTTTTTCTCAATTTTTTTTTACACGTATACCTTTCTTTTGTACGGGGCGATTTCTCGAGGCAGCAAAAACAGACACGTCGAGGCGAGGAAAAAAAAATTGAGGCACCGCTCTCACAGGCAGGAAGCCACGAGCTCGATTTATTTACTCGAGGCTAATAGTGCTGACGAGAGAGACGAAAAAAAAAATAATTCAGAGTAGCGGGGGGTTTTAGCGAGGAAAACATAAATATAGCAGAATTAATCGTGGCATTGGGTTGCACGTTTTTTAAATGCAATATTCGGGAGACATTTATGCAATGAGGCTGAGAGTCGGTTATATTTCGCATCAATAATTCACGATGATTGTGAAGAAAAATATACTGCTCTATTGGATTTTAATTTTAACTGAGTGCGCTTTGGGCGGTTCGCAAGGAATGGAAGATGGTAGGTCGAAGGACGCTGAAATGTGTCACTTAGTTGAGAGTATGTTTTCATTCTTCCTAAGAAAAAAAAATTGGACTCAAATTGGGTAATCTTTGAGCGGGGTCATTGTACTCTGTAAAGGACATGGAAACATAAAAATCGATAGAAATCTGGGTGTATTGTAATGGAAGGTCCGCCTTGGATCACGCCGGTGGCTCTTTTAAAACGTGTTCAAACTAATTTTTTAAATCTTAGTACCGAATCGACTCGAAGGTAACGCAAAGACTACCTCGAGGGACACATTTGTAATGAAAACAACGGCACATTCGTATCAATCTCAGAGCGGTAAACCGTTAGGAAGAAAAAATAACATTACCTCCAATTTTGCCTGACCGGCCCGATCTGACTTGTCCTCCACGCACGTGCACACAAACACAAAAAGACGCGCACCGCTCGACACGAGAATAAACATGGTGGATCGGGTTAGTTGTATGCAGGCTTTGACGAATACTCGGCAGGTTACGAGACACTAAAGTAACGTTTCACACGGACATATTTAACGAGCAAAAAGTAGATAATGTACGAGCCCTTGTATGAGCTTTCAGTATTGAGAACTCTACTGTTAGATTCAGAGATTTTTTACGTGCTGAGCTGAAGGAATCTGAGGCGGATCGAGAATTCGGGAGAATATCATATACGGAGAAGGGAAGAGAATATCATATATGGAGAAGCGTCCGATATTGCAGACTCAGCGAGAAAGTCAGCGCATTCATCCAAATTGGCCTGGTATCCAAGTTAACTTTATATAGAAATTTTGATTACGTAGGATTACGTAATTGTAATCCTCCGATTTTGAAGCGTCGGTAAAAAAAAAGTAGCGGAATTAGCGTATTGATTGAATAAGTTTAGAAATTCTGCATTAGCATTGAATGATGTCTGTAAAGTATGGCTCGTGTGAAGAGGAACATTCGCAGATAGAGAAATTAAAGATTTTCTGACTTGTCCATACACGCACACAGAAGACGCGCGCATAGCTCGACACGAGAATAAACATGGCGGACCGGATGAGTTCTATCCAGGCTTTGACGAATACTCGGGAGGTTACGAGATAGCAACGTGACTTTTCACTCGGAAATACTTGGCGTGCAAAGTAATCTGTGCACTTTCAAGCCACCTATATTCGTCAGTACGGAATTACAACCCCGGCAATAAAGGTGGCATCGTTTCTCCGCAAAACCGATTCTCCACACGCGTTGGAGGATCTGGTTTGTGTTGGATAGAACTACGCGTGTGTAGTATCGGTTTGTGGAGAAACAGTGGGCTGCCATAAAGATTCGCCGATCGATGATGATTCGGGTCAAAAGCCAATTCTCTCCTGACGTTTTAGGATCACTTACGACGTCAGTTCCGCGATAACGAACTTTGCCACCGAGCATGCTTCAGCTTTCCCGGTTATATCTATTTTCATTGCACTGACTCGATTATCGTTTTGTGACTGTTTGCATCCGACAGCGCGATCCACCGTTCGCATTCTAACTTTCTCATATCACTGTTTTGCGGATTGATGAAAATTTATTTAACTTCTCACGTATGACACGGGATCGTTAGAGGCGCAAACGTGTCCCACAAACAACAGAAATACCGGTGGGCCAGTGGCCGGCGTGCAGCGCCTCTGTGTCTCAGCTACCAAACATAGCACTGAACAGCTGTTTTTTTTCCGTACACTGTGACCATAAGCGCGTTTGTTCTGGCACTTGGCTTAGTGGCCTAAAGCCATCACGGATAGAAGAAGAAGAAGTGCGTTTGTTTAGACACGTTTATCTGTGGTAACATTTGACACTTTTTATAACGCGTCGAAAACACGCGCTTTTCGTATGTCAATAACCAAAGTGTGCATTATTAATACGCGAAAACCGTGTCTTCTCGACCCGTTTTAAAAGTGTCGAAAGTTACTGCAGATAAACGTGTTTACCGCCTAGCGTGCTAGCGCACTAGTCACCCATTTGTTTCTTCGCCAGTGTCACGATGATTAAAAACATATGAAACACCTCCCAACCCTGACTCAGTCGGTATCAAAAACTGTAATCAACTTTTCTCACGGATACTCGCATGAACGGCTACAAAAAAAGTCTCCTCGAAGACGGATATCATCCCGGCTTTCGATGAGCCTCTTCTTTTGACCATACACGCCAGAATCCGTCAGAAAAGTTGATTACAGTTTTAGTACCGACCGCGGTATTGCACGTGCTCTGAAGAGAAAGAAAAATGTTTTAAATTTTTAATTTATTTTAAAGGCTGCTACATTATACACACATATGCATCTATGCAGACGAGTTTTTTTCTTCTGAATTTGACTTTCCAACTATTTGGAGGGTTTTGAGTACTGACAAAAATGTTTCAAAAATGTTGAAATTTTCGAAACTCTTTTCGTAACGAAGAGATATAGAAGACATAATTGAATTTGAACAGTTACTTCGTTTCCGTTTTACTGTGTGGCAATATGTGTCGGCGGGTGAGGTGTGCTAACACTATGTGTGTGTGCGTGTGCGTGTGGTATGGGAAAATAAATCAAACGACGAAATAACTGCGGTCTCGACGCGTATAGGTGCTATGGCACTGAGAGGGTAGTAAATCGTCGATGGAGTTATAAAAGTGGGCTCGGAGCGAGCGCGCTCGTGTGTAGATTCCCCCATTCAACCCCCCCGTGTAGGTAGGTATTTCTATCTATATATATATATATTGTGTGTGTATATATATATACAATATATACTATAGTGGTCTTTTATATAGTATATATGGCCTCCGCATGGTTTTCGCGGCTACGCCACACAAAACAAGAGATACAGGGATGAACTGATCACGAACGAACAAGCGAAAATTTATCGTTCTATCTCCCCTTTCCATCGCACCGGTTTCTGAATTTTTCTTACCCGTTCGGAAGGGCTGCAACGAAAATCTTTTTTCAGTAAAAAAAAAAAAAAACTGCTGTAAAAAATTACCGTAGCTATAATCAATTTTTATCTGTACCATCTTAATTTTAACTTCTCCAAGATCCAAAAAAATGAAGATAATAGTACATTTTTATTTAAATAATGTTTTGTTAATTCATAAAGTTGCACGGTTTCTTCCCCAAAAGAAGCAAACGTTCGATTTTAATGAAAGCAATTTTTTTTTTTCGATTTCCAAGCGATCGACGTTCGTTTTTTTTTTTTTCACTGCACAGAAAATCTTTGTGCGCAGTTGCGGTTCTTTATCAACCGTCATTCGAGCTGAATTCTGTAAAAAAAAAAAAGTGAAAATTGTCAATGTTCAACGTCCTTGTTACCGCAGCCGATATTCGATCGACAAATCGCAAGACCGCAGGGTGCTTCGGGCGTTATATTCTAATTCTCTCTCGGCGGTTGTTCTCGCTCGTCGAACCCTCGGGGACAAAAAGTCGCTATTTTCGATATTGTTTTTTTTTTTTCTTCGTTACTTTTCTCAGTTCGTTCTGGTCGCCCGTTTTTTCCATTCTCCCGCTCACTCGCCTGCTCGTGTTTCATCCGACTAGACGAATTTTTGAACGAGCGTAAAAAAAAAAAACTAAAAAAAAAAGACTCGAAAAAAACTAGTACGTCTCGCCAATCGCGAGAGCGCAAAGGCGGAGGCCCTCGTTAAATTACTACAGTTACCGATTTCGACTTCCGGGGTGCTCGCGGTGTGCACCGAGCGAGGGTGCGCGGCGAACTTATATGCATGCACACGCTCGTGAGAACATTCAGACGTCAATCAGCGGCGCGACTCGATATGCGTGTCGCTCGTGGATATCCTTGTAGGGGGGGAAAAAAAAGAACCACGATCCAAGTTTTTTTTTTTCACCAACGATATTCGCTATTCACGAGGAGAAGTCAGTCACTCGAGCTCGCGAGAGTTGCGCGGAGCTATGTGACAAAAAAAAAAGTTCGTCACGTCGAGGACTGTTTGCTTTTTTTTCTCGCCTACGTAACCACCGACACCACCGGCAGCGACAACAGCAGCTCTTGACTTCATGTATGAGAGAATATGTTTTTTTTTTTTGCATCCAACCGTCACGCATTGTTAACGTCAATTTTTTTTTTTTATGAATTTCCGTAAGAACGGTTTTTGACGTGACGAGATCAAGAGGATGGAGTGGTGAATTTTGAATAGTCGATCGAACGCAGTCAATGACTCCGATCGCAGGAGTGAGGGCTGGAGGGGGCTTTGGCGAAGTCGACATTGAGAAAGTGATCTCGAGAGGACTCTCGGAGAGATTGGAATTAATTTATATCGCGCAATTGTTTCACTTATAGATGAGGATTTGTTCAATTTTTTTTTTTACCACTCACGTTTTGCGTAGTAAGAAAAATTGTATTGCGTAGTAAAATTGCAAGTACTTCTCGATGGTAAAAAAATCTGAAAAAATGCATGCATATTAAAGGTACTGAAAATATTAATTTTGCATAATGATAATGCCAAAATGTTATTAACAAATTAATGAAAAAATTAATTGTTTAACAAAGTACTCGACAAACCAACGTTTTTTTTTACGAAAATGATTCGTTCATTTTTCTGAATACGCATGAATTTTTTCAGATTTTTGTTTGTTTTGTTGCATGTGTGAAAACTCGATCTTATAAAAATGAAAGAGGTCTTCAAACTTTTGGTCACCGACCAAACCATACCACCGACCGTTCTATACTTCAACCACATATTGTTTTCTTATTTTTTTTACCGTCGTTCACAAAATATCCTTTTTGACGAATTCCGAATTGACCGAACTTGTTCTGTTTCATGTGGAGAATTTTTAGCTTTGTGAAGAACCGCAAAAAATTAGAAAGCAGTGTGCAAACTTAATCTTCATCTTTTTTATATATTTTTAACGCGCATGCAATGGTCTTTTTATACTAAAAAAAAACAAGTTAAGTTTCATGCCGGTAGTTCGGACGAATTAAGGAGAGAAAATCGTGTACACGCCCTCGGAGAGAATAAATTACTCGAATCTACCAATTTTACCGTTCGAGCCTCTCCCTCTTTCTCTGCCTACGTTTTTCTCGCCCTGCGCATTTCGTCCTTTCATCTTTGTCTCTCCGGCTCCCCACGCTCGAGTTGAGCGAACAAAAGGAATCGCGAAGTTCTCCGGT
The DNA here is from genome assembly GCA_958510785.1 of Exephanes ischioxanthus. Classification (NCBI taxonomy): domain Eukaryota; kingdom Metazoa; phylum Arthropoda; class Insecta; order Hymenoptera; family Ichneumonidae; genus Exephanes; species Exephanes ischioxanthus. Next base: position 8,669,033 of record OY294025.1, read on the forward strand.
TGCAAGAGTCGCCGGTAAGACTTTTTAATTAAATTCTAAATTGAAGAACGACTCTTGCTACAGCACGCTTCTTCCTTCCCCCCCCCCCCCCCCCCCCCCACCTTCTCCTCATTCTCTCCAAGGCAGCAATATTTTACGGCTCGTTCAATTATCGGGTTATCACCCGCGGCACGGGAATGTATAGAGTAAAGCTCGTTAATTGCCAGTCACTCATTCGCTTCCGTTTTCGGCTCAAGTACTTTTACATTTGATAATATTTAGTTTATTTATACGTTTATTTACTATTTTATTTATATTTATTAATTTTTTCAATGCTTTTATTTTGATGTATTATTAATTGATAATTTTCTCAACTTTTTTATTCCACTTCCGGGGGCGACGGAGCCGCGCAAGCTAGAAAAATGTTTTGCAACACCGAGAGAAAACATTTAACGAAAAGAGCCCTTTTTTAGCGAAAAACATTTCTTTGAGAGTGTTCGCTCGATAAAAAATTTCCGCGATTGGATTTTCGCGTTGAAATCTAAATTTGAATTCGCTTGATTTATAAATAAACGATTATTTTCTTATCCAAACGTTAATTAACGAATTAACTATTTAATTAATGAAGTGCCTAGTGATAAATTCGTAAAAAAAAAGTATTTTTTTATCGTCCTTATTTCACGGCTTTTTTTATAATCCATCGATGACTTCGTTACAGCACGCGCCAAGCTGTCCACCAGTTTTTTTCCCTCCATACGGCATACGCAGTCATACTATATGAAAAAAAAAGTAAAAAGCCCGAGGCACTCTGTTGCTCGCTCTCAACCCCTACGATTGACATTTTACCGTCCACGCGCGTTTTTTTTTTTTCTCGATCACTTCGTATTTGCAGACAGTCGAACAATGCGAGTGTATCGAGCGAACAGATAGGCCTCGTGCTCACCGTACGTGGCCATGGCATTGTTCATCTTCGTTGTGCTCTTGCAACGGGGTACCGCGGTACAATAGAGGGAAGGGGGCAACAACTGCCCCCCGTAAACCTCCGTGCCACAAAAATCGGCTACTACTGATCGCTGTTTTTTTTTTTTTTTTTTTTTTAACATATAGACTTTTTTTTTGGGGTGAAAACTCGAGAATCCATATAGGCATCGCGACGAAGGGTGGAATAATAATAACCAAACGATGGGCGGGTTAGCGATCGAGATGATGGGCGTCCGGGGTCCTCGACGATTTGCCAACATCATTTTTCAACCCCCTCTCGAATAGATTGTACGTATGCTCGAAGTTTTTTAAATTCAAACTGGAGACAAATCTAGTGGCTCATATTTGTAATTTTTTAAAATTATTATGTAAATTGGATCAGAATTTGTGTGGCAAATTTTTGTGTAATTTTCATTATCCAATACTTTGCGGGCCAACCCCTAACATTCATAAATCCAATTGTTTGCGGTACCCAATGTTTCGTCTCTTCAACGATTTATATGCGCAAATAATTTCCCCGGTAAACAGTGTGGTCAAGCTCGCTCGGCGTCTTTCGTGCCAGCTACATTATATCGCGTGACTAAAATCACAAGGACGTATTCTCCGTGTACAGTGGGACCTTCCCTAAATTGTGGCTGCAGACCAGCGACTTCCGTCAAATCATACTTCGGTAGGTTGAGCCCAACGACTCACGAGACGGCGATGAGAAAAACCACGGTGGTTAATAAAAACTGTGATTACATTTTTTTTTTAACCATTATGACTATTTCCGGCTAAATACAAATTCTTACATGAACTTGCATTGATATCCGCTTCGTGTAAAAATATGCTTTTAAGGCCCGGTGAAAGATGTACCACGTGATATATGAGTGCGAGAGAGATAGACGCACTTTTCGAATCGATGCCATTTAAAACCAGTTGACATTTCGGATAAAACGAAAGGGTCATCGGACGCGGTATTAAATTGTGCATTCGCTAATGCTTTGCTTTTCCCGAAAAGTCTACGGTCTCTGAATCGCATTTACTACAGATTTTGGTTACCGACTGAGTCGTTTCGCATGTTCTTAACCGGAAATTGTGAGCATCCGTGCAAAGAATGAATTGCAGTTTCCGTTACCGACCGAGCGCGGGTTGAGCGGGATGGAAGTTTTAGAAATTACCGGAGTATGAATCAACAGAGGTTCCACTGTACAAAGCGTATAAAATAGGCCTTTCCAGTTTTAGTCACGCGATATCAATCCCCCCCCCCCCCCCCCCCCCCCATGGTCCTTTTCTCTCGCAGATAGCTCGGACAGTTTTCGGGATGGGAGTTTTAACACTCCCGCTCCCTCTCTTCAGACTTTATTCGAGCCGCACCGGGTTGTGGAGAGCTCGATGTCGACGAGAGTCTCGTGCCAGTGCGATGAATGCCGTTGCGGATGAATATCAGACGCGGCGGTGAGACTATATTTCCCCGTCCGTCCGACCGCAGTCCGAGTTGTATCACTTTTCGCATTCACAAAGCCGTCACTGTCGACACGCCGGCGAATGTGAAAGGGGTATTATACCCTACGATAATGAAAGCGAACCTCTCGCTTTTCGATTACAGCGTACTTGACGGCGATGCAAAACAGACGGCTTTTTCGTTCGGCCGGGGAGCGTGTTTCAGAGAGCTTTGTAAAATAAACTCATCAGGCTGGACTCAATTACGTTTTCAGCAGTATCGATTTGTATCCCGCAACTCTTCCACTCGTCGAATCATTTTCATTTTCTCGTTGAAGTAACGCTCGCTGCATCCATTGAAATGTCGATGTGGCAATCTTCAATCATGCTCCTCAACGGCTTCGCCATCGAGCTGATATCTGCTGTAAAGATTTTTTTTTTATCAGTGGAGAAAAAAAAATGTATAAGAATTTGCTATTCAAATTTAAGGCATGATTACTTTCCGTCTTTCATTATTAGGAAATATCGAAAACGATTCTCCTTTTTTTTTTTGCATTGCGGGTGTTACTGACTGGCATTCGGTCGACTTTGTTCGGATTATTATATCACTTCCTTAAGGTGAAGTGAAACACGTTCTCTGCCGCTCTCTCTCGCTGCCCCGTAAGACCAATGACTCTATCTCTCTCACACTCCTGCCTCCGTCACGTGACTTTCACTTCGCCTTAACGAGGATCGGTGATGAGAGCAAATCCAAGGTAAAAAAATCTGATTTTTTTTTTATGCATAGCTGTAACCTCGAAGCACGCGTACGCAAAATTTTTGAAGGATCTACTGCGTAGTTTTGGAGATATGAAATTACAAAGTTGTGACATTTTACGTATAGTTGTACGTAATACGTGTAAAAATTGAAAAGTGACCACCATGTTTTTCTACTATTTACGTTTTTTGCATATGGTAGATTCAAGATATAATCGTAAAAAATATATTTAGTGTTCGTCACTGTTTTCTGGATGTCGCTATCACAACGGTTTAAAATTTGAAAGGTTACCGCAAATTTGTTGTAGATATCATTAATAGTTTGAAGAGGGCTGAAGGACCCAGGTCGATGGCCCTTTGCCTAGGTGTAAAGTTAGCATTAGGTATACAATTTAGTATGAGAAGATAACTGTAAATATTAACTTTGGCAATAAAGCTCTTTTACTACTACGAGTTTGAAGGAACAAATGATGCGACCTCTCGCTCACTCGCCTCTTACCGCGCAACACAACTGTTCCTATTCCCTCCCTACCATTGCCACCGAGCCTCTTTGAGGCGATGTTAAACGAACTCAATCTATAAGAAAAATTGTCATTCCTCCGCAACTGCTATAACAGCTTCATTCGGATGGCCCTCAAAGAGCCGGGTCGATCGCGAAAGGATAGTCTCGTATACCTTCAATTGTTTTATTTATTTCTAAAATTTTTCATCGTTCTTTAACAGGTGTCACTGCAAAAGTGTATCTGGTACAAAAAAATAATACGTTTTTATGATCTATGTTACGGACCGACCTTGAACTCTTATTCTTATCATACACTCGCTTCGAATGATTTGGCAATCTACTGCGGGAAGCGATAATTTAGCGATCGTGAGAATTTACTGGCAGATGCTCTTTGCAAATGAGATCTTTTTGCGTTCTTTTTTTGCTCTAGATATCGGCAAATGCTGCTCTTCTTTTCGCAACTGTGGAAGGCTTTTGTATCTAATAATTGTACAAAGTTGCAAGAGGATAAATAAAAGCGTCTCAATGAGTAGATTCTGCTGATATCAAGGAACTCAATAAATCAAAATGTTTACTTTTTTAATTCAACGTTTAAAAAATTATAAAATCTTTTTTTTCTTCCGTCAAGAAGAAAGTGAAGCGGATCAGCACGTTTATGTACTCCTTGGGACAAAAATAAATTTTACATCACTTCGAGAAGAAAATTTCGTGAAAATGTGTAAAAAAAATAAATAAAATAATGCGACAAAACGTTAATTAAATTGAATCTACCAGATTCTCGGAATCGACGTAAACGTGTGTATGCGCGACTAGAAAAGAAATAGGAAGCCAATCTCGATGCAGCGAATTCTTTCCAAAAGAGGCCTCGTTTCCCGCGACGCCACTTCGAGGATTTTAGTGTCTTTCCGCTAAAAACTCGATGCTATCGATTCGATATTTGGCGTGATTCTCTTACGCCAAAGGTTGCACGAGTTCCACGAAACATTATGAATTTACGCGCCATTTTGAACATCGGCCAAATATTCATCGTACTTTTTCTCCTGTGCCTGTTGGAGCTTCTGCAGCTTCTTCAGTTGCCCTTTGCTGATCTCTTTGCCATTGTTATCGTGAGTCGGCAGTCCGTTGTCGTCGAACAGCGAATATTTGTCAGTTTCCATTCTGAACATATCGGTGGGAGGAATTTTTCTGAGAGCCGCTTTCGCCGCCGCAGCGGCAGCGGCTTCGGATTTCTTCTTCTCCTTCTCCGCGGCTTTCGCTGCCTCCAACTTCTTCTTGGCCTCGAGCTCTTTTATCAATTCGTCGCGATTCACTAACTTTACTTTGCAACACCCGTCGTCGTCGTCCTCGAGGCGGACGCCCACGTTCGGCAATACTTCGTCGCGCAGCCTGTCGCACTCGCGAAGAATTTCCGTAGCCTTTAGCGTTTTCGCATGGCCTCGGACCTTCTCGCGGAAATCTCCGAGGATCGTCAGATACGGCATTATCGTTTCCTCGACCTGTGAACAAGAAAAAAGCCTTTTAGATCATTCCGCATGGCGAATGCGCTGGAGTTCGATGAAGTATTTTTTTCATGTGAATAAAAAGAAGAAAAAAAATTACGTTCGAGCCAGCAGATTCGCTGTCAATAGGAAATCCAATGCCATCGTGGGCCGACGTAATGGCTCCGAACACCACGAACATTTGGGTGATATAAGCTGCGACATCCCGCAGCAATAACGTATTCGGACTCTTGGTCTCCTTCGTGTAAACGTTGCACTGACCTACGAGATCTCTTATCACATCCAGCGCGGTTCGCGTGTCAACATTGTCTGCAAGTTCAATGCGAAAGGGTGATTAACATGAGATATTAATGCCCCGGTATAAAAGTGGGATCAAGGCTCACTACGCCGATAACAATATCTCCTATGAGTCAGAGTAATCGATTACGTACCACAGAGTGCATTGTGCACAGCCTCCTTAGCCGCGTAGAATTTTTTATTCAATTCCAATTCGTCATCGGTCCATTTACTGAAAGTCTGGAGCTTCGTTCCTGTGCCTAGGCAGCGGATTCTGCACTTTACGTTCAGGAAGAACTCCTGTGAAAATACATTTTCTTAATTATCAATTTGCTGTCCTCGGATTGAAACGTGAATTATTATCATCTCTTTAAGTCCACTGTGCTCGATGTTTCATGGAATTAAATAATCAGTAGGAATTTTTTTTACGCACATTGAGGAACTTTTCATATTGCACAGCCATGTCCATGGTGTTGTCGCTATAGTCAAGTGTATCCTTCCAAGAATGAAGAAGAAAAGCGAGCCTGAGTTGCCTGGCCGTGTGTTTCTTCAAAGCCTCTTGAATGGTGATGAAATTCTTGAGAGACTTGGACATTTTGCAACCGGCTATGGTCAGATGTCCCGAGTGAAGGAAATATCTGACCCAGTGAGAGTTGTCGAAGTAGGCCTCGGCTTGAGCGAGTTCGTTGTCGTGATGGGGAAACTTGAGATCCACACCGCCGGTGTGAATGTCGAGACTGTCGCCGCAGATCGCCGATGCCATGACGGAGCACTCGATGTGCCAGCCGGGACGACCTTTCCCCCATGGACTCTCCCACGAAGGCTCGCCCGCTTTCGACGACTTCCAGAGGGCGAAATCCGTAGTTGATTTCTTCTCCGATAACCGCTCTTCTGACACCGACAGATCGCCTGTTTTACCGATAGAAAAAGCCATTATGAGTATGAAAATTTATTGAGAAAAATGTTACCCTCGTCCCCGTGCATCGAACTGCTTATTACAGACAGTAGTTTTGGCTTTGCTTTAATATATTTGCAGGTCCAAAATATCGCACCGATAGATCTGACAATTATCGACGGAGCAACGAGTTACCAGAAATTTTTCATCGCAAGGTGCGAAAATTGCGGTTTTACGCACGTGAAGCGGGCGGAAAAGTGGCCATTTCCGCACCGAGTGATGAAAAATATTTTTTAGTTGCGAAAAAAAAAAATTACCCTCGCCCTCCTGCAAGCTCGAAGTGTCGCCGTACGCTTCCGGCACCAATTTGGCGTAATGATGCTTATCCCGTTTGTCGAAACCACCGACGTCGAAATAAACCGATCCATTGCTAACATAAGCTAAACCGTTGTCGACGATCTTCTCAATGTACGCTACTATCTCCGGAACGTACTCGCTGACTCTCGTTAGAACGTTAGGCCTCAAAACCTTCGGAATAAAAAAAAAGTTTGCAAAATGAAATATCCGCATGTAGAATTCGGTCGGTCGAGATTCGAGATAATACAACATTTTTATTACGTTCAATGCGTCCATGTCTTTGTGGTACTCGGATTCCCAGTGTTGGGATAGTTTGTTGAAAATCGCGTTTTCCGTAACGCTCGCACCGTGATTTCTGTCCAACCACTCTGACAACGGATCTCGCGCTTCCTTCAATAAATCCTAAAAAAAAAGTAAGAAAAAAATTAACAAAAAATCATTTTACATGATACTTGTCTAGCTTCGAACTTTCGCGGGAGAGTCAACGGCTCAATTCGCGCGAATCGAAGCGATGTCGACGACAAAAATGGTTCCGATAGAAGGTAATCGAAACAAAGCTGAAGGTGGTTAAAAAAATGTTAGTCGCGATTATGAATTGTGTAGTATTGTATATTCAAATTTTATAGTAGTTTTATATATTCAAATTTTGTATGTCTCGTGCTTTTAGTTCATAACTGTTCTGTGTAAAGGAGTTACTCCGTCAATAAAAGCAAATTAAATTAAAAAATAATATTAAAATAATAGAAATAAATAGAAATAAAGAAAAAAAAAAAGACAAAAAATAAACAGATATATTATTATTATTATGTTTACACATGCTTTATTTTTGTTAATATTTGTATTTTTATCTAAACTGTAAAAATTGAAAATGTAAAAGGGTTCGTCCCGTAAATAAAATAAATAAATAAATAAATAAAAAGTACACAGTGATAATTAAAAACGATTGTCCCCACCTTTTGATACTCCAACATTTTTCCCTCATCCTTTGCAGTAACGGCTCTCTCTAGAGCTTCGACTGCCAGCTTTACCCTCAAGAGCATCTGCTCCAGCATAAATTTTTTATCATTGTCCGTAGTAGTTTTCACCGTCTCTTGGAAAGTCGACAGTACGCTCTTCGCGTCTTCAAGTACATTGTCCAGACTGTGATTCTCCTCCAAGTATCTCTCGTATAAATAATTCTGTCTGGCCCTCTTTATTATCTTGTCGTCTACGTCCGTGATATTCATCACGTACAGAACGTCGTAGCCAAAATAATCGGATAATATTCTTCTCAGGATATCGAACGATATGTACGATCTGAAAAATTGAAAAAAAAAAAATTGATAGAAATAAAAATTTGATAACGGTGAGCAAATAAAAATATTTTTCTTTTTTTGTACCTTGCGTGTCCCATGTGAGAAGCATCGTACACGGTAGGCCCGCAACTGTACCAGAGGACGCGCTTGCCATGTTGGGGGACGAATTCCTCCTTCTGACGAGTCAGGCTGTTGTAAAGCTTCAAAGCCGAATTACCCTTTCGAGCCGGCGGGCTCCAAGCTGGCTGTCCTCTCTTAGACATTGCTACTTCTAAGCAAAATGAACAATTATTCGTCTATACAAATATTTCACTTTCTTTTTATTTTTTTTACCATCATTGAATGACGATTTTTTTGTTTTGTTTTGTAAAACAATTTTTTTCCCGGTATATTTTTTGACAATTTTTGCCGCGTTAATGAAATGGAAAAAAAAATATTGCAAAATCTACGCGCGATACCAGGAAATTTCGCATGACACGAGAGGTTACCGGAAATTCCAACATTCCTTCGTGTGCGACAGATATATTGTTTAAAGGAAGAAAAAAATGTCTGTTGTTGCTAATAAATGAGATATGTGGTGGTAATTCGTCTCAATATTCGAATGCTATTTAAATAATTTGACAAAATTATAAAAAAGTGTTTGAACGAAACATACGGCATACGCGACGATTCGACGCTTCAGCAGGTGCTTCGTTCCAATTAAGGTGACGTTATGTTCGATGGAACTTGCAGTCTTGCGCGCCGTGTGTGGCGTGTGGGTAAGCTTGCGTTGAACGTAGCTCAATCCACGCCCGCCACAGTTCTAAAATGGTAAGGCAAAGAAAGAAATGAAATTTGTCCATACTAATGTTATAATTTAATTGAAGTACTAATCTATTTTTAGAAAATAGTCTGCAGTGTAAAAAAAAATTCGTATGAAATTTAATGTAACGGACTGGAAGTTTTTATGCACAAACTGGTATATTAAATTTCATGTACAATTGTGATTAAGAATTGATGTTCAGTATTAAAAACATTGGAAATCTTTGTTTTTAATAATTTACTATAATTTTAATAATTTACTAAAATTTTTATAATTTACTATAATTTTTTAAATTTACTTTAATTACAATGAAAAAATATATTAATTTTTCATCACAATTGTACATTAAATTTACAATTTTTTTACAGTGTATTTACGTTCGATTGTTTTCGACTCGACAGATAGACGTCTGATTTTCGATCGGGAGGGTTGGCAGTCGTGTTCAATTCGTGAAGTCAAAAGCCGATCCCCTTCGCTGGCCGGATTTCACTGCGTCGAAACGTGGAATAATCACCATCATGATGTCGGTTCCAGCAGTTTTTATGGATTTACCTCCCGAGGATCAGGTAATTCGACGAATCGTTCTATAGAAAATAATTCAACTCGTGAAAATGAATCTGCCCGTTCGAACTTTCTTCTACTTGCTTTGCTGTAACGACGCGACGGGACGCTCGAACGCGAGCTTCGAGGTTACGTCGCCGGATTCCTCGATTTTTATTATTGACGAATTGCACTCGTTTTCAGGCACAGGAATTGCGAATTTACTTCAAGAGCCTCGGTGCCGAAATCAGCGACGAGAAGTCGCCGAGAGGCATCGAGGACGATCTGCACAAAATCATCGGCGTGTGCGACGCCTGCTTCAAGGATGGAAACGAAACGGAAATCGAAACTATACTCAACGACATAGTTTCCATCATGATACACGTAAGGAGTCTTCTTTACCGTTCTTTTATCGAACGTAAAATTAAAAAAAATAAAAAAATAATAATTAATTTTTTTTTTTTAGATACCAGTGGAACGTGCAGAAAATCTGATCCTAGCTTTCTGCGAAAAGCTGAAGAAAGCACCGGGCCAGAAGCTTGGACTTGTCTCGCTGAAAGCGTGAGTATTTCCAAAAAACCTGAAAATTGAGATGTTCACAAAGCTTTCTCATCTAATCTAATATTATATTGTGTACAAAGCTTCTATGAAAAATCATTTTTTACGATTATTTGACTTCATCATAGAGGAAGCTTTGTCGGAAAAAGAAAATAATTGGATTTGAAAAATACGGCTGCTTGAGCATACAAAAAAATCACTAATTTTTGCAATATTCACTACAAAGATTCCCTATAAAAATAGAAACTTTTTATACAACTTGTTAGCCCGATAACTCGAAAATTGTAAGAGTTAGTGTGCGCAGAGATTTTTCCTGATCAAAGTTCAAAATAGTGTAAAATTGTTATGCCTGAATGCATTGGGCTGAAAATTTGCCAAAACATTGACCCCTCCACCTACTTTAGAAATTTCATCTTCATAGCTCAAGCTGTTCTCAAGTCAGAAGATTTTCAATTTTTTGGGTCTGAGGCACACACACACACACATCCAGACATTTGTTCTAAATACGATTTTCCGATGTTTTGGAATATTCTGAACACGTTTTCATTAAAATTTTGAAAAACATTTTTTTCACGAAAACAAAGCTTCTTCCGTGAGGCAGCAAAATTAATAAAACTTGAGACTTACTGAAACAAATTATTCCAATAATTAATTAAATTAAATTGATATCAATTGAAACATTCAAAGCGATTTTTAACTGTTTCACAATGATAATCCACTCTAAGCAATGATTTACAACTTCTGAAATTGTTTAGTCAGCTTATACGTGTTATCATCATAAAAGCATCTGTAGTGTCCTTTCGTCCTTAAAGTCCTGGAAATCTTCGGGAATTTTGCATAACTCCGAAGTGTTTAAAATGTCCTTGAAATATTGTAAAATCTTTTTATCTCACCTACATAAATTTCCCACTGATTACGAAACGTGCACATTTACGTAAAGATTTTTTTAAATACTCATTAACTCGGAGCATAATTAATTATTAACACGAATCAGCACTATCGATTTTAATTTTTGTCAGCGAGAAATCAGTACATTTTTTCCACTGTGACGATTCCGGTAAAAGTTGCGGAAATCTCCTTAAATTTCGTATACATAAATTACCGGATATCGCGGTTAGCGGATAAAAATTGTGGAAAAAAATTGATTAAATATTTTTCTCTTCTGCAGGCTGTGGCTGCTCTTCCAATCCCTGGAGGAGAAATCGCCTATGAGATATCACGTATATTATCACCTGGTGCAAGTCGCCAGGAGCGTGGATCAAGTGAAGGCGGTTTACAGCGGCGTCGATCAGCTGAAAGATCAATTCAAGGCTTTTCCACCGACGAATGAGCAGATGCAAAAATTGCTGCGTCTGTTGCACGAAGTCCTCCTCAGCTGTAAACAAGGGTGAGCTTTGATCCGGTAATCCTGTCGTATCATCAAAACCTAAGGTGATTATCGAATATAATTTTTTTTCTTCTTTTCTACAGCGATCAAGCCGCAGCAGTGATGGTCGAGCTTTTGGGCACTTACACGGCTGAGAATGCATCTGCCGCTAGGGAAGACGCGCAACATTGTATTCTCGCGGCGCTCGCCGATCCTAACACGTTCCTTCTCGATCCATTGCTCGCCCTTAAGCCCGTTAGATTTTTGGAAGGCGAACTCATACACGATCTTCTTCTCATATTCGTGCAAGAGAAACTACCGGCATACATGACCTTCTACAAGAATCATAAAGAATTCGTCGAGCACACGCTAGGTGAGTAATTCTTGTAGCCCTATCGTCGCCGAGCTATTTACTTTTTCGGTAATAGATATTTTTAGCGTGTTTGTGGTGAGATCGATGCGAAAAGATGTAAGCAACATTTCTGATAACATGACATGGCTATTTGGCAAATGGTATAACAATCATGGGCCCCAGAATCGAAATACTCCGAGTTTACCTTACCCATGTGTGATCTTTCACAGTTAATTTAAAAAAATGCTTTATCTTTTTTTTTTTCTTATTCTTCTTCAATGAATTAATCAAAATAGCACAGAGAATATTTCTGTCTTTTAGAATTATACGATAATAATATGTAAAAAAAAAATGTCTCCTTACAGGTTTGAATCATGAACAAAACATGAAGAAAATGAGGTTGCTGACTTTCATGCAGCTCGCCGAGACCAACCCGGAAATGTCCTTCGACACGATTCAGAGTGAGTTGCAGATCGAAGAAGTGGACGTTGAAAGCTTCATCATTGATGGTAAGCAAACTGCAAAGCTGCAATGTTTAACTGTAAAGGTGTAATGTAAACTGCAAAGCTTTATTTTATTCATCCTGTGTAAAATATTATCTCGGGTCTTTTAACACTGATCTGAGATAAATTATGCAGGAGAAATTAAAAGGTTCAATACTGGCTCAGAGGATTATCAATAGCTGCTGAGTTATCGTAGAATTCGACAAGGTTTCCCCTTAATTCAATGAGCATTTAGTTTATTGCAATTTTTATTCGTTATAATAAATAAGTAACGAAAATTCGATCGTTTAATCTTAATTCAATGGACTTCCGATTCCGCTATGGATCTTTCGTCATACGGCAAAACGTCTCATGCGGTTTGAAAATCCCATTTTTTTCAACCAATGACGTTTTCCGCTATGACGTGACTTCCGGTCTAAAAATGGGATTTTCAGACCGAAAATTACGATCACCCGTATGACGGTACGTCCGGTTTAAAACTTAGATTTAAAAACCGGATCATATGTGCAGTGAATGATAAACATTTGTTTTGCAGTTCTGAAAACGAAACTCGTGAGAGCCCGCATGGACCAGGCCGGCCGAAAAGTACTAATCTCGAGTACGATGCACAGAACGTTCGGGCGCCCTCAGTGGATGCAACTTCGTGATCTTCTGGCCGCGTGGAAGGCAAATCTCGCCGCCGTTCAGGACGGTATGAAGACAGTTGCTGCCGCGCAAATGGATCTCGCTGCCAAAGCAAAGGTTCCACTGGCTCATTGATCCCAAAATCGGAACATCAAATTCGCATCACCGTCTGATCCCTCGCGTCCAAGCCCATCGTCGATCGTCGAGGATATATTTCACAAATGACAAAATTCGGAGCGCTGACACTAACATTCCCGTTGTCATATTGAGATGGAGCGTGTCGACACCTGATCTGTGGGTTTCCGACGAAATATGCAGCGCTTCGAAACTCGCGTAAATGGTACGACCTTCGGTCGAGAAACAAAAAATCAACTGAAAAAAAAAATTTCACTGACTGCAGTGATGACGAAGCGTTTATCTCTATGTGAGAGAAAGCAAAACGGTATTACGAAGCAACTCTGAAGTATCACGCAAAAAAAATCTAATTTTGGTTGAATCGTACGATTTAAAAAAAGGTAACATTTTTACATCCGAATATGAGGATAAGTTGTGAACGCAATTAGTAACATCTTATCCTTTTTTTTCATAAATATAATAACTGCGTCGTCACAAACATTTTGTACAGTCACCTTCGTGTACAGCTTGTATACTTGAAAGAAATAAATCGTACAAAATGTAAATCGTATGACAATCTCATGTATTTTAATTGTAATCAGTATATTCTCTTTATTTCAATAGATCCTTCTTATGATACATGATATAAGAGTTTTCTTTCATTGTACAATCATTTCACCCATATCGTGTGAGCAACATTCGACAAATCGGAGAGCTTGTTGTTGTTTTTTTTTTCTTTTTCCTCTCATAAAAATGTTCACATCATTACATTATTTTACGTGTTTGCACGATCACAAAAGCCACGACATCGCTCCTAATAATGTTTGGTGGACACTCGGTGGATTATCGGTAATGGAAAGTTATTTTCCGACTTGTGAAACAACGATGTCGAGAATATGAAGAAAAAAAATGAAATAAAAAAAAACCTTAGCTGAGTGAAAATGTAGCAAAAAAAAAAAAAAAAAAATAGAAAACAAAATACCGAGAATGCAACTTTGTCACTTTATCGGTTATTCGCCATACTTCTAAATGCCTTTGGAAATTTGGAATCTCGATCGCTCTTGAACAATTTGACACTGTTTTTTTTTTCTTTTCCATTTGCGGTGAAATCGAAGTGAATGTATCATTAAATTCGCAAAACAACTCGGACTACTACAATCGGTTTTACGAACAAAAAAAAAAAAACCCGATAGCTTTGCGTAATCAATATCCCTGGCGAACGCACAAGAAGAATCATTGACTTCCAAACAATAAAAACAAACGAAAAGTAGGTGGGTAACTTGTACTATAGTGTAGTTATTTAAATGAAAATCGAGTATCAGTTGTATATAACTTGAGTAAAAAAATCTATTCTACATTGAATTATATAATTAGCGAGAGTGGTGAAATTTTACATCGATAACTCGGATGCGAGGATACACAATGATATATATCAGTACGATAAACTATGCGCGATAATTCAACGGTCATTCGGTGGTTCATACTTAAAAAAAAATGTAAAAAAAAATCATCACTTGTGACAAAAATTATCAAGCACTCAATTTGTCACCGGCTCAAATTGCCATTCCATGTTTGTGGTTCTTTTGTTTGCTTTATAGAAAAATAAATCAAATCTCTAATACAAAAAAACCGACGTTAAAAATATTACAATTTACAATCATATAAGGCCAATATGGATTTTTCAGCGAATGTACATTCGCCCTTACGGGTCATTCGTTGACGTTTAGGAATTTTACTAAAAACTACTATCATCTTAGACAAATAATTCGAACTCACGATTCATCCGACTTTTCACGATGTCATCGATGATTAACAGCGTGCGCGTTTAATAAAACTACGTAGCTTTCCATTATAACGATACAAGCTCTTTTTAAAAATAATAAACAATGAGACAATAATCGATTGACACCGTAATCACTTTTCGTTTCGTACCATCGTTATTATTTAGCCATATGCGTTTAACTGTAACTACAAAGCCGTTGTCCAAAAGTAAATTGCGAAAATTGCGGTTTTGCGTGCGTAAAACCCTCATTTTCACACCTCGTGAAAGAACATTTTGTACGACCTTCGTGCGAAAAACTTTTTTCATCACTCGGTTTAACGCTCGCTTCGCGTGCGTAAAACCGGCATTTTCGCACCTTGTGATGAAAAATTTCGTACATCCCTCGTGCGAAACACTTTTTCTAACTCGTGTGATTACAGAACTCGCCTTCGGCTCGTGCTGCAAACTCACACTCCTTAGAAAAACGTTTCTCGCCCTCGTGGAGTAATGTACTATTCTGAACTCGTGTGATTGCAGCACTTCGCCTTCGGCTCGTGCTGCAAATTCACGCTCGTCAGAAACATTTTTATCGCACTAGTATCGTAATTTCACAAGGTCTCAAAGTGGGGGTTTTACGCACCCGAAGCGTGCGCAAAATCCCCATTTTCGCACCGGGTGAAATATAATACCATTTCGTATGTTTGACGATTATTTGCACGTAAAAAAATTTGTCGAAACACTAACTTCCAAAGTTCGAAATTTAAACCGTTCAATTACGGAGAAATATTGCAACAAACGAAGAAAATATTATTGTGAACGATATTTTCGGTTTCACTTACGGATTTCCTCGTAAGCAATCACGGGGCGACTGTGCTTAATATTTCGCATCGAAATTTATATCGAAACAAAAGTCATACTTGCTCGACTGACGAAGCTGTCAATCTGTCTGTAACGAAGACTGAGAAAACAAAAATTACACAATAATAGCAGCCTTGCGCACGTAACTCTGAGGCGCGAGAAGACGGGATACGATGGTGAGAAAAGAAATAAATATTACAGAAACTAGAGCTAGAATGAACAAAAAAAAGAGAAAAAAAACGAAAAATAGCAAATCGCGTGTATTCGACAAAGACCTTCTACTACGTCAATTAATCGATACTTCATGAGCAGTCTCTCGCTACACAGCTTATTTATCGGCTAAAAAAAATGTTCATGATTATTTTTTTTTTTTTTCGTAATTATGTTCTGCATTACATCTGTAACGATCGGATATGATGAAAATAATGAATTATCAGTACCTTTTTTCGTTACACAACTTTCATGTAATCGTATCAATGGGATGATACGTCTGTCTCGATTTTAGATTTTTTTTTTGTTACATCCTTTTTTCAATATAATTTCTTTTTTGCAATATTCTTTCGACATTATCTAGAAAAGATAGCCTCACTTCCGGCCAGTAGAATCTGGATACGAGGTCGTTTTTTTTTTTTTTTTTACTTTTTTTCATTTGTATTTAAAGCTTCTTCGTAAAGCTACCAAAAATTATAACTATATGATGATCAAAGTTAAGGCATATATTACCGCTCAAATGTTCCTACGAGATACGCAAAAGTTCGGGTTTCTTATAATACGATGGCCCATTTCGACGATCAGCCAGTTTGCAATCTATTTTGCTTTGTTTTTTTTTTTGTCTTCCTGTTTCCTTCTCTTGTTTATCGAACTCTTGTGATATCCGCTCGCAAGCGAATAATAACGGCTGACCGTGATTTTGGTCTGTGTTGCGAACGTCGACGGCATGTCGGATGATAAGTCGGGGCAAGCTTACGATAGATGCGAAGTCAGATCTGCGTGGAGAATCGAGGACGTGGCAAATCACCGAAAACTGTATCGCCGTGAACGCTCTTCGCCAAGGCCTTAATCGAAGCTCGAATGTTGTGTGGGTCGAGGGGATCTCTCGATAACTGCAAATTAATAGGATAAAATTGGATTAATTTATTTTGATAATTACAAGCAAAACTAATGACTTGTTGAATATTTATTTATTTAAAAATCTGAAATAAGAATGCAGTAGAACTGCGATTATCCGAACCTCCGTAATCTGAACCTTCCATTATCCGAATTTCTATTATCCATACCATGACGAAAAATGTCGATGTCAGTTCGTCGTCAAGCGCTACTTTGTTGCAAACGCGATCAAGCTTCTATCAAGAGTCTATATGTTAAGGTGTACAGCCCAATTATTGACCGAGGCCCGATTACTGTCTTTTTAAAAAATCCAATTACTGTCCTTTAAACATATTATCTACGATAGAAAATTCTATGTATGTCCGGCATACTCAAATATTTTTTTTTTGTATATCCTTTATATTGTACTTCATGCGATTGAATAAGCATCGGGACAAAATGTTATAAAATCGTTGACTTTCAGAGATTTATCTGTGGTCCCGACAGAAACAAGTTCGTGCAGTCTATTTTCGATAAAATCGATTTGTCTTTTTAATCAGAAGCGAATAAAACGATGAATCCAAGTTGTACCGTGTGATTAAGGATCAATTAAAACCGTAGTGCGCGACAAAAGAATGAGAAATTACAATTTCGACGGAAAATACGTGGGTCAGAATTATGTCTATAAAGACGCCGTATGCGCTGTCCGCACATTTCAGTCAACGGGATGAGCACGCTGGTCAGTTATGTTCAGTCACTAATCGGTCACAGATGCAACACGGCGTAGGTCTGTGATTTGGCTTTAGATAGGTCACTGTGTAGGCTATAAGACAACATTGTAAGTCAGTGATTAGTCCCTTGATTAGCTCATATAGTCATGGGTCACTATATGGGTTATAAAACAAAATTGCAGAATACTAATCGGGTGATTTGAGCTTATTATGTTTATTTGAGCTTATTATTTTTTAAATGTCCAAAAATAATAAAATAATGCTTGTTTTAGTGAATTAAGGTAGTCCTTGCGGACAGCCTGAGCCCACGTGAGTTCAGAGCGAATTGAGAGTGGAATTGCGAATACTTCGCGATGAGATAAAAATCTGAAAAAAATCAACCATATGAAAGGTACTGAAAAGATTGATTTTGCGTAATAATAATTCCAAAATGTTACTAACAAACGAATGAAAAAAAAATTGTTCAACAAATCTTCCGGCAACTTAACTTTTTGTTCATATAAAAACAATAAGTTAATCTTTTTGAATACGTATGAATTTTTTCAGAATCTTGTCTAATTTTTGAAAATTGCGTTTTTAGTTAATAAAAAAACGGGATTTTCAAAAATTAGATAAAATTCTGAAAAAATTCATATGTATTCAAAAAGATTAACAAATTGTTTTTATATGAACAAAAAGTTAAGTTGCCGGGGAATTTGTTGAACAATTTTTTTTTTATGCATTTGTTAATAATATTTTGGAGTTATTATTATGTAAAATCAATCTTTTCAGCACCTTCCATATGCTTGATTTTTTTCGAATTTTTATCCCATCGAGAAGTGTTCGCAATTCTCTCTCAATTCTCTCTGAACTCATGTGGGCTCAGGCTGTCCGCTAGGACTACCTTAAGACTGTACGTTTTTTTGACATACCAATTACTTCAATACCTCCACTATTTTTGACAATCTTCTTTCATTTTCAATGCTATGCGGAGCTTAGATGGTCCGTAATTTGGCCGTTCACCTTACACCGTTTACACGTTGGGTTTTCGCGCAGTATTCATTAGTTAGTGGCGTCGCGCAGAGATATTCATATCAGTGCACGCGGAAAATTATTTGCGATTACGTAATAGTTTTATAGTTGAGTGCGTTCTGGCTTCGACGAACAATACTTTCACCTCTAAGCGGAAGCATAATATTCTGACGGTGAAAAAACAAATTGCAAATGTTTTCGAAGCGAGACCGGCCCATGGTTAACTCCGTTTTTCATATTTTACGTAAGTATGTTATTTTTCGTCTTCAAATTCTCATTATCTGAATAATCGTTAATCCGGATTAGGTTCGATACCAACCGACCCGGACAATCGACGTGCGAAGCAGTTCCATCGTTTTGTTCAACAAATATATTCGTGTTCTAAACCTTTGAAATAAAGAAAATATTTAAAACAAAACACGACGGTTTAACGGGGAGAAAAATGTACCTGTTCGTCATCGTCGTCCTGAATGTTTCGTCTGATGTAAGACGGAAAAGCAGGTACTGTGACGGGCAGTGATTTCGCTAGAGTTGGATGTCCACCTCTCTGACCTCTCGGTATGTGTATTCCTTCGTCGCGTCCTGAACCGATTCGAAACAGGTATATTGTGATACAAACTTTTTTTTTTTTTTTTTTTTGCTACTCTAAGATTATTCCTGAAGACGCGTCGTTTTCGCTGACACTTACCGTCCGCCTCGGATTCGTCTTCCGACGGCTCTAACTGTTCCGAAGAGAACGTATCGTCCATTCCTTCGAGCTGAAACATAGCTTCGGCATCGTAGCTACTCGGCTCTTTGGAAAATATTCGCAGTTTGTCCCGCCTCTCGTTACTGCCGTTCTGCAAAAAAAAAAAAAAAAAAAAAAAATAATCGTCGATCATTATTTACAGTTTCTTAATTCGTGACGAAAGTTTTTTTTTTTTCGTCGAAATTCTCACCATTTGCAAATGAGCCGGATGTTTCGTCGCTGCGTGGTGCCTGATACTCGTGCCGGTTTTAAGGCCAGTGTCGGCAACGATCGATGACTTTGGATTCACAGACTGTACTATTGAGGTAGTTGAATTAGCTTTGACTCTGTCGGGAGTCGTAGCAGGAGTTTCCATGCTATTGGTCGATTTGCCGGTCTTTTCGGTATTGCAGATCAACCTAACGAGGGGAAATAAAATGTATCCGATTAAATTGTTGCATCGAAATTGCCTCACGAACGAAATGGTAATTCGAGCTATTGCGTCGCCGATAAATCGAACCTTGCCAAGACCGTGTGCTCCACGTGCGCCCGTTCGCGAAATTGCTCCAACAGCTGACACTGCTCGGCGGTGAACGCACGAATCTTTTCCTCCGTCGCCGCGGCTTTTCGCTGAACGGCTTCCTCGAGCTGCTGCTGAAGACCAGCGAGCGCCGTCTGCAGCGGCCTCGACAGTTGAGAAACTGTAAGAAAAATTGAATTCAAATTAAAATCTGCGAAAACTTGACATCGGGTCGTCTCACTAATACACAGATGGAGTTTCTCCCCACCGAACACGGACTGTAACAGTTATATCGTCTTTTCTTTAGGTACTATAAAAACATGTAATATAAACGTCACTGTGATATTTGTTTTAAGTCACGATACGATGCATTTGCGATACACTATCGTGCTCAAACAAAATGCAAACGACATAACATTTCGATTTTTTTCAATTAAAAAAAGCGATTGAGCCATGTCATTTTATTTATTGTCAAACCCGTTATTTCGTGAGATATAAATCTTACATCAATGTTACGAGTTGTGTTTGGTGGGTCATTGTAATTAATTTATCCACCGTTATTCGCTTCGAGCGTTCGTCTGCGCAAATCGTAAAAGATTGGAATTTAAATGATCGAAGGATAAACATCGTTCCGCTGTGCAGCTGAAGTTTAACGCACGCTTGTCTGGCGACAAACGATTAGATAAGATAAAATTTCGATGAGGTCTCTTCGGTCTTGTTTACGAAAAACAAATGAGTCTCTGTTGGTAAAAATAGATCATCGCTGTGGAAATAGTAGATTTCACGAAACGCAGAATGCGACTCGATTTTCCTTGAGTGACCTAAGAAAAACTTAAGAAGCACGAACGATAGATTAAACAATTATCTTTTCTTTACAGCTGAAGTTTAACATATAATATCTTGTGTTTGCCGATAAGCTAATCCAATGGATAAGATTTAAATTCTTAAGGTCTCTTTCCTCGAGAGTGTCATTAGATTGTTTACATACACCAAATTATTTCTTCAGAAGTTAAAAATAGATCATTGACGTTGAATCAACGATTAAGGACGCTTCGCGTATTACTAACAAATAATTTGATTCGTCGAAAACTTTTTGGTACATCCTGAAAATGGACCGTATTGAAGATGTTAAGTACATTGTTTTTGTGCAATAATAATTCGGAAAAGTTATTAACAAATTAATTTTTTAAATAATTATCTTTTTTTCACAAAGAATCAGTTCCCAGTTGGCAGATTTTTAAAAGATTTTTCTCCCATTGGGAAGTTTTCAAAATTCTCACTGGACCTTGCTTTTGGCTGTGTATGTATACACGATAAGTCCTCAATTAAATGAACGCAAGACGAACGCTCGGGGTGCGAATAATCGCGTGCCGGTAATTCTAATGAACACAGGAGAGAGAGAGAGAAGTGCTATCTCACCCGAAAATTTAGTCGGTGGTTGTGGAAGATCGCCATCGTCCAAAGAACTTTGATCAACGACTATCCTGAATATAGGACTGAAGGTAGGACTAGCTCTCAATCTTACTATTTCTTCCGAAGACGTCTATAAAAAAAAAAAAGAAATAACCGATGTCACAGAGATAATCAAATATAATGGTCATCGATGACTGTCTGAAATGTAAATGGCCGCGGAGCAACTACACAGTTCCATTGCTGTACGACTCGTCCGTATTTTTATTCGAGATGAAGATGCGACTATTTTTTAGGCACAGTTGATAAGATATGCGATTGGAGGCTCGTATTCGAATCCATTGCTTAGAGGCGCAAGGTCTTATCGAGTGCGTGTAAACATAGCTTTTTTTTGCCTTTAGATAAAAAACGATATTTTGATCTGTGTTACTTTCGTAGATCAGATATGCCGAACGTCCAAGCTCGAATTGTACATCCTACGGTGAATTTTTGTCGCTGAATCTCGCTCGACTACTTTATGAATTATTCAGCAGTTCCGGCATTTTTTTTTTTTTATTTTAGAAAATAACTTTTGACTTAAGGAGGTTTCGCCGGCAAAATTTAGCCGTGAATGCAAAAGTCTAAGATCCTTTTCATCCGAAAATTCGAAAAATCGCATTCAAGAAAAATGTTTACTTCCCGTGTATTCTGTGTATACGTTTGTGTGTACAAAAAGAACGTAAAAACGCCGACTGTTTTAATTGTTTAGCGGTGAAGGTGAAATTTTGCACACACAGCGCGTTGCCACCAAGGTTGTTTGATATTAAATTTAGCTGGGATTAACGAGAGAATTTTGGCAGGATTTAAAAGGTACAAATTTTTTTTTTTTTTCAATTCTTTTTTAAATACAGTTTCCGCTATCACTTGCGCAATTTACGAGCTATCGGGGTGAAACCATGTACACAGGTAGAGCCGCTACCAAGGCTGTTTGGCATCGATAGATTAATGTTTGAGAATACTTGTCATAAATTTTTGTTGTAAAAAAATTTGATACCCTGATACAGAGATCTGAATTCTTAAAAAATTCTCACAGGCTTCGGTTCAATATCAAATTGTGTTTGGCCCTGCCGCAGAAACCTCCTCTATATCATTGGACTCTGCGACGAACTGAGCGTCCTTCAGAAGTTTCGTAAACACAATTTCTCGACCGATCTCATTCTCCGACAAGTCTCCGAACGAATCCTCTCGCGTTTAATGCTCACAATGATGTTGGCGTTAATGAGAACCAAAGCGGCTCCGTGTTCTCTGTGAACGGCGTGAGTGTATTCCGAACAGTTGTAACAATAATGAACGATCCACGATCCGACGTTCCTGACTTCCACAAGGCCCGACTGTTCCTTGGTAATTCCCTCCAGTTCGTTGGCCATAGCCAGTTTCTGCAAAATTCCAAATCTCTGAATAATCTCGCCGCAAAGTCGACAATATTTATTAATTTTTTTTCCCAATCTTTCTAGAAAATATTTTCTTCACCACAGGCGAAAGTTCAACCTATTTATCATTTTTTTTTTTCTACAAGGCCGTAAAAAAAAAAAAAAAAAATTACTAAACGAATTAATTAACAAATAAGCAATCAATGAAACTTCGGGGTAAACGAAAGAGACACGTAAAAGAAAAATGTCGACACAATAATCACGATAAATTCGTTGCGGTTACCTCGCGAAAGAATCCATCGGCCCGCTCGACCGGGCTCAGTTCTATATCGTCGTCCTTCACTCCCTTTAACTCCACTCCCCTCGTTCTTATAGAAACGTTCAAGCATTTGCACGTGATGAACATCTTGGCCCTTTGTTTTTCAGCGCTTTCTCACACACTTCCCGCAAAGCACGAAAAAAAAGCAGTGTTTTTTTCGTGGACAAAAAAAAAAACAAAAAGAAAACAATTCCGCAACGCGTACGTGAGAGACGTCGCGTAGACACAAAGGCGAGTGGCAAATCGCCGCGGTGCGCTACTCTCTCTTCGCTGTGCCGCTGCCCCGCGACACACACCGCTAAAATTTTCGACCCTTTCGACTAGATTTGTACTTTTCGAAACGCACTGTCTCTACCTCGACATTTTTTTTAAATTCCCGATAAATGGAAAAAGATTCGAGTACACTCGACCGAGAACGATGTAACATCTACCGGGAGTTTCTTGGACGCACGAATCACGCTCTTCGCGGACGAATATTTTTGACGAAAAATGAAGAAAAAAAAACTCGTAAAGCCGGCGAGAAAAAAAAGTCACTTGTAACTTCGAAAAGCTTTGTGCGCGAGAGGCTATTAAATACTCGCGTATATTGTCACACGCGAACTCGCGTGTCACTTTTGCGTGTCGGAACGACGAATGATGCGGAAAGTCGCAGGTTCAACGTCGTACGTCCGAATTTACACGAATTTATATGTATATATGTTTTTCACTTGTATCGTGTATTGAATGAAAACAAAAAAAATCGGCGACTTTAGTTTTCGTCACGATGAAAGACGATTGGTCTATTGATTGACTTTTAGTTTTTTTGTTTTGTTTGTTTTCCTTTGTTATCCGTAATAATGAGATATTGTAACAATGTTGTAAGCCCGAAGAGGCGAAACTTGTGACAGAGGGGGGGGGGGAGGTTACGTGAGAATTCTGCGTGTCTTCATCCGTCTCATTTACACTCGCGGCGAGCGATGTTTTCGCCTCTCACGTTCGGGCGTGAGAGTTTACAGCGCGATAGCGAAGAAATGTCTGCATAGTATTTTTTTTTCTTTGCTCATTATCTGTTTCGTCGTGAGTCTCTGACGACAATACAATAGATTTTTCAATGTCACCCGCAAGGTATTTACAAAATATTAGTGGAAAACAATTTTTTTTTGTTTTTTTTTTCAACGCGACAAGTCGTTGTGCTCTCTCCTTACTAAAAATAAACACTGATTTATGTGGGCCGTCGTGCGTGAGATTCTCGGCCGAGACAAAAACATACTCGCCGGTCAAGCTGAAGCCGAATATCCGATCGGATTTCGTTACAATGCTGTTGTATGAATCTCAAAAATTCCTTACATAAGCCAGAGACACGCGGCGCGTAATTACCATCTATTTGGATCGATCAAATTTTTTTTACCAAATATTTGATCGATCAAAAATAGCGTGACTAGAGTCGTAACTCGCGAACTGTCAGTGGTGGAGGCGCGAAAATTCGAATGGCTCGGATCGACGTTTACGCAGCACATGCAGTGACGTGGTCGGTAATCTACCGGTTGATTAACCGCTGCGATGACCGATATTTTATAGACAGTCCATCGTTGCTGCGTAAACTGTTAGGGCGGTGGTAAATTAATGCGCAGTACTCTGCAATTTTCTGTATACGTATGAATTTTTTCAGAATTTTTCAGAGATTAAAAAAAATTCTAAAACATTCATACGTATTCAGACAAATAAACGAATTATTTTTATGGCGGGTAATTTGTTGAATAATAATTTTTATCTTCAATTTATTAATGACAAATTGGAATTATTATTTCACTGACTGTCATTTACAAAACCTATTGTGAAATAATATTTTCATGCAACAGCCAATGCAATTTAGTAAAAAAAACATTCAAAAACAATAGTTGGCTTTCCGAGTACTGAGGACCGCATTTTTGGCTAACTGGGTAAGATAGCGATACCGCTAAAGGTAAACCGCTCGTTAGTACAAGCCGTGTATTTTTTGGGAAAATGATCTGAACAGTGAACTGCAGAATTATCGCGTATAGTTTACCGTTCTCGTATTTTTCTCTAAAAATTAAGCATCTTAGAGAATTTTGGATTGCAGTTTTTGTTACCGACCGAGGAGTTGCATTTCACCTTAAGACGATGTGAATTACCAGTTACGTTAATGGTTGTTTTAGCAAACAAGGTGGTGCCAGCCGCCAAAACTGTAAATTTTAATTCGAAAAGTCGTTGCGGTGCATTTATACTTTGCAAAAAAAACTATAAGTTATAGTATTTTTTACAAGTATAAATAAATGTGTTTTTTCGGAAAATGGTCTTTCTAATATTCGTAATAGTCGTCAAACAAACAATGCCGAAGATTAACTGAAAGCGAAAACCGGAGCTGTCGAACTGAAAACTTATATCGCAAAAAAGCGATTCTTTTAAGGAATTCGCCAAATTTAGTTCAGCCAATGATCGACAAGGATCGATAAAGTTGTTCGAGAAAACGAATAAAATATTTTTATTGCGTAACATTTGTGTAACAAAACATTAGATATCTTTCGAAGTTTGAAAACGAAACTCGTCGATATATACTGCTACCTGTACAATACTGATATTTCCTCCAGGGAACTAAATAAATTTACTTCGAACCCATCCAGCCAAATTGGCTAGAAGAATCTGAATGTTTTCTTCGATAATTCGTGTGATGTATTGGTGATGTTGGCGTTTAAAGGTTCATTCATTTTCCAATTTTCACAGCGTTGAATTGATTCAAAGATCTACGAGCTGTCCGGTTAGAGATTCTTTCCTTTTGAAGTACTCTTCGAACCTGATGGACGCGTATCTGCAAATTGTAATGAAAAAAAAAAAAAACAATTTTTTCGCAATGTACTTTTGTTTGTAGAGAAACATTATTTTTGACTGTGGTACTCACTGCAAAAAGTCAAAGTCGATGAACGAATATTTACTCTGAATGAGAGCCCAGCAACCCCAGAAGAAGTGACTAAGAAGCACAAATTTGCTCACATGTTCAAACAATTTAGTAACGTCATCTTCGGACACGCTGCTACTTTCATTGTAAGCTTGAAGATATATCCTTATCCATGATCTTTGCAACGATTCGTTCGGGTACAATGAATAATCGGGCATTTCTAAACCTGAAACACGAGTAAATTAATCATTGGATTTCAGCAATTTATGTTCCATCAATACACGAAATTGAAGAAAAGTCGTATTGAATTACGAAAGATAAAAAATATCAGTTTCAGTCTCTCCTCGGAAGGAAATATTACCGACAAATTCGGCAAAATGATTCGCAATGTCAAATGCTTGATAGTTGAATCCCGTGTACTCGAAGTCAATGAAAGTAACCGAATTTTCATTCGCATTGTACAGCACGTTTCCCAAGAGGAGATCATTGTGAGCGTAGACCACAGGATTGTCGAGTTTTTGGAGTTCTTCTTTCAGAGCTTGATACTCACTCTCTAAAAACTCGTAAGGTCGTATGATTTTCGTGAATCTGCAAGACAATTTTTTTTAAATGCTTAAAAAAATAAAATGTTTCTGTGGCTGAAAAAAATGTTGAAAGATTTTTTTTTTATACCTGGAATGTTTGTCCGGATCGTTGAATTCCTTTGGCATGATATTCATAAATCTTTCCGTTTTTTCCCATATCACTGGCTCTTTGCTGGTATCCGGCAAATCGGGTCTGAGTCTGTGCATCTGAGCCATACGCTTTGCCACCAACCAGTAAATTCCAGGTTGCCTGACATTCTCTACAGTAAGTATATCGCCTTGGATGAATTGATAAGCCAGTCCGTTGTTGAACGTTGCGTAAAGGGAATGTGTATAGCCTGCCTTGTACATAATCTACAAACAATACATAAAGTTTTCTCACAGATTGCGATGATAGAAACGTCTCTGAATATCCAAGTCCAATGTTCGTGGAGATTCGAAAGTACAGTCTAAAAAGCTTGTATTTTTTTTTTTTTTCAACTTACCCTGATATTTCTTGTTTCATCCTTACGATTGATGAGCAAATCCGTTTTGTGCCCGTAAACTCTGATCATTACCATCTCATTGTAATGACCTGGATACCAAACGCCTACCAACTTATTTGTGATGCCATTTGTGAAGATCTGTGAAATAATTATTAATAAATTAAAACGTTTTTGCATTAAAAAATCTGGCTGGAAAGTTGTAAGAAATTTTTATATGCAAAATTAAATTATCTTGTAAAGAACAATATTGAAATACTGACGAGGTAATTTGTCAGAATACTGCATCCGAAAAATAAGTTTTATCTGTGCAATGATAAGAAAATTTGATAAGAGTCGTGATAACATTCTTTCACACTGTACCATGTTAAATGAAATCTTTGTTTTTTCACGTAAGAAATCATCTTCCTTTAATTCGTCTGTGTAAAGTGTCAACTATTCAATAAATCGTTGCACGGTGCAACGATTAAGTTTGCAATTAAAAATTGTCGATTCGAATGAGATGAAATGAAATGAGGGATGTTTTCATGTTATTATATCAAAGATTAATATTTGGCGCTCAATAGTAACAAGTGTTTTATCACTGTCAAGTCAGTGTTGAGTCAAAAATGTACATAGTTGACGACTGTAGACGTTCTCTGAAACAGCAACTCATACTTAATTAAAATATACTTGATGAGAATTATAAGAAATAGAACAACGAATGCGTTCATACACAATTTACAAATTAACATTGGAATGCAGTAATGTTCAATGGTTATTTTTTTATTGGTCTTGAGAAAAATATTTTCAATTAATGGCCAATAATAGGTTCTGATAGACTTTTTGGAGCAGCAGCTCATACTCAACTGGAACGCCTTGTAACATAAATGTGTTGTGATACATGAATTTCTGTATACCAATAATTTCGTCTTATTTATACAATAATGTTACTCTTATTCTTTCCTCCTCTCGCAAGCAATTCACTGATTAGCGTTTCGTACTTATGCTAAGACCAGATGCTCTTACAGACATTCCACTATTTTTTTTAAAACTGCTACACTGGAATCAAAAGCTAATTAATAATAACTGGACAAAAAAAAAGATTGTAAGCTTTTAGCAATGTTTATATGTCTAAATATTTGTATACCAGCCGTTCTACATTATATAGTAACTACATAGAATACGACATAGATTAAGGTGCACTGTTGTTCATGAATGCCTGGTTTTTTTTTTTTTTTATCTTCCTGGATATCTTACTCTATGTCTTCATAGTGTCGAAGATACCACGGAAGTCATCCAGCAAAATAGAAACAAAAAGAAAAAGCAGGCATTAATAAAGGGGAGCACGCTACGTCGAATGAGCTGTGGAAAATATAGAATATTTTCACAGTCATACAACGCTTTTGTAATGTTGGCCAAGAGCGAAATACTGAAGTACGAATAATCGGTTGATGGAAGGTGCTACTACTTTAAAATGATTATATTTGTTGTCACCAACTTAACATTATTTATTGTTATAAATTTAAATTTAATCTTATATATGTTCAGAAGCCAGAAGAGGATACGCGCGACTGTACGCTAACTAGTAAATAATTAAAATGTACTATTTTCTTTCGAGGTGTAAAAAGGAGCAATCCGTGAATAAATATCAATATCAAAATATCAATATCGATATCGCAAATATAAATTATTGCGAATCTTGCTATCCAAATAATAACAGCCAGTACCAAAACATTAGTAGTACAAACATTGTTAAAATCATAGTATCAAATTTGTTCAACGTACGATAGAGCGTCGATGGCGCTATTTGCCCTGCGATCAAACCAACTCCAATGAAATGTAAAAGAATGCGCTCTATACCGTCAGATAGATTACCTTAAATTGAAGTTCGTTCACCGGCCAATTGGGTCTGATACTCTTGACAACCTCCGTAGCGCCGTCAATGACGTCATTCTCATCAATAGTTATATTCAAGTATACTTCGTCGGTCAATTTTTCCATGCTGCGAACTTATACCAGCGTGACGGAGCAGCAAAAAAACTCTCGTCGGTAACAAAAAAAAACAAATTAATATAGACTCAATGAGTAGACGCGTTTGGTTTACTGGACAATTTTTTTTTTTTGTTTTTCAACTTTGTCGAGACGGGAAAAGACCCAGGATTGAAATTGAGGAAAACGTCGCTGAGCAACGTAGAACCTCTCAGTGTGACTGCGCAAGGGGGACTGAACTCGTTGAAGACCGGCACGAGCTGATAAGCGACAACGCTAGGAGTGATAGCAAAATTCACAAGCCATCTCTCTCAACCTTGGCTCGACACAGTTCCAGCTGGCGGAAGGGAAAGGAGGGTGAAACTCAATGAACGAGAACGGGTCTCCATTATATATTAAAAAAAGAAACGAACGTCAAGTGTTATTATAAAATTTATATTACCATACAGAGTGTCGTTCAGTACCGCTGCTATTACACAGATTGACAATCATGATCGTGTCATATGACTGGCCGATACACAAATGAATCGTGACGATACATTTTTCTTTTTTTTTCGATTCTTTCCTTTTTTTTTTGTATTAGTTACATTTTAGAGTGGTAAAGTGGTAAATGTTGTTCTTGCTAATTTTACTGAATACTAAAAGGAACGACGATGTTTTCGCAGATCGCTCGAACAGCTGAGTCGGACTATCGATGTTCTCTGTATCTCCATGATATATATCGGTGCAACCGTGAAATCGGATGGGGGGGGCTTCCGCGACACACTACCAAACACTACTGCGGGACGTATCCATGCATATTCAACGTGAGGGAGAGCAGGGCCATAGGCGACTATATAAAAGCAATTTGATCGAGTTTTGCTACAACCCGAACGGATGTGGTTCATCATATGTTATTTGCTCGTAATATTTCGTCGTTATAAAAGAGATGAGATTGATTCGATGTGTCAAATTTTAATGATATTTTTAAAACTGTTTTTTTTTTTATGGTTCTGTACGCACGAAATAATATATCAACGTTCTGCTAGAGTTACCGTCGGCGTAATTTATTTTAAGGCGGAGAAAGATAGTAATTACGAAGAAGCGTAGAGATTTTTGTAAGAAAGAAGCCAACGTTGTCTCTACGCTCAATGTTTACTGTACGCAAAGAGCTAGAGTTCAGTCCGTGACCTTCGAGCTGGACTTTTTTGTAGCGAAGCTTCCTCTATGAGGAAACCAAAAATACAGACAATGCTTCCTCATAGAAGCAGCTTCGCGAATAAAGGGACATTATGAGAAAGTGATATAAAAATTGCAATTTCCAACTTTTTATTGTTGGCAGAGGAATAAATTAACTACAAGGACGCTGTATATCGTTATTTACAAATGAAAAAACGCAAACTAATTCTGTCCAGACACGAAAGTTCGTGAACTATAGATATGAGTTAGGTTTGTTATGTTTTATTCCACACAGAAATATTGTACAAGCACAATATTGTTATTTGAGAATGTATCGTGATTATTTGAAAATTTAAGAAAACTCGATCATGCTAATTACACGGTGTTCGTCTGGTATAATAACATCCGGTTTATCGACAGCGCTGCGCAAGGTCGCAACCATTGTTCGGTTCAGTGCTTGCAATAATCGCGATAACGCGACCAGATTTCTAATCTGTAGGAGACTTAAGGCGCATTACATTTATTAACATTGTTGCACAATCAATCGTATAAGCGTTGTAAAGTTTTGCTGTTACCTCGGCTCCGAACAGCCGCAAGTTTGAAACATTCGATTATCGATTATTCGGGGAAAAATAGAGGTTGTCGAAATCGAAACTTCTATATAATATAACCAACCTTTTCGTACGTAATGTATCTAGCAACAAAGTTGATTCTACATAGAGATGTGCCGTGACGGTCATTTATTGTAATCGTCAATTGACCAAAAATGACCTCCAATTGACCGTCTTTTTTGTGTCCCGAAAATGTTTGTTGTGCCATGACCGTCATTTT
This sequence comes from Exephanes ischioxanthus, assembly GCA_958510785.1. Lineage (NCBI taxonomy): Eukaryota > Metazoa > Arthropoda > Insecta > Hymenoptera > Ichneumonidae > Exephanes > Exephanes ischioxanthus. The sequence continues at coordinate 8,699,606 of OY294025.1, forward strand.
TGTTCGGGGTCACAAATAGGGTCAAAACAGCGAAAAACATCTATCTAGTTGGGACTTGAGCGTCATTTTTTTTTGTCAACTTTTGAGCACTCTACGTTGGTTTCACACGATTTTTTATTCCTTCTTGATTTCGTAATCATTCGTATTTCCATTTTTTTAATCAATTATTTCACCAATATGAATACCAAATATTTCTCTATCGGAATTTCTTCATTATGACTGGAATATTACAATACTTATGTTCTAATCGTGATACACATTCCGGAAATTTCATACGTAAATTGCGTTTACGCGCGAATATTATACGTTCTGCACAAACGATCTTACAGCGTTACAGCCATCTCGTGCTAGGGACTTCGAGTATGATTGGGTTGGTAATAGTAGCGGTTTCGCTCACGGCCACCTATGTCGACACCTTCAGACCGCGACGCGAAACCTATTTTTCTCCCGCACACGAAGTATACAAACATTGTTTATGAATTTGTGATAAAAAAAAAACATTTTTTTAATCTCCCGTCACGATGTGAAAGATCGAGAAAAATCTGCTGTGTCGCGAACTTGTCACAATTGCTGAAAGAATAAAGAACAATAATAAAAGTAAACAATCATAAGAAACACGAACAGAATTGCATGGGTAGAAAACGTGCGGCCGAGTCGGTGGTGTCGAGTCTACATCGCTGGTACTTTGTCTTTTTCTTACGTTCAAATGATAATTTTCATAACTAACCGACATGTCGAAAGAGCTTTCCACGAATTGGGAAGAGAAAGAAACATCGCAGGAAGAATCGACCTCCAAGATGCCTGACGTCGAAATGCCTAGCAGGTAAAGACTCGCTTTCGTCAGTGCCGTTTTCGCACTATTTATCGTAAAATTTGACTTCTTTTTTTTTTTTCATTTTTTTCATTTCAATTACAGACTCGTATTTTTCTTTTTCCCGTTATGTCATGTGTTTTTCTGTTGCGTTACTGATTATCCGCACACATTTTTTGTTCTTTTTTTGTAGCTCTAATAAGGAAGTCTCCGAAGTTGGGCGATTAGCACAGGCGCTCGACTGTTTCGAACTGTTAGAGGACACGTCGAGCGACAACGATTTGTCAATGCTTGAAAATACTAAAGAAACGTCGATTATATCCATCGTGAGTTTAGCTCTTGACGCGCCAGTGTTCGGTCCTTATAAGAACAAAAATAAATATAAAAAAAAAACTATCCTCAGCTTTGTTTTTAAAAATGTTCTGGAAATTGTCAAAGCTGGAAGCGGTTGAAAAATTTTAATTACAATTTATGGGGAGAAACTTTACACTATGCACAAGCGATGTGTAAAGTATGATTTTCCATCGTAGTTAGATAGATTGTAAACATGTTTTCAAATAACGATCAATTCGGACCTTCGATGAACACTGTCGGTTTTATTTTTAGTCTTTGGAAAATTTCATTTATATCTATTGATTTCATATATATTCGATTCGGAGAATTTTAGTTGGGGGAGAATGATGTATATATCAAATATAGGCAGATTCAGTCACCAGAGAATTATTTGTACATTTAGTTTGCTCAATTTTAGTTGGTGGTAAATCATTCGTACATTAACGTATATGTGTCTGTAAAAAAATAAAATTCACAGTAAAAATTTCACTATTTCCCACGAACAAATCATATAATTTGCTTGTGTGAAATCTTGAAATTTTGTCCATTGTTTTTATTGGCTACCACGGAACACTCGGCACACTGACGCGTTAAGGATTAGGTCATAGCAACAGACTCATACACATCGGCACAAATTTTCTGCGTTCATTGAAAGTAAAGATGTTGTGTTCATCAAGATTTTTTTGTCTCCACAGTCGAGTATGGGCGACTCGTTCGTTGCTTTAATGGGAAAGACAGAAGTGAAAAACAACGCTGAAACGAATGGTTGTGCATCGCTGGGAGAATCGGAGATACACCGCAGGGACGAGAGTGGAGCGAAAACGATGTGGCCGAACAGAAGAGTGAGCAGGCATTTCATTCATGGATCGGACAGCGAAGACGAGGCCGAGCCGCTGGACGAGTCTCGGGTCGCGCCTCGTTCGGCGACCGCGAAGCCCGAAAACGGGACGGGAGGATTGTCGAACGGGAAGAGCAAGTACGATTCCGACGAGTATCCGTCACAGGAAAAGGAAGCAAGGATGAGGCCGTCGGTGAAGGAGTCGCCTATAAAAATCGACAGCGAGTCCGACGAGTCATTCGAAAAGACGCCGGTATATCGGCACCCCAAATTGCGAACGAGCATCATATCATTGGACTCCGATAGTTCGCCGGCGAAGAGTCCGGAAAAAACGCCGACGAAGAAGTGGGAAGGACCGGACTTCAAGTTAAATCTCAAACCACTCGGAATAGATAAACAATTGACGCCGTGGATAAAATCTATCAAATCGAAGCCACTCATGGCGTCACCTATGCCCGTGAGAGAATTTTTTCTTTTTATTATCCTCAGACCATCCGATACTGATGGTCTGGTAATTTTTCATGCTGGAATTTTTGTTTGCTTTCAATCGAAGCTGTAACTATAGCTGACTGATAATTTCGAGGAGTCAACATTTGCAACAATTATTTTTATTTTTGAGAAAGTCAGTTGAATTAAATGGGGATTCGGGGAGGGTCCTTTTCCGAAAAAAATGTATTTGCATTTCGAGAAAAAATTGCTGCAGTTTGTTTTTTAAATTAGATTCGTATACTATTTGGCTCGAGGCTGAACGTATCTATAACTGGGACATTCAAAATGTTCGATTAATTAAATTCTAAATCTTTTGTTTATACTATAAATATATTGTTTATTTTTTTTTTAATCGCTATTTTTTACGAAACAATGTTTCAGGTAAAGAAGGACGAGCTAACCGAGCACTGCCAGGGTCTCAAAGAGCTTCACGCCGAGATCCTCGAAAAATTCGTCACGGCCTTGAACAAGATACCCGTGCCGATATTAGAAAAATTTCCGCACTTCGACGCCGATGCATTCGGCCAGTTGAAAACACTGCACAAACACGTACAAGCAAAGATACGCTTGACGGAAAAGAAAATCTCTACGGCGGAAAAAACAGAGGCGAAGAGTTCGACCGATCAAAAAATTTTCAATGGGTCTATCCAATCGGAATATCCCGATGACCTCGACGACTACATGCCTTTGCCTCCGAGAATCGAGAAAAATGCCGAACCAAAAGTTCCTTTTAGAAGTGCGAACAACGCGCGTAAGAATCTCCACGTCGACGAAACCGTTGCATCGACTGGGTCGTACACGGATAAATCGTCGCAGGAGGAGACTTTGAAATCGCTGCCGGTTTCGCGCGAAAGCGTTCAAACATCGCGAGAAAGCGTCCAGTTGTTGCGTGAATTTAAAAATGCTGCCAAGAGTGATACGGGAAAAGATTCGAGCGAGACTGAATCTCCGCCAATTAAGCGCGGCACATTCCAATTAAAAAGGCCGGTAAAGGCGACGATCTCCACGGAGATGACGAAGAAGATCGATGAGATTTGGGAGAGAAATCAGGCAACGAAGTCATCTTCACAACCGGAACTAAAATCTAGCTCCGGCGATGGCAACGCGTCGATTACCTCGCCGCCACTTCGTTCCGAGCCTATAAACGACATGGACTTCACCGATGACGCTCCACCCGACACAGCTTACAGATTGCCGGAAAAATCGTCGAAGCCGTTGAGCTTGAAATCAAAAAGTTCCGACATATGGGGGGACTTCGCCGAGAGTTTTTCCTCGGCCGACTTGACCCCTCTCTCGCAAAGAATCGAACCAACGCTGAGCAATGAATTGATGGAATATCCAGAGCTCAGCGATGTTTACTACGAAACCCCGCCGAAGACCAAGAGTCCGGCGAAAGCCTCGCAAGAAGTTTGCGTCAAGCCGAAGGACCAAACTTTTGAGATTGGCACTTTTACGGGAAATTATAAGAACGATGGAGTCAGCGGAGAATTCGACGGACTCGATTACGTGCACTCGAGGGAGATGTTGAAAGTACGTTAGAACAAAAAATATTTCTGAGATTTAAAAAAAAATTCTGTCTTCATAACTTTGAAAACGTGCCAGAAAGATTTAGTCTTGTTTCACTTCTGATGCATTCGTAATTTTCTTGACTTCGTAGTAGTAAAAGAGATTTATTGCCAAAGTTAACATTTACAGTTATCTTATACTAAATTTCATGTCTAATGATAATTTTACCCCTTGGCAAAGGGCCATCAACCTGGATCCTTCAGCCCGATCTCTTAACTTATTTTCATGACGAGCCTTGTTTTACATGATAGCTGGGATTTAAAAAAATCGTGGGCTTGATGAAACAATTTACGAATATGCAATAATTCGATAATCTTTTGTAGATTTTTCGACGAATTTTCGGTCTGTACTCGTTCCGACCGAATCAACTTCAAGCGATAAACGCGGCTCTCTTGTCTTACGACTGCTTCGTACTGATGCCCACTGGAGGAGGAAAGTCACTTTGTTATCAACTGCCGGCTCTCATAACTCCTGGACTGACGATCGTTATATCGCCTCTTAAGAGTCTTATCCTCGATCAAGTACAGAAACTCACGTCCCTCGATGTGAGTAATACAAAACATTAAACGAATATTTTCTTCTCGATTCCCTAGGAGATCGGCGTCGACTGTAGCTCTTATTTTTTTAGATACCCGCAGCTCACATGTCAAGCAGCATAACGGAAAACCAAGCGGAAGCGATATATCGCGAACTTTCGAAAGAAGAACCGGGTCTGAGGCTTCTTTATGTGACACCCGAAAAGATATCCGCATCGGCGAGGTTCTGCAGCACCCTCGCGAGACTCCACGAGAGAAATCTTCTGGCGCGATTCGTCATCGACGAGGCGCATTGCGTCAGTCAATGGGGACACGATTTCCGACCGGATTATAAAAAATTGAAAATGTTGCGTGAAAATTATCCGCGAGTTCCGATAATGGCGTTGACGGCAACGGCTACGCCACGAGTCAGAACGGATATTTTGCATCAGTTGAGCATGACGAATCCAAAGTGGTGAGTTCTGTCCTGAAGATCAAAATTTCACGACAGATTAAATGAATAACGTTTAATTGAACAATTGTTTTTTAATTACCAGGTTCCTCAGCAGCTTCAACAGGCCGAATTTAAGATACAGCGTGATCCTGAAGAAGGGAAAAAACTGCTCCGACGAGACTATAGCAATGATCAAGACAAAGTGGAAGAACGAATGCGGTATTGTTTATTGCTTGTCGCGCAAGGAGTGCGACGATTATGCTGGGCAGTTGCAAGCCAACGGCATCAAAGCGCTGGCCTATCATGCCGGCCTCACGGACCATCAGCGCAGCGACGTGCAGGGCCGATGGATTTCTGAAGAAGTGAGCTTAAAATTCTATCAATTGTAAAAAAAATATATATATATATATATTTTTTTTTTGCCGTTACATTTTTTTTTGCCAAATCGAGCATCCCCTTTGAATGGGCGACAAAAATGCCTTCGGAATCGTGTTCAGCATGAAAAAAATACAGGCGTGTGTATGCGGTCGAGAAATTCGTTACGAAACCTTCTAATTTTTGTATTTAAGGGGAAACGAAATATCGCGGTTGGTAATGAAAACTGTAATGAACTTTTCTCAAGGGTGCTAATTTTTTGGTGGAAAAAGCAAATTCGAGCCGGATGCGCACGGCAACTTCGCATACGGGCCGAATTTATTTTTGTCTCAAAAAAATTAGCACCATTGAATAAAGTTCATTTGAAAATTGCAACCATGTCTCTCGCACGCACAGCTGTTTCACTTCCCCTTAAAAAAATTGTAATTTTTCGGAGGTTTTTCATCGAACTGCAACCACCCCCAAAAGACGGTATTAAAACGATATAGCTTTTTAATACCGTTTGTGTTGCCGTCGGCCGACGAAAGTATCGGAAGGAGCAAAATCTCGCAAAATGTATCGAGCAAAAAAAAAATGTTAGCTCGAAGATTGTTTTTTTTCTGTTTCCCAGTCATAGAAGCGTCTATGCCTGAAGTTACGATTGAACTAACACTTTACAAGAAATAATCATTTTCAATGCAGGTCAAGGTCGTCTGTGCAACAATAGCTTTCGGTATGGGTATCGACAAGCCGAACGTGCGTTTCGTTATTCACGCGACGATTCCAAAATCCATCGAGGGCTACTACCAGGAGAGCGGCCGTGCCGGCCGCGACGGCGAGCTCGCCGAGTGCGTTCTCTTTTACAACTACTGCGATGTCTTGAGACTGAGGAAGATGATCGAAATGGACAAAGCGCCGGCCGCAGCGATGAAAACGCATACGGATAATCTCGTGAAAATGGTTAGCTTCGCAGAGAATCTAACCGACTGTCGCCGAACACAGCAGTTGAATTACTTCGGTGAAATATTCGATCGCGAAAAGTGCCTCGCTAACAAGGCAATGGCCTGCGACAATTGTCGATGCAAGGTAAACAATCAGACGAAAAAATAATTATCGGCAAAGTAATTAATAATTTTTAGGTAAAAAAAAATTTCAATCAAAATTGTAATGTTGCAGAATGATTTTACGATGGTCGACGTGACGACGGACGTCAAAGCTATAATAACAGCCGTAGCGACGATAAACAAAGCGAGATCGTGCAATCTTACCTTGCTATATCTTGCCGACATATACAAGGGCGCCAATCTCCAGAAGATACGAGAAGCAAATCTTACGTCGTGCCCGATCTACGGTCGAGGACGTGCCTGGAACAAAGTCGACATCGAGAGGTTGCTTCACAAGCTGGTCATCGAAGAATATCTCAAAGAGGAAATGTACATCAAGAACGAAATTGCTTGCGGATACATAAAAATCGGACAGAACGCGAACGATTTCATGAGATCGAAAGATTCCAAGGTATCGTTTTGAACCAACAAAATTGCATCAAATTTAAAAAAATTCAATTTCCTTCTTTTGGTTAATGAATGAGAGTGTTTATTTTTTTCGGCATCAATTAAGGGCAAAAAAAATGAAGTTTCAGCTTCGAATTTAACATTCGCAGTGTGAAATGAGCGTCAGAGATGGTCAAACTTTAATAATTTTCTGTTGATCAACGCACGGAACTCAACTCTTCGATTGAGTTTCTTTAAAAACGACATTTTTTTTAGCGTGCAATGATTTATCATTTATTTACCTCAAATTGCGATTGATAGTTTACAGGTAAAATGTTTTTGTTTTTTTGTTTTTAAGATGCTTTTCCCGATGCGGTCTTCGACTGGCTCATCGGCGGTTGCAACGGTTTCTACGGTCACCCAGCCGGTGAACAAAATCCTGAAGGAACTACAGGACAAATGTTACACCGAGTTGATGGCCATCGTACAGGGTATCGCCGGTGCTCTCGATGTTTCGGCGTCGTCAATAATGAACATGATCGCCGTCAGGGCGATGAGCCAACAGTTGCCCGATTGCGAAGAGGCCATGCTTAGAATTCCGCATGTAACTAAAGCCAACTTCGAGAAATACGGCAAGGCATTGCTTGACATTACGCAAAAGTTCGCAGCGGAGAAGGTCGGTAAGTTTCCCGCCGTAGAATATTTCGTGTCCGATGAATTTTATTACCAATGATAGGAATAAATAAATAAGAAAAAGAATGTGCACATGGCTTCCTTATGTATTACAATTTTGCGCACAGCTTCCTCCAGCTATGCGCAAATTTGTAATAAATGAGGACGCCATGTGCAAATTACTTTGCACCTTTATTCGTAACAAAACAGAATTTCTACATCTCATAAAATTAACACCGTCAAAATTGATCGCAACATTTATTGTAGGAAAGCGCAAACTAAAATTTGCGGATTTCGTCGTTTTCAGGCAATTTTTAATCTATTCTTCACCGTTGATTGCAAATCTGTGACTCATTTTACTCTTAGCGTGATATTTGATGCAGAAACTCGTATCAGGCGTAAAAAGCAAAAAAAATCAACATTTTCAAATTCCCGTAACATTTTAACGGTTAGATCAAGTTTCACCAAATTTAATACGAAGCATTGTGCAGTGTTAGCCCATTCCTGTGTCAAATTTCAGCTCGATACTTTCGAAGTTACTCGTATTAGACCGTTTTTAGTAATATAAAAAAAAAAAATCAAAATTCCATAAAATCTGACCGCGTAGATAGATTTCGGCTAAATTCAATACCAAAGGCATTAGATCACTGTATTATATTTGTATGCTGTTTTAGGATGATGGCTCAACTTTTACACGAATAGAGCGACCAAGATCTTTTTAAAAAAAATTATAAATCGCGTAAAATCTCGAGCTAGGGTTCTCAATCTTCATAAATATTGCATCAACGGAAGGGACGTGACCCTCTACGAGTGTATCAAATTTCAACTGGCTATCTCAAGCCGTTTCCGATTTGTCCGGTAAACGATTCAACTGTCAAACACCCGTACATACGGACGGCAGCTAAAAATCTAATTTCTGGACGTCGTAGACTATTTAAAGTACGTTGACACTAAAATCTCGATCTTTTTCGTCCGAAAACCGCTTCCTCTACAAGAAAGCCAAATTGCAAAATATCGACATGTAAATTGAACGATCTGTCGCCATTTTTTTTCCGAAAATAATGGGCAAATAATTATGTATACATACATATATATTTTTTACGTCAAAATTTGGGAAAAAAATTGCGAACTCGAAAATCGTAAACTTCAAATATTTGTTCGATCTAGTTTACGTCGAATTTCATTTTGCAGTACTGTTGAACGACGGAGACGACAACGGAGAGGAGGAAGAAGAGGATGCACCCTGGATCAACAGTGCCGCATCGCCGAGGAAAGCGAGCACCAGCGGTTCAGGTAGAAAGCGCCGAGGTGGATACAGTCGTGGTGCCGGTGCTAAAAGGTACAAACGAGGCTCCAGGTAAGAAAATAAACCATGAACATGACCGTCCCGCGAGATGAATGTTTTGTGTTCGATCGACATGCTTTTTTTTTCAGCAGCAGCAGAGGACGTTCGTCGGCTCGAGGATCGGCGGCGTCAAGCTCCGGCAGGGGACGCAATGCATCCAAAGGACCTGGATTCGTCGATTTTACGCAAAAAAAAGAATTTCTCGTCGATCCATACCGTTTCGGAAATCTCGGTGTGTGATAGGTATTCGTTTGTATTTTTTTCTGTTCGCTTTGTAGATAATCGTCGACTGTGCTTTTTCGTTTCCTGTTCATCGTCTCACACGTGTAACGTAGATTCCCCGCAATGAATCGCCGACCGTTCGTTCGTCGTGATTATGATTTTAATGTTTTTGTTTTTGTTTTTGTTTTCTCAATTTTGTTTTCGTTTTTTTTTTCTCTTCAACGCGAAACGTGCAAAGGTCCGAATAAAGTTTAAACAGTTTAATGATCGTCCCTCGAAACATGTATATATACATCACACTGATCGGCACGAAATAAACGTAATTTTTTAATATTTTTATACAACGTCGTGGAGTTAATTGATAATCACCTCCTTACTCGCAGAACCGATGAGAACTTCGGCCGATCATCGAGGTGAACAATTTGTAAACGAGACTACGATATAAACTGGCTCAGAGTTCCGGTTGAACGATGCGAGCTTGACGATCTTCGTTTCTGATGTGTTTCTTGAGCAAATTCATTATCTCGTGATCGAATTCGGCTGGGGTTGGCTTCACACCAGCGGCCCAGTAGAAAAGATCCCAATCGTTCGACGGCAGATTAATCAATCTGTCGTAGAGCCTCAGCTGATTGTCGTCGAAGCTGTTCAGATACTTTTTGGCAAAGGTACTCAGCATCAAACCGTTCTCCAGCATTCCTCGCTTCCGCGACTGGTAGACCAAACTATCGTGGACAAATCGTCAATGTTAAATACATCGGTAACGAGTCGTACGGTTGTTTGAAAAACATAAAATCTACAACCGAGAATACAGAGAAAAATACGAAGTTCGCACGTCACCAATCATTGAGTAATATCGGCCATTCATCCAACTATTATAATTAATTTTGATACCCATTACCGAACGATATTATTCAATATTTTGTAGAACTATTTAGCTCGATAGCCAAGAAATTGATAGAATCAGCGTTTCAACAGAAATTTTTGACGAAATTAAAAATCGCGTTGAATCTTAAGTGCTTCAAGCATTTCGCCGAAAAATCCGTGAAGATTTGCAACATACTGAAAAACTTTTCACTATTCACGAACAAAAAATATTAAAAATTCATGAAAATCAAGTTGCCTCTTCGACGTCGCTGAAAATGATAAAATATCGAATTTTTCTAATTTTAAAAATAGTCGATATCTCGAGTCCCTATAACGGACGGTTGTATGTTATTTTTCGTGCTATGTAATCTGCAAATCACTAAACTGCCGTTTATCTCTGAGTTAATTTTGCCGCCATTTACCCCACTTAATAATCAAATTTTATCTAAAAGCAGTTTTTACATCTTATTCGGTAATATGTTTTTTTATTACTCCGTAAGGAAAATATCTTACCGAGCTCGTTTGAGATCGGAGTTTTCACCCTCGCGTTCAACGTAAGGTGGTATCGTTGGTTCGCGGCCTTCCGGATGATGCAGATCGTGATCTCCCCTCCACAGCGAAGTCGTCGAGATCGCTCTCACCTTGCCGACAGGTCTAACCTGCAGCAGACGAAAATTTATCTCAATCAAACAAATCAGTATAAGTTACGAATAATTTATCATCGGTTCGTACTCACCAGCGACATGCTGGATTTTATTGCGACGTTCATTATTAGCTAATACTTGGAATTATCACCTTTGTTCGTAAAGTCTTCAATATCCAATGTCTAATGTTATTGCGTGTTATCTCACTCTTCGGCAAACAGCTGACTGAGGAAACAGCTGATTCGGAAATTCCACCCTTTGTACGGCGCAGAACTCCCCACTCTCGGAACTACTTCTTAACATAACCTTCACCTCCCTCCACCCAGTAGTTAAGTACCGGCGTTTTGTAACTAAAAACACGCCGTTTAGCAGTGGTAATTAACAAAGTGTCGAAAGTGAGTTAAAACTGTGTGAAAGTTTTATTTCTAATCGTCGCCGATTACTCTCGAGCTCGTCCCTCCGCTTTAAGGTTAAATTACATCGTCTATCGTTTGCCTCGATTTTATTTTAAAAAAGGTAAAGTTGTGCTTGGGGTTGGCTCCGGACGTCACACAGTGGCGACTTTGTACTATACGGCCACGTACTAATTTGCCTATTTTACGATTGCGTTGAAGTACGAAGATTGCTAAAGCCTGGACCCACAGTTTTTAACCCTCACTCCATGTAGGGGGGTCGTTTTTGTCCGGGCCGAAAAACCCGAAAAGCGTTTTTTCCGCGCATTGCTTGATGTCCGGCAAAGTTAATATCATTTACAAACTCAGAGGAATAGCTAAAGAGTACATATCGACGTCGCCTGTAAGCAGCATAAAAAAAATGAAGAAGATCGATTTACTCGTAAAAACGAAGGAAATCCGCAGTAGAATTATCTCAGGGTCATGCAGAATCCCTCTCTGGAAGACATGATTTACGCTCGGCTTTGTCAAAAAATATGTTTGGAAAAGCCAGTAAAGTTTGTGCAAAAAAGGGCTTGCGCAGAGTGAAAAAAATGTACAGGCCTTTTACTTTCAAAGGTATCGAAACATACGACTGTGTTTCATACAGTAACGTTGTCTCGTATTTTTTTGAACCAGCGATGTTTTGATATTATTATTATTAATTTTTGTTTTCCTCCTTTCCGAAGACGAGCAATGGTTGGCCGCTGCGCCGTTTCGGGAGACCTCACGGAATCAGACACTGGCGCCGCGGTGAGAAACTCGCGAACGCTGCATTACCGGCCGAGCAATTTCTGAGCGGCATAAAAAAAAGTACAACGCCGATGAAACACTGGCTTGAATTGAAATTTGTCGGCGCACAGAAAGATTTTAAGAGAAATGTTTTTTCTCTTGTGAATTTTCATGAAGATCGAACATGGAAACAAAAACTAATCGAGTCCGCACACAGAGCGATCGACTTAGGATTAAAGTGCGATTCGATTAAGGTGAATTGGAACGCGTTCTCTGTCGCTATCTCTCGCACTCCTCGCTCTGCCACGTGACTTTCACTTTCACCTTAAAGAAAAGAAAGCAATGGAAAAAGAAAAAAGAATACAATCTTTATAATAAATATATATATAAACTTTATTCTCACTTTCGCGACATTAAAGGGTGTCATCCAAAGTTCGGGCAGCACTGGGGGGATAAATGGAGCAGAGAAAGTAAATTACATATTTTCAGTCACTGATAATACGATTTTGAAGAAATAACCGTTCCTATATAATCGTTTCTTCCACTTGGCGAGGTATCACATAATTTTGTTTTTGTTTTTTTTTTGTTTCTTAGCGTATGTGTATCTCATACACAAAAAATTGCCCTTAACAAAAAATAATATATCCTTTTCTTGTTCAACAAATTTCCTTAACTACGCTACACTAGAAGCGTTTGAGAATTTTTATGATATCGTTGTAGAGCAAAGTCTTGGCGTCTCTGCCCCATAGATAATCGATGTGATTGAATTTCGCGTATTCGATCTTGCGCTTCTCGATCACGTTCGGCAAGGCACGTGCTAGACTCTCAACATCCTGTAAAACAGATCAAGGCCAATTGCATTAGTGTAATTGGACTACCGACGCGAACGTCGTTTATCCCACTTACAGTCGGATGATTCAAGAAGTCGTTTTCGCTGTAAAATATGGCCACGGGAACCTTGACTCTGTCCAGCGAGTAGGACGGCGGTGCGGCGGTTCCGTACATCGTCATGTTTTTCGTCGTGCCGTAATCAAAGTTTCGAAATATTCCTGAAAATAAAAAATTCGACATTTCGTCAATAACTTCCGTTTTCAGCCTATCAATATTCATATACCGATATCGATTAGATATCGATCGAAATAATTAATCCAATTATTTTTCTTTCTATTTTTAATTTATTGTAACGAAATTTTTAATGTCGAAATAAATTCGTCGTATAATTACCAGATTGAATGGATTGACTGTAGTGAATAATTTGTTTGGCCGACGCGCCAGCCGGAAAGTGTCCGAATATAACTGGTAGCATAGATTTGTCGAGTTGATCGCTGCCGAAACCGGCGACAAGATAGAACCATCCAGCGCAGAAGGTGTTCGAAAATGTGACCGGTGCGTTTCTCATGAGTGTCCCGAGAGCGTATGTTTGAAGCTTGTTACGCGGAAACCACTGATTTATATTGCAGTACGACTGCGCCCACTGAAACACGCTAACAATAAATATAAGACGAAGACAACGGGGAATTGGCGGTAGCGCGGATGGGGACTCACCTTCATAACAATGTGAAGCGGTACGACACACTTGAGCAATGGACTTCGTTGATTCGAGAGAAAGGCGATTGGAGCGAGGCACACCATAACACGAACTTTCGCGTTATATTCCGGACGCTCGCTCGCCATTACGAAAAAAGCTGTCGTGCCTTGACTGTAACCCACGTAAAGAAGGCTCGTCTGCTCGGTCTTTTCTAGCACGTAATCAATAATCGCCGGTACATCGTGTATTCCCATCTCGTGCCAACTAATAAATGAATAAATGTATTTAATGCCGTGTTACCTGACATTGGAGATTACGAACGGATGACAAGCAAACAAAAAATGTACAAATAGCTTCCTGGGAAAAATAAACTTATAGAGTAGAGTCCATGTCTGTGAGGAAAAAATTTTTTACTGATTGCAGAGTCGGGAAGTGATTTGCACATTGTTTTCTGTTTAAGGTAGTACTGGCGGACAGTTCGACCTCACGTGAGTTCAGAGAGAATTCGGAGAGAATTGCGAACACTTCTCGATGGGATACAAATCTTAAAAAATCAAGCATATGGGATGTGCCGCAGAGATTGATTTTGCATAATAATAATTCCAAAATGTTATCAACAAATGAATGAAAGAAAAAAAATTGTTCAACAAATCCCCCGGCTACTTAACTTTTTGTTCATATAAAAATAATTTATTAATCTTTTCGAATACATATGCATTTTTTTCAGTATTTTGTGTAATTTTTTTAAAATACATTTTTTTTTTTATTAACTACAAACGTAATTTTCAAAAATTTTACGAAAATCTGAAAAAATTCATACGTATTCAAAGAAACTAATAAATCGTTTCCATAAAAAAAAAACAGTTGGTTGCCTGGTGATTTGTTGGAAATTTTTTTTTCGTTGATTCGTTATTAACAAATCACCGAAAAAAAAATTCGGAACGTAATTCCAAAATATTATTAACATTTTTGGAATTATTATTATGCAGAATCAATCTTTTCAGCACAATGGATGATTTTTTCAGATTTTTATCCCATCGAGAAGCGTTCGCGAATTCCTCTCAATTCTCTCTGAACTCACGTGGGGTCAGACCGTCCGCAAGTACTGCCTTAAGATATGAAGTATCTATCATTGAATTTTGTAATCGTTTGTCGAACGTTCTGCGTACGAAAAAAAAAATCTTTCGAGTCTTGAATTTTCGTCGAAATATCATTTTACCTGAAGTCCCAAAATTCTTTATCTTTCGTCGTATATTTCTTGTGGTACTGCGAGTATCTGTTGCCTCTGGCATTGCCCAACCAGACATCGTATCCCTCGTCGCAGAGTGCGTACGCTGAAAAAAAAAAAATCGTAACGGAATTAGAATTGTGAAGAAGCCGCGAAGAGGGTGAAGCTTAGATGAAGAAATGCAAAAAAATTTACCCAGAGCTTTCTTAGGGCCGAGGAGGACAAAGTCGGCGGAACTCGATAGCAAGCCATGATGCACGAGAACCGCTGGTTTAGAAGATTTCTTCTCTGCACTATCTGCTATCCGCAACGGCGGTAGGTCCGGGAGTCCTATATAGTTTTTAGTGCGTTTCTCGTTGATTGAATTTTCCTCGATAGTTTCTCCAATCAGTGGATCCTTGGTAAAAGACTTTCCATCGGATGTCGATTCTTGATTAGCTGGCGTTAGGACACGATGTAATTCCAGACGATAACCGTCCTCAGTCCAAACATAGTGAGTCTCGACTCGATAACCGTGGGACACTACGAGTTCGGGCTGCAATACAGAAAATTAATATTTTATTTTATTTTGTGACGTAACATTTTGGAGGAAAGTTAGTTTCGTGTTGCTTACACGCGGAGCTATACAAAAAAAAGTACTGAAGGAATGAATTGATAAACCGATTGACTATACCGACTGATAAATTGTTTTTTTTTTTTCCTTGCTTCCTCATAGAGAAATCTCAATTTTTATTAAATTAAATTTTTTTATTTTATTGAAAACGTGTAGAATGTTCCGGAAAATTCGGAAAATCGAATTTTGATGAAAAATGTCTGGAGGCGTTTTTGTGTATCAATCCTGGCAAATTAAAAACTGTATTATTTGGGCAATCAATGAGGAAACGGCGTGAAAATTCATTTACAGCTTCCTATTTTTTTTTTCAGAGTCTTCAATTATTTTCTCTTATCGAATTTTATTTTCCTTGTGGCAAGACCTATAAATTATCGTTCTCATTTGTCTTGAAACTTTGTAATGTCGTACGATAGACTATCAGAATAAAAACAGAACAAGCAAATCGCTAAAGAGCAATGGTTATCTTATTGAAAAAGAAATACGTTGATTTTAACTTAATTGGCAAAAGCGACGCAATTAAATATCAACAATATTTGTTGCAAAATTAACAATGTTACGTGACGCGATTTCCCAACATTTGACCTGGAACAGCTAATCGAATCGGGAGGGGGATTGATGATTCGCATATTCTTTGCGGCGTACAATTAACAACGATAATGTCGAGCTCGAGAAAAAGTCTTCCCGATGATAGTAACTTATCTACGAAGTCCGTTCGTAGATCTATTTTTACGCCTGACTGCCCCCCAGGCAAAATGCGGAGTTATCGAAGGCGAAAGTGTTTGTCGAAACGGCTAAAAATCACTTAAGGGGAAGCGAACCAACTGTGCGTGCTAGATAGTTGCAATTTTCAAATTAACTTTATTCAATGGTGCTAATTTTTTTGAGAAAAACATGAATTCGGGCCTTCCGGATCGAATTTGCTTTTTCCTCAAAATAATTAGCACCCTTGAGAAAAGTTCATTACAGTTTTCATTACCGACCTCGATATTTCACTTTCCCTTAACAGATTTTGGTATACTGATTCCTCGTAGCTTAATTTATGTTTATGACCCAATATCTGTGAGCAAAGTATGAACATAAATAATCGAATATTATAAAAAATAGTTTAAAGATTCGCGGTGTCAAATTTAAATCTACGCCTGCGATCCCCACTACTTGTAATCACAGCTGACCCGCATACTTCCCGCCGCTACAGAGTTCTTCGTCATTGTTTATTATTGTTGGCCGTCGAAAGCATTAAAAAGTTTTCGGAAGTTCGCGAAATCCAAGTGCTGTATTTTCGGAGAACTGGATTGAGTGTTAGTTTTTTACGTTGTAGGAAATTGTTTATACTGCTATTATTAATTTGTTCATTCACTGTGTGTAAAATAGTGCCAAATTGACGGAGTTAATACTTTGCATTTACTGCGCTGGGTCACAGTCGCATCCCGGATAGAAAAAAATGACGGCACGGACGCGGTACCAATGGTAAGATTCCCGTTTGACGGCACGTTTTTCAATCTGGTATTTGTTATTTGACACGTTAGTTTTTTTTTTTTTACTTCGCCATTATTTCGTTGATTATTCGATTCGCCTTCGTTTTCATGTGTATGAGAGCGAGATGATTTTTTATTCATAAAGCCTCTGAGATATCATTCATTACATGTTAAAGTCTCACCGAAGTCATTCTCTGTTGTTGCAAATCCTTTCTAATGCCATTTTATATTCTTAAACTCTCTACGATGTATCTATTTTATCATCTCATTAAATTAAATTTAATTTAATTAAATTTAATTATCTATTTTTATCATCTTTTCGATACCATTTTCATTTCGAAACTTTCTCCAATATGTTTTTATTTATTCATAAAGTTAATGTGATTTTTTTTTAATCGTTGTATTTAAAATTGACTGACTTAAAAAAAATTATGCAGGAAGTTATTTGAAATGTTTGTGTTTTTAGGCACGACCGAGCGTGAGCGAAAAGACGTGCCTTATACATTCGTCATCGCAAAATCTGTTATTGTTTTCGTTTGTGATATGTCAATGCCACCGCTTGTTCTGGATTCTTCGTATGAGCGATTGCAACTTATCGAAGTATGTCGAATACAGTGACCGGCATTTTTCTTCGCAAGTGTTTTACGAAGCTCCACTATATAAACCCAGTACGATTGACGATATCGCATGAAGCCAATGAAATAACGTTCGAGCTATATGCAGCTCTACAGCTATATGGTCTCCGAACTATCGTGCATACAACGAATTATTATTCATGATTGCCACGATATTCTTCAACTGGAATTCCCTGACTTTTCCCGGTTTTCCAGAGCAAAGATGTAATTTTTCCAGTCTATCAATCATGGTAGGAAAGCACGATTACAAGTAACGTAAAATATAATATATAATGTTTTTGTAGGGGAAGGGGATATATGTAAAAACCCCCCAGGGTATACATGGAAACAAATCTACTACTACTACTATATAATGATTGTTAATATATTAAACTCAGTTCACAATATTAAAAGTTGCCAACGAAAGTAATATCACTGCATAGTCATATATATGCTGTATAGAGTCGATAAGTTTGCTGAAACGAAAAATGTAGACGCCGTGCAGCACGGAATTAAACGAAAAACATCAGATTCAAAAAAACTTCCAGGGTTAAAAAAAAAAATGCCATGACTTTTCCCTCACTTTTCCAGCTCCCAACAAATCCCCTGACTTTTTCTGGTTTTCGAGGTTTTCCAGGTCCCTGACAACCATGTTATTGTTCGGAGTGCACTCGATAAATAAATCTATCGATCGAAAATTGTCTTATCTTATCTCGCGTACGAATTTAACCCAAGAAAATTGTCGATAGCGTATAAAGTATAACGAAGTATGTCATTGACTGATAATAATAGTTCACAGAAAAGAAATTCCATGAAATCGATATTTTCGTCACGATGTCTAATCTCCTCTTTTTTTTTTTTTATTAACTCGAAGGGAGTTGTGTAAGGTCGGTTGATAAGTATGGCGTCCGTAGAGTCCCTCTACAATATAGTGCGGCAAAACAGTTCGCTCGACAGAGCCGACATTTACCACTCGCTATACTCGTGGCGACAACGACCTACACTAGTCACTCATGCGCGTCTAATATACTTGCGATATGACGTCACTTTTTCAACCCGGAATTCATTGCACACTCGCACACAATGGCGATGGCTCGCAATCTCATTATCGTGCCGAACGCACATAAACACGAGGATTACGAGGTTAGAGCACGTGGGCAGTGTGACATATGTATCGTACACGCTGACGGTTAGAACGCGTGAGTCAAGTAACATCGTACGTACACGTTCTCTCGATTACCGTGCGGTAAGACAAACACGCGTCATTTCAAAATCGTGCTGAATCTTCTTTCTCTCAGGCCCGAACACGTTCTCTCGAATGCATCACATTAAGGGCATGTGATACATACGTATCGATGCTCCGATGGTAAAAAAATCGCTTTCCCTATTTTCTCCGTGATGGTTGATGCTTCGAACAAAATCAAATTAGGTTTTTGTAGTCAATAGATATAAGTATGAAAACCTAATTTGCCTTTGCTCGTCGTATCAATCGTTTTGGAGAAAAAAGGGAAGGCGATTTGTTAACGAGTCTGTACCACATCACCTTAAGGCAGATACGCAGGAGAAAAAAAAAGCGTCACGCGCAACGCGCGAGATCAATGTTTACTCAACGTCGTATTAGCATCGGTGAGGCACGTTTCGCGTCAGTTGGACACAGCTAGACCACGCTATTGAAATCGACCTTCGAGGGCCTACAAAACTTTCCATCGAGAAAAGAAAAACAAAATAACAAAGTGATAAAATTACTCACCGTTGTCATATGAATCTCATCGGGGTCCGCAACTTTGTTCATTTCACGACCAGCTTTTTATCGCCGAATCTTTATACTATTTTTCGGGAAACTTTTCGCAGTTTTTCGAAGCTTCTCTTCTTTCTCCTGCTTTATGTACGGCGCACAAAGGATTTTTTATTTCGCGCTGTAAAGTGTATTCCGTGCTTCCTCTTCTTTCTTTTTGTCACAGCGAATGTTCGCACAAGCGTGCAGCTTTCCAATTCGAGCTGAAAATACAACGATGTTCCTGATCTCTTTTCTCTTTCACATTAGCACGACGCGCGATGGCACTGGTGGAGTTTCCGTGAGAAGATCTCACATTTTAACGGATTTCAACGATGTATCCTTATTGATATTGTTGTTATTAGATCGTCGAGGCTTGAACGAGAGATCAGACCTGCCGGAGCCTCGCTCTAATAGGATAACAGCTTATTCTCTACACTCGACGCTCATCGATTCGGGGTTTTCACTATTTACTTTTTGGTTTTCGGTCGAATTGGATGTTGGCATTACAGCAGTTGCATGGACTTGAAGATTTTTTTTTTCCACGACGAGTAAGAGGAGTCTCGAGCTCGCAGTTATTCGCGGGGTTTTTATTTTAGGCTGCGAACGAACGGACACTTTTACGGTGTTCGCGGAGAGCCCACGAAAGTATCACTACCTAAGTGTCGATCGCCGGAGTGAGAGGCATAGGCCGACTCTCCGAAGCGGTGGCTTCGCCTACCGACTGTTTGACAGACGCGCGCAACTACGTTGTTAGGGAGGGGGGGATAGAGTTCGCTTTCTCACTTCCTCTGTAACCATAGAGGCACAAATGACCCCTCTCCCTCCTGCTGCTGCCGCTGCTGCTGCTACGTCGTACGTAAGCCCCGTTCACACCATGCAAAAAGGTCAGGACTCATGAAATTATCTTGTTCTCAGTTGGCGGTTCTCAATAAAACTTCCTTCGGCTCCAGCAACGACATAAATGTTTGTAATTAATTTTTTTTTATCAGCAGCTCACTTCAGTTACTACGTTAGGTTGACTGTATTATTATATATATTTTGGAAAGTTATTTGTTTGTTTGTGCCAATTTGCAAGAATCCAGGAGGTACTCCAGGACCAACCCAGCCCTTGATTATGTCCTACCAGGTCCTGATAATTATTACCTCACTTCAGTTACTACGTTAGGTTAACTGTATTATTATATATATTTTGGAAAGTTATTTGTTTGTTTGTGCCAATTTGCAAGAATCCAGGAGGTACTCCAGGACCAACCCAGGCCTTGATTATGTCCTACCAGGTCCTGATAATTATTACCCTATTATACTATTTTGATACCGCTCTGTGGGTCGCGGCGAATTGTGCATAATGATGCGATGCACATCAGTGTTGTGCACTATCGTCGTGGGCCAAAAAAACTCATTTTTCGACCGGATAGGCGTCATTTCCGGTTTTAGAATCTTATTTTTCATTTTTAAAAAATTCTCATTCCAGTTTGAAAATATTATTATTCGATCGAAAGTGAAAATCTCATTTTCAACCGGAAATGCGTCGTTTCTGGTTTGAAAATCTCATTGTTCAACCGGATGCGACTTTATTACTTATATACGTGTATATATGGTATTACGGGTAATATAGCAGTTCCGCCACTTCCGGTTTGAAAATATAATCTCCGACTGGAAGTGACGTTATACCAGAAATACACCACTTCCGGTTTGAACATGTAATCTTCGACCGGAAGTGACGTTATACCGGAAATACGTCACCTCCGGTTTGAAAAATCTCATTGTTCAACTGGAAGTCACGTATTTTCCGTGGGACTTAACTTCCGGTCGAAAAATGAGATTTTCAAACCGGAAGTGATGTATTTCCGGTAAATCTCCGGAAATATAAATGTCCAGTTTCTAAATTCCATAGTTCCTAGTGGGGGCGTGAAATGCCGGAGCCAGATCAGCCTGCTAGTTGTTAATATTTTAATAAAAAATATTAAGTCGAAAAATTATCAACTATATCACACATATATATAAGTCGATAATTGAGTGAGTGAAATCTTGTCGAAACTTCAATATGGCATATGCCTTATTAATGGAACTCACTTTTAAGTTTTTGAAAAAATAAAAGAATATCTACTTGCAATTCGGTTCCGTCCTTGCGCCGCAGCTCGTATATTGAAATTTCATACAGACAAACCATGCTCCATGCGATATCGCAATTTCTCTCTGCATTACTGGGGCAAGCATGGCTGCGATCGCAATGCATTCGGGCGCACAGAGACCGCGCGACGCGAATTGCTGTCGCTTACGTCAGACCCCCGTCGCGGAAGCGAATAACGAATGCGCAACCCAAGTGCGCGCGTTAACTAACGCCGATCGGTTCGCTTTAATCCGAAGTTCCATCATAGCCGATTATTTTCTCGGACGTACGAACCATCGATTGTATGGATATGATGCTTCAACCCTCTTAATAATCCGCAGGAACTTCATAACAGTATTACGCAAGCCTGTTGTACTCGTGGCATGCAAAGTTCAAACATTGAGAAATGATTCATTTTTGTATCCTCTGCTTTGTTCGATCTCGCTCGCGTGTTTGTCGACGCGACTGCGTCGCAATTATGCACGACGAAGTCATCGGCAATGCTACGAGCGTCACATGTGTAGTACTGGTCTAATGTACGGACCTTGTTACTCATGCTTCGACATTTCAGTTGATTGGATCGTTTCATTCAAATGTACTTGTATCGAACGATATGGATATTTTCCATGGTTTTTCATAAATCCAAATGTTCTGAATTACTTAATTTTTTTGAATTTTTTCGAAAAATTATTACAAGTATCTTGGTCGTACCGAACTGGTATCGAGCCGAAAATTTGTCGAAAAACATTATCGGGGATTTAATTTCGCCAACACTCGATTTATGTGCAGAAAATTTTAGGATTTTGAATTTTTCGAAAAAATTGATTTCGAACAATTTCCGAACGAATCGAAATCAATGTGAAGGAGGCAATGAGAGAATTTCCAGTTTTATAGCATTTTTCGAGTATTCTTTTAACAGTATGACATAAAAAAAAAAAATCTGGAATATTGCGATTAATGAGGTCGAAGAAAAGTCATAAACCATTTATCATCGATGTTCGTATCGATCGTATTCGTCGAATGAATCCAGGCCGCCCGCGGGACACTTGCTGCAATACGAACAGCTTATGCCAGCTGAAATCGCTTCTGTCGAGTAATTATCCCGCTGACGAAGGTCAAAGAACTCAAAAACATTCGTGACACACCGAACTCACGCTGTTTCCCCATCACAGCCATAGATGTGCGAAACATTCCACGGACGTGGCTTCCTCACTCGATAGATGACGATATACACGATTCTCAGAGACTTTATTAATTGACGGATTTATCGCTTGTTTTTTTTTTTTTTTTTTTAATTCTTTTTATTTTTATTCTTCTTCATTATGCTGCGTGTCTCGGCGACATGAGTGGAGGAAAGTTTACCCGAGTTCAGACTTTGAGAGATAAATATAATATTGTGAGACGAAAAGATCGAATTGATGAAAAAAAAAAATTATTCATAAGTTCGCTTCATAAGTCATACAGCATATTTATAAATAAAATCTACGTGAATGTGTGAACCGTTGACATTGTGACCTCTTGACAGGCTAGACGTGGAAATGGATTTTTTTTTCGCCAATATGCAATACAACATTAAAGGAAAAAGGCGTTCGTACGGCCTCTCATTTTTTAATTTATTTTCTTCACGTTTTTTTCATTTTTTTTTTCTCAACTAGATGATAATGTCTCGTCGAAAAATGTCATCTACCAAACTCAATCATCACGATCAGAGAGTATTGAAATTATTTCATCGTTTTTTTTCTTCTTTTTAGTAAATCGCCGTCGAATTGGAATGTTCTTAAGTGGACAAATGTTTTTTTGAGTTTCGAGTTAGGAACACATCGTCGCTCCGTTTCGTACAGCGAATTAATATTTTTCAGTTATTAAACGTAATTGTAAACCGAACTGTTGCGGATCTACGAGTTTTGGATGTACGCATCGACGATTCTCCGATATAGCAATAAACTAAGACGCGTATCCGTGATGTGTGTATTTTGTTCGTGTGTGTGCGCACGCTGTGGGGACGACGTCGATTTTTTTAACGTAGTCTGAAAACTTATCAGTTTCGTGGCAGCTTTTTTTTTTTTAATTCAGTACTTTCGAGATTTTAGACGATGTACGTCGGCGAATCTCTTATTATTTAATAATTACTTCATTACTCGGCCGGGAACACCTATTATATAATTGTAAAGATGCGTCCCAATTACTGACCACCGAAGATGTCTTTGCAAAAATGATTGAAGTATACAAGAGAATGTCTGAAAAATCTGTTACGACCCTCCTTTCGCTGTTTGTATAATTGTCGGCAAATAGAAAGTATCAGTGCTATAAATTTGTTACGAATTGTAATATTTATCTTTGCTGCGACTAAATATGTGGATAATTCAATTTCCATAATACCGACAAGATCAGTAATTAGGACGTTCGCTTTGTATACAGTGTCCAAAGGATCTATGGAAAAAAAAAATGGTGCGATTATTTTCAGCGTTGAAAACTGAGCGAACATTGTCTTTCGAAGCGTCCTCTACAGTCTACAGTTTGCGAGACACGAGTGGGCGAAGGTACGGCCAATGGGAGCGCTCGGCCGCCTGTGGCGCCATCTGCCGCGTGGTGCTCATTGGCTGCCAACTTCAATCACTCGTAACTTCACAGCTATATACCCTACAAAATTTTGACAAAGGGAATGTTTACGCAGTTTCGAGTCCAGAACAAGATCCTACAATTTTTTTCTTTTTTCACATAATCTTTCAAAATATCTTCCGTCATCGAATGACGCGTCCCGATTAAAAAACCGACGAAATCATGTCAACGAATAACAATAATGTTTTTGCGTTAAATAAACTTCGCAGTCTGGTCAGCGTTATTAGGAGGGACTCCGGTTGAAAATTTCCGTTAGGAAAATTCGAATCATAACTTTCCACCGTCTCGTATACACAGTAAATTATATATCTTTTTTTTCGTTTCTCTTCGTTAATATATTTGAGTATCCGACGATAGGCGCGATGCGTTTTCGACTGTTTTTCGCGGTCCTTTTATTTATTATGTCTACGAGATATCTCGGGCTCGTTTTCTTACGTCGGCTAATTACAACTTTGTCTATCGATCCACACATCGTCGCGTTTTTTTTCCCCTTTATTTCTTGACGCATCACGTAGGATGCTGCACGATAAAGCATGACGAGCCCCTGACATGTCCTTTGATAACAACAGTTGATCATTACGAATGTTCGTCTCGTCGGAGATCCAGTCGAATGATCGGTCGCTGAGTCAGCGAGGCATTTCAGCGGTCTGCTTTTTTTTCTTTCTTTCTTTTTTTTTTTATTCTGCAGACAGCGGTGATATTGTATCCCAAACAAAACATCGTGTAACCATTGAACTTCGCGCGCATGCGCGGCAGTCGCTCACAGCACGTAGAAGATCCAGTAAACCGCGTTGAAGAGCATGAAACTGACGGGAAATATTATTCTCGAGTATTTGTCGATGACGTTAACGTCCTTGATCTTCGGCATCGAGGCACGGAGAACGGATGCTCCTCTGCGAATCGCGTGCAGTACCTATATAGGAGGATGAAAAGAAGATTAGATTCTTTTTTTTTTTTTAAAGTAAGCTAAAACAGAGATATGGAAAAACTTCCGTGCTGTATGATCAGCACGTGGAAGAAAACAAGCACGAATGATCCACGCTCGTCAGTGCGTAAAGTAAACAATATATCACGTGTATACTGACGAGCGCGACGAAGTTCGCAGTGCCAAAATACCAAACGTTTCGGACTTTGATCGTCATTCGACCGTGCCGTACGGGTTTTTTAAAAATGCTTTTGGTAAAATTTATCCAGTATCCACCGGTGAACTCATCGTTATCTTTGGGCGTTGTAGACAGTAAAAAATATTTACGTAAAATCGGAATACGAAGTTTCGTTAAAATAATTTTGTTAAATATTTTATTTCCCGTGTCATTAACAATTTTGGTTTGTACTTTTGTTTGTAAAACTCGAGCCGGATGATGCAATCGGAAAATTAACAAATACAAAATTGTGGACGTTCGTGGACAACAAGTTGTTGTAAAAAGTACAAACTTTATTTACTGTGTAAAAATATCTATTTAACAGTATGTGAAACACTGTGGTCGGTAAAACGACTGTAATCAACGTTTTTCTCTGTTTGTGGTATGTAAGATGAAATGAGAAATTGTGTCAGTGTTCGATGTGATTTTTCTTTTGACGGAACATTCTAGTATCCGTGAACTAATTTATTACAGTTTTCGTTACCGACTGAGTATGTTTTCACATCGTTCTAAGGCGATATAAAATCTCCTTCGTTAAATTCTATCTAAATTCAGCTTAAGGTAGCTATGTCGCTTCGGGCTCATTTCACATAAGTTCGAGAAAAAGAAGAGAAAATTGCAAATACTTCCCGATTATATAAAAATCTGCAAAAATGCCTGCATACTAAAGGTACGAAGAGATTAATTTTGCATAATAATAATTCCAAAATGTTATAACAGATTAATCAGAAAATTAATTGTTTAACAAATTCCCCGGCAACGAAACTTTTTTTTTAATGAAAATGATTTGTCCATTTTTCTGTACGTGTGAATTTTCTCAATTTTTTTTTTATATGGAAAAAATGTGTGAAAAACACACAAAAATGAAAACTAATTGAAAAATCTGAAAAAATTCATACGTATTCAGAAAAATGAACGAAACATTTTCATAAAAAAAAGTTGCTTTGCCGGGTAATTTGTTGAACAATTAATTTTTTGATTAATTATTAATTAATTATCATGATGAAAAATTAATCTTTTCAGTATCTTAAATATGCATGCATTTTTGCAGATTTTTATATCATCGAGAAGTATTTGCAATTATGTCTTATTTTTCTCGAACTTATGCCAAATGAGCCCGAAGCGACATGGCTACCTCAAAGGCTCATGCCGTACCGTAAGTCAAGTCTAAGTAATTAAATATAAATTCATAAAGACGTAAAAATGGACCTTTGGTTTTTGTGGTTTTGGACCGCGGTATCTCAGTCCGCTGTTTCTGCCGTGTGTATTGTACCCTGCAGATCTGGCGATTCTAAAACTCGGCGGAAATTTCGCTGGATCGTGTGGCTGATCGCCGCTTCGTCCGATCGTTCCAGGAGTACCGGAACCGCTCGCCAATCCAGATCTGCTTCTTATACTCGGCAGTGGTGACATTCTTAGATCCTGAAGTTCTATTATGTCGGCGTCGGTCGAGCCGGGAAACGGTGAACAGGCTTTGCTTCCTGTTTTTGAATTAACAACCATTCGTACATAAAATACACGAATATAGGGGGATACAAACTTATAGATAAGAGTCGCTATTTCTTTACCCGTCGTGACCGTGGTCGGTTTCTTCTCGTCTCCGTCCTTTTTCTTTGTCTTCTTTTTCGCTCTGGCTCCCCAGTAAGTGTAATTCACCGCAGCGTATTCCAGCAGAGCGGCGAACACGAAGACGAAACACATAACGAGATAAATGTCAATCGCCTTGACGTAACTTATTCGAGGCAGAGAACTTCTGACGCCGGTCGATATCGTCGTCATCGTCAGCACGGTTGTGATACCTGCACGAAACAACGAGGTTTTAATAAATAATCGAATCTTCCCTGCAGAGCGGATGTTCATTCCAACTTCCGGTCTAACAGGAAGTTCATTCCAACTTCCGGTCTTATAGGATGATAATTTTAACTTCTGGTCTAAGGGGAAATTCATTCTAATTTCCGGTTTAATAAGATGATCATTCCAACTTCCGGTCTAATAAGATGATCATTTTAACTTCCGGTCTACCAGGAAGTTCATTCCAACTTCCGGTCTTATAGGATGATCATTTTAACATCTGGTCTAACAGGAAATTCATTCTAATTTCCGGTCTAACAGGAAGTTGATTCCACCTTCCGGTCTAATAGGATGATACTTTTAACTTCCGGTCTAACGGGAAGTTCTTTCCAACTTCTGGTCTAATAGGACGATCATTTTAACTTCCGGTCTAACAGGAAGCTCATTGCAATTTCCCGTCTAATAGGATTAATAGGATAATAGGAATAGAAAATTCATACGAACTTTCGGTCTAATTCGAAATTCATATCAACATCTGGTCTAATGGAACGTTCGCTGAAGCTTCTTATCACAACGGGAAGTTCACGAGTGGTATTTATAAGGAACCCCGTCCCTTTTGTCTCAATCCCATTACGTCCTGGGACAAAGGACGAAACACTAGAAACGCTTATCTACAACGAAGTGAAAGACGCTTACCGAGAGCTACTCTCGCGCTGGTGGCCTCGTGATTTATCCAGAAGCTAACCCAGCTCAACATAACGATAAGTATGCTAGGGAGATAAGTTTGAAAAACGAAGTAACCGATGTTCCTCTGAAGTTTGAAGCTCAACGAGAGCCTCTGATATATACCAGTAGCCAGTGTCTCTTTACGATCGTTCGTCTCGTAGCCGATAATCGTGAACTGCGGCAGCTCGGCTTCTTCGACACCGCGAACGGGCGTGTCTTTCCAGTACATGACCACGTCGAGTACCGTGTAACCATCTGGATCAGACATAAATATATATATATATATTTTTTTTTTATTTACCGAATAATTTTTTTTTTTGCAAAATAATAATAACTTGAAATAAAAACAAGATAATAATTGTTGTTACACACATTTTTATTTTTTCTTAAAATTTGAAAACATGGAGATCAATATATTTTTATTAAAAATTCGATTACCGTCCAATTATCGCTAGGCGCGCAAATAGACGATAGGCAAATTTTCGTTGTAATCCGTGAATGCTCATGACTTTCGGGGGCGATGTTTCACTCGAACAAAGCTGAAGTTTGGTGAACGGTGTGGATTACATACGCGCGAGGAATGTGTTATTATTATATTCCGCGAAGTTATAGTGCATTCGTGTCTATTTTAACGGGAAACTTCCAAAATAGCATGGCGAAGGTATTTATAGTGGTTGGAAGGAGTGGGAAGAGCAGACGAGACCGGAACATGCAGAATGAGCAACGAGGTCGATCCGCGCGTCTCTTAATCCACCAACCAACATCATAATCCTCGACCCTCCGGGGCCGGAGCGTTATGCATTTCGCGGTAAGCTCGCGGCTCCCTCTCTATCTCGTCCGCACGACTCGTCGAATCGTTTCTGCACCGGAGATGATAGACAAGTTATACGAAATGCCTCTATATATACGAACGGCCCGGCAAAATATAATCAAACGATGAGATTAACTGCGGTGATGGTGGCGACAACGCGACTTCAACTACAGTATCCGACGTACACTCTCCGATGAGACGATATCGTATAATTCCCGAGGTTTCCGGTATAATAAGCCATTTTGCCATGTACAGTTGAAATTTCCGTAGCTCTCGGTAGACAAAATTTCCGTCTTCCGTTTTGAATCGTTCGGCTTCTCCGAGCGATTCAACATTTTGTCTGCGCAGAAAGGCACTTTTTCGCATCGCGTGCGGGAAAAATACTGCGCATGCGTACGACGGCAATATGGTAGTTTTTTCCCCGCACTAGAGCGGAAAAGTGCCTTTCCACGCACACTTCACGGGAGCGGAAAGCGTGATTCTCGTGAATTTGTTAGGAAAAATTATGTGAACGGCATGGGCGTAAAAAAGGAAGTTCTGACTCGTGTGAATGCCTGGCATTTTCACACTCGTCATGAACTCCCTTTCTACGCCCTTGCCATACGAATAACTATTTTTATGTCCACGCAGCCTGTTTTCAATTCTACTCCTCTCTTCATTACTGTAAAGTAATCGGAGGGCATATCTTATTGTGTAACGTAAATTTGTTTCTAAGGAAAATTAATTCGACACTTACAACTCTCGATCTCGACTGTGCAGTTCTGCGAGTCTAGGGGATAGTAATGAAGATCCATCATGCAGGCGAGCGTCGTGGTGAATCTCATTCCGTACGTCACCGAGCCATCTCCCGAGAGTCTGACCAGCTTGTTGCGCTCGGTTACGTCGTGAAGAAAGCTATAGAAAAAAAAAAGAAAATAACAAAAATTGTTTACTCATTCATTTTTAACGAAATCGAGAGATTTTATGTCTATAAAAAATGTTAAGTTATTAAGTTAAATTGTTAATAGTGAAAATAAACTAAATATAAATAATTAACAATTTAGCCCCCTTGGTAGGCGGAAAGGAATCTCGAAAACCGGATCACGCCAGTTTTTTATTCATTAAATTGTTTATTTATTCATTTGGAACAATATGGACAGATTTTATGATTAAAAATATTTTTAAAAGAGATTAAGTTAAGTTGTTAATTGTTTGAGAAAAGAAACTAAATATTAATAATTAACAATTCGGAAGGGAATAATTAACAATCCCTTGGTAGGCGCGAAGGAATCTCGAAAACCGTATCAGCCCAGTTTTTTATTCATTAAATTGTTTATTTATTAGTTTGTAACAATATCGAGAGATTTTATGATTAAAAATTTTTTTTAAGTGATTAAGTTAGATTGTTAATTATTTCAGAAAAGAAACTAAATATTAATAATTAACAATTCGGAAGGGAATAATTAACAATCCCTTGGTAGGCGCGAAGGAATCTCGAAAACCGTATCAGCCCAGTTTTTTATTCATTAAATTGTTTATTTATTAGTTTGTAACAATATCGAGAGATTTTATGATTAAATTTTTTTTTTAAGTGATTAAGTTAGATTGTTAATTATTTCAGAAAAGAAACTAAATATTTATAATTAACAATTCGGAAGGGAATAATTAACAATCCCTTGGTAGGCGCGAAGGAATCTCGAAAACCGTATCAGCCCAGTTTTTTATTCATTAAATTGTTTATTTATTAGTTTGTAACAATATCGAGAGATTTTATGATTAAAAATTTTTTTTAAGTGATTAAGTTAGATTGTTAATTATTTCAGAAAAGAAACTAAATATTAATAATTAACAATTCGGAAGGGAATAATTAACAATCCCTTGGTAGGCGCGAAGGAATCTCGAAAACCGTATCAGCCCAGTTTTTTATTCATTAAATTGTTTATTTATTAGTTTGTAACAATATCGAGAGATTTTATGATTAAATATTTTTTTTAAGTGATTCAGTTAGATTGTTAATTATTTCAGAAAAGAAACTAAATATTAATAATTAACAATTCGGAAGGGTAGACGCGAAGGAATCTCGAAAAAGCGGATCAGGCCAGCACGACACCCTGAGAGCCCTCGCTCAAAGCGAACTATTTTGCATGAATCCCTGTTAACCCACATCCATACACATCACCTATGTGCGAACAACTCCGAGGTCCCACCGACCACGATCGATCGCTTTCGCTTCGGAGATAAGCCGAAGACTCGGCTCCGCCGGAGCCGGCAGCAGCGGATCCGGGGCCAGAAGGAGCTCTTCGAGCGTTTCTTCCCTCCGTGACTTTACTCACTTTTTTCATCCGTTTCGTCGTCACAGCGCGTCTCTTCTCACCTGTTCTTATCGTTCGCGAAGAACGTGTCGGGCACCCATATCTTCTCGGCGAAATCACCGCTGAGGGTGAGGACCTCCTCCTCGTGAGAAAATGCCAGCCTCTCGTCCTTCCAGTACTGATTCAAGTACATCGTTATCGTGTAGTCCTGAAAAATTATATAAATCTAATGCACAGAATCAATTACGCGCTGCGGACTGGATCGATATTTGAAGTATACTTGTGATTGGATTTATTATTTTTGTTTACACCGTGTCCCGACATTTTTCTGTACAAAATTCAATAATGTTTGACATTTTGTAGAGAACAATTCAGAAAATATTTCTTTAAAATCCTACTTGGTTTTTTTTCTTCAATTTTTGAAGAATGTGTATTTTTGTCAAAATATTTTCGGATTGCACACAGAAGCATTTATATATTTTTAATACACACCATGAATTACGCACTGCGGACTGGATCGAAATTGAAGTATATTTGAGAATGGGTTTATGATTTTAGACGGTGTCCCGACATTTTTCTTTACGAAATTCAATAATATTTCAAATTTTGTAGAGAACAGTTTTTGTTAGAAAAGATTTCATTAAAATTCTATGTTTTTTTTTTTTTTTTTTTAAGTATGTATTTTTGTCAAAATATTCTCAAAGTTTGTACGGAAAAATTTCTATAAGTGGGTAAAAAAAAAGTCATGATCAATGTATTCATGTGAAAAGAGTAGAGTGCAAATTTGTCTGAACCGAATTTATAGACAAGCCGCCTGAGTAATGTCTCTCGTGGTTTTGGGCGGAGCGTGCGAATGCACTGAGAAAAAAAATCGATTGCGTCAACAAAATGAGCGCTTACGGGTGGCGAGACAAATTTTTGGTTGATCGAACGAAATAATTTTCGTAGTAAGTAGAGAAACATTTGATTCGACGGCCTGTTAGTTCGATCAACGAGGTATTCGAGGCGAGGATCGATTTTTTTTTCTCAGTGCATTCGCACGCTCCGCCCAAAACCATGAGAGACATTACTCAGGCGGCTTGTTTATAAATTCGGTTCAGACAAATTTGCACCCAATAGATTCTACTCTTTTCACATGAATACATTGATCATGACTTTTTTTTTTATCCACTTATAGAAATTTTTCCGTACGAACTTTGAGAATATTTTGACAAAAATACATTCTTTAAAAATCGAAAAAAAAAAAAAAACCAGTAGAATTTTCGATCAACCAAACATTTGTTTCGCCACCCGTAAGCGCACATTTTGTTGACTCAATTGATTTTTTTTCTAATTAAAAAAAAAAAAAAAGATCTAAGGCATCTGCCTGTGTATATAAATCGTCCTCCTTATTGTTGAAAGCAAGCGTCTGCTCGTATTGCCCGATTCGTCCCTGCCCTTTCTCACCGATCCTCTTCATACCGCTAGATGGCCAAGAGGATGAACTCCTCAGTGACACTTTCTCGAAAGCGGTCCTACCTCTGCCTGTTTCGATATATAAGAAGAAATTATCGTTGTCAATCACTCGGGAAGTTTCCGGGCGCTTCGGCTCCTCGTAAGGGTCGACCACTAGGCGGTGGCAAATTACGCAGCATGGCAAACTCAACTATCTCTTTACGGTGTTTACTTCCGTCCGTTGGTTCATCTCAAAAATAGAACGGACAGCTCGAATCTTCCATATTTTTTGTCGATTCCTATCAACTCTTATTTTTTTTTTTCGATAAAAAAAAACATTTATTTTTTTTTTAACACAACTAGGGATGTTTGAACTTTGCAATTTATCAAATTCTATTCCCACGGTTTATTGTGAGTTAAATATATATATATATATAATAAACTATAATAATAATTGTAATTAAGGAAGTTTTCGATGAACGACATAAAAAAAGTGTTGTTTTAATATTTGAAAACATCCCATGCGATTCACAGTTCTTAACGAGGCATTCTAATCATATAAAAAAATTCCCAGGTTCGAATATAAAAAATGGTTACTGACAGGTCAAACGGATGGATAAGTTTCCATATTACAAACGACTTTTGTTGGAACTTTGATTTTACTATAGGTTTTTTTTTTTTTGTAAACTGGTTTTCGAACAGCTGAGCAAATCCTCTTTGCGTCTCTGACGCAAAGTTCAAGGGTGTCCGAAAGTGTCTTATTTCCTGGGCGAATGTGAGTCTGCATATATCGTTGTGTTTATTTTTCTACCGAAGTCCCGGCTTGAAACGCAATAGAGGAATGCGCACTGAGCGTCCGTCACACTTGGATCTTTTTTTCGACTAGTCCGCCAGCCGCCAGATGGCTTGCAGCATAAACTCGCTCCAGATCTTTTCTCGCAAGTGGTCTGAGCACTGTTCCTTTTAATATATAAGAGGAAATTATCCCTGCATTCACTGAGGGAGCTTCCGGGCACCCTGCGGTCCTTCAACGAAGGTACCCAGTGCAGTTGTGCTCTCGTGAACAGAATCTGAAGCTTAGTTGTCTCTACGAATCGTCGCCAATACGGTGTTTACTTTCCGTCCGTTGGTTCACCCCAAAAATAGAACGGACGCGCCCGGCTCTCCCATATTTTTTTGTATACAGTGTAATAAACAACGGCTTGATGTAATTTTCACATTTTTATGTTTAGTTTATACACACAGAGTAAAAAGAGTTTGTACTTTTTACCACAACTTATTGTCCACAAACGTCCACAATTTTTGATTTTTTACTTTTCTAATTTTACAAACAAAAGTACAGACTAAAATTGTAAAAGGACAGATTCGTATATTCAAATAAGTGACAAACGAGTTTGTCACTTATTTAACAAAATTATTTTTACGAAATTTCGCATTCCGGCTTTACGAAATTATTTTTTTTACTGTGTACGAGGTAAAACTACCACTATTTATCGATTATAAAATTTATTGAATATAAAAAATTGTTACTGACGGGTGAAACGGATGGATAAGTTTTTATATTACGAATGACTTTTGTTGGAAATGTGAATTTACTATAGGCTTTTTTTGTAAACTGGTTTTCGAACAGCTGAGCAACTCCTTTGCGTCTCTTACGTAAAGTTTACGGGTGCGCGAAAGTGTATTATTGCACTGTGCGAATGTGAGTCTGCATACATCGCTGTGTTTATTATTCGACAGAAGTCCAGGCCCAGAATACAATAGAGAATTTCGCACGTACCGTCTACCGTACCTGGTCTCTTTCTACTAGACCGACGGGACGTTAGATGGCTTGCGGCATAAACTCGCTCCGCATCCTTTCTCGCAAGTGGCTCGAGTGCTATTCCTTTCCATATATAAGAAGAAATGATATCCTCATTCACTCGGGGAGTTTCCGGGCACTTTGCAGTCACGCTCACGGAAGTCGAAATCGAAAGTTTTGGTCCTTGCAAACTTGTCTTTGATAGACGAACCAACGGACTTCCTGTACGTTGGTTCGCCCCAAAAATAGAACGGACAACCTCGGTACTCCCATATTTTTTATCCGCCAAATATACAAACAATTATAGGATATAATGATTTTTTATTTTTAAAAGATATATATTTATTTGTCGGGGAGATTACAAAATGAGGATACGTAGTTAAGGCATTTGCGTTAAATCCAGGGTTATAAATTGTCTGCTCATTGAGAAAGAATGAAATTTGTAATAATTACTTCAAACACCCGAGAAAAATTGCGCTTCGGGGTGAGATATCTCTTACCCCGAAGCGATGAGATATCTCTCGACCATACTTTCACAATGAAAATGAGATTTTATAAAAATAGTACGTTATGCTACAAGGGAGGAAAGTTCGTTTTTTCATCGAGTGTGAAGAAATTCACACGAGGTGAAAATGCACTCCTCCCGAGTGGCATATACTATTTTTTTCCCGACTAGGCTACAAAGTGGCCGTATTTTATGCCTGCAACGGTTCCATCTTGAAATACGCGCTCGCCGACATGATTCGCCTGGTAGCCCGCTGAAATCACTTTTTTGCCCGCCCAAGCACTTTTTTGCCCGCTGAAATCACTTTTTTGCCCGCCCAAGTACTTTTTTGCCCGCCCAATCACTTTATATATAATAGGTATTATAGTACATTACTCCACGAGGGCGAAAAAAACGTCATTTTCAAAAATTATACAAAATTCTGAAAAAATTCATACGTATTCAAAAAGATTAACAAATTGTTTTTATATGAACAAAGAGTTAACTTGCCGGGGGATTTGTTGAAAATTTGTTTCTTTTTTTCATTAATTTGTTAATAACCTTTCGGAATTATTATTATTATGCATAATCAATTTTCTCAGCATCTCCCATATGCTTGATTTCTTCAGATTTTTATCCCGTCGAGAAGCGTTCGCAATTCCCTCTCAATTCTCTCTGAACTCACGTGGGCTCAGGCTATCCGATAGTGCGACCTTAAATCCGTGGCCATAAATTGTCTGCTTATAGAGAATGAACGAAATTCGTAATAATTCTTTCGAACGCCCGACGAAAATTGCCTTTCGGGCCAAAACGGGATATCTCTCGACCATACTTTCGCAACGAGAACTGACATTTAAAAAATGTCCTTTATTTAGTATGCACCCTATTTTGTCCCGTATCCGCATTATGCCCAGCATCCCCATTGTATTCCGGCTTCTCAGAGGGATCAATATTAAATTGCGTGACATTTTTCGTACGATTTTTTTTGCTTTCGATAAAAATAAAATACAGCACGCTTATCCGCCTAAAAATGGCCGAAACACCTCAAATAATTCGATGGAATGAATAAATAAAATTTCATACGTTCACATGTCGCAGTCAATGTTTTACGTACAAAAAATAAGATTTTCAGCAGACAATAAATATTGGTATTTTTACCTCGTACATATTACCTAAATATTTGAAAAAATAATTACGTCGCGCAATTATTTATTTATACGCGATACCAAAAATGTGGGAGATGCGGGCGTGTCCGTTCTATTTTTGGGGTGAAACAACGGACGGGAAGTAAACACCGTATTAGCGACGATTCGTAGAAATGAGCTTCAGATTCTGTTCACGAGAGCACAACTGCACTGGGTACCTTCGTAGAAGGACCGCAGGTTGCCCGAAAACTCCCTCAGTGAGTGCGGGGATAATTTCTTCTTATATATTAAAAGGAATGGTGCTCAGACCACTTGCGAGAAAGGATCTAGAGCGATTTTACGCTACGAGCCACCTAGCGGTTGTCGTGCTAGTCGAAAAGGGGGGCCAGGTGGGACGAACGGTCAGTGCAAGTTCCTCTATTGTGATTCGAGTCTGGACTTCGGCCGAAAATAAAAACAACGATGCGTATACAAACTCTCATTCATACGCACGACAATACACTTTCGCATACCAGTTAACAGCCACAAAGTATTAGTCGTCGCCTGCCGGCTGTTCGAAAACCTGTAACAGCCGAGAGTACGAAAGGCAACGAGTTTTCGAAGGATTCCACTCAACCCGATCCAATACATTTTCATCACGATAATTTCATTTTTTCTATGGGATTCAATTTAACTCAAACAAATTGACTGTGCACAGTAAAAAATGGTACCAACGTTTCTTGTCCACAAACGTCCACAAATTTTTTCTTGTTAATTTTACAAAAAAATCTTGTCCATTTTACAAAAAATGTCTGTCAATTTTACGAATACTTTTTGTAATATTAACAACGAAATAATTGTGGACGTTTGTGGACAAAAAAAGGTTTTTTAAATGTACAAATATTTTTTACTGTGTGCTTTCTTGGCTGTAATCATCAGTCACGACTTTCTAAAATAATTCGCAAATTGTTCGCATCTCCATGCAAATATCGGAAATAGAAAAGTTTCAGTATATCGAACCAACCGGTTCGATCGATGCCTCGGTCGGAACGAACTTCCGGTTGGACGGTGAGTTTCGTGTATAAAGCGAGGAAAATAAAAATAAAAATAAAAATAAAAAATAATAATAATAATACGTGATCGAGGTCGAGAATGGAGCGGGAGAACGAGAGGGTAAAGTTCCCCTGCCCCGGGGGCATCTTCCACCAATGGTGGTTGGGAGGGGGGAGGGGGGGGGGGGGGGGGGAAGGGGTGACGCTGCTGCTGTTGCGCGCGTGATCTCTCGAGGACGATGTCGAGGACGACGACAACAGGAGGACGAAAGGTTGAAATACTTCGGATATCTGTGGCGCACGGATATCGGTTTGCCGGGGCAAACTCGAGCGAATGAAAAGCGAAGTGAGAGCGATGCGAGAGGTGTGAGTATGGAAGGAGCTCACTCTTCGTCTTCTCGCAGGGCATGTCGAATAAATCACTAAGCGGTTACTCAACGTTTTCCGAACGCTATAGCGCATGCGCAGAATCTCCCTCATAACTTCGGAAATAATCGATTTTTGGTTTTTTTTTTTCACTCAACATAAATAAATAAATAAATAAATAAATAAATATATAAATAAATATATAAATAAATATATAAATAAATATATAAATAAATATATAAATAAATATATAAATAAATATATAAATAAATATATAAATAAATAAATCTACTTAACAATAAAGTACAAAATCACTGGACACTATCATGGACACTTCACATAGACACTCATGGGCACTCAAGGATACTCAACGGCACTCGTGGACATCCACACTGAGAAAAAAATGACATAGTAAAATCAACAATATTGACTTTTTACTATAAAAAATATAGTTCCCAAGAGGAACGTTTATATTTTGTAGTTACGACAGTGACAGAAATCATGGATGGAACCATAACTATAGTTTAACCAATTGAGTATATACTGTCAGAAACTACTTATATAGACGTTCCCCCTGGGAAGTATTCGTTATGGTAGGAAAAACTAACGTTTTTCTTAATGCATATTTCTAGTGCTGCGAGTGTCCTTGAGTGTCCATGGACAGTGTCCGTGAAAATATCACCTCCGGTTTGGAAATCTCATTTTTCGGTAGGAAGTGATGTTTAACCGGAAATACGTCACCTCCCTTTTCAAAATCTCATTTTTAGCCAAAATTATGTCATACCGGAAATACGTCATTTCTGGTCCGGAAATCTCGTTTGTTGACCGAAAAGTCATATCATACCGGAAATGACGTCACTCCGGAAATACATCACTTCTGGCTTGAAAATTTTATTTTTCGGAGTCAAGTGACGTATTTCCGGGATGACGCCACTTTTGGTAAAAAATGAGATTTTCACACCGGAAGCGACGTATTTAAATGGTAAATCTCCAAAAATCTAAATTTCCGAATTCTAAATTCTATGGTCGATAGCCCCAACCCCCTGCTAATAAATAAATAAACTAATACATAAATAAAACCTCTTGAGACTGTAAAAATAGCACTGACCCGATACAATAATTGATGATTTCACTATTTTTTTTCAAAATACGAATAGATATTACTCCCCATCCACCTATACTTAGGTACACCTATTACTCAGGTGTCGCTCTCCTTTTTTTTAGAATTTTGAAGAAAATTTGTGTAGGAGACTTTTTAATGACACACTCACCATATTTACTTCCGATATTGCGTCGAAACTGGCGATCGTGAGGTCCATACCGACTAGCAACGGTTCACCTGCAACAGAGCCGGGAAAAGTGAAACAAAAAAGGGGGTGAATTCAACGATTGGTAGCCTCACTGAACTCTTAAGGACTGTAACAGTTTGACTCTTCGGAGGTTGGTATTCTTTATTTATTTATTTTTTAAACCCGAAACGCAGATCTACAAACTGAACTGTCCATGTCCTGACCTTGGTCCACGAAAAAATATATTTCTTTGAAAGGGGAAAAAAAAAATTGAAAATATTAAAAAATTGAAAATATTAAAAAATTGAAAATATTAAAAAATTGAAAATATTAAAAAATTGAAAATATTAAAAAATTGAAAATATTAAAAAATTGAAAATATTAAAAAATTGAAAATATTAAACCCTTCTTGAAAGATCATCGGTTCTACGTCCAACACTCAGTGCTTAATTAGTTTATTTTCTATTGTGCCAAAAAAATGTTAAATTCGTTTCGGCAGCGATTGAATTATAGCCCTTAATTTATTGGTCTGGTGGTTAAAGTAAAATGGTTGATTGGGCTCAGCGGTGGACTGTTAAAATCCTATAATTATTAATTTTTTTCAACATTTACTTTCTTCTTCATTTTTCGAAAAATGTTTAGAATTTGACAATAAACAAAATTCTATCGAATCGCACGGACATGCAAGGCTGTGGACGACAGAGAGGCCAGCAGAGAACACCGGAGTTTTCAACCGGAAACTCGTTTTTTCCTCATCGCCGAGCCATTCAATTAAAACCGCTGGATAATCCTGTCGTGCTGAATGGCGCGGAAAGTTCCATTAAGAGCGTTTAACGTCCATCAGTCGAGTGGCGATGATGAAAATCATACGAAGGACTT
The DNA here is from genome assembly GCA_958510785.1 of Exephanes ischioxanthus. Lineage (NCBI taxonomy): Eukaryota > Metazoa > Arthropoda > Insecta > Hymenoptera > Ichneumonidae > Exephanes > Exephanes ischioxanthus. Next base: position 8,738,520 of record OY294025.1, read on the forward strand.
TAATTTTATTCCGTGTGTATTACCTACGAGCCCTTCGTCGGGGCTTTTCGGACCTCGAGCAGCAGAAACGACAAAAACTGTGGCTGGTGACGCACTCAAGTTTAAATAAATACCTACGCGATAAATTAATTAATCATAAAATAAAGATAATCAATTCATATGAAAATGACAGACTTGAATTGCTCGAACGGCGAGAAATCGGATGCACGAAATAAACGAGGTACATAAAAAATTTTAACTCGAGTCTCATCGAAATTTTTTTTTTTTTGTCGCTCCCGAAGGCAACGACGTTGACCTAATTGGAGGCGCCTGCGGTGGCACCGGCGAAAGATAGAATGAAAAAAGAGAAGGAAATAAATTTACCCCCAAACCTCGGGGATGGCATTGAATAAGAAACTTTCGTTGAAAAGAATGATAATAAGGAGTAAAAAAAAAAAAAACCACTATCTTCTATATATCTACATAATGCAACGGGACACCAATTTAAAAGTCTCTCGTCAGGGATAACGATGCAATTGAGATGGAAGGCTGTCTTCCTTATGTCCCCAATATAAGGCGGGTAGATTTTACGAAATGGCCATAAACTCGTATTCACCGAGAGCTCGTTAATCGTAATTGGATACTTCTCGATAAATTTTAAATTCAACTAAAATTCGAGCTCTCTCATTATACTCACCACCAAAATTCGGCCTCAGCCGGATGTCGTAGCCGTCGAGAATCCGCGAAATCGTCTGGGTAACGTTTTCCAAACGATCCGACATCGCGGTCCCACCGGAGTCGAGGTAGCCCCTGTTTGAGACAGCAAAAAAAAAAAAAAAAAAAACAAATTCCATAAACGTGACTATCGAAATTTCGGTTGTTTCGAAAAATGACGTTTCTTTGAGGTTTCAGCAAAATCTCATGCGAACAATAAAATATAAACTATCATCAAGATGAAATAAATTTAAATCGGAGATAGAATCAAGAAAATCGAAGATGTCTTGTTGTGGAAAAAAAGCTGAAAGCATATTTCCCGGTGACCCCGATCTCGGATGGTTAATAGCTGTGATTCTCTTACTGATCCTCATGTACATCGTGATCAAAGCTTACATTCGAAGAAATTATCCCAACAACTGATTCATATTTCTTCAAACATAAAGAAGTTAATGGATTTAAAAAAAAATCAATTTTTTTTTTTTCAAAATTTCACTTGGACATTTTTTTGAAGTCTCGCGATGGTGGGTCGAAGCTGAACGACCATTGATCATGCATCGAAGCAACTAACAGGTATGAGTCGATGTCTCAACGAGTCCTCTTCTATACATCTTATCCTTCTATCATCGTTTCACCCAAAATCGCTCGACGATTACGAATAATCTAATTTTTTTTTATGATTTCTTCATTCGAAGTAGTTCCAATGACATTTTGTTTACTACTTTTTTTCGGTTTTGTCTATTGTAGAGGAAAATCGCGAATATGACTCATAATTTTTCATAACTTGTTTAAGGTAGTCCTTGCGAATGGTGTTCACTTCGCATAAGTTTCGGAGAAATGAGAGGGAATTGCAAACACTTCTGGATGGTATAAAAATCTGAAAAAAAATCAAGCATATTAAAGGTGCCGAAAAGATTAATTTTGCATAATAATAATTCAAAAATGTTATTAACAAATTGATGAAAAATAAAATTGTTCGACAAATCTCCCGGAAACCTAACTTTTTTTTTTTTAATGAAAATGGTTCGTTAATTTTTCTGAATACGTACGAATTTTTTCAGATTTTTTCCTTGTACATGGGAAAAATGAACGAATCATTATAATTAAAAAAAAAAGTTAGGTTTTCGGAAAATTTGTTGAACAATTATATTTTTCATCAATTTCTTAATAACAATATGCAATTATTATTATGCAAAATTAACCTTTCAAGCAACTTTAATATGCTTGATTTTGTTCAGATTTTAATATCATCGAGAAGTATTTGGAATTCTCTCTCATTTCTCTGAAACTCATGCGAAGTGAACACCATTCGCAAGGACTACCTTAACATAAAAAATATATAAATAAAATATGTATATATATATATATAATTTCTTTTTACATAAAAGTGGCGATAAATGTTCAATATGTGAAAGAAAAAAATTGTATGCCTTTAAAGTGCGGAGCACATGCTATCTGGACACGCGCAATACCAGCGCGAATCGCCATTGAGCGCATGCGCGTTCCTCGATATTCTCGGAAGCCGCGAGCTCTCGATAAGGCTGTGGGGATGCATTTCGACAGTATCGACGGCAATCGAGGTTTTGCATCTTCACTCGGACTTACCACGCGGTGAGGTGGCCCAGGTGGACCAGTAGAAACGCCAGGATAAGCTCAGCCAGCGACGACGACATCCTGCCTCCTATCGCTCGCCTTCACATCCGCCACACCGGCGACGTTTTTCTCTCCTGGCGTTGGCCGTTCCGTCACTCGGACAACACGGGGATCGTCATCTCAATGGACTTTCGGTCACCGGTCTCGCGTCTCGGCATCTCTCGACTCGATGCTCTCTAAAAACTCCCATCACCTTGTTTTTTCGAAAATAACTCGACAACAATGAAAATAAATCAAATAAAACATACAAACAAATTATCACATCGAGAATTCACTAAATCGTCAGTTTATTCATTAATTCACTTCCAACAGCTGGAAGAGCCAGAACACTTATTCACAGCTTTGATAGCAGAATTTTTTTTTTTTTTTTCAATTCTTTTTTGTTTTACTTCTCGGTGTCGAAAAAAAAAAAATAAGAATAATTATTTTTTCGGCTAGTAGCGATTATTTGTGGTGTTACTTTTTTTGCAGCATTATTTAGGACGAACAAGTAGCAATACCTGGCGGATGTGGGACGACGATAACGTCCAAGCAAACCCCCGTTAACCCGTGAATTCGTGACAATCGAATAGCGAGGCTCTACCTCACTGTCACCGTACATTCGTCACTCGAAAGAAAAAAAACAAGAAAAAAATCGTCCCATCTATATATATATATTTTTTTGTTCTCAATCGAATACAATGCTCGTGTCTCCCTGCGTCGCGAGGTTTTTCACTGTTCGTCGTTCGATCATCGCGAGGGTAGATTCGCGCGTCGTACGTTCCGTCTCTCGGGTCGCGAGCTGGCGCAGCATCCTCGTCGACACTTCCTCACGATTTTCGGGCACGTCGCCTTCTCTTCAGCGAAGCACAGATTGCACAGCTCGATCACCGACCATTTACCCACCACCGAACCATCGGAAAGTAAATTGAATCAACAAAAAATTTCAACCATTTTTAGGATTTAACAAAAAAAAAAAAAAAACAAGAACACAAAAAATTTCTTTCGAATTATACGTGACGAGACAAACGAAATTTTGTCATTTCGAGCGAGGACGCTGCAGTGGCACAGTCGGTGTATTTTCGACAGTAACGTCTTCTCTCGAGGGTAGCATCCCTTCCGGGACATAACCGGGGGAGTCCGTGGCTCCGTGTTTCTCCCTCGCTCCCTCTAACCCCCCGCTTTAGTTGCTCCCTCTTTTCCGATCCTCCGCCCCCCCCCCCCCTCTTCCATCGCCGCTCTCCACCCTCGTTCTCTCTCCATCCCGCTGAACATCCAGCCACGCGTTCCCTCAGGTGGGAGGGAGTCGGCCCAACGTGCGCGGGCGCGCGAGGGTTGTACGCTCCGCTGCTTCCATCCCGAGTCGTCACGAGTTACGCCGACGTGACGCGACCCAAAAATCACCGTCTACGTGTAGGGGTGCTGAAACTACCCTCCGACGCCCCCCCCCCCCCCTCTTCCCCCCACACCCGACCCTCCCCCCCCCCCCCCCCCCCCCCCCCCCCTCCAGCCATCGCCGGTGGCGGGTCGCTGTAATACCCACATGTACCTATCGTACTCTAACATCTCGCGGTTGATGCATTAAGGGGAGGCTTTTTCACACTAAAAATGTGGCCGCCTAATCGATTCTATCCAATGAGGTTTCATGAAGAAAAAAAATTGAAAATAATCAGATTTTTTTTTATTCCTCATGGAAGAAGCTATGCGTTCGTACAATAAAATAATACTTTGAACTTCTGAATTACGATTTAAAAAACTACTCACATTTTTGTCAGATTTATACATTTTTTTTTTTTTTTAACGATTTTTTCTTGTAAACAAGTTTTTTTTTTATTTCTTATGGAAGAAGCTATATTTTAGTGAAACAGAATAATTGTTTGAACTTCTGAATTACGATTTTTAAAAAATCATAAAACTACTCACATCTTTGTCAGGTTTATACAATTTTTTTTTCTTTTTTTAATTTTTCCTTGTAAAAAGTTTTTTTGTTTAATTTGCGGTGATTAGTAACATCGTGGGAGGAAAGCAAAACTGGTCGATGAATTTTTTCGTAGAGGGAGCCACGTACACGACGATCAAAAATCTTAATGAACGCCTGTTTTTCTTGTTTTACGAAGAATTATATTTTTTGCATTATCTCTCCGTTCCAGTTTAAATTGAATTTTAGTGGAATGATAGAAAATCGAACAGACTGGCACAGTCGAGAAGACTTTAGTGCGGAGTTTGCGAATCTCGGTTAAATTGAAATCTCGTCTGCATACTTAAATACCGCGGAGTCATCACAGAATCGAGTAAATAGTTGGATGGATTGATTCGATTCGATTGCCGGAGGTGAGGTCGAGTGGGGCAACTCGACTCAAGATCGCCACAGCGAGCCGAGGTAGATTTTCTTATTTTTACAAAGAAAACAGCCGGATCAACGGGGAGAACTCTGTGTTTTGAAGATAAAAATAAAAAGACCGTTTGTGAGTTGTGGAGGTTTAAAAATAACAAATCCATTAAGTACACACGTCAGCTAAAACTGATGGCATATAAAGGTGATGGGAAATACCGACGTCGATAACAAAAACTGTACTGGATGCCATTTTGAGACCGCAGTCCGCCGACGAAAATAAAAATTCACGGTTAAACAAAACACTAAATTTAACGTACAAATGTGATGAAAAATTAATATACTTTTTCATTGAAATTAATTATAAAAATTAAAGTACTTTTGAAGTAAAGTTAGAGTGTTTTATTAAAAATAAAGTACTTCGAATGTTTTTAATACACTGAACATTCATTTTTCATCAAAAATGTACATGAAATTTAATATCCCACTTTATATATTAGCCTGGCTGGAATAAAAACTTCCAGTCAGGTACATTAAATTTCATACGATTTGTTTTACAGTGTTGGCTTTCCCGGAGGAATTGGACAGACAATTTTCTCTTTCCTCGGCAGTCTGCGGTCTCAAAACGACATTCAGTACAGTCTTTGTTACCAACTGGGCGCGGGCAGGTGGGCGGGTTGTTATAGCACATCACCTAAAGTGCTCTGACAATAAAACGGCGTTAAAAAAAATTGAACATAAACAGCTTCCTCGAGGAGGAAGCAAAATTGCGTAAAAATAAGTATGGAGAATGCAATAAAAAAAGAATTGCTTTATCGGGTTTTTATCTTTTTGTCATTGAGGGAGAAAATTTTCGCTGGAGTACATTCTATATAGCAGTGGAACGTTTAGACGATAAAAATCGCATCGCTTCAGTCTCTCAGCTGTCGGAAGAGCGTCGAGAGTTGCCCGGAAATGATGTTAAATTCGTATATAGATCGCTGCGCGAAGGTAGAGCGACGAACGTTCGGCTGAAACGGCGCAGAGTGCAGTGAGCGCCTCTTCGGCTGATGACGATGTCGATCTCATCGAGCAAACTGTGACACATCGACGCCTACAGGATATTCTATAACGACAGACTCTAGCGAACAGCTGCAGCGACAAGTATAGTATATATTTTCGCGCATTTGTGTATAGGTGTGGGGGCAATTACGAAGACCGGAAGTTATGTGCTCGTTCGTCGATAGGAAGCGATACGAAAAATACGATGCAGTTGCATCGCTCGGATCTCATACTGGTGAAATCGATCTCATAATCGACGAAAATACATATAACTATAATGGTCGTGAATTGAAAAATTATATTTTTTCATATTGAATTTGTCATATTAGATATATTATGTTAATTTGATTTTAGGCAAAAAAAACATGTTTTATTTTTTCTTCCAAGTGATATAAAAATTTGATTGACAACCCGCTGCGGTTGATTGTTCGTAACGATATTCTGATGGTGTGGAATAATTCACAGGTCCAAATATAAAAAATTGTAGAAGCAGTTCAATATTTTTTTCGAGTAGACATTAAAAAAAAAGATTCTATATAAAAAAAAATTTTAATGGAACTTCATGTTAACATTTTTTTATATCGGGAACTGGAGATTTTTCACGTGATCAGAACACCGATGCGAACAATCAATCGTGGGGAATTGGTTTATCGATTCTGTTTTATTACCGAGTAAAAAAAAATTTATAAATTTTTTCTGCAATCGATGCACCTGCGCACCCTCTAATGATTAGAGATAAGATCAAAAATACGGGAGATCCGGCATTGTCCGTTCTATTTTTGGGGTGAACCAACGGACGGGAAGTAAACACCGTAGAGAAATCATCGAGAGCTTTATGCATTAAATCGCTTGGAGTTTGTGCCACTGCCAATGGGTAACTTTTCGCAAAGACCTATAGGCGCCAGGATTGCTCCCTGAGTGAGAAACAAGATCGTAGCTTCTTATATATCGGAACGGTTGGCGAGGGGAGCACTTGCGAGAAACAATCTGAAGGAGCGCTCATGCTCTCGGCCATCTAGCGTCGTTCAGCCAAGTATCGACTGGGCATAACAATAGCGAACCTTGCCGAGGTCCTTTATTATAATACGTACAGATGTTTTCGCTCCTGACCCGACGGAATGTCACGCATGAAATGGGCTGCACTCAAACCCTTAAAAAAAGTACTCTTCATTTCGTCGGGCTGTTTCTTGTTTGCTATGTTCGACTTACATCGGGAATAAATAAACAATAATAAATAATAATAAATAATAATAAATAATAATAAATAATAATAAATAATAATAAATAATAATAAATAATAATAAATAATAATAAATAATAATAAATAATAATAAATAATAATAAATAATAATAAATAATAATAAATGTTTGTGAAAAAAAGAAAGATTTTAGTTCCAAAGTACTTTTGTTAAAGCACGACAATGTATCACAACTTGATAGTATTGTGATTGAAAACGCATATTAGGGTGACATTCGTATTCGAGAAAATCGTTGTTTTTATAGAACTTGAAAATGATGTATCCCTTACAGTTCATGTGACATTGCCACCGGTGGAGATTCTTCCCGTATGTGGCACTAAAAAAAAAGCGTGAATCATAATTCTATGCCTCGTCAAGCTTTTTTTTCCTCAACATCTCCACAGCTCTCCGGCGTGTACTTTTCTCTCTGAAGGTGTCCCTCCGTCTTGCGGCTTTGCCGAGCTGAAAAAAACTTTTGCCGAAGCGAACCCGAAGTATAGACACGACTCTCACTTCCTGGAGAGTTCTTTGGTTCTTCTTCGCTTTCTTCATACCTCCCTCGACCGCATTCTCTCGCGATACAGCATCGGCATTGGACATTTCACGATGAGACAGATAACAATGATCCGAAAGGGAAAAATGAGCGTCGGAATTTTTTCCCGCGACGTCGAGGCTAACTGATCGGGAAGCGCCTCGACGTAAAAAAAAAAAAAGTTTAAAAAATGCATGCTTTCCGTCCAACTTCGCTTCGTTAGCTTCTTCTTTTTCTTCCGATCCTGCGAATCGTCGATTCTGAACTTTCGAACAATAATTATTCAACCCAGTCTCACACAGACGCTCCGCTGAATAAAAAAAAATATTTTTTCCAATATAGCTCGCACCAGTTACTATTATTATATTGTTATCATTTATATTATTATTCTCCATAATGCCGGAGAATGTCCCAGTTGATGCATCGGAACACGTGATTTTTTTTTTTTTTGCTCCCGCACTCTTACATTTTTCATTAGAAATAATTGTTAACTTGGAAACGATAAAATTCGAAGTTCGGCATAAATTATTCATAAACTTTGGAAAGACTTTTATTGAGATAAGCTCTCTGTATTACCATATTCAGGCACGACGGATCCTGCGCCGAAATGAAGTTCTACGAGATTCTGACGATCGCTAAAAAGGAAGAAAAAACATTTCCAGCGTCCGAAACATTTTTAAAAGTCCAACATTGTAAAAAATAATTTTATGAACTTTCAATTTCTCAAAATGTTGTCCAGCAAAATATCACGACAAACGTCGTACAAATGTTACAATCTAACCGGCACCTGTTTCGCAAAAAAATATTTCCAGCGTCCAAAACATTTTTAAAAGTCCAACATTGTAAAAAATAATTTTATGACCTAATTTCTCAACATTTTGTCCAGAAAAATATCGCGATACACGTCGTACCAATGTTACAATCTGCCCGGTACCTCTTTTGCAAAAAAAATATTTTCGCTTCAAAGGTTTTACTGAATTATGCAATATTTTGAAGGTTGAAATTCGATAATTTCGATCGAACCCCCTTGACGCATGAACGTCTCTCCGCTATCTTTTCTGTGAAATTTCTTTATTTCTTCTTCTCCACCTTCGAACAAAAATCTTTCAAAATTCGTTAATGGATGAAAGATACTTTTTTCATCGCTTCTCAAATGATTGATAAACGTTGAAAAAAAATATCGTGTCATCGACCTTATCGGGACGTTCATAATCGTAGTTCGCGTATATTGTCGTGACTAAGAGCGATTTCGGAGCTTGCGCGAACGGCGTTTAGCTGCGCCGGGGACGCTTAAGGGGCACGGAAGGGGGGGGATTGGCATTGTGAAGCGCGACCTGCTGCTGAGGTGGGAGAAAGAGACCACGCGGCCTGCAGCTTCGAAATGGCTCGACGACGTCGACGTCGACTCGCGTCTCGACTAACTGCCGGTGTGTCACGTATACTTGCTATCCCCCCCTAAAGTTCAAAATTTTTGCCAAAAAAAAAAAAAAAACGATAGTAAACAAATAAATAAACAAAAAATAATAACTTCGATAATCGTGATTCGATCTCAACAGTTAAAAAACACACATTTTACTTTTAAATCCCTGTAAAAGTTGACAACACGGTTTTCCCAAAGAGCCGTAAAAGTTATGACGAAAAAATCTCTGCTGTATACGTGAGTACAAGAAAAATAATTTCAATGAAAATTCATCGCCGATTGTTAATAGTTATAAGAAAAAAAAAAAGTTCATTATGCAACGTTACGCGCATACGCCACGCGACTACGCTTGCACTCTTTCAAAAAACCACTATCGGCGAAAACACTGTGATGGATAAAACTCGTGGGTGGAACTGAGCAACAAAAGGGATACAGACCATTATTTGTAACAATAATAATAATAATAATAATAATCTCATTTATTGAAAAAAGAGAAAAGTTCTTATAACCAAGCTGAACCAGTATAAAATCCTACTGACATTAATAGACCAATAGAAATGGGCTGTCCCATGAATGGTAAAATGAGGTATTAATGGAACATAGAAAAAACCCGCTTTTTTACGTTTCCATCCTATATTTAAATTATTATTATTATTATTATTATTATTATTATTATTATTATTATTATTATTATTATTATTATTATTATTATTATTATTATTATTATTATTATTATTATTATTATTATTATTATTATTATTATTATTATTATTATTATTATTATTATTATTATTATTATTATTATTATTATTATTATTATTATTATTATTAGTTGTTGTTGTTGTTGGGGTTTTATTTACTTTGGAACATTGCGAAGTGGCAGATTTCATACATGTATACTGCACATTGTAACGGCACGCGGTGTCTAACAGTGAAACGTGTACACGTTCCGCGAAACTATACAGACGGTAAGGGTCTCCCCCCAGTAATTAATCGGCGACCACTCGTGCCCTAAACGTTCATACAAGCACGAGCATACACAGACATTTATATGTGCATGCATGTATGTGTGAGCAGAGAGTTAAGGGAATGGGGTAGATGAGACGAGATACAGCCGAACCGTAGGCGAGACATATGCGCTGTAAGCCCGGTGACAGTTGAGAGTGACGTGAATCTCTTGGAGCATCGGGTGCACCGGTATTGCACTCCGTACACACTCGGTACACTGCCAGGAAACTCTCGGGAGCGATGAGGAAATCAACTATCTCACCGCGGAACACAAGAGCGGCAACCCGATTCCCGATTAGGTACAAATCAATTGTTGCCGATCCTCGATGCAATCGACGAAATCAAATGTTAATTAAGCTTCTGGGGATGGGAATGTCGAGTTATGATAGATCAGAAAGACAATTTGGCTTGGCTATCTCATCGACCACATGTGCATGATGCGTTTCGTATCGAGTGGTTCACCAATTCGTCAGCAAATTTGGCGAAGCACCGGCGAGATAAGAATAGAACGAAAAATTATATATGTATGCATTTTTTATTTTTTTTCAAATTTTGATGGAGTTTGGGGAAAATAGATTTTCATTGATTTTGAAAAGAAATGTCGTCGAAAAGCTTACTCGGAGACATAAATTTTGGTTAATGTCTCGCTGATTAATACGTAGACGGGAATCGAGTCGAGAGCGCTCGGCTGTGTAATCGCCGGGCGGTCAAGTAATCGGGTAATCCAAATGCATCATCTATAGATCCGCAGTCGGATACGCGATTGCCCTCGATACTCACTCTCCCGCCTATTGCAATCAAACCGCGACACTCGTGTATGCGAGTAATTGGTGGACAGTTTTCACAGACGCGTGAGACTCAATGGTGGTCCAGTCCAATAAAGGGGTGCATGTGTGTTAATGGACGAAACAAGGGTTGTAATGAATTTTTTTTCATCTTTTTTTTTTTTCTCCTATACCACGAAGTGTTTTCGCTGTTTTTTTTTTTCTCGCACGTCCGCAGCTTTATATTGGAGAACTGTGTTTGATCGAGGCTAATAAGCGAGATCCAACCGGGGTTCGCGCACCTGCGCTATTTTCCGTAGGATCGAAAAAAAAAAAACCCGTGGGATTGAAAAAAAAAAAGGAAAAAAGGTTTTCGTTGCTCTAACGTCGAAAAGCAAATTTACGCCTCGACGGACACAGAACGATACGAATGGGATGATCTGCAGAGTTGGCTCGGCGATGTATATGTACGGAAGCGGAAGTTCAATATCGCCTTTATTTCGTCTATTGTACTTCCGGTCATCACTTTCGAATTCCAAATGTAGGCCAAATTCGATACGGAACATCCTTGGTCGTAACTCATCTTGTGTGCAAAGTTTCAGATCCTCCGAAAAATAATAACATTAACAAAATCATCGTGAAGCTAATAAGATAAATTTTCATTGATCCAACGAATACTTAACTATTAAATTAAACAACAAAGAACACCGAAAAATATCGAACTTGTTTAGCATCGTATCGACGGTACGATGCAAACTGTTTTGACCCCCTTTACGTTTTATGATATTATACCGGTCTGTCAATGGAACCCCTTTGCCGAGTTCCATCGAAATCTTCTTCTTCCGTCCGCATGGCTATAAGCCTCTTAGCCAAGTGGGAGTATCGACATCTTGCGCTTCCCTTTCATTTTGTTGGATCGCGTAGTTTCCTCTCCACTACGCTAATACATCCTTGGTGGTAACTCATATTGCGTGCAAAGTTTCAGCTCCTTACAACATAATGACATCAACAAAATCATGAAGCTAATAAGTTTTTTTTTCTTTATTGATCCAACAAACATTCAACTGTTAACCTAAACAACGATAACGAACATTGAAAAATACAACGCTTGTGTTGAATCGTATCGATGGTACGTTGCAAACTGGTTTGACCCCCTTTATCCTTTATGATATTATACCGGTCTTTCAATTGAACACCTTTGCTGAGTTCTATCGAAATCTTCTTCTTCCGTCCTCATGGCTTTGAGCCTCTTAGCCAAGTGCGAGTATCGGAATCTTGCCCTAGCGACTCAAGCGACCATCGAAAGACCCAAAAAACGACCGGTCTTTTTGTGACATTTTTCGACCGAAATAAAGACCAATTGTTGAATTAAGTATGGGTCGTCTTTTTATCAATGATCGCAAAAAGACCGCAAAAACGACCGATTCTTGCATCGGTCGTTTTTGTGGTCATTTTTGCGGTCATTCATGGAAAAACAACCCATGCTCAACCTCACAATTGGTCTTTTTTTGGTCGTTATTCTGGACGAAAAATGTCACAGAACGACCGTCGTTTTTTGGGTCTTTTGACAGTCGTTAATGACGGTCGCTTGACTTGCTAGGGTGTTCTTCTTTTTCCTTTTCTTGGTTCACGTAGTTTCCTCTCCACTATGATAACACGTCGTTGGTGATAACGCATATTGCCTGCAAAGTCTCAGATCCTTAAAAAAATAATGACATCAACAAAATCATCATGAAGCTAATAAGAAGTTTTTCACAAATCCAATAAACATGCAACTATTAACCTAAACAATAACGAACATTGAAAAATACAACACTTGTGTTGTTCCGTGTCGATGGTACGTTGCAAACTGGTTTGAACCCCTTTGCATTTCATGACATTATTCCGGTTTGTCAATAGAACCCCTATGATGAGTTCTATCGAAATCTTCTTCTTTCCTCATGGCTTTAGGCCTCTTACCCAAGTGCCAGTATTGAAATCTTCTTCACCTTCTGTTACGCCTAGTTTTAGGCTTAGGGGAGAGCGGGGCAAAATGGAACAACGGGGCAAAACGGGACAGCGGGGGCAAAACTCCATTTTCCAATAATGTTTGGATGCCCCATTTTGTCCCAACGATACATCTGGTTTTTTAACACCATTTTGCCCCATTTACCATCATCACAACCATCCAAAAGTTAGTGGAACATTGCCTTTTGTCCCATTATCCCGTTATGCCCCACTGTTCCATTTCGCCCCGCTCTCCCCTACGTCAAGTACCATGATCGAAATCTTCTTTTTCCTCAATCACGTGACTTCCATCTCCACTGCGCTAACACGCCGCGGAGTGGGAGAGAGCTCAAGCCAGGGAATGTGCAACAGTCGTGCAGTGGGTGGGGAGCGGCTGCGCAGTGAGTGGATCGGCGGATGGAGCCTGCACGACCCCGTAGAGGGTACAAAAGAGAAGAAGATTGCACACTCTAAAAGTGGTCTCACTAGGCACGCATATAAAAAATAAAAATTAAAAAATTAAAAAATAAAAATTAAAAAATTAAAAAATAAAAATTAAAAAATAAAAATTCAAAATTCAAAAATAAAAATTCAAAAATAAAAATTAAAAAATTAAAAAAACTACGTATTGGTCGGCGCGGGTTTGTCCCTGTGGCCAGGCAGTATTCGCCGTTGCGGATGCTGCCAAATCGAAAAAAGAAGAAGAAGACCCTGTAGAGGGCAACTTCGGTCCCGAGCGGTTGCACTGTTGCGGTGTCGGACTGTACTTGTAACATCTACGGAGACTGCAGAGACTTGAGAATTGTCCATTAGATCGCAGTTTTCGATGAAGGTTTCTGACGTTTACGGAAGTAATGGCATGGTCGAAACTTTATTTGCAGCATATAGAAGGGCTGCGAAACTTTCCTATGGAATATTTACCGTACATCCTCAATAGATCGTTTGCAATTAACTGTTTACTCAGGATCTTAAAAATAGGTAGAATTAAAAAAAAACACACACACACACATATTTTTGGAGCCACATCATTTTGCCGAAACTACAATCGGCAAAATTTTTTTCGAAAGCGCAATATGCAATAGAGCTTCAAACGTAATGAATCGAACGGACGGCTGCGGCATTCATGCGAGTAACTCACTTCGTCTCCGTTAACGCAACACCACGCGTTCTATGGGCCTCGGTTCAGAATAGATTATATGGCAATTGTCTGCTGTAGAACAACATTTTTTTTGTTCTGTGCAATATCCACGTCAGCTCATGGACCGACGGTTCTTACATTATTTAGTATAAGGAATTTAGTATAAGGTGCGTGCAGCCCAGTTGAATGGGCAGCGAAGGGCACAGAGTGGGAAAGCTATTTGCCCTCGACGCGCTGTCGCTCAGCGTCGACACGACGAGGAGCAATTTAAACGTCCATCGAGGTGTCAAGTTTCGATATAATTGCATAGGAGTCTATCGTGAGGAAGAATCAATGAAACGCGTTCGAAAGTAAGAACGGCAATAGCGGTCGTGACGCAGTCGTTAATGAGGGTTCGACACTGATAAAAAAATACGGTTCAATCAACTAAAATTCGGGCAGGGACGTTCAACTAAATATTTTGTTGGTACAGCCAAAAAATTGGTTAGTTCAACAATTTTTTGGGTGATTTCACAAAAATATTTTTGAGTCATTCAAATATTTTGTTCGACCAACTAAATATTTATTTGAACGTCCCTACCCGAATCTTAGTTGATTCAACTGAACTTTTTTATCAGTGGAGCCACGATGGACTTCTTCCATCACCGATATCATAGAATAAACAAAACTTTGGTATCAATCTTTGGAATATGGCCGTATCAGACGCCATGCGTCCGTCTCGGCTTTCAACTTTTGTTATGTGCTGTTAGCGTTAGCTACGCCATATCAGCATTCATTTCTGTTGTTGAGAATCGAGGCAAGGAATTCGTTCTGCAAAGTTCTACATCCAGAAAAGAAATTTATTTGAAGGCCATCGTTTATTTGGTTTGAGGAAAATATTTATTTGACTTAAACATTTATTTAAATTAAGTAGATAGTTACTTCAATGAAATAGATATTTATTTAAATCAAATAAATATTTTTCTTAAACCAAATAAACGGTGGCCGCCAAATAAATTATTTTTCTGGGTGTACTGCATGGCTTATCATAGCTATAATCTTCACGAAGTATATCTAGTTCCAGATTGAAGTTAAACAAGGTTAGTCCTATTTTCGCTAATTTTAAGAACGCCAGACGGACAAAAACGCGCCCTGCGCGCCCAACACTGCGCCGCGGCGACCATGACAGGCGACCGGATTCGAATAGATCAGGGAAGTACACACCTAATTTTCGTGTTTTTTTCCGTCGTATCAGGAGGAATGTAAGGGGAGAGAATTCGGGGGTTTTTTTTTTTTTAGGGATTCCAAATAACATTCCATTTCAGTTTCTTCACTCTTCCAAGCAGTTGGGCGGCCAGGCAAGCCGATAGGCAGACAAGCATACGGACAGACAGACAGTCACGCAGACAAGCAGACAGGCAGATGGACGGACGGACGGACGGGCTAACGGACGGAAGGACGGAGGGACGGGCTGACGGACAAACGGACAGGCCGACGGACGAACGACCGGACGGGCTAACGTACGGATAGGCGAACGGTCGGTCGGTCGGACGGACGGGCTGGCAGTCGGACGGGCTAACGGACGTTTAGGCGAACGGTCGGTCGGTCGGACGGACGGGCTGGCGGTCGGACGGGCTAATGGACGGTTAGGCGGACGGACGGACGGACGGACGGACGGACGGGCTAACGGACGTTTAGACGGACGGACAGACAGACGGACGGACGGACACGCAAGCAGGGTAGTCAAAAATGAGTATCGAGCACATCGTGTGGTAGTAGCCAGTGTCTTTCTTAGTACAATGACTTAATGATTATTGGAAATGGGCAAAATATTATTAACGTAATGTATTTAAAGTCCAATAATAAATCACTAATGGGGAACGCAGGAGCTTCCTGTGTTGGATGTCGGTGAAAGAGTAACGCCGGAGGGGATAGCAGACCTGTCATTGTGCAGTTCTGCAATCTCGGTGGGTCCACGTGGCAAAAAAAAAAATGTACAGGGAATTAAAAAAAATGAGTCCATATCGATAAATTAAACGTTCCATTTCACAAAAATTCTATTTTACAAAGAAACGTGACGGTGACTTTGCACTTTACTCAGTCCTAATAGCTCATGAGAGGCTCCTGGTCGTAGAGTGTGACACGGCGGGCACTCAGAGGCCCTCGGATCTCGTGAGTCCTCGATGACTTCGGAAATCAATTTAACTCGCGCGACTCTTTCGTCGCGTTCACTTCTTTGCTTTCTTTCTCCGAGGAAGCTACGTACCGTGTTAAAATCTCAAGAAGCCAATTCATCGACACTTTCATTGTCCGATTGCCCGGCAGGCACTTCCGGATCTGATTTTTCCGACCCGCTTCTCTCGCTGCACGCAGCATACATTGTTATCGGTACATCGACGATTTCGATCTCGTTAAGTTTCTCGTTAAGTGGATGAAAAGCACTTGGGGTTAACACAATTATTCTGCGTCATGTATAGATCGCTATGTATACATACATGGATGCGAGTTCCGTACAGCAAATTCGCCGTTATTTACGGAAGTGGAGTCGAGGGAGGGAGCGAACTCTCGCGGAAATCGATGGGTAATCGACGACTAAGGTAGTTCGAAATTGTTCGAGGATTCAATCTATTCCTCGCAGAACTACCCGTGTTCTATATGTCTTGCAGAGAGTGCAGATGGCACATCCTCACTCTCTTTGCTATACGTATAGGGATTCACCCACCGTTCGTTATCGGAGACGGTGAACTTGCAGTTTCTCTCATTTCGGGTCATGCATACATCGAACTGTACACAAGATAATGTCTAGGGGTTTTTTTTTTTGTTTACGGTGATAGTCTGTAAACTCCTCTAAGATCATTGGTTAGTATTTGACGAAAAAGATTCGATAAATTCGGTCGGTGACTTGGTTTGCTTCCTCATAGAGAAAGCTTTGCTATGGTGAAAAAAAATTTCAGATTTTAATGAAAACGCCTTCAGAATGTTCTAAAACACCGAAAAATCAGATTTAGAAAAAATGTCCGGATGTATGTGTGTGTGTATGAATCAGACGCGAAAAATTCAAATCGCTGTATCTCGGGAATGCCTCGACCGATCAGGCTGAAATTTTGCATACATCATGTGTGATCAATGGTCAACGGTTGGTCAAAATTTCATTGAAGACTGTCCAGTTGTTTTTTTTTGTACGCGATTTTTAATTTTCTTCGAAAATGTCTGTACGGACTCTAGCGCTCACAATTTTTTAGCTATCGGGCTAAAAACGCGCTCGCAGATGGAATATGATCACCCGATGATCTCATTAAAATTTCACGAAAATCGGTCGAACCGTTTTAATTTTATGCCATTTTGAATTCATCGAATTTCATGATTTTTTTTTTCTTTTTTTTAGTCGCCTTTTTTCCCTATCAAATATTCATCTACGAATAAAATAAGTGTCAGATTCGTGATCAGCGTGATAAAATATATGGAATTACAGTTCCAGAGCGACAACGGACGAAAAAGTTTACCGGGCATTTTTATAGCCAAAATTGCAAAAATGAGTGATTTTGGGTATTTTAAAACAGCGATCTCTTTGCTTTCCGATGGCATCACGAAAAAATCCAGGTGCCTATCGTGATCTACAGCAAGCCATACACAAGACGATCGATATGAAGGGCTTGAAAAAGCTAGATAAAGAGGTATCACTTGGATTTCTTGAGTAAAAATCGAAAGCACAAAAAAAAAATCAGGAGCGCATACTTCCATGTATTTTTTCACGCCAAGCGCAACTTCGACAAAGTGAAGCTTGACGATGGAGTATTTTTTACTCGGTGAATCTGAGTCGGTCAGCCGTTTTGCATAAAAGTCGAACAAGACGTTGACGTTAAAAAAAAGTTGAAAATTGAAATTTTCATAGTGCTTCCTCATAAAGTTGAAAATTGAAATTTTCATATCGCTTCCTCATAAAAGTTGAAAAATGAAATTATTATATCGCTTTCTCATAGAAGTTGGAAATTGAAATTTTCATATCGCTTTCTCATAATGATCCTTTATTCGCTGAGCTTCCTCTGTGAGGAAGCCAAAAATATTATGAGGAAGTCAATGCTTCCTCAAAGAAGAGGCTTCGCGAATAATTACGAGAAAGCGATATGAAAATATCAATTTCCAACATTTATGAGAAAGCGATATAGTAATTTCAATTTTCAACTTTTCAAATTTTATTTTATTTATTTAAAGCTTTCCTCGATTTTGAACCAAGATCTTTAAAAAAATTTAAAAAAAAACAAAAAAATTTAAATTAAGTGCTGATATAAAAATGTAAAAATGACTAAAGTTGAGTTGCCACTACATGCATCATAGATCCTTCATTTCTTATCAGAAACTCGATAAATTTGAGCGACTGCAATGAGCACTCTCCGGTTATCGTCGATGGATGAATTTCAGTGCCATTGCGAGACGTTCATGATATCCGGGCGAATAGAGTGAATTCTATTTACGTTCTCTATATACTTTGAACGTCGACGGGGGACAGTCACGTACATCCTATACAGTTATTTACGATCCATAGAAGCGAGAGTCGAAAGCGAGGAACCATGTTCGTTTTTCCTTCATCTTCCTCTCTTCTACGGCCACCGGACCCGTTGACCATAGCATCTTCGAGTCCGCATCGACCAGCGAGGAAAACGTGCGGGAAACATGTTCTATATATTTTTTCGTGCGTGAGAAAATCGTCGTTTGGCGACGTCGTGGCTCTCCATACATATCCGTACCTGCTCTTCGTAAGGAACGATTGCATTTCGTCGGAGTTTATCGAACGATCAGGGAGAGAGCAACGCGCACGCTGAATCGCCCACCCTTGACCATTCCGACAAATTTGGTCAATTGAGCGGAACATCGACAGATTTTTTTTATCCCCCATCAGGAGAAGAAATGACTCAATAAAAATAAAAATAAAAAGAACAAGGTTTACATGACCGAACGTAATCCGTAGTACTTTGCATTCGCTGCGATGAACATATTCCTCTCAATTTATTGCCGGGAAGCTCCGGGTATTACCTTCAGGAAAAGAACTCGGGAACTCGTTGTTTTCACTGCGCTTTCAGCTTCTTACGAAGGATTCGCAGCTACAATGACAATAAAAAGAAAAACAGAATACGAGTTCGAAGAGGAAGAGTAACGATGCCTATGGTAAAAACGACCAAATTCTATAAATATGGACTCCAAAATATGTCTATAGTCGTTATTAACAATACATAACATGTAACATTTTTTTTTTTATACCTAACAAACTTTTCTCTTTTCACCTTCATTGCACACTGCCAATTGGCCTTCGACCGCAGTCCTTCAGCCACGATTATTACAAGGTTGTTTTAGCGTTTCGTAGCTTGCGTGAATGGAACTCTTACTGATCTATAAGAGTAAATATTCAAGTCGGCTATTTCATTGTTCATTATTTCCAATTGTCGGTATGTTGTATGTATGGGATATTTAAATCTGCGTGTTACATTCTGTTCGAGTTGTATACAACTCGAATCGACGGAATTACAACAGACTTCATCTCAGCAACACAAGGACAAAACTTTCGGGAGATAATAATTTCCAAAAGCGAAGTGCGCACGAACGGATGAAGCGATCCGAGACATAATCGGGGAAATATGTATTATGTAACCGGTCGTAAAGTTCACTCGAAACGGTGACGTGAACCCTTTCACGGCGAGCCTGCTGCATCAGCGGATGACGAGAGCTCTCTTCATATACTTCCTCATCGCTCACTCTTGTGCGCTCGTACGACACACATATACCATCTGTATATGAATATATCTATCCATCCATCTATCTATCCAGCCAACCCTCTTGCTCTCGTGGGCCAAACCAAGTCGCTGCCACGGCGAGGACCGTATAGCGGTCCGTCGCCGTTGAGCATCTCATCCCCTATGATCTGCACCGCGGTTCGCCGACGGAAGTAGATCCAAGGATGCTTCCCTCCTCTAGCACGCCAATCGGGTTCTCTTATTCCCCTTCTTTTTTTTTCTTCTTCGATCTATTCACTCGCTTCTCGCGTCCTTTCATCCCTTCCGCATCGGTTCGCGGCGCGAAGAACAGAGGAATTGGAGAAACAGGCCCTCAAATTGAAGATTTTTGAAATTTCTCGGGGCCACCCTGTATTATCTTTAGGTATGAAATTGAAATGCGGTGTGCGAAGGGTCACCGTAATTCATTCATTTTTAGAGGTAGCTACCGGCTGTGTTAAAAATTAAAAACTTCGGAACATCTGAGTTTAAAGTCAAAATGAAAAATTCGAGACTTCCTTGGATCCCCGCATGTATTGCGTATGAGAAAAAAATCTGCGAAATCCGTATGAAATCGAAGTATTTTCAGAGGTCGCTACCGAGGGTTAAAACATCTAAGTTTTCAACAATTATAGCTTATAGTTACAAAATGTTGCAAAAAGTGAAAATCCACCACGGAAAAATAACCGAATGTTTCATTTGAAAATATATGTTTGTTGTAAAAAAAAGTTAAATTAAAAAAAAAACCGAAGACTTGTCGGTTCTGGTAAAGAGAGTCGACAATTTCCTGGAATGGTCAAAAAATATAAAATATCTCAATCGAGGAACGAACGAAACATTTTATTTACCTAATTCCTAATAAAATAAAATAAAATAAAATGTTTCCTTCGTTCGTCGATAGAGTTATTTTATGTTTTTTGACCATTGCAGGAATTTGTCGACTACCTTTACCAGAAACGACAAATCTTCGGTTTTTTAATTTACCTTTTGTTACAACAAACATATATTATCAAATTAAGTATTCGGTTATTTTTCCGCGGCAGATTTAAACCTTCTACAATATTTTGTAATTATTAGCTACAATTGTCGAAAACTTTGTTTTTTTAACCATCGGTAGCGACCTCCAAAAGTGCTTCGATTTCATAGGGATTTCGCAGAGTTTTCTTTTATCCGTTTTACTTTGGAAGTGCGGGTTGGCTCCAAGGAAATCTCGAATTTTAAATTTTGATTTTAAATTTTGATGTTCCGAAGTTTTTAATTTTTTAAACAGCCCGTAGCGACCTCCAAAAATGAATTAATTTCGGGGTCCCTTTGCACATCGCATTTTCATTTTATATCTCACAATAATACGGGGTGGCACCCAGAAAATTCAAAAATTTTCAATTTAAGGTCCACCCTAAGCCGCACTTTATTATGTGAATTTTGATCCTCGCCATTGCATCGTTCGCAAGAAAACCCAGTGTTACTACACTTTTGCCGACAAGTAAAAAAAAAAAAAAAAGAAAAAGAAACTTAAAAACAATGATGTTCCGTCGTCGAAATTTTGTCGACGAAAGCGGACGCGTCTTGATGGGATAATTTCGAAAGAGCTTTTGCTGCAGCACCGCGGTATTTGGCTATTTGGGAGGGTTCACTATGTAGAAGGACGAGGAATGCGTTGGCTCGCTGTACTCGGAACCTCAGGCTGTTGCCTGCGTGCCTAGCGTACCTCTTCGTATTTTCTGATCGCTCGACACCGCAGCTTCCCCGACGGAAGCACCCGGCGGGGCGTTCTTCGTTCTACATCAGAATATCAGAGATTGCCCCGACCGATTTATTAAACTGTCAGTCCGAAAACCTGTCCCGTAACCGTCCCGTACAAATATTTGTCAATTCCCGATGTGTAACTCAAGCTTCGCGAAACTCCGAGCTCTCCGAGTTTCGAAACTTCATAAAATCTTAACAAAGATTCATGGATATGGAGAAGAATCTTGGAGTGAGTCATGGATTGTCATTGCTTCGAGGAAGTTTGGAAAAGTTAGAAACGCCAAGGGTTCCGATGTTGGATATCAGTCACGCGACAAATTTTCTCGTCGGATACGATTTTCTTGAGAGATATCCCTGAGCTCGGGAAACATCGCTGCCATCGACTGGAATGACATGCGGATGCCTCCTATGAGCGGGGAGAGGAAGCGGTACAGTTATTGGCCACCCGTTATCGAAGTTTCCCACCGCCCGCACGGAAAAAATATTATGCGACAAATACATCACAAATTTGGAATATATTAATGTACAGTGGAACCTCGATTATTATAGAAAGATACAACTGCCCAATGACAGTGGGTGGAGAGTTTTTAATACATGTAACGGTCATAGCAATGAGCTGGACGAAATCTCGCGGTTGACGATATCAAACGACATTGTACTTTGTCTTCACCAGCAGTTAAGGGGCTGCTGGAGCTGTTTTTTTTCTCCTTTTTTAACTTGCTATACCTGTTTTACCGACGGACCTAGACAATTTTTCAGTTCCGACTTAACATTGTTAATGTGCTACACATATGCGTCAAATCATGCAGGATTATGATGTTGACATAAACGCTTCGGTGTGCGGTCGAATTTTGGTTGAAAACTTACAAGGAATTAAGAAAACCGAATATAATAGCTTGCGGAAGTGCGTGAATGTAGTGTCACGATTGACGTACAGGTGACTGTGTATCGTGCCCTACACGACATTTGTGCCGTGTTCATCGGCTCTGAACACCCGTCACAAGTCGATAGACTAAATGATCGCAGTTTACACTATGCGTGATTATCTTTTGAGTGAGCAACTTTCCGACGGTTTTGGAATATTCGGAGAACTTCACAGAATCGGCATGCACGACCTTATGACGTATGCAAGATCTAGAATTTTTTATATCCAACAAAACGGATGCTGTAAACATTTCAGCGGCCATGTTGGTTTCCAAGACAGTTTATAATACTCGATTTTCTTTGTTTTTCGGAAGATTTTGAACGAAATTCGAGTGCACGCCGAACCGTTTATGTTATTAATACAGTCCTGCAAGATTTAAGACATACCCGTCGCATAGTAACGATGAATAGTTAAAACTGAGAAAACGCCTATTTTCGTCGGTAAAACAGAAAGGTCCAGCAGCCCCTTAAGTTGAATCGCTTGCTCTCTCAGATTGACCAAAATCGACCCTGTTCGATTGATCCTCAGGTTGGCCGTTCTCCTCGTGCCCCTCGGGATGTGCCGGAGCCGCAACCACTCGATTCGCTCGCGATCGACTTGGCCCATGGCCTCAGTTGCCGTCCGTACAAATCAGTCGATCGAGCCCTCAGCACCGTCGCCCCCGGCTTCGCAGACCATACTCATCGTACCCAGCACAAGGATAACCAGGGGTACAGTCAACGACGTTGTCTCCAAGAATATTACAATGGTTCTCGAAAATTTGTTGATGAATTACGAGAATAGCCAACTGCCGACGCATGGACAGGGTAAGCAGAACATCGGATATCATTACTGATATTTTTTCATAAAAGCTTCATAAATCTTCATAAATAAAAATAAATTACTTATTTCTATTAAGGTAGTCGTTGCGAATAATGGTCACTTCGCATAAGTTTCAGAGATATGAGAGGGAATTACAAACTCATCTCGATGGTATAAAATTCTGAAACAAATCAAGCATATTAAAGGTGCTGAAAAGTCTAATTTGGTATAATAATAATTCCAAAATGTTATTAACAACATGATGACAAAATTGTTCAACAAATCTTCCGAAAACCTAACTTTTTTTTAATGAAAATAATTCGATTATTTTTCTGAACACATATGAATTTTTTTAGATTTTTAAACTCACTTTGAATTTTGGGACACATTTTTTCCATATAAAAAAGAAAAATACAAAGTGAATTCGACAATCTAAAAAAATTCATACGTATTCAGAAAAGTGATCGAATCATTTTCATTGAAAAAGTTAGGTTTCCGAGAGACAATAATTTTTATCGTTCATTTGTCAACAACATTTGGTAATTATTTATTACATAAAAACAGTATTTGCAGCACCTCCTATATGTTTGATTTTTAAAAGATTTTTATCCCCGTCGAGAAACGTTTGAATTATTTACTCAAAATCACGTTTGGCGGGACTGTACCGCTCCGACTGACGTAACTCACCAAACAGTCCTATCGCCGAAAAATGATTAGAATTTAATCGGTACAGATTAATGTTTGCTGCTATAACATAAATAATCGTATTGCCGCTCAATCATCTTCATATAAAAAAAAAAAAAATCAAAAAATGCTCCCTGATGAATTTATATTCGAGATATCACGAACGAAATGATTTCTTTTAGCAAAAAAAAAAAAAAAATAATAATAATAATAATAATGATCAATGAAAATAGAAAAAAAGAACGCAGGAACAATTATTATGATCGCGGATATGAGCACCTATCGCTGGCTGAGTACCTATCGAAGCGTTTCGTTCGTTCGGCGCGAACGACCCTCGAGCCCTACGAAAATCGCCCCAACCCATTATGTGTGTGAATTCCGCCGAATTATTATTTTTACCACCGTTTTTATAATCCCCGGATGGATTAATCGCTCATTCGCGGTCCTCGCTATAAAGGTCTATTGAAGGAAAAAAAAAAATCTGAGCGTATGGCATAATATACGCGGAAAATTCTCTCGACTTTTTTTTCCGTGACGAACTTTTTTTTTTTAATAATACTGTATTTCGTGAAAGCAATGGCATTGTTTCTTTCTGTGTATACACAGGTGCACACATGCACGCGAATTGTTTCGCGCTCTGCGGTCGGCGGTCGGTGTACCAAGAGAAAACCTCACCGAGACCATAGAAATATAAGCTGGCTCGATGCATCGATATATATCGCGCACGTGGCACCACGGCATTATTTCCCGAGGCAGTGGGATCTTTCGACGCGATCGCGGCATCCCGCGATTTTTGCAGAGCTCGCGCTTTTATCTGGCCTTACGATTATCGTGATTGTTTTTTTTTTTCCTCTCTGCCATTCGGATGAATTTTTTTTTTTTTCGTTATTTTTTTTTTTTCAATGTATTTCGTGTATTAAGAAGTACGTCTGACGAACAGGTCGATACGGATATTAAGGAGCTGTCGGGATTCAATATGGAGGAGAGCGGGGCAAAACGGTCTACCTTTAGCCGGTTTTGAGTCTATAGTCCCCGTTATTTAATCGAGTATTCGGATCATCAGCGAATGACACGAAATGTCCAATGACACAAATTCAATCCCAAAGGTCCCTCATGGATATATTATATTTATGCACAGTTTTAGGCATTTTTAATAAAATTAAATAAAATTTTGCATATTAAAATTTAACAATTCAACCATTTTTTTTTATAAAAAAAAAATCATTGCACATTAAAATTTAATAGGCGTTTTATCAGAAATTCCTGCGTTTTATCAAAAATAAAAAATCTCGTAACCCAATGAACGAAGGATGGTTATTTTTTAAAAATGTCCAAAGATACCTAAAACTCCTATTTCGTTCTAGAAACTGCGGTATTATTTTTCTTTTTTTCTCGTTTCGTACGTAAATGTGAAACAGGCCGTTTTACCCCGTTCCCTTCGCCTATAGCTAAGTTGGATCATAGCCAAGCGAATGATACTATTGCCCGAGCCTCGTGCCGATCCCGAATGGCCTTTCGTTTGCTTCAGTGCTACAAGCAGCCTCCGGCTCTCGTGGACACGCGTGCCATTGTTTTTTTTTTCTTTCTGCTCTTTTGTGAAAATTCCACACGACAGCTTCGTCGCGCTTTCCACATAGCAGAACATATTCGTCCCGGTTTCTTTATGGACACTACATCGAGACTCTCTCTCCAATAGTCCACGCGGAGATACCGCGTGTCCGGCTTGACAGAGTCTCTCATCCATTTCTACAACCAATTTTTACTTTTTTTAATATTTATTTTTTTAGCTTTCATTTAATATTATATAATCCAATATTCGGTTAATGTCATAAACCGGTTATAAAATTACTCAAGAAAGAGCCTCGAGGAAACCACTTCAATGGCGCGAGCGCAAGACTGCGCTGAGTTGTTCGATTTAATTATCGCGAGCTCATTTGTGCCGTGGAAAGTGAATTCTTCAGCTGTTCATAGCTATACACCGAATATAATATCGATACGATAACTCGATACGAGCTCAAACTCGGTCGTACCTGGAGATATAAAGAATACCGTTATTTTCATTTCCGGTAAAATTACCATATAAATACCGTATTTTTATGATATTTTACCATAATTTCCATTTACCAAAAAATAAAAAAATATTCCTTGACTTACAGAAAATTTGTTCGTAGAATAAAATATACCTGCTTAATGGACGAATGGAACATTTATTAGGTGTGAAGATGCAGAGATTATTGGAATTTATGTTAACAAAAAAAACTGTCTCATATACGTGGCTCTTTGCGATTCCATTGTAATACGAACTGTTTCAGGAACCCCAACAATCGTAAAGACAAATATTTTGATAAGGAGCATGGGACCAGTTTCGGAGCTCGATATGGTGAGTCCATGCCATTATAATTATAGGGCGAACTTCTAAATGCATAAACAGTCAGACGGATAAATGAACTGCCGTAATTAAATAATTTCCGAAGCTATTTTAACATTTCTCTGGCACGGCACAGGACAAACGACAGACCCTCAAGACTCGCAAATAGATTCTATGCAATTTCTTTCAGACTCATTTGGAAAATACGAAAATGTTTGACAGTGTTCATTCGCCGTACGATGTTCTCTCCCTTTCGTATCGCGTGCGTAAAAAATACTGCGCATGCGTACAAACGCAATATGGTCTCCTTTACCGCACTAGTGTGGAAAAGTGAGTTTCTACGCACTCTTCACCGGAACGAAAAGCGTGATTTTCGTTCCGGAGAAAAGTGTGGATTTGTTAGGAAAAACTATCTGGATGGAATTTTCACACTCGTCAAGAATTTGTCGAGTGTCTTCATTTTTTAGGATGATAATGCAAATGCATTATCATCCTTATTAATGAGACGACAGACATAAAAAAATCGTTAAATCGTTAAAATGATTAAGATTTTTTATATTGGGAGACCTTAAATAATTGTTCGTGTGTTAAAATGCCATTCGGATAGTTTTTCCTAACAAATGCACGAAAATCACGCTTTCCGTTTCCGTGGAGTGTGCGTAAAAAGGCACTTTTCCGCACTAGTGCGCGAAAAAAGACCATGTTGCGTTTGTACGCATGGGCACTATTTTTCCCGCACGCGATGCGAAAATGTGCCATTCTGCGCACACTTGAAAGAAACGGAAAGCGAGATTTTCCGGACATGCGTTAAGGGAATACGTTACACAACGACTTTTCTACTTTTGGAACTAAAAATGACGAGTGTTATATAATAACGAATAAGGTTTTAAAAAATTATTTCTAATAATTTTTTCCCCACATGGATTCCGAGATACATGAGCTTAAAATTGTGTCAATTAGCATGAGCTGCATATGGAGCCGCATGAAAAGCAACATTCATTTTTTTTTAAATATATATTTCCAGACTACTGTATTCGATTTTTTTTCAAAAATAACTCTACAACATTATTGAGAACGCATTGAAAAAATAAAATCGAGCTCTGCCCATAGATTTTCGAAGATGTAACAAGTTGATGGAGCTTCGAACTTGTATATGAATAGATACCTACGCCTCAACCATTGCTATCAACATGCCCCCCCCCCCCCCCCCAACCACCCCCCACCATTAAAAAACGGCAATCTGTGACGTATTCCCTTAAGAAAACTTTATTTATGCCCGGTCGTGTAATGCAATGAATAACGCTGGGACGAACGGACGAACGGACGAAGATTTCACTCAAAAATTTTGCTTTTGGCTTTTGATACATCCTCCCAGAAGGAAAAGTTTGATTACAGTAGATGAAAGCAACGAGGCGATAGTCTCGGTATCAATTATCACCGGAGCCAATACGTGTGCGGTAAATGAAACAAGTGGTCGGGACGTCTAAACGGCAAAGTTTTGGATTGATCGTCGCTCCGGTGTCTTTTAACAACAGCTTGGACAAATTTCCCCCAGGACTACTCCATGGACTGCTACTTCCGACAATACTGGCGTGACTCTCGACTCAGTTTCTTCGGTCCGATAAAGTCACTCAGCCTGAGCATCAAGATGCTCGAGAGAATCTGGCGACCGGATACTTACTTCTACAACGGGAAACACAGCTACGTCCACACCATAACGGTACCGAACAAACTGCTCAGAATAACGCAAGAAGGTGATATACTGTACTCGATGAGGTATGTTTGTCCACATATATATATATACACCAATTACCCTTGGAGTTTAAGTGCAATTCAGTCAACAAGCTCTTATCTTCTCTCTGCACCATTAAGTGTTGACAATTTCACGGATAAATCATTCGTTCAATGAAATATAGCTTACGAGATGAATAATCGATGATCCCTCGTTGATCGAAGCTACTGCAAAGCTACAATACATTTTTCGCCATGCAGTAATGCTGAAACTTAGCTAACAATCGACGATTCGTTGATTTAACGATGTGGCTTTAAATTCCCTTATTTTATTATTCATTCTTTTTGTTTTTAACTCATCATTGACGATTCGTTGATTTAACGATGTGGCTTCAATTTCCCTTATTTTAGGCGCAATTTAAAACTTTCTGGATTTTTGAGAAATCTGAAGCCATAAATCAGTTCAAAATTGATGCTGTTAATTACATTTTTTTTTTTTGGCACTCACTATCCTTTTTAGTATTTTTGTCTTCACCGTTAAGTATTAACAATTTCGCGGATAAATCATTCGTTCAATGAAATATAGCTTACGAGATGAATAATCGATGATCCCTAATTGATCGAAGCTACTGCAAAGCTACAATACATTTTTCGCCATGCAGTAATGTTGAAACTTCGCTGATAATCGACGATTCGTTGATTTAACGATGTGGCTTTAATTTCTCTTATTTTATTATTCATTTTTTTTATTTTATTACTCATCATGGCGATTCGTTGATTTAACGATGTGGCTTCAATTTCCCTTATTTTAGGCGCGATTTAAAACTTTCTGGATTTTTGGGAAATCTGAAGTCATAGATCAGATCAAAATTGATGCTGTTAATTATACTTTTTTTTTGCCACTTACTATCCTTTTTAGTATTTTTGGCTTCGATTGCAAGGTACGTCGATGATTCGCATCTTCGACGAATTCGTTTGACTACAGTCGAAGTCCTCGAAATTGTATCGCCCGCATTTACCCCCTCCCCTCTCCTCCTCCTTGCCCTCCGTCACTGCGTTACGAGGGCTTCGACTGTACACAAACTTTGCACATACAATTTGTCACGATGAAAAAAATGCTCCGAATTGCTTTCAAAAAGTACACATCCCGCAATACAGACTCACTATAAAGGCGAAGTGTCCGATGGAGCTGAGGAACTTCCCGATGGATCGGCAATCCTGTCCGCTGATCCTTGGGAGCTGTACGTTGAAGTACCGAGTTCCCTGTTTTATCTATTCCTCGCTGATCGCTTTGCACACAGTTTATTATTATTATTATTATTTTGCTTATTTATCTGTATTATGGCCCGCTTCTCAAAGTTACTAATGAGTGCCTTATAGGTCGACTCGGTTGATGCGTAATTACTAGTCCTCACCTATTTTCGTTTACAGTTTATTACTTTCTATTGTACGATATGTAATTTTTCGTGTGGAAAGACGATGTATATTGACTGAATGAGACGTTTAATCTTTTGTTTTTCTTTTTTTTTTGTAAAAACATCTCCCGCCCTGTCAAAAGTATCCCCAAAATAAAAAAGCGTTTCGGTCATTATTTCGAAACCCGATAAAGTGGCCACTGGGTAAATATTGATGCGAGTGTGTTTTAAAAGACGCATGGATTGCTTCACAGAAGAGGAGAAAAGTCTATTGAAGAGTATGGACTATCCTCTCCCGAAGAAAAAAAAAAAAAAACCTTCGGATGTAATAATACGTAGCATTTTTTAATTCGAATATACGTCTAGGCGACGACTGTTTAGATTTTCGATACTTTGCAGTTCCTCTCGCAATATTAGTCCTATCAATGCATGTGACTTCAAACGTGAAGAAAAATAATCAGTTTCCCGAACCGATTAGTAACAATAGTAATAATTCACATGATAGTATATATATGATATATTACAACATGTATACGTGGGTTTCTGGGATTCGCGCGCTGCCGTTGAATGTCTCCAAGGCTTAACATAGAATAGGGATTTAGAATAATCAGAACACTCGATCCATTCACCCGTAAGGGGACTTAGAATATTTCACGCCCCTGTTTCATTTGACCCCGGTCTTCTCGATTCTTGAACGCGGCGGCGGGGACGACATCTTTTTATATAATAAAGATACATGATAAAAGCATTGTTATCATTATTATTACCATTATTATTAATTGGTTAAAACTAACAAATTTGTCGACGAAAATTAAATAACTTGCCTGGAGCGTTTTTAACCATGTAATGGTTGAAAACTATTTTTATCTCGACGCGAACAACTATTAAACTCTGTTCTGAACACATTCTCGTGTGGGTGTAATTTTCAGTGTTCCATCTGTTATGGGAAACGGTTCGTCGTAAATGTAAAAACTCGTTTCGAACCGACAGCATTTGATTTTTGAGCGCATGTATTACACGATAAATTTCCCGTCTCCTTCTTTCGTTTCCATTCATTCGTGGAGCCTGTTATACGATTTTGTATGCATTTACATCTTCACCTATATGTCTGTTTGGGCTGCAACAGCTGCAAGCTGACTTTAGCGAATGTGCCCGATAGCTCGACGCTCGTCACAGTTCTGTACTCCGTAGTGTCACAGTAGATCCACTAGACGAGATCCCCGACCAATAAAATGGAAACCCTCGGCCAATTTCAGACGCTTACACGTCGAGTCAGTTGGTTTACGAGTGGAAGGAAGGCTCCTCGGTGAATTTCGTGTCCGGTATGGCACTATCCCAGTTCGATCTCATGAGCTCGCCGTACAGAAATCTCACCTACATAAGACGCGAGGGAGAATTCTCCGTTCTCGAGGTTTCGTTCAATCTCCAGCGTAGCACCGGATACTTTCTCATACAGGTGAGTAAAGTGAAGTTAATGCGCAAAAAAAAAGTTGCGCTTTTTTTTTTATTAACTTGGTGAAACCTCTGAAACCCCCCCTGTGCTTGGTATCTATAAATGAATCATTCAAAACCAATATTCAACGAGGGGAAACGATAATATTCAAGAGTGAAAAGTAACGCATTTTACACTGCCGATTTTTTTTTCCACTTCGATCGGTAATTAAACTAATTCGGTAATGAAAAAAATGCCACACTTTTTTCATTACATCCGTGAAACCTCCGCCCCCCCCCCCCCCCCCCCGGCGTCGGTATCGATAAATGACTAATTGGTTTCAATTCGAAGCCAATATTCAGCGAGGGAAAATAATGATTTTCAAGAATGAAAACTAACGGATTTTACACTGATGAGTTTTTTTTTTCACTTCGATCGATAATTAAAGTAATTCCGTAAAGAAAAGAAGCGTCGCGCTTTTTTCATTAATTCAGTGGAACCTCCCCCCCCCCCCCCCCCCCCCCTCCTGATATCAATAAACGAATAATTGGTTTCAATTCGAAACCAATATTCAGAGAGGGGAAATAATAATATTCAAGAGAGAATTAACGCATTTTACACTGTCGAGTTTCTTTTTCCCTTCGATCGACAATTAAATTAATTCGGTAACGAAAAAAAACAGGCTTTTCCATTAAGTCCGTGGAACCTCCACCCCCCCCCCCCCCCCCCCCTGCTGTTGATATCAATAAATGTATGCTCTAATAATTTTTCCTCGCGCAGGTGTACGTTCCCTGCGTCCTGATAGTCGTTCTAAGTTGGGTATCGTTCTGGATCCATCGCGAAGCCACCAGCGACAGAGTGGGTCTAGGTAACTGGCATGATGCCACCTACAAGTGTTCTCCATCTTCTCTTTTTTTTTTTCTTTTCCGACGAAGCATAGTGCACTATATCCGAGTTTTAGAGTCAGAAGAAATTAATGGATAGGACGAAACGCCAGAGCGCGCAATGTATCTCGGTGTTTGTTTTTCTTCTTTCAATTTTTATTATTATTATTTTTTTTTCTCATTTCGTGTTCCCCGTTTGAAAGGCATCACCACCGTGCTGACTCTGTCGACGATAAGCCTCGACTCGAGAACGGACTTGCCCAAAGTCCGATACGCGACGGCTCTCGACTGGTTTCTACTGATGAGTTTTGGCTACTGCATCGCAACGTTACTGGAATTCGCTGGCGTTCATTACTTCACCAAGGTAATTGCGGAAACTCATCTGGCTATGTGTATGGACACGCTCCGTTTCTCTTTCGCCTTTTATCGGCACGATTTATTTACTTTTATTTATTTTTTTCTTCTTTTCGTCGATCTTCTCTCCTGCCCGCATGTCAGTACTTTTCAATCATTTTAATATTAAAACATAGCTGAGACCTTTCAATCATATCAACTCTTCGCCTTTCCGAGCGAAGAACTTGGAGATCGCCAGACCGCGAACCTCAATCAGATCGAGTATTAACGAGAAGAGGTAAAAAAAAAAAAACGTTAAAAAAATTCACACTGAAATTATGTATGATTAAAAAGTCATACCGAACATCTGTGCCCAAAGGGTTTATTGGAAAGTTAAATGTTATCATTTCTAATCATTTTAGTTAGAAAACACAGTCGACGCTTTTCGACCGGTTCATTTAAGAAGAACGACATCCTGTTATACTTATGAATACTTTTCAACACAAAATCATGGCTTACATGAAAGTGAAAATTATATCTGGTGTGATTGTTTTATTTATTTTATTTATTTTATTTATTTTATTTATTTTATTTATTTTATTTATTTTATTTATTTTATTTATTTTATTTATTTTATTTATTTTATTTATTTTATTTATTTTATTTATTTTATTTATTTTATTTATTTTATTTATTTTATTTATTTTATTTATTTTATTTATTTTATTTATTTTATTTATTTTATTTATTTACGGGTCCTGCCCTTTTACATATTTACAACTAGTGTTTCAATCATAATAGAAACATATTTTAAAACATCTCCGTAGAAAATCTTCATATAAAATGAACACTTCCACGTACATAGAAAATAGAAAAATGGTAATGGCTTCACAAGATTTTAATTAAATGAATTAAGAATAATGAATAATGAGAATAATATCCAATATGAATGTGAAAATTATATCTAATATAAATAGAACATTTTCATCTAATATATGAAAACGAAAATTATTTGTAGTATATATGAAAAAAAAAAACTTTATTTTTCCCCATTTGGGTGAAAGGTGGGAAGCGGAGAGATACCGATGGACGAGTGCGACTGGGAGGAGTGGGAGGACGTTGTGCTAATCGACAACAAACAGGAAAACCAGTACACCGAATCGTTGAGCCCTATCGTCGCCCGAAGCCCTCAGACCGTCCATTCCGAAACCTCCATCGGCACTTCGTCCAGAAGACGCGGCTCCGTCCTGTGCGCAGTGTATAACGTGAGCATGTCCACGCCAGTGTGTACAGCAACCCTCTATCTATCCCTGGACATTAAATGCTTTACGAGCCACTCCGATGTTTCGACCAGAGTACACTCCATTTATCCGTCGGTACAATTTTCGCGATTCAAGCCACTCGGCCATTACCTTATCGCGGACCTCGTTTAGCTTGCGGAATTATTTCGGTTAAAATGTTGTCAACGTTTGCGGGAAAAAGAAATTCTACTCGGCGTTTTGCATAACCGGTTGGCATTCAGGGAAGATGCATCACAAAATTGTTTTACTGGACGTGAAGATATACGGCGGATTTACTAGGTCCAAAATATGAACGAACAAGCTTGGATAGGCTCGAAGCAGTTTGGACCGCCCAAAAAAGTGCCATAAACTTCACCCCTCCATTCAGGCTTTGAAGAGGATAAAATTAGCCAAATCAACTTATAAAAGTTTCTTCGATAGTTTCTTGATTATTCATGCTCGGAACAATTGCCGTAAAAGCTTTAAAATAAGAAAGAACAACCTTGAACTAGTTCGAAGTAATTTGGACAATCCATACTGCAGATATAGAACTACGATATGCTTTACCACACTTTGCCAGCTTCTAGAAGGTAATATTATGCACTCTGACCTGTACGGACTCTTTAAGGTAGTACCTGCGCTACAGTCCCGAGAAACGTGAGTTTCGGAGAAAATTTCGAACACTTCTCGATGGGATAAAAGTCCAAAAAAATCAAGTGTATGGGAGGTGCTGCAAAAATTGTTTTTGTGAAATAATAATTTTAATTTGTCATTAATAAATTGAAGAGAAATATTATTATTCAACAAATTACCCGGCAACTTAACTATTACTTATTTTCGTTCATTGAAATAATTCGTTTATTTTTCTGAATACGTATGAATTTTTTCAGAATTTTTTGTAATGTTTGGAAATTGCTTTTATTTACAGCTTGAACGTAGAAAAAACGCGATTTTCAAAGATTACAAAAAAATCTGAGAAAATTCATACGTATTCGGAAAAATAATCGAATTATTTTTATGAAAGAGAATAGTTAAGTCGACGAGAATTATTTGAAATTTTCTCTGAAACTCACGTTTCGCGGGATTATACCTCAAGTACTACCTAAATGGTCGTTCGATTATTTACATTTAAATCGATTGGTTTAAGAGCTGTGAAACGAAAACAAACAACCCTGAACAAGTTTGAACTAATATTTGATAATATTTGAGCTCTAAACGGTAGATCTGAAATGCGATTAATTTCACCATCTTTAAAAAAAAACTAATTAAAAAAACGCGGCATTATCGAAAATGACTTCCAAATATCTCTCGATCTTCGTGCAAAAAGTAACCTTCTTTTCGATCAAACAGCCGGATTCGACGACTCTGGGAATGAATACGAGATTCTCGATATCCGCAGCTGTAACGTGCAAGCCATCGACTATGGAGAGACAAACGCAGACGGAATTGCGTTTGCCGAAGTGGCGACAATTTTTGTATTGTCTTGCGGGCGACGACGCTTTCAGGTAGGACTTCCGGTTTGTGACGCTACATCAGACATTTTGGATAATCTGACCGTACATTTTTTTATCGTGTTTCGTTTTAATTATTTATTTTCGTAGGAGAAGGAGACAAAGAGAAGCTGCCAGTGGGTGTCGAAGGGACGGCGAACGCATCGAGAGACACATAAACAGTGTTTCGTACATAGATCGTGTTGCCAGAGTCGTATTTCCGGCTTCTTTTACCCTCCTGAACATTTGCTACTGGGTCGTGTATGTCACGTGGCAGGAAGAATTCAAATGGCAGGATTCACCGATCGGTTCTATTTAACAGTCCCCCCTCTACCTACAGTAATATTGGTCCACAATATGCAATAACAAAGACCGTTCCAATCGAAGCGCAACAATGTGCGTGTAATTATAGAAATTGTTTGAAATAAATGAGTTTTAACTGTTGAACCTGTACGTTCATTAAAATTCACCATACCGAATAATGTCACCGTTATCCACCAATGAATGACCGCAATCACGCGCATTGTTTTCACATTTGCGGAACTATTAAAGCACATTGCCCGACAATTTTGCAAATACAGCTAGGCTACGTGCACCATTGTTGTTCTCTGAGAATTGTTATTCTCTCGGAACCAACATTCAGTGAGGGAGAATTATCATAATATTCAAGATTGAAAATATAGCATTTTACACTGTCGAGTTTCTTTCACTTCCGGTCCGGTTTTCCGTAACGAGTGTCAAGCCAGAAGTAAAATAAGTGACGAAGCTCGAAAAGTTTTTCGAGCTCCGTCACTATTATTTATTATGACTGATAGTTATCAGTCATAATAAATACCACCGATAAAATATTGTTAGTCACTGCCAGTCACTGCAATCGGCGACAACTCTTTCAGTTAAAAATTAAAAACGAACGGTTTACAGCGTCCAAGAAGCTGCCAGTAACTTTTGCAGCCAATATCGAAACGCGCCCTTCATACGCTGTTCTCTTCTTCTTCTATCCTTTTCTTCTGGCTATCGCCATCTACTGACAGCATGTGCCACATTCGCTGTTCTCAGTTCTTATCGTGCGCACTTTTTTTTATTGACGTTAACGTTATTTCCGTTAAGGTTATGTTCTAACCCTACAAGCTAAAAGAAAACAACGTGCATCGTGAATTAAACAGAATAGAACACACGTCTTTGCATCGTGAGTGGATAATTGGATCTGCAACGCGAGAGAAGAAAAAAAATGAGGCAGGAAAGTGGTTTTATCGAGGATAGCGACAGCAGCGATGTATCCGACGACGACAGTGTATCCAATTCGGACACGGAGGATTCGGATTCCGATAATCAAGAGCCTGCTCCAGGTTCCAGTGCGGCCGGTACAAAAAAAATTATACGCCTCTATAACAAAATTATATAAGTGTCATTATTTATTTATTTATTTATATATTTATTTTATTTACGGGGCGAACGCTTTTACATTTTCTGTTTTTACAGTTCAGATAAAAATACAAATATTAACCGAAATAAAGCATGCGTAAACATAATAACATCATAATATATGTGTTTATTTATTTCTCTTTTTCATTATTTCTATTTTGTTTTCGTTGACGGGATGAACAAAATTTTAGTTCTTTCATTCAAATTTCATTATTGTTTGTTTATTAACGGGACGTGGCCTTTGGCACAATGAGCACTTTGAAAACACGTTTACTTGCGTGCAGATAATATCAATAGCCAAAGTGCTATGATCGATACAGTCAACGGCAGATCGATTCGATAGAGACCAAAAAATGAAGAAAAAAAATGATATTTTTTTTAATAATATTAATTTTAGAATTTTTTTTATTTTTATTTGTCTGTATTGTCCCCTGTTTCTCAAAGCTACTGCCTTATAACGGGTCGGCTCGGTTGATGTGTAATTTACTAGTCCGCACTTACTTTTTGTTCATTTCTATTTTTTGTCCTTACGCACCGAGCCAGTGCTCCCATTTTTGCGTTACTTTAGTCTTTAGTCTTACGACTAAAGGCGTAGGGAAACTGCAGAAAACCTATGCTGATAGTCAGTCTCAGATTTGCTTCACGGTACCGGAGCTACGTGGAGTTTCACTGAGAATGTAAACATGGAATACAGCTATATACCTGAGGCATATACATGCAGGTATGTGTGAGCCTCAAGTATATGTCCGTATTTTTATTTCTCAACGAAATTTGGGTACCGGGAATCGAAACCTCAACCTGGCGATGCTCTGGTTTAGAGGCAAGCATGCTAACCACCAGACCAATGCACTGGTTCATTAATTAATTAATTTGATTATCCATCCGCAATTATTGTCATGAATTTTTATTTTATGTATATTCGCGATCCAAAAGAGGACGCACATGATCACATCTTATTACGATTACGATTAAGTCTTATAACGATTGAAATGTACTGTTTTTTTTAAATCTGTAAAAGGAGTAAACCGTCAATCAATGATCATATTGTATCAATAATAAACACTTGAATTAATCAGGTTAATAAACTGGTAATAATATTTGTATAATTCATTTAATTGTTTAATCATTAATTATTAAAATAAGTTGTCAATAATTGGTTATTATATATTTTCATTATAAAAAAAACATACTTTCAAGTTATGAAAGAAATGATAATTTTTGTTTTCATTATTATTGTGTTTTTTATTTAAAAAAAAAAACAAGGTAATGACTTAATATTTATTTTTGTAGATGAAGAGGGCGGGGCGCCGAGAACCGACGAATCGGACGAGGAAGAGGATGAAGTTGTTAAGGCGATAATGCGCTCCAAGGAACTGCATCGAGATCATCCTCCGGCGATAATCGTAGAAGACTATGTCGTAGATGTTTGTTTTCATCCGACGCGGGACGCTATAGCCCTGGCCAGCATTACTGGTGATGTTCTGTTGTAAGTTTCTCCGTACGGCGACGAGGAGTTGTACAGAGGAACGAATTTAATATTTTTTTTTTTTTTTTTGCCGTACAGGTACAAATATTCCAACGAGGAGACGACTCTAGTTTCGACCATGGAATTGCACACAAAGGCTTGCCGCGACATCGAATTCAGTCAGGACGGCGAGGTTCTCTTCTCTACCTCCAAAGACAAATCCATCTTGCTCACGGACGTCGAAACGGAAAAGATGAAGAGGGTCTACGACGACGCTCACGAGTTATTAACTTTTTCTACTGGATAAAAGCTTGTTTGCTCTATTATACCATTGAAAGTGGACGATGTTGTGAAGCCTGAAAAAAAACTATTTCCAGGATTTTTTTTTTTTGTAAACAATCACTTATGCATTTTTTCATTCTTAAAAGTACACTATTTCTATATATTATGAAAAAAATCACTCGCTTGTAATTGCAAACTCTGCTTTCAGATATCCGATTTATACGATGACTATACTGAGTGAAAACACTTTTGCGACTGGCGACGACGAGGGAGTAGTCAAATGTAATAGAACTTGTACAATAATTGAGGTGTAAACAAATTTTTTTATGAAAATTTATGTACAGTTGGTTTTATAGACAAACTGATAGATTCAATTTAATACACAGGAGTTAAAATCAATGCTTGGTATATTAAAATCGAGCTTTTTCGACGTGTTTAATATACCGATCAATTAATTTTACAACGCTTATCTGTAATAAATTTAATCTATCAGTGCAGGCGAAAAAACTTCATGAATTTGTATATTAGTCTTGGCAAATTTTTTTTTTAAGTTTAATAACTTATGAGCCTGAGTTTATACGATTTATTATAATTTTTAAAAAATATCTCCATTCAGTTTGGGACCTGAGACAAGCGGGAAGTACACCGGTGTTCTCGATGAAAGAAATGGAAGACTACGTGAGCACGATGATCACGAACAGCGACAGCAAGTATCTCGTGTGCGCGAGCGGCGATGGTTCGCTGACAACGATAAATATACCAGCGAGAAAGCTGCACGTACAGTCCGAGGAGTACGAGGAGGAGCTGACTTGTCTCGGGCTCTTCAAGACGGAAACGAAGCTGTTGGCTGGCACGAGCAAAGGAAAGATGTACGTCTTCAATTGGGGTGAATTCGGACTCCACTCGGACGAGTCTCCGAGCTTGACGAAGAAAGCTATCAATTGCATGGTTCCTATTACCGAACATATCGTCGTCACTGGCGGCGAAGACGGTATACTTAGGTGTGTAAAATTGATTTTTCTTACGCTTGAAAAAATTGTTCAATTACCGACTTAACTCTTTCCCTTCCTATCTTTGTTTGCTTCCTCGTAGAGTTCCCAGCAAGAATATTTGCCAAAAATCCATGAAGCGGTTAAACTCATACATTTTTTTTCGATTTTTCCAAACATATTCGTTAATTTTCTTTGTTCTTTTATTTACAAAGCCTCTACGAGAAAACCACACAATTTGGCGAAGGGGCTTCGCGAATAAAACTAAATTACGAGCGAGCAATATGAACATTAGTAGTTTTCAGTTTTTTATTATTATTGGCCACGATTTGCTGATTAATTCAGCTGAATAAAATTTGTTTAAAAATTATTTTCCCTCCTGTTTAAGTTCATGCTAATTTTATCTGTCAACTTTCAGAGCGACGAGTATTTTCCCTCACCGACATCTCGGCGTGGTAGGACAACACAATTTTTCCATAGAATCGCTCGACATCTCGAACGACGGAACTCTGATAGCCTCCTCGTCGCACAACAACGACGTCAAGTTCTGGAACGTCAAGTACTTCGAGACCCTCAACACGCAGGATCGCGTCAAAGGTGGAAAGCAAAAACAATTGAGGCATAATCTACCGAGCAGTAAAGTCAACAATGCTTCCGACTTTTTTTCCGATTTGTAAGATGTAAAAAATAAAAATTTACGAATAATAATGTTGAATATAAATTTGAATACAATTATGAATATGTAATGACCTGTTTTCCTAATAAAATAGCATAAAGGTGAAAAAAGGTGCCTTAAATTCGATTTTTCTTGAATTGTGAGCCCGAAGGATCTAAAAATAGGTTTTCTTTTCTTATAATTAAGAAAACAAATATGTTGTACTTTCTTACGTATATTTAGTTGCTTGATACAAATGCCGATGTAATTTATATTAATGTGAAAAGTGTTAATTTAATCGTTCAATCTCTGGTTAATCGCCCCTCAATAATATTTACAAAAAGTGGACGACATCTAATTTGATACTTATTTCCATGCGCGGAAACGACGATTCGATTTTCTTTCCCCGTTAAATTAAAAGAAAATCAAAGATTATCGTAGATTATCGCTTCGAGAATCGTTGTTGATTATAATTCGCTAGTTCCGCGATCACCGCGAGAATCATTCGAGATTACAATGAAATTCGAAAAAACATAATTCGGTTACGATTTCGTTTCGTTACAAAACCCAGAGATTACGAGCCTCGCCGTTTATCCCCGAAAAACTCTTATTGCTTCCGGTCTCGATTGAATACTGTCTTAACGCCTTTCACTCACGATTACGTGATTCTTTCTCTACGCGACAAACAAACTAAAATTCATTCCATTACTTGTCGAAGCGACGGCAAGTTCGTCGTGGTGTTATCCACAACTCCGACGACACGGGCGATACGTAAAAATGTATGCATAAATATAGCTATTATATTTACGAATTATATAAATTAAATTACACGCCGTTTCTCGATCGAGACTACCTATCTCGATCGATATTTGGATTACCTCAGCTTCATCCGTCGCGAAACTTCAAATTCTATTGCCTCGTATTCTAGTGTAACTAATAATAGAAATAAAGATATTTTGTACGATGATTATTGAACGCTGCTCGCGCGAGCCCGAGGCTCCGACACCGTCGTTCTTTTTTTTTTAAATGAGATTTATTCGATGATTATAGTCAAGCAGCTTTACTCTTTCGAGGCTCAAAGTTCATTTCCCGTTTTAAATGTTTAAAAAACAACTTTTCTAAAAAACAAAACAGATAGCCGTCACACGAAAAAGCATCAAAGTAGACAAAATTAGCGGGACCGAGGCGTTCAACAGCAACCGCCGTTTTTATCTTTTTTCCGATGACAAGATGGACCGTGGCTTTTAAAAAAAGTTAGAAACGGCGTCGATGCAAACTTGCACGAAATTTCGATTACAGCTGTTGCTAAACTTTGATTATTTTCGGCATTAGAAAACCTTTTCAACGCTATGACGCTCGTGTACGGAATACTGTGATCAGATAATTAACAACTTTGTCCAAAGTTTGAAGCAACAGCCACGTGTGATTAAAATATTCGCGAATTAAACAAAAAAAAAGTATAATTAAACTATGTAATGATATTTGCCAGATATTCAATACTTTCGAAGTATCGATCTTCGACGGTGGAAAATAAATCTATAAAAAATGCCATTTATCGATGATCGTTGGCGGGTGACGAGCTTCGTTAAATGTCGTGTGGAAAAAAGTAAGTTTTGTTACGAAAAATACGATGAGCTTATCAACTTTGATAAATTGTAACACCGCGAAGAAGACTTGAGTCCGTTTCATCGGGAGCGAAAGGATTTTTCGCTGCTTACTGATGATTCATTTGGCGGAGATATTCGGGTGCGTGATAATGCTGTGGCTGGGAATGTGCTAGTGACGGATGAATCGGCGGTGGAAAGCAACGTACGTGCTCGACGCTCGTCGCGTCGCTGTCACCGCTCTTCAGGTATTTGTTCAGTACTGCGAAGATCTGGGAATTCAGAACTTGGAAGCGTCTGATGCGATCCACCATTCTCTTCAAGTGCTGCAGAAAAGAAACAAAAAATTAATTGCAAATATCACAAATAAACCCCGCGGAAACTTACGAACGGCGAAGAAAAAAAATGACACTGTTCTTCATTCCGATTAGATATAACTTACGATTCCTTTGACATTCTCGTCTTTGCCGTCGACCCGCTGTACTCGGAGAATGTGATAACAAAAGTCGAGAGCCTCGAATCTTCTCTGCTGGCCGAGAAGAACCACCATTGCACAACCGGCCCAGTGCAAGCCCTCGCCGAACAATTCTCTGTCGAGGCGACAGAAAAATATCATAAATAATCATTTCTTTTCTCCATCATCGTTACAGTCACACTTTCATATCCCTCTACTAATTTTTTTCATAATTTTACGATAACCTTTCCTTATTAAACGGTCAGTTTGGAATTAACCCTTCAGGTATTGGGAACTTTTGCCAATCGCAAACGACCATACCGTCTTTTAAGCCTAAAAGCGATACGGATATTCGTAATAAATGTTCTTCTGCCATATAAAAAAAAAAATACTTCAAGGTACGTCTGTGCATTTTTTCAGATTTTTTTAGCACGTTAACTTGTTACTCGAATCGGTCGAAGGTTGCGTCTTGGCAAATGCTAGGTTCTCGCTGAGAGAGACACCGGTAGGACACGTAAAGGGTTAAGGGGGAACTCCGGATCCTTGCTGACTTCGAGGATGAAGATGTAGTGTAATATTAATTGAATTATAATCGTAATATTGTTCGTTTAAACGAAAACGAAAGAATACGTACTCGACGGTAAATTCAGTGTCTCCAACTGGAATGCAATAAACGAACTGCAAAGCGCTCCAGAGCCTGTGGAACTCCGTGCACTCGTCAATGTTCATGACACCGTTAGCGGGCGGTGGACCGACCCATATAGGATCATCGAGGAAACTTCGCAATCTGCTGAGCACCACTTCGAATATCGAAAGTCCGCAGCAGAGTCGCTCTCGCGTCAATAAGTCCCCCTCTCTCGCGATCATGGCTTGCTGAAAAATAAACATCCAAAAGTTTGTTAGATTTTGCCAATCGCAACAGGGATTTTTACGTCCCGGTGTGCATTCGCCCAATGATAATTAAATGATAAAAAAAATTATCATATTTAGTAAAAAAAATTATCTAACTCTAATTCATTCGTAAAAATATTCTCGTCGACACTCACCTTCGCTGTACCGAGCTTGTCCACGTTTGGAACAATTTGCAGTGCCGCGTATTTCGCTTCCAATCTTTTTTGCTTCGTTTCTGGTTTCTCACCCTCTGTCGAGATAAAAAAAAATCGGTTGTTACAAATACATATACAAAAAAAAAGTAAAACAAAAAATGTTACAATAAATTCTCGCACGAGCCCATTCGATAGTTGCGTAGCATAAATCCGTAGATTAACGTTACCTTTGCAGTGTGGCCTCGGAAGTATATTCTGGAAAGGCGCCGCGTGCATCAGATCGCAAACTTCTTCCTGCGACAACGCTTGCTCCATCAGCAGACAGAACAGTATCGTATTGCCGAATTCGCGAAAATTATGAAACAATTCGGTCTTCGCGTCTGGGTACTGTACGATGTCGTTCAACTGCGCATGATAGTATCCCAAAACTCCAGGCGAACCGTAATCGTAACGCGGCAACTTGCAAACTTTCGGCATCGCTTCCATCAGCGTTTTCGTGAATTGCAGCAGGCTTCCTTGTATCAAAGATTTCACGATTTTCAATAGTTCCTCCATCACGACGGCGATGCCCTGGTAACCGAGGAGCTTGCACATAGTGCGGAAATGATATGGGCCGACGAATCCAGTGTACTGTCCGTATTGAGTACTGTACGACAAGTTCAATTGTTTGCTGCCCCAGAGATAGTGGTGAGACATCTGTGGCGGCTTGTCGCGCTGCACTGGCTGCACGAATTGTAAACCTCGGCACTTGACGAACCTGGTCGAGAAAAAAAAAAAAAAAAAAAAATGGAGTCCCTTTCTGAGCAGTTTCGTTAAAATAGGAAAGATCGCTTTGTAAGTTTCAATACATAATCTTCTCTCAATTATCCACAAACAATTTTTTTAATGAACTTTTATCTCAGATAACTCTCACCCAAGATATCTTTTATCCAAGATAACTTTTATCCAAAATATCTTTCGTCCAAGATAACTTTTATCTGAGATAACTTTTGTCCAAGATAACTTTTGTCCAAGATAACTTTTGTTCAAGATAACTCTTGTCCAAAATAACTCTTGTCCAAGATAACTTTTGTCCAAAATAACTCTTGTCCAAGATAACTTTTGTCCCAGATAACTCTTGTCCAAGATAACTTTTGTCCAAGATAACTCTTGTCCAAGATAACTTTTGTCCAAAATAACTTTTGTCCAAGATAACTCTTGTCCAAGATAACTTTTGTCCAAGATAACTCTTGTCCAAGATAACTTCTGTCCAAGTAGCTCGAAAATAGATGTACAATAATCACGAATCCGCAGTTTACAAGTACTAGACAAAAGTATCATTTTCATTGGACTCGACTGCGTATCCTATTGACAATGAAGAAAATAATCTCACCTGTTCGTCGCAGCGTTGTAGCAATAATTCGGCAAGAAGTCATAATTGAGCTCCCAGAATACATGAAGAGTTATTCGACCGTAGGGCGCGAGAACGTTGTGATTTGCTTCTCGAAACATCGCGTCGTACTCGTCCAAGGCTAGCCACTTGCTCAGTAGCTTGTGCGTAAGACGATTTACTTGGAGCAGTCCATCGAGTTCCTGCAAATCGCACATGGTAAAAAAAAAAAATTAATTTCGTTTCGTTTTCAAGATTGCGCTCACGAATAGGGGATCGACAACTCACCACGACACCGGTGATATCGCCGGATTCAAATTTGCTGATAGCCAAGTCGAGTGACTTCTGCATATCGGCGTTGATGCGCTGGGTAATGAGCTTGTTCAGATCGATGCTTCTTCCCAACAGTTGGACGTGCCTCTGTTTCAGCAGAGTTTCGTACCTGTTGGCGCGCGGATATGGCAGCAAATAGGCGCCGAGAGCCACGCACTCGACGCGGAATCTCTTGTCGAGAAGTATACTCGCGGCCAACTGCTTGTAGTGAGCGAATATCTGTTCGCTCAGCTTGTAGACGAACTGATCGAAGCAAAGATTCACCTCGGCCTCGACTTCGTCGTACAGAAATTGCTTCCGAAATATCGTCAGAGCGTAGAGCGCACTGTCGTTGTACAAGTCGAGCGGATAGAGTACGTATCTGCAATAAAAA
This sequence comes from Exephanes ischioxanthus, assembly GCA_958510785.1. Taxonomy (NCBI): domain Eukaryota; kingdom Metazoa; phylum Arthropoda; class Insecta; order Hymenoptera; family Ichneumonidae; genus Exephanes; species Exephanes ischioxanthus. Next base: position 8,783,129 of record OY294025.1, read on the forward strand.
TATAAAATTATTGAAAATATAAACATTATTTTGGGACGATTTATCTTAACCAGAGCTGGGCAGTACTTTTCTGAAGTAATAAGACCAAAGTACTTGTACTATTCTCTTCCCAAGCACATTTAGATCAATGTTCCAATTTGGAATGTTAAATATAAAAAGGTGCAAAGTAATTTGCCCATGGCTTCCTCATTTATTACAATTTTACGCATAACTTTCTCTATGAGACAGTTCGTTGATCGATGTTGGCTTCCTCGAAGAGCAAGCCCAAAATTATAATATACTCATAGTATGCTCAAAATTGTAATACATGAGGAAGCCTTGTGCAAATTACTTTGCACCTTTTTTCGTAACATACAATTTTTTTTGTACGAAAACAGCTTGATTACACGATCATAAAACTCATTTCTAGCTGCACCTTGCGCTCAATCTTGCGTCTTGTGCATTATTAATTTCTCATGTTTTGTTTCGCACACGACACACATCCAAACATAATTACGAAGAAAATCGCAATGAAGAAGAAAATGTACTTTGTACTTTGTATTTTATAAAAGTACTTTAAGTACTGAAATTACATTGTACTTAAAGTACTTGCGGTACTTAGTACTTAGTACTTGGTACTTTAAGTACTTTTCGGTACTTCGCCCAACTCCGATCTTAACTTTACTAGCAGCGTCAAAATTCTGTAAAATTTGTAATGTCATTAACGCGTTTATCTTCGCCTCGACTCCAATAAAATTTAATGAATTTCGTAAAACTCACTCCATCATCGATGGCTCTTTGCTTCTCAGAATATGATCCGTTAGAATCCAAGGCATCGACATCTCGATCGGAAACTGTAACACGCGATCGACGGCAATGAGCGATCTCGTTCAGAGACGAAGGATTTGTGCAACAGCATTGTTAGTTGGGATAATTGGGAACGGATTGAGGATTTACTTCTTGGTGTTTTGACTTTCGGGGAGCAACGGGAGCGAGGAAATTGTACAGAGGCTTCCAAGCTGCTACTGGATGTAAATCTGCGAGATACAGGGATTGCTCCGTTTATCCCGCCTCCCCCCACGGTTCCCAATAAATTTTCTTCGAGAGATGTGCGCGCTAAGATCACCCGCACAAGTTGTACACAAAGGGTGCAAACACAAGCGTTAAATCAGGATTAAAAAAATGAACGCAACGAGTGCATAGCTCGAACGGCCTTCGCGTAAAGTTCGATTGGGATAAAAAATAATTGCCACACGATATTCCCAAAAACGTGCAATAATCATCGAATTCGACTGTCTGACAAACGGATTAGCACTCGATTAAACTTTCCCCACTAAAGTGTACGCTAATGTACACATGTAAAGTTAATGAAAAGTAATAGTTCCGTTTCAGATATCAGCCCTTTAACGGTCAGTGAGAAGACATTTTTTCACCGAATATAAATTCTGAAGTTTTCCGTCGAAAAAAAAATTATAATTTCAATTCAAATGCATTTCTAATTTTTTTGTAGGGTCTCCGTTTACTTAAGGTATTTATTTCCGAGAAATCTTGTTCATTCGGAGAAACTAAAAAAGCTTCGTTCGCAGCGAGATTTCACGGGATAATCGAGTGCATACCGATAGATCGAGTCAAATTCGCTGTGAAAATCAAAGTAGTACAACTGGAGTTAGCGCTACAAAACGCAAACACAAATACAGCAACACAGCGGCCAACGGCTATAATTGATATTTTTGGCGGCGAGCCACGACGTTGTACCTGAATGCGTTTTTCCATGGTGATCAAGTCGCTGCACTCCTCGTTGTGCTGGTGGCGCACTTGGCATTTCTATTCAAGAAATCAAGTACAAATAACACGTGCTAACTTTCTTGTTCACATACACGAAGATGTCGACATCAATTTTTTGTGTCTCGCGTGTCATTTAAACATAATTCACAACGTCCAAACACCTCACGCCTATCGGGGTTCTGGCTTGCGGAATCGATCGTAAATTTCGCGATGCTTTCGTTATTCTCGATTTTATGAATTTTTATCCAATCGTCTGTTCTATTTCAAAATAACTGGCAATAATGGTTACCTGTATCTTGCGGCCCATCGTCATCTCCAAGTAAAATTCACGGTACCAAAGCTGTGATAGATCGCAACAGTTCTGCAGAGATTCTGGTAAAAAAAAAAAAAAGAAAAATTAACTTAAGGGTATGCGAATTACCGACCGGGAAAGTTTTCGGTGGAGAGGAGGGGGTTTCACACAGTCTCAATGTATGCGATTGATACCTGAAAAAGGAGAGATAACGAATTGTTACCCACCGCTGAAGTTCAATAGATAGCTCCAGTAGAAGCTCGTTTTGTGGAATTGATCGATTTGAACGAGATACTGGCCATCGATGTCTTTCCTCAGCGTGCGCTTTCCACCGCTCTTGTCGGCTATCAGTGACTCCAACATCGTGCGGACCATGTAAAGTTGCGTCGATGACGGTCCTGTAGATTATCATCGTTCGATTAGAAACAAAATCAATATCGTAACTTTATTGCACTCGGTGCGAAAATTGCTGTTTTATGCACGCTTCGCGCAAACGCCGTTTTTACACCTTGTCAAGTAAAATTTGGTACGATACTCGTGCGAAAAACTTTTTCTGAACTCGTGTGATTGCAACACTCGACTTCAGCTCGTGCTGCAAAGTCACACTCGTTAGAAAAAGTTTTATCGCACTAGGATCGTAAATTACTATTACAAAGCGTGTCGCTGACGTTTACTTACCGACGTTTCTTCTCGGTACTTTTATACCGAATCCGTTATCCGGGTCCTTTTTCCCTTTCAACGCTGGATCGCTCAGAGGTTCGACGCCGAAATGCCAGTCCGCGCAAGTCTCTCTCACAGATACGATTATACTGTTGCGAAAAAGATAAAAGTTACGATAAAATCAAACGCTAACTGACCGAGTGATTGGTAAGAGATGGCATCAACGAACCTTCTGATCAAATCTTTCTTGTTCTTTATAGCCTTTCTCAGTGGCTCGCGCAAAATTAGTTGCACAAAGTCCTGCAACTCGGCGTAAATATTTCTGCGAATCGCATCGATGAATACAGTCTCCATTCGGGCCATCAGCACTTGAAGACCTTTTATCATAGCGATCACCTCGATCAACGCAAATTTCTCCTCGTCCGTGTAGTTGTAACGCGTCGCCTGTAAACGATACATCTCAACTTGTAAATAACAAACTAAATACAGATTTTACGCCAGTCCACAAGATTAACAATCCTTAAGGCTCCATCGATTTTAGACGAACAAAATATGTTTTATTTTTTTTCTCGATAATAAAAATATAGAGTTGAAAACCCCGCACAATTTTTTGTTTGCAGCAGTTTAAAAAAAAATCATAAAACACGTTTCGCCTGCAATCGATGGACTCCCCTTAAGAACCATCGCAACTGAAAGATAAAGAAACGGACCTCGTTTTTTTTACTCCATTTCAATATCCGAAAGGCCGTGTTAGACAAAAAAAAATGTTAAAAATACCGACCCTCTCATATTCCTCGGCTTCCTGCGGACATTCTTTATTCATATGATGATCCGTGGGATGAAGAAGTTTCCAACTATAGAGTTCCGTAACTACGCTTGTCCACTGCGACAGGAGTTGCAGTCCTCTAAGCGCCAATTCAGCAGTTTCACGATTTTCCGTATCGCTGCCGCACTCCTTGTAAGTCGTCGTAACTTCGTTGCTGTATCTTGCCAACTCGCTGATATACTTGACGTGATCTTCGCGTATTTGCGGCAGATGCACCATAAGATCGGCCTGAGGGCTCATGCTATTCGACGACGCCGAGAGCGGCCAGCGCGAAGCTTCGAAATGCTTCGATCTTTTGATATAATTGAACGGGGCTATTTGCATATCACCGAACAGCGGTACGACTTCCAAATTCTTGAAAATTCTGTCGATTCTGTCAAGCTTGAGCTTTTTCTTCTGATCTAGCTTGTTTATGTTGCACAGCTCGCTGTCCATGAGAAACAGACCGAAACCCATTACTTTGACGAGCATGTGCTTCTCGTTCGGAGTCAGGTACATCTTCGTCTCGAACATGTGAACGCAGATATTGACGACGTCGGCGAGAAGCTCTTCGTAGCCGTGAATCTTCTCGAGATTCTCCTTCACCGTGTCGCGGATCTTGTTCTGGGTCGCCAGGAACATCGAGAGATTCTGAGACTCCTGGAGAGTCTGGGAGTCGGACATTACTTTGAGAAATTGGGCAGCTCTGAAATTGCAGTAAAATCAATTTAATCGACGGATTCAATGATTGGTCAATGATTGGTCAATGATTGGTCAATGATTGGTCAATGATTGGTCAATGATTGGTCAATGATTGGTCAATGATTGGTCAATGATTGGTCAATGATTGGTCAATGATTGGTCAATGATTGGTCAATGATTGGTCAATGATTGGTCAATGATTGGTCAATGATTGGTCAATGATTGATCAATGATTGGTCAATGATTTTTTACCTTCTGTAAGTGGAGTAATCGTTTTTCACGCTGGACTTCATGTTCTTCAGTTCGTCCAGCACCGCGAACATGTTTATGAATTTTCCCAGCGTCAAGAGATACGCCTCGGAAACGAAATCTTTTCTCTTCTCGTGATGACAGAGACGCTTTACCTCCGCGGAGAAACGTTCGATCGCTTTTCTCTGAAAAACAGATTATAGGAAATAAGCGCTGCGAGATACAAATTTGTAATTTTTTCTTTTCTATTCTATGCTCACCTGGAAGTACATAAAGTTCAGGAGTTTGTTTACTTCCGGTGCCAAGACCTCAACTGTTTTCTCGTAAATTTCAACTCTGTTCGGCTGCTCGTTGGACTTTGGTTGCGGTATCGCACGCGAACAACATCTCCAGGTGTAGAGCATCACCGCGTGCTCCAATCCTTCCTCCAGCAATTCGTTCTGGTGATTTAATAATTTGCAATTTTTAAAAATCCTCCTTTTTTTTAAATCGAGATGGATAAGAAATCTCGGCGATTACCAAACTAGCGTGAACGGTAGCTTCCTCTATGTACTTGGCGATGCCGGTGACGAAGCCATTTCTGTCCTCGAAATTCGTATCGAAGTTCGCCTGGTAGACAACGGAACAGGGCTGCGCCTCTATGCACGGCTGCTCGTCCGGCAAAGTGAATTCATCCAACACGTCGACATTGGACAACGCATCGCCCAGGGTTACCTTATCCGCCGTCATGATTACTCCGTTCCAAAGCCTGCGGAAGTAACAAAAGGCCCATTACAAAAAATCTGCTTTAGCAAAACTTGCATCATATAAAATAAAAAATGTCCGTCATCGAAACTCGCAAAGAACATGAAAAGTCTAACTAAAACAAATCAATGGAAACAATGGAATAATGGAAAACTATGGAAGCAATCCACCTGCATAATACCTCAAGCTATTCTAAATTCACAGAGTTTTGAATTTTTGGAGTCTGATACTTAAACACACATACATACATTCAGACATTTTTTTGTAAATATGATTTTTCAGCTAAGGAACATCCCAAACACTTTCATGAAAAGTCTTGATATATTGAATTTCTATTTTTATGAAAACAAATTCAATGTAAAATGAACACACAGAACACAACAAGTATACTTGTTGTGTTCTGTGATTTTTTTTTACCGATTATAATCAGTAAAAAAATGTTTGCGTATCTAACAAATTTCTTATCCGTGAAGCTCCGCAATTGTTTCTTGTTAATTTTAAAATAAAAAAAAAATATTACATTTGAAGAAAAAAATGCATTTTCGACAAACTGAATTTTTAACTATAAACAAAAATTGTAAAATGATTTGAAATAAAAAAATGACAAAATTAATTTTTTAAACAAAAAAGATTGTAAAATTAATGAGAACATATTTTATGGACATTTGCGGAAAAGAAATATTTGTTAAATATGTGAAGTTTTTCTTCCCGTGCAAAGTCCTGACAGTTTATAAAATTGTGATATGATCGAATAATACTGTTGACGTTGACTTCCAACCGGAAATATCATCGTAGTATTGAACAGTACAAATGTAAGTAACGAACTACATTCGTCACTCTGTACAGGAACGGCTTAGAATTTTGATGATTTGTACAATCGTCTTTGCGTAGAATAAATCTATAAACTCAACAAGGATGCGTTAATGACTCAGAGCTCTCAACTATACTTCCTGGCCTAAACGGATCCAATTTGAGATACTCAAAAATAAAAAATCGCGCATCTATCGACGCGGTAGAAGACCACAAAAAACAAAAAAAATGTTCGAACTACTCAACGAAACATTACTTTAATATTTCAACAAGATAATCCGCATCGAAAAACAAGTTCCGAAATTCGTATACTCCCTCGTCGTTTGGAGGTTATGTTTACAGATTTTTCAACCGCGATAGATAAAGCCACGAATTCACTTGTTAATCGTGATTCGACAATGGACAGATTAACAATCGAAGCGGCGTACCCTGGAGCGGGTTCTGCGTCGACGATCTATCCCGGACCGTTGGTGACCCGGAACGGAAGCACTCCGGAAAAACAAACTCCGAAACTCCACCCTTTGCAAATGTCAAACTGTCCAATATGGCTGTGTGAGAATCGGGTAAACGGGACGTTAACGCGAACCACCTATAGGAGACGCGCTCGGGGAGCTTGCGGGACAATATACCGTGCGGCGACAGAGGCGATGGCCCGATGGTCGTTGCACCACCCGCAACGCGTTGCCCCCCACGTGAACGTAATGTGTTGCATGCACAAATAAAATACACCGATGTGTGGGTAAAGTTGTTCTCCACGCAACACTCACGTGTATTCACTGATCTATTATTATTATTTATTTGATTAGGGCTGGCTACGGATGTCGACTGGTGATTAACTCACTGATCTGATATCCAAGAGCCTCTTAAATTTCGGACCGCAAAGCTGCGCGATAGACTTTAAAGCGAAGTTAAATAATTAGAACCCTCCATTATTCGGAGATCTATAGATCCAAGGGTTTGAAATTCTGTTCTATAGAACGCTTCTTCCCACGTATGTGAAGCAACCGTTTCAATCAGGTCCAATCTGCACGCTCTAATAAAGATTACATACGACGAAACAATCCTTTCCACCTCAGCATCGCTTTGAAAAAAAAAACTAAATCTGATTAAGAATTGATTAATTTTGGGTAAATGTTGAACTTTTATTCAGCGGTCCGTATACGTCAATAATTAAACATAACAATTGTGATCCCCTACTCTATATTACATCTCATTTACAGAAACTCTTTCATTATAATATCTGTTGTACCTATATATTATCCGGCTAAATTATTATTTTTTCTTCCTTTCTTACTTTTCTTATTTCATGATTTTCAGCATACGCTCTTCAGTTTCGAATTGTCTTGAGCAAATTTCTAGTTATTTAATTGATTCGATTTAACGTTAAGCATTGGTCAAGACAATTGTCGGACAATGTTGCGTCGCCTCTAAGTACAAAGTCGCTAGCGGATAGACGGGAAGTCAATATTTTTTTTTTTTACCACACGCTTTAACATACTGATCGGTGCGATTTATAGCTACGTAATTCTTTTTTGTTTTGCGTTTTTTTAATTGTTTTATATTATCTATTTCACGTATCTTTGTCTATTTACACGTGTCGTTGTCCGACGATCACATTTTTGTTTCGCTTTCGCACATCATGGACGTATCTTGGATATATTTTTATTTAAAACGCTGGTAACATTCTCGTTCGGTAGTGGCTATCGCGGCGTTTAATTCCACCTAGCTTTGTTCCTTCATCCTGTTGTTCTTATCACACCTAAATCTTCATTGTCATTTATTTTATACTCTCTTGTAAACACGTTCAATGAGAGCGCATCGGATCGCGGAATTTTTCTTTCAGTCGACTCAAACCGTATAGTTTGAATGGTCGGTTGTATATTTTTTTAAAATCATAATAATTGACAATCAATCGCGTTACATTCCATCGGGCAAGGACTAGGCGCGAAGAAACTCGAGGGTAACACGAGAACAAACAACGATCACCCTTCCGATTTTTTTTTTTTTTTTTTTTTTTTTTCAACGATTGTTCCCTGGACATTGGCGAGATATACGACGATTAGGAACGTTCGGGATAAACTTCGTCGATTGGCATTTCAACAATTTAAATATTATGTTCGTCGTTTTTTTAATAAAATTATTTAGGATAAATATGTGTATTGCACTTTGACCGATCAATTTCACAAAGTCACGACGCTTTCGCAATTGATTCTTTTTGTACCCTCGGGCTTAATTTAACGAATTGTACCATCTCGTTTCGAGGGTGGACGTAAGCTCGATTTTGTTTCATTAAAAAATTCGATTTGAACATTCTTTTTTTTTTAATCAATAATGCGTCCGTGGAATTTTAAACTTTGTACTGATCTCGCGACTTTTTTTTTTACGATTTTCAAGCGATTCGCCAATGAAGCTTTCAGACTCTAAATTCGGGTATGTTTGTGAGGGACAGGATCGCGTGTTCCTGCGCTATCGCGGCCAATTCCTTGAGCCATTCGTCCATCACTACCGCGCATAATATTACGGTTTGCGCCGGGCTGACGTCCTTCGGAGATTCCCATGTCGTTTTCGGATAATACCTGCAGATTTAATAGTTGAGATTAAGCAATTTAGCATATCGTCAGCGGAACCTGTCTATATATCTCACCAACTTAATATTATTTATCGTTATAAATTTTAATTTAATTTTATATATGTTCTGAAGCCAGAAGAGGATGCGCGCGACTGTACGCTAATTAGAAAAATAATTGAAATGTTATATTTTCTTTCGAGGTATAAAAAGAAGCAATTCGTGAATAAATATCAATATCAACATATATATAGAAAATAAATTAGATTTAAGACAGTAAAGGGGCGATCGAATAAATAAAATTCACCTGTAGCCTGACCCGTTGTCGATGACTTCCAAGAGTTCTTCCTTCATACCGAACTTTTGAGCCAGAGAACTTCTCAGACTGTTTGCTCCTGAACTTCCACCGGACCAATCGAATACCTGTCCTAGCAAGCTTCTTCGTTTTGGCTCACCTTCAAGATCATAATTATATGATTAATATCGTGCTATAAACTTCAATTTCGCTCCGATAATCGCCTATGTATTATCCTCTACAATACCTACAGCGCTTGATCACTTGAGAGTTAAGAGCGGCATTGCAAGACCAAAGCCAAAAAGATTATTTATCATCGAAAAATAATTTAATTGGGACATCGGTCAGCCCATGAATGAGAAACCTGAGCTACGTTTACTGAAGGTAAAAAATTATTACTTCTCGAGAAGGGTTCGCCGGCCGACACGTTTCGTTTCATCTGAGGCGAGTGAGCTGCGGCCTCGAGAGCATTTTTCCTCGCGTTCACCAGCCTGTCCTCACGTCCGATGAGAAAACTCCTCGCTTGCCCGACCAGCCGATCGAGATCCTCGATCTTCGATAAATACTGATCTATCTTATGCTTCAGCGAAGCCAGTACCTTATTAAAAAAAAAACAAATCGGGCATCAATAAAATAAATTACAATAAAAAAAAAGATTCGATTCGTTGTAATAAAATCCCTAGTTAATTTTTTTTTTCATTTACCTGCAAAAGCGATCTGATGCTCGGTTGAAAGACCAGCGAATGATTAAGTAAAAACGACTGCAGCAAAGGTTGAGGATAAATGGCGAGACGGCTGATAAGTCCCGTAAGATGAAGATTTACGTAAACGTTGTTGCTCGTCATGCATTCCAATTTTCTCAGTAGGACATCGAGAAAAATTCCAACGTTGGGTTTTCCATTGAATATGTCCTGACGCGCAAAGAAGAGACGATTCGTCGTGTCCGGCAATGACATCGTCGATTCATCGAGCTCGCTTCCATCGCCGTTCGAGTCGTTGCAAGAATTTTCGACTCGCATACCCGCCTCTTCGATTCCCGTCGAAGCCTCGCCGATTACAGCCAAACGTATGTTATCGCCGCCACTCTCGTCGTGCTCGCTCGTGCGATCCTCGCTTTGCTCGTTCTCCGGAGTCGATTCCGACGAACCCTTGAAAGCGAAACTCTCGTAGCCGCTGCTCTCGCCCAGCGACAAGAGCGAATTCATCGCTGTGTTGGAGTCATCGACTTCGCTCTCGAAACCGCGAAGCCTCTCGTAACACCTCGATTCGCCGTGAATCTCGACCTCCGTGCCGCCGATACTCTCTGTTCTGGCTTCGCCGGATATCTTGGCGATTACCAGATTTTCGCCCAGCAATTCGGCGATATCGGCGTCGAGGCGAACTTGCTCTTCGGTCGAGAGAGCGCGCGCCGTTTCGCTCCCGTCCGCACATTTCTCGTCATTCTTCGTCGTCACTCCATCAACCTCCGACGATATTAATCGGAGCTCTTCGACTTCGTCTCCTTCCAGCAGAGACTTAATATTTTCGAGAATATTCTGTGTCGAGGAATCCTCGATAGTTGAACAATCGTCTGTTCCGTTCGAGGCTTCATTTTTACAGCTCGACGAAGATTCGTTTATGAACGTCGAACATTGTCGCGGCGCGCCTACGGTATTTTTTTTCAAGCTCGAATTTATCGAAAAATTCGAATCCTCGTTCTCGATTCGCCATAGATTCACTTGCTCGACGAGGGTGCTGTTTTCGTCGGCGAGTGTAGTTACGCTGCCGTTCTTGCTCTGTCTGTGGGGCTCGCCGTCGTACTGGTACGACCAGGTCGAACATGCGGTCTGGCATGAGATTATCTTTCGCCGCGCGTCGTAGAGATAAGCGTGATAGTTTCCGTACAGACTTTCCGTGTGTTTCGAGCCGTAGTTTATCGGTATCGGAAGCGAGGTGAAACTGTCCGGGGCGTTCGTCGAGCTTGCGGAACTCGAGGTGGCACTTCTTCGTCGCAGAGTTGACGGCACGTGAGGCAGAGATTTCGAGGTGTTGGACACGCTGCTCGTTGAAAATGGAAGGCAGCAAGCGGGCGTCAAAGAGAGAAATTTTTCGGCCCCGCGGCCGAAAGGGTCCACATCTCGGAGCCTTCGACGCTGCGACAACATGACGTGAGAACATGGCGTTAATGCACCGAGACACAGCTCCAGCATCACGTCCTCGCAGTTCAGGTCCACAAGAGTCTCGAATAATGCCAGTGTTACGATGCACAGCTGCGAACCAAGGGAAACATTTTAACGATGGATTTTTTATGGCAATTCGTGTATTTATTTATATATTTATTTATTTATTTACTAGCAGGTGTAATGACTTGGTAGCTTAACGCTCTCCGTATGGACTGTAGAATTTAGAAACCAGGAATTTAAATTTCCGATATGACGTCACTTCCGGTCGAAAAGTGAAATCTTCAAACAGGAAGGGACGTATTTACGGTGTGACGTAATTTCTGGTTGAACAATGAATTTTTCGGTCGGGTAGTGAGATTCCATATAACAATTGGACGGCATATGTCGTAAGTGTATCGTAAAAAAACAGCGGACTTCTTGAATGTGCTCTGAATTTATTTGGATACGAACTCTGAATGACCTCTGAATGATATCGAATGACGCATTCGATGAAATTGACGCATTCGATATCTTTCAGAGGACATTTTGAGTTCATGTAGAAATGAATTCAGAGCACATCTAAGAAGTCTGGAGTTTTCGTAGTCTTCCAATTGCTATGTGGGATATTTGTGCCAGAAAAATGAATTTTTGTTCCGAACAACAATAGTGCGCAGCGCTGTTGTGCACCGCATTAATGTGCACAGCTCACCGAGACGAAAAAAATAGAACCACAATAGTGTAATAGTTACCAGGGCCAAGGGGGCTTCCATAGAAACACCCTGGATTCTTGAAAAATTGGGACAAACCAACAAACAAACAAACAAACAAATAACTTTCCAAAATGAATATAAGATTTATTTATTTATATCTATTTAGTTATTCAATCAACTAGCCCACTGATAATAATTTCAAGGTATAATTGTTTCTTTCCAATTGTAAAAAAAAAAAAATACGTACCCTTGATCTTGAAGATATTCTCTGTATAAGAGTGTCCAGAATCCTGCACTGGTCGTAATTGTCCTCGATAAGAAACCTGACGAGCGATCTAAGCAAGCCAGGCTCCGTGACGGATCGAAGAAACAAATCAAAGTACGCGGTGGCCGCGACGAGCTCTTCCACAGTTGTCTGCAAAATATTTTTATTAAAGAATTCAAGGACAAACTCTAATCAACCCTTAACAAATATGGTTGCGGAAGTAAGATCACGTGAAATCAAAATGTAAGCAGCGAATGAGCGAAGTGTTAAAAAACGTAAGCGATTTAGCGTTAAAGCAGTTATCTTACGGTTAGATTGAACAATTAGTTGAAACGATGCACTCTGTAAAAAAAAATCGATTATAGCGATAAAATATCGATCGAATTGACAAAAGCGAAAGGTGTAATTGAGTGGAGACATTTGGATCTCGATACATCGCATTAATTTTTTTTTTGTTATTATCGGCATGCTTTGCTTTGTAACTCGAAGTGCACGAAAAATTGTTAAAACGAGAAAAGTAGAATGAACAATGATTAACAAAGAATTTTTTTTTTAATTTAAACGATGCTGAGAGAAAAAATAAATCAGAGTGTGTGATATTCGTGTGTACATACTAACCCGATTGTCCGGTGCATCTAGCTGATCTAGTGTCAAGCCGAGGGAATCCTACGAGCGCAAATAAATAGTCACCAGACAGCCACCGACAACCACAAGCAAAAAAACGTCAATTATATCTATACAAACTATTAGAAAATAATCTCAACGTGTTGTGAAAGATCGACTCTGTATCTTTACACTTTCGATGAAACTTTTTTTTTTTCATAATCGTAATATTTTTACCAATTTTTTGCCAACTTTACACCTATGAGACAAGTGAGTTTCGTCAAAGATCAGTAAGCAGCAGAGAGATTTTATTAACGTCGCGGCGACACGAATTTTTGATTTTCCACCACCGGATCGATATTTTGCTTGCTATTAGAGGCGACAAGTACATTAATTCAAAGCGTCGAAGAACGCAGATATCATTTGTAGCGGATGATTAGAACTAACGGCGCTTAATATATAAACAAATCTCTACGCACAACTTCACGTTATTGTTTGAAATAATTAATTTTTTTTTCTGATAATTTTCGTTCATAAGACGCGTCCATTTCGACTGCATGGGGCTGCGCTCGTCCTTGCATAGAATTTGAAGAGAAACAAGCTCGTTGTGTTGTATAGAGGAAACAAATTTTCGGAGTCAGAAAAATGTCGGTGCCGATTGTGACAAAGCTTGATATACAAGCTTCGTACGAGAACGAGGGCCTCTTCAGAGTGATTCACGATACGAGTTTCTAAAAGCATAATGCGACCATGTGCGCGTGTGCACTCGTGAAAATACAAAGCATTTGTGGGATCGATAAATTTACAAAAACAGCAAAACATCGAAGACGCAGCGCAGTCAATACACATAAGATTAATAATAATAAGCCCATAAAGTGATTGCCGAATAAACCCGCGACGATCCCAATAATACAGTTAAATCTTGTAAATATAGTTTCGAACAATAATTTTCGATATTTCAGACAGAACGTAACGGTGATAACAAAAGTATCGACGATCGAAATGTACAAAATTATTGTCTATTTCTCGCGTACGTTTTGTCTGAAAAAGCGACGAAACGAAGAATTGTGTATAAAAGAATGGTAACAAAAAAAAACCCCCAAACGAGTACCTGAAGAAGTGCCGGTCCCATTACGGGCACGAGAAAACCTTGGTAAAGAAACACAAGAAGTTGTTTCTGCACCATGGGGTGAGCGACCTGGACAACGGCGTTGCAAAATTCCAGCGAATCCATGAGATGGGTGAGGTCGGGGATGTCGTTCACGTCGTCGGGCGTCAATCGATGCCAATCGTCGGTCTCGATGTACAATTTACGTGGGAGGACGGAGTAAAGTCCACTCAGACCCGTCGCCAGTACCTAGAAAATAAATAAAAATTCAATAACGTAAAACTGCACAAAATTTGATTTTTACACAAACTCAATTTTTATTAAAATCCATGTTTTATTATTATAATTCAATTTTTATTACTAAAATTCAATTTGTATTGCTGAAAATCAATTTTAACTATAAAAAAATCTGATAACGTAGGTCTAATACTGGACAATATTTGAAAATTTCCTCTTCAATACTATTATCATTATTCCGCCTGGAAATGAAAAAGTGAGGACAGCATAATTTTTTTTTTCGTTAAATAGGTGCAAGTTCAAGAGGATCGCCGCTTCTCGTCCCTCGAAGAGCATTGAACAATTGTCTGAAGGGAAATTAGAAAGATGAAAAAAACATGCGACTGAAATTTCGACGCAGATATCACGTGCACGAAGCTATCAGTCGACCCGCTAGACCGTAACCGTCCCACTTACATGAATAATACGCTTGTGCGATAAATATACGCAACCAAGGAAAAAGTGGCGCGTAAAGGTGTAAAGTATTGTTGTCGGCAACTCGGTGAAAATTACGTGACTCACGGCTCGTACGATTGCGCGTCGAAAACAAGACATTTTTTTAAACGAGTTTACAAATAGGGAACGATTGTCTACGAAGGACAAACAATTTTCATTGAACAGCCGTTTGAAAGTCGACCGTCGAGTAAATATTTTACTGTAATACATTAATGTCGGAAGCTATTGCTATAGATGAGTGAAGAACCGGAGAGGCGAGGAGTTAAGTGGCGTGCGAAATAAACATCGCTACATGCGATGCTAATAGCGTCAGTCACGCGGACTCGAGCGAGCGATTTCCCCGTGAGGAAAACGAACTGGTATCCAGATGGAATTTATTATACACGCATCGAGTACAAAAGGAGGGCATTAAAAAGTAGAAATCCATAAATATGTACCAAATACAACATGCTCAACGGATCTTCCTGTATAACAGTGTTAATGAAGTTTCATCAGTTTCATTTGAGCTAACTGAGTGGCGAGGGAATTGAAATATTTTCTTACCGGACAGACGTTCGACGAATCGGCTATGTAAACTCCCAATTCGTCATTTTTCTTCGATAGCGACATGCACAGGAGCATCGCGTCTCGAGCCTGTTGGCCCAACGGTCCCTCTCGGTGAATGTGGGGCACCAGTAGCGTAAATATGATAAATCTGAAAGAGACATTTTATTAAATTAATATATCATCGTCCACAGATGAATTTTCGCAACGCTTTCCGATCGGCTTGTTCGGACGGATGTTCGAAAAATGTTCATACTTGTTCTTTCCGATCGCGTTCGGCTGGAAGAACAAATCGAGTAGAGCGATATTTTGCATTATCGCGACGCATAGCTGATTGAGCAACGATATCAGCTTTTTCTCGACCTCGTATCCTAGTATATCGTTGGCGCATGCCTCCAAAAACCTAAGCATCGGCCTCGCGACTGGCTCGTGAGCGAGCAACGTACTGCTGTGCGATACGAGAAGTTGGTGGAGCTTCAATTGCTTCAGACGCAATACGGTTGTGTATCTAGAAAGAAGAAACAATTAATATCATTCAATTAAACAATAAAAATTAACATCATTTTTCAATAAAAAAAAAAATTATGATTTTTTGGGGCTGGTATAAAATTTGATAGGTGATAATTTACTTTTCTGCGTTTACACTCAATTCGAAGAGCGCGTCGAGCAAATTTTCACTCAGAAGATATTCGAGGCAAGGTGAGTGGGTTGGGGTCGAATTTTGTCGCTGATCGGGCGTCGCCGTGTTGCGCAGTTCCAGAAGCAATAGAGTTTCCATTTGATCAACATGATTTACTACGCCGAGAATCTCGTCCTGAGTAAGTCCGCCTCTCGGTGACTGACGATGCAGAATGAAAAGAGAAAACAAAAAATGTATTAATATAAATAATTTTTATAGAACAGAATAACAATGAATGTCGCTTACTCTGGTCTTTCTAATGATCTCGTGAGTCTGTTGCCAATGCTTGCAGAAACTATCGTAACAGGCCGTAGGATCTGCATCCTTCGGCGGCGAGTCTCTGGATTGTTGTTTCCCGAAGCTTGCCCTTAACGGGCTGCTCCTCAGCCAGCTCATTTTGTAGTTTTTTTTACGAGAATTTCGACGGTGTATCTCATCACTGCTTGCTCCAAAAATGCACCGGTTATCTCATCGCATTTCGCATCTGTAACACACAAGTTTGAAGACTGAATTAGCAAAAGTCGCCCATGCAAATATTTCTCGGTTACGATGAAAAAATAAAATAAAAACTTATTCTCGTCTCGGCTCGCGCCGAATTTGACATTTATTTAAGCGGATCGTCTTTAGAAAAAAAAAAAAAAAAATACATACGTTTGATGATTACGTTTTACAGGCTCGACATTTTTACAGGGCATGAAAATTTCCGGATCTTCATAGAATTTGTCTACGTAATTTGAACGTATTCGAATGAGTTTTTCGCAGGCATATACGCGTGCACCAAGCGGTGTTCTGACATGGCAAATTTTTCTATACAGTTGTACTTAGTTTTTTCAAAACTTTATACTAATAAAACAATTAGGTAACCAATACGAATTGGAGTGGAAATCTTACCCTGCGAATTTTTCGATACAAATGTACTTAGTCCTTTGAAACGTTGTCTCTATTAATAAAACAATAAGAAAAAATAAATAAGTTATTGGTCAAATTTTTATCGGCATGGAGAACATTTTTCTTTCTCGTTTTTCCTTGTCCTGTGCCGTTGCCTATTTTTCCTGACCAGTTAAAAAAATGTCCTCACTTTTTTTTTTATATACCCAAAATCTCCACGATTTTCAGATTTTCCCTGATCAGTGGCCAATACAAATTGGCATGGAGGTCTCAGACCGCGAATTTTTCGATAAAATGCACTTATTTTTTTGAAACTTTGTGATAATTAGTAACACAATAAGAAAAATGAAATTTTAGTTTTTCCGTATCCTGTACCATCGCATATTTTTCGTGACTAGTTAAAAAGTTTCTTCACTTTTCCTTGATATCCCCAAAATTTCCAGGATTTTCAGGATTCTTTGATCGGTGGCCGGTATGAATTAGAGTGGGGGATCTTACAGTGCACATTTTTCAACGCAAGTGTACTTGATTTCCCAAAATTTCCAGGTTTTTCAGATTTTTCCTTATCGGTGGCCGATATGAATTTTAACCAACATGTCCATGCCAAAGACTCCGCTGTATCAATTTTCTGGCTGTTGCAAGAACATCCTTGTGATACTCGTTTGTATCGCATTACACGAAAAGCCACAGCCCAGTTTGTCGCCTCGTTGTAAGACCACAGAGTCTCACGGTAATCCAGTGTCAGGAAAAAAAAAAGGTTAACGGATTCTGTTCAACCTGGATGAAGACCGATTCTTGCTCGACGGATGTACCTCGACACTCACAGCATTGGAAACAATGCAAAACACATTGGATCACACATTGGAACACATTGGATCGTAACCCATTCAGCAGACTTGAACTCGCTCCGATACATCAGTTTCGTTCCTCGACAAATTTTGGTTCCCTAAACCATTAACTTATATTTATCTAAATTCAAAATTTTGCAGAGAATTGTTCGGAATAATTACAAAAAAAAAAAAAATTATTTTGCAAAAAAATTAATGTTAACATTTTTTAAAAATCAAGAAAACCTTCCGACTATACTTTGCTCCATTCGAACCAACAAAAAACGTCTTTACTCTTGCAAATATTCGATGTCAAAATCCGATCCTTCAAGATCTCAAAATAATGAAAAGATTCGAATATTTAAACTGTCACAGCGGATGAAAAATCGAACGGAAAAAAAAATAACAAACGGCAGATTTTTTTGTTTTGTTCTTCAGTGAGGAGGCGTAGGGATTTACCGTAAAATTTTCACGTTAGCGCAGGAAGCGGAAGGAACGAGGCCCGTTTCGAGTAAAAAGTAAAAGGAGACTGCGTTGTGGTGAGCGAGTGCTCCAGGCGGTGAATAAGAGGCGCACGGGTAAAGATACTCGGTCCACAGGCGCGCGTATCTCGTGCACATAGAGACACGCGCACACAAGCGCATCGGTAAGTAACACGAGCGGAGAGATTACAACCCGTACACAGAGAGAGAGATTCTCTTATACCCGTGGAATCGGACGTACTATCAAAAATAACGAGTGAATAGAGGTTTACATACCCGTGACGGTGAGTTCCGCTTGTCAGTAGCGTCGGGCACGTCCCACTTTGGCAAAACAACGATGTAATATCGCCCACCGATTCACAAAGGCCTACACCTACGCGAAAACAACACTTCACATTATGACTATACGATTGTAACGACTGTATTTCGGAACACCATCGAGTTCACTTGTTTTTTCACGAATCCTTATTTTATTTTTTTTATTTTTTTTTTGATCTCGTTCGATCGAGAGAAAATATGAAAGAGAAAGGATTGTCGCGCTACCCGAGACGTTCGTTTATTTGTCACGCGGTGTTTTGGTAATTGTGAACGGCGATGACACTGCCTACGAGAGTAACAATGAAAACGTCGAACACAGCCGCGACGCAAGGATTTTTCTCTGCCAACGTCGGAGCGGACCGGACACTCGAATGCTTTCGGTCCCTGTAAGTCACATCGCGCGCGAATAACGCTTAATCACGATTAATCGGTGATAAAATATTCGTCATGTACCGATATAACCGACCACCGACGACTGGCCGAACATAGCACAGGGCTTTGAATGAAAAAAATTGAGTGTAAGTACGGTTCGTTTCACGCGAGACTATTATTTCTATTCTGCTCTGCTGGAGAGCGTGCGGGCGCCGAGAGAGTTAGAGAGAAGGGGGGAGTTTCGAGTGTTCGATTATCGATCCTTTTTGAGTATCGATAATCTATCGATACCTTTATATATATATATATATATCTCTCTATAATATAAAAAGATTTCGCCGCTGTCGCCGCCGCCGCCGCCGCCGCCGCCGCCGCCGCCGCCGCCGTCGCCGCCGTGTCAAGAATCGAGGGGGGGGGGGGGGGGGGGGGGTAGAATAATAAGGGCTTAAGTCCATCCTTAAAGGGCCTTGGAATAATAAGGGCTTAAGTCCATCCTTAAAGGGCCTTGGAATAATAAGGGCTTAAGTCCATCCTTAAAGGGCCTTGGAATGATAAGGGCTTAAGTCCATCCTTAAAGGGCCTTGGAATGATAAGGGCCTAAGTCCATCCTTAAAGGGCCTTGGAATTATAAGGGCCTAAGTCCATCCTTAAAAGGCCTTGGAATGATAAGGGCCCAAGTCCATTTAGCTTAAAGGGACTTGGAATTATAAGGGCTTAAGTCCATTTAGCATAAGGGGATTGGAATAATGAGGGGGGTAAAAGACTTAGAATAATAAGGGCGTGAGTCTTTTTTTTATATATGTATCTCTCTATAATATAAAAGGATTTCGCCGCTGTCGCCGCCGTGTCAAGAATCGAGGGGGGGGGGGGGGGGGGGGATAGTACTTGGACGCGGTCACCCATCCAAGTATTGAACCCGTCTTTTGAAGTATTTGGAATAACAAGGGTTTACGTCCAGAAATGGGTGCGAGCGCGCGAAGCGCGCGAGCCACAATAACCCACTAGTATATATATATATATTTGTTTTCATTTTCCCGAACAAGTTGTTTCAATAAATGGTACAAAAAAATGATCCATAATTTTTTTCATACAGCAATACAATAAATATCGTCAATATCGTACGACAGGAAATAATTGACGTTATTTATTTTATTGCGATTTATTTTCACGTTTCTCCGTTTACAATATATTACTTTTTTTTGGTTTAAACTCTCGGTGACATTAAATCGATATTAAAATTGACGATAGGTAAAGATTAAAAATGTGAATAAAACGCGTCCTCATCCGTCGAGTACGAGCTTGTGTGAACGTTTAAACAAAAAGGCAGATATAATTTATTTCAAACGTGTTTGCAGCTGGGCCTGTACTGACAAAAAAATTAATTAAAAAATGTTGTAGTTAAATTAGTGAAACCTTTTGCAACTTCCTGGCTACGGCTCGTACTCTGTCCAGTCGACAGTCAATTGTACTGCATGCCGTTTTGAGAGGTCGCAGACCGCCGAGCAAAACGAAAATTGTCTTTCCCTGCGTCTGTCGATTTCCTAGCGAAGGACAATTTTCGCTTTTCTCGACGGTCTGCGGTCTCAAAACGGCATGCAGTACAGTGTTTGTTACCGGCGGCGGTATTTCACATCACCTTAACCCCATCAAATGAGGCACCCATGATATCGGCATGCGAGGACTACTGAGACTTTCCAACACAGTTCGAACGTCTTCCAACATGGCGCTTTTGTACTAAGAAAAAATAAAACAAGTAAGGCTGTAACTGCTGCGCAGCGGTGCCAACCGCAGGTAAAAGGATCTGAAAGGATTTCTGTCTACGACGATGTTGAACAGTAAAAGTAAACTGTAAAAGTTCAATCACACCAAAAGTGCAACAAAAGTCTTCGAGATATTTTTTAATCGTAAATTTCAATGTGATTTGTCAGTGAGAAATGTCAGAGCTCGATATTAAGGATATTTTTGACACGAACAGGTTAGTATTTTTACAACTTTCATTTCACTTTTTTTTTTTTTCTCTTTCTCGTTGTTATTTCCTCGCAAAAAAAAAAAAAAAAAAAAAAAACAAACAAAACTACCAACAGTTCGCCATGTTATCTAACGTTTAACGTTGAAAAGTATGATTAACAGATCTCTTATTTTTGTACTCGCAGAGGATTGTTCGATCCTCTCCGAGTGACCTTCGATTCGTCAATCGAACATAACCCCGCCAATTAATCTGACGGTGACCTTTGTCTCACAAATAAATTCTCGATGATTTTTTTTACCAAAGAAACGTTTAACCCTTTGGCTACGTATATTTGTCTCCGAGGCTCTCAAGGTCGTTGGGCGAACATTCCTAGCAATTTTTGAAGCCTCAGCATCTCAGATATAAT
Source organism: Exephanes ischioxanthus (assembly GCA_958510785.1). Taxonomy (NCBI): domain Eukaryota; kingdom Metazoa; phylum Arthropoda; class Insecta; order Hymenoptera; family Ichneumonidae; genus Exephanes; species Exephanes ischioxanthus. The sequence goes on from OY294025.1 coordinate 8,804,059, forward strand.
CCGCCCTCTGCTTTCTGACCGTTTCGATATTCCTGTAACGCTGAGTTCCAACAGCTGTTAGCTTTCCGCTACTTTCTCTCTGCCATATTTACAGTTCTCTCTGTATCCCCGAATTTTATTAATTCATTGGGTTTAAAGTGTGACGATTCAAATTTACATGCGGATGCATATAAATTTGAACCCAATTTTGGTTACGTATGATGTGGATTTTTTTAACTTTCCGCCGCTTCGATATTCCTGCAACGCTGAGTTCCAACAGTTGTGGGTTTTCGGCTCTGTTCTCACCGCCCTATTTGCGGTTCACTCTGTTTCCTTGAATTTTATTGATTCGTCGCATTTGAAATATGATGTTTCAAATTTATTTGTATTCGGAGCATAATCTCCGTTACGTATGATGTTTATTTGTTTATGTATTTTGGGAATATATGGGGCAAGCCCTTTTTACAATGAATATTAACGAGCGCACGTGTACGGTGCATGATTTGCCCATCCAGCAAACAAAAGCGATACAGGAAAGAAAAGAGATAAGATTGCGTATTATATACATTGGCGGTTGTAAGTAAAGTCATGGATGTAAAAGTAGCGCAGTACAAAATAATAGAATAAATTGTCTGCTGTTTTTCAGAGAAGTGCCCTGAGTTGGTGTTGATTTTTTTTGCTTTGTGCTGCTGCGATATTCCTGTAACGCAGAGCTTCAACAGTTTCTGGTTTTCTGCTCCGTTCTCACCACCCTATTCACGGTTCATTCTGTTTTCTTGAATTTTCTTAATTCGTTGTGTTTAAAATATGACGTTTCAAATTACAGTAGAACCCCGTTTATCCGAGGTAATGTCGGAAGAGTGTACGTCAGATAAACGAAAACTCGGATAACACAGATAACATACTCAATGAAAACTTGTACTACTATTATTTATTTATTTATTTATTTATTTATTTATTTATTTACGAAGACCAGCCCCTTTACATAAATAAATACACGTTTTTATTTTGGTATAGGTTCTCAAAAGTAACTCGTATAAAGATCTAAAAAAAAAACAAATTATACAATAACAGTTGGTATTGGTACCCAGTACATTATTCGTAGATATTCGTACTATTATACATTTTAAAAATAACACATTACTTCATATAAACATTAACTTTATTAGTTAATTTACGACTTTTTTCCTTTTTTGAGACATGACGATGTTCCATTGAGTCTAGAATCGGAATTAATGTATTTACAGCTCGCAATACAAAAGACGCAGGAAACTTGTACAAGTTTAAGCGCGTATGTAACAATGTGGCAGTTACAGACTACTCCGCGCTCGGGCATGCTGCTTCATCCGTTTTATCCGAGTTTTCCGTATTATCCGAGCCTACAACGCGGAGGTTCGGATAATCGAAGGTCGGATAAGCGCGGTCCTACTGTAATTTGTAAACGGAGCAGAATTTTTGTGAAGTATGATATTGATTTTTTTTTTTCTTTTTCAGAGTACCCGGCGGCTGGAGGATTCTCTGTTTGATTATCTACGCTCCCCTGGGACTGGCCCTCTTCTTTGTACGTTTGGCTCTCAGCGCTGTACTCTGGCTCGTCGGATCGGTACTGCCGGACAGCCAGCCTCTTCGTCAATTTCTCCATCATGGATTGAGCCTCGCGCTCGGAATCGTCGTTAGGATAAATCCGAACGGCGAGAGCAGAGACGAAAATTCACGGATAATAATAGCGAATAGTATATCGGCGCTCGATCACTTTGCTCTGTACAAAGCGGCCGAAGCGCTTACGCCGAGTCTGTGGGATTTGCCGTGCGCGCTCAGCGGCGCGCTCGGACTTAGAAAAATGGACATGGGGAGCAAAGACATTCTAATAAGAAACATACAACAGTGTATCTCCACTTCCAAGTGCGACATTGCCATTCAGCCCGAGTTCAGTGCAACGAACAGTCGCGTCGCTCTACTGAAATTTAATTCATGGCCGTTCAGCGTACAGCCTTCCGTACAACCGGTCGTCATTCAGGGATGGCGACCGGACGTTTTGGGTATTAACTTGACTTCCGTCTCGTCGACGTGGTGGACCGACGTGTTCTGGTTCATGTTTGTACCGTACACGGTATTCACGCTTACGTATATGAAGGTAAAGAGTAATGTCGATAATGAAGTTTTAGCCCGCGAAGTCGAGCGCGATATCGCCGAAATGCTGAAAATTCGCACGAGCTCGTTCACCGTTACGGACAAATTTGAATACGAGAAGCGTTACATCATGGATAACACGCAGACTAGATTACGCACCAGACCGACCAGATCGACCGCGCCTCACGCCGCCGTTACGATGGAGATGCAGAGAATGGTACGACAAGTACGCGACGTTCTTCCGTTCGTTCCTCGCTACGTTATACAACGGGACTTGTGTAAGTAATTTCGCTATTCGCGAGACGTATTTCATGATACTGAGATATTAGTGTCGTCAAAAGGAAAGAAGGGTTCCGACGATTTCAGGCAGAAAAAAGTTTTTCACCTATTGGTTTTTATTTTCGGTAAAAAAAAAAAAAAAAACCCTAAAAACTCATGCGACCGATTGGTTGCAACGGTGTTTGTGATCGCGTTAAAAATGTCACATGTTCAACTATAAAAAATTGTAGGAAGTTTCATATAAAAAAAAAAAAATTTTATGTTTTCTGTCTGACGAATTGAGAACATCTACAATTTTTTATATTCGAATTCAAGGATCTTGTTACACGAATCACAAAAGTATTACGATTTTTTTAGTGACTTTTTTTCGTCTCGATAAAAACATAATTATTTCCCGAAAATTGTCGAGACGCCGTTTGACCGTTCCACAGCCGAAGTTATTCGCTTAAAGATCATGTGAAACACGTTCTCGACGTGTCTCTCTCGCTCCGCCGAGAGCGCCACTGATCTTATCTCCCTCGCACTCCATAGTGTTTCACATGCCCTTGAAGGATTAAACTTCGTGTGAAACTTTACACGACAAAGCCCTGTCGGAACAGCGATAATGAAAAAAAATCTTGCATTTTTTCAGTAAAAACTGGAAACGTTGACATCACCGTTGCAAATTTGCTGGACGGCATCGTCACCTACACTCCTGAACAAAGAAGCTCGAATCCGGGCGCTTCGAGTACATCGGGCAACGTGCAACCTTCGCGCGACGACAATACTTGCGAGAATCTCTCGTTCGGCGAGAGGAAAGCACAGATGATCGCGGCAGCAAGGGAAAAGTATATTATAAAACACGGTATAACAGACTGCTGACACGTTCTTTTTTGCACTGTATGTCAATAGGAATAAGGTTCGGAAATAAAAAAAAAAAAAAAAGAAAACAAAAAACCAACAGAGTCTAGACATGAATTGTATAGCTCGTTTTATCAAATTCAGTGTTATTTCTTAAAGAACATTATCCGTGTTCAGCGCATTAATACAAATGTCCTGTCCAACTGAAAAGTTTGTTCTCGAGTTCCGTTACCGTTCTCAAAAAGACTACAATTATTTTTGGGACATTTGCGACCATTCAAAAGACGGAATCGGATCGCTTAAAATGAACAAAATATAGCACAAACTGGTTGTCTTCAATTCTCGTATAATTACAATTGTAGAATAAAAATAAACGTATACAATGATTTTTCGACTCGCCTTGGCCCTTGTGGAATCTTCGTTAATGAATTTTTATCAAGGTAAAGTCGATGTTCCAGACATGGCCACTGTGCCAACGATCGTCAGTGTATATTTTGATTGTGTATCGAAATCTATATTCAAAGGACACAGCTGACGATTACCGATCACCGGCCAATAAATGGGAAATCCACGTTACAATGACTCGGTTCTATGTGACGGAAAAAGAGTGTCCCGCTGTTTTCATAAAGATGAAGGATCGCGTCTCGAAACACTTTGCACGTAAACACAGTATTACGCACAAATACTACGGTGCATTATTCAAGCGCAAGAAGGTCAAAACGGGAAGATACGCGAAATTCATGGAAGTCTACAAACGCCTGGAGAACCGAGTTAATGCTATATATAAGGCGAGTTTAACTGTTTAACGATCACGTTTTTAGATAAGAGACAAATTGCACTGTTATGGAATCACAACTGGTAAATCAAATTTGACACCGACAGGTAATCGCGGAGAGGCGAAAGCGAGAAGGGGGGGGGGGGGGGGCACAGAGGCTCCCCGGGAAACAAATCGCTTTCCCTATTTTCTCCGTGATGGTTGATGCTTCGACCAAAATCAAATTAGGTTTTTGTAGGCAATAGATATAAGTATGAAAATCTAATTTGCTTTTGCTCGTCGTATCAATCGTTTTGGAGAAAATAGGGAAGGTGATTTGTTACCGACTGAGTCTGTACCACATGCCCTTAAGAGAAACCGAGTATTATAGCTTACGGAAGTTCATGAAGGTAGCGTCACGATTGACGCACAGGTGGCTCTGCATCGTGCTCTACGCTAAACTCATGCCGACCGACAGCGGTGGATGCGCGGTTGGTGTGCGGCTTCGGTGGTCCCCAGAGTCAAGCTGAATCGTTCGCGGTCAGTACTTGGATGGGTGACCGCCTAGCCGTGCACTAACTGGCGCATTGGAACCGTTGAGCGGGAGGTCGGATTCTCAGGATTGGTGTTCGTACTCGAAGTATCGAATGCTAACATCAAGACTCGGTTGGAATAACCAGCTGTATCGGCGCAGGTTTTCCGTAGTTTCCCTGCGTCCTCGTGCAAATGCGATACAGTATGGGAGGGGGGGGGGGGGGGGGGGCGGCAACAGCGGCTGCAGCCGCGAACTTTACGAGCGAGGAATAGGATAAAAATTGATGAGAATAGCGGCTAGATGGCTCTCAGAAAGGTGAAGCCTTAAGAGGGGAATTACGAGAAAAAAAACACTCATGCCGTTGTCATCAGATCTCATCAACGGTACAGAGTCATTCGTCTGTACCAGTTGTGTTTCATTCCCACTTGAGAGAAAAAAAGGAAAAAAGGAGAGTTACACCGCTGGTCCGAGATGGAGAGCGAGACCGGTACAAACGAGAATCCCGGCACGGACGAATATCAGGCGAAGTACCAGCGAGTCAAGACACACGTCGCGAGAGTCGTCGATGCAGTACAGCAGCGCATCGAAGATCTATAATCCACTTACTTTTCGAAGGCGAGAGGACTGAGAGGAAAAAAACAGAAAGGCTATTGCGTACGACTTAGCACCTTGGATGACACGTACGCCTGAAATTTCGTCGCTTTTGATCAAGATACAATTTGTCACAACATCCGGGTATAACGCGAGGACCCTAGATGCGAGAGTTAATTTCTCAGTCCCGGCACGTGGCGAAGCGCAGGAGTTCACAAACACTGCGTCGAACGTATACATGCCATCAATGATATAAATTTCTTTAATACCTAGAAAACAAAAATGTCCTATTAATTGCCAATTGATTAAAAGCCATGACACTTTGATGCAGCGTCAATGACAGAACGAGCATTCTTACCTGCCCAAAAGTTTGCAGGGACATGGTAAACATTTTTCCGGCAGTTAGTTGGCAAGGTACGTTACAACGCACCATCATCAACTGTAGGAGCTTCTGAGCCTTGGGAGATACTGTGTACCATTGGCTATTAAGTCTGTGTGGTAGAAGACTTTTTTTATAAGGCCAACCCTGGCATACTGAGCGACCGAAGAAGCGAACCTAAAAGCGACGGTTATTTTGTTCAAAAAATTAACCACCCTTATGACCGCTGAAGCGACCGCTCTGGCGACACATTTTTTTGCCGTGTTTCGATAATGAAGTCGTTTATTTGATTGGCGACCGAATAAACGACGGTAATAGCAACCGTCTAGAAAAACTTATCCCGAACGTCGAAAAGCTTATATCTGGACGGTTGCTTTAACGGTCGTTTGTTCGATCAACAAACAAAGAAGCGACTTTACTGCCGAAATGAGGCAAAAGAATGTCGCCAGAGCGGTCGCTTCGGCGGTCGTTAGTGTAGTTAATTGTTGGCACCAAACCACCGTCGCTTTTAGGGTCGCTTCTTCGGTCGCTTGGTTTCTTAGGGAAGTTACCCATCGTCGCTTCTATACTCACATAGAAACCCTAATACTTATACTGTGATCCATGAGAACTTGGGAAATGTAGCATTCCATGTAGAAGTAAAATAGTGCACCGATTGTCAGAAATATGGCCATGAAGGTTGTACTATGGTCGCTTGTTCTCAGTAAAATCTGAAATTAGAGACAGCTTATGTGTCAATTCGACAATTATTCATCCTTTGTCGGAACTTTTTACCTGAAGTCCTGATGCATTAATGAAAATCATGCCAAACCCGAGGGTAAAAAAGAAATTCCATTTATGACTTGACTCAATTAGATCGGCGTATCTGGCAACATTGGTTCATTAATAACATTAGTTTGTTTCACTTAATTCATTCTCAGGTGCGCAATAAATTATCTCACGTGATTGCATCATTATGTCTGTCGATGCACAAAGCTATGTATATCATATCCGTTTTGTCAAGCGTGTATGGTGTTAATCCTCTTTTGACTGATTTGTTATTCCTCCGGACTCGTTCTATTTTGTGCCTTAAGGAGTCAGTTTAAACTTTAGTGTGCTTATTATTACGATCGATTGATTATTGGCTCACCCCACCGCGGCAAAAATACCACAGACATGTTGCACGTAAATGGTTAGCATAACGTCACTAGATATTAAGGACGTGAAGTGTATACATTCGCATATGGTACGATATATAGTTAGGTAAAAATAATATTTCTGCGCGTCGAAATGATAATAGTCGACGGGCAATGGAAATTTTCCGGGTTCAGTACTGTTCCTCAGCACAACGTTGATTAACTTTGTTATCAACGGTTGCGTCATAAAGAAGACCACAGCTGAATACCAGACGGCTGTACGCAATATCGATAATTCTATAAAACATTTCTTAAATTTTAATCCTTAACTATACTTCATTTACCTGTGTACACAATAGTTATCTTTTCTCCCCGCTCAGCATATTCGTGAAGGAACTTGACTTCTCTATCGCGAGCCCATACTTGCCAATCCGTATGGATACGATTTAGCAACTGTAATGTCTATCAGCATCGAACAATTCTTCATTAGTAATAGGTATCCATTAAGTGGCTTGCACCGGCCTTAATTATGACGGTATAGCTTATGTGTCATTTGTGAAGATAGAACTAACCTTCTGCGAGTTCCATATGAAAGCAATGTATTTCGTCGCGCAAATTGCATAGAAAATGTGTGGTAGAAAACATTCCACAAGGATATTCCAGTCGTCCCAATATTTTACAATAGCTAGAGTCTCAGGCACAATATGAAAGGAGGTGAACAAAATCAAAACAGCAGGAATAGCGCGTTTTGCACGGTGGCTTTGGTTCGGCCATTGTCCAATGAAGGACATCAAGATTTTACCCAATCTATAATAACGGTGTTGAACCAAGTCCATCGTGAGTCCGACTACCATCTACAATGGCGTCGGGGCTACTACTGCTGTTCCCTACCATGTACAACACACCACGTACCTGTTTTTCCACGTATTTCTTTTTTTTCTTATGAATCTTCATGGAATTATGTCAGAGTACAACACCTCGACGTTTAAATTGCCCTTCGTCGCGTCAAAGTTGAGCGACAGCGACGCTAGAGTGTATGGACTCCGCTCGCCGTATGGGTCATTACGTATTGATCTTCCCTTCACGAGCCTTACCAAGAATTGTACCGACGTTGAAACCTCGGGCTTACGTAGATATTCGAGGAAAAAAAATGTTGTTCTATTACAGTCAATTGAAATATAAGCTATTATCAAAGGTAATTTGAAACGAGAGGGTGTTTGACACGAACGTGGAAGACGTTCGCTGCTGTGTACGGCGCTGCCTTTTTGTGCACGTGAGAAACGTAAATCAATCGTGAGCCACCACCATAGGGAGCAGAGTGCTTCAAAATGTCGGGAGCAGTATACCACGATAGGGTGATCGTCGATATTCGTTTTATCTGTAATGTTACGTGTGTACGTTAGAATTACTCTTAAAAAGAGATGTATCATCGTATCTTCATAGAAGTTCTTTGAAAAACAAAATACAAAAAGCATATCGATAATCTTGTTCCGAATAGATGAGATTCTGCTCGCTCCGTCGTAAATAATATCGCGATATATGTTCTTCAGTATTTATGAAGAGAAAATACTGAAGCTCATAGAAGATAAGCTGTGCACTCTTAACATAGTAAGAGTGCATATAGTTAACATAGTGTATATATGTCATATCTATATACATTTTTTTATGAAAAATGTAAGAATTTTTTTATACCGCGAACAACATCGCGAAAAGTCAAGCGAATATTATTTATACGACCAAAGAGATAAAAATAATATAAACCATTATTTTATTATTTTATGACTTCCGTTTCCGGTGCGAATGTGATAGAACGTATGTGCAAAGTGGAGAGATTTGGTGTTGAAAGTAAGGTGCGGAGTGAACGGAAAAAGTAAGTACGGTAGGGTAAGAGAGTAGGATAGTGATAGTGGTTAGTGTGGGGGATATAAGAAATAGGGCAGGATAGAGGGGGAAAAATAGGTAGAAAAGGTGTAAAGAAAGGGCAGGAAAGAAGTTAGGAATAGCGAAAGTGAGGGTGAGAGGAAAGAGGAGACGAGAGAGGTAGAGAGAAAAAGAGAAGCATGCGAAAAAGGTAGGAGAGAAGAAGAGGAACGCGAAAAGAGGAGGCTAGACGAAGCTAGAGGAGGAGAGGAGGCAGAGGCATCAAAAAACGCATAGGGAAGCAGAGACGAACCACGGGAGTAAAAGAAAAGGGAGATAAGGATGGTAAATGGAAAATAGCATTCTGGAACGTGGCAGGACTCGGAAATAAGGATAAAGAATTTTGGAAAGAGATGTGGAAGTGGAAGGTAATAGTGCTGATAGAAATGTGGATAGAAGAGAAAGGGTGGGAGAAGATTAGCAGGAAATTACCAGAGGGATACAGATGGGAAGCACAATGGGCGAAAAGGAAGAGGAAGAAAGGCGGGGCGAAGGAGGGAATGGTAATAGAGGTCAGAGAAGAGATGTCAGTGGAGGACGAAGAGAGGCAGGTTGAGGAAGAGGGAATGATGGTGGAAGGAGTGAAAGCAGGGCAGAAAAAGTGGACAGTGGTAGCGGTATATGTAAATGGAGACATGAGCAAGAAATTAGAGAGCATAAGAGGATGGATGGAGAATCAGGCAAAGGAAGAGAGGGTGATAATAGGGGGCGATTTTAACGCGAGAACAGGAACGGAAGGAGGTAGAGTAAAAGACACGGGAGAGGAAGGAGAAGAGGGCAGGAGGTCGAAGGACAGAACGGAAAACGGAGAAGGGAAGAGATTAGTGAAACTAGTAGAAGAGGTGGGATGGCAGATATTGGATGGGGACATAGAAGGGGACGAGGAAGGGAAATATACGTACACCGGGGTAAGAGGGGCAACGGTAATAGATTATGTGTTAGGTGACGAAAATACGAGAAAAGGGCTAGAGAGCATAAGAGGATGGATGGAGAATCAGGCAAAGGAAGAGAGGGTGATAATAGGGGGCGATTTCAACGCGAGAACAGGATCGGAAGGAGGTAGAGTAAAAGACACGGGAGAGGACGGAGAAGAGGGCAGGAGGTCGAAGGACAGAACGGAAAACGGAGAAGGGAAGAGATTAGTGAAACTAGTAGAAGAGGCGGGATGGCAGATATTGAATGGGCATATAGAAGGGGACGAGGAAGGGGAATATACGTACACCGGGGTAAGAGGGGCAACGGTAATAGATTATGTGTTAGGTGACGAAAATACGAGAAAAGGGATAGAGAGCATAAGAGGATGGATGGAGAATCAGGCAAAGGAAGAGAGGGTGATAATAGGGGGCGATTTCAACGCGAGAACAGGAACGGAAGGAGGTAGAGTAAAAGACACGGGAGAGGAAGGAGAGGAGGGCAGGAGGTCGAAGTACAGAACGGAAAACGGAGAAGGGAAGAGATTAGTGAAACTAGTAGAAGAGGCGGGATGGCAGATATTGGACGGGGACATAGAAGGGGACGAGGAAGGGGAATATACGTACATCGGGGTAAGAGGGGCAACGGTAATAGATTATGTGTTAGGTGACGAAAATACGAGAAAAGGGCTAGAGAGCATAAGGTTAGAGGACAGAGTAGAATCGGATCATCACCCGTTGGTGGTAATGATGACAAAAGGAAGGGTGGAAAGAAAGAAAGAGAGAGCGAAGAACGGGAAATGGTCGGAGAGAATGAAGGAAGAATACGCAAGAGGCATAGAAGGTAGAAAAGCAGAGGGGCGGCAGATACAAGACGTGATAAAGAAAACAGCAGAGAAAATTGAGGAGGAGATAAGTTGAAGCGAGGGAGAAGGAGGAAGAGAGGAGAGGCAGTGGAAGGAAGGGTGGTGGAAGGGTGATGCAGAGCAAAGAAAGAAGAATTAAGAAAGAATTTAAGTGAATGGAGAGGAAGAAGGGGAACAAGGGAGCTAAGAGAGGTAGCGGAAGCGAGATCGGAAAATAAGGTCTGGGAGATAGTGAATAGAGGACGGAAAGGACGGAAGAGAGTAAACGAAAATATAGAAAAACAAGAGTGGAAAGAGTACTTCGTGAGGCTGTTGGGAGGGGTGGAAGAAAGGGTGAGGAGTACAAATTAGGCGTAGTATTTTTTTCGTTAATTTCTAATCTTCATAGACAATACTTTAATGCAAACAGGTTAAAGATCGTCGAGTCTGTGAACTTGTTTACGAGAGTACTTACCAATACCAAGTTGAAGCCGAATTGAAGGGACGTAGAATCTGTCCAAATCAGTGTGTAAGTGAGAGCGGACACAATTCGTGAATCTGATTTTTCTTTTTTGAAGCTCAAGTACTCTATTGACTTTATTACATTTTTTCAGGCGGAATGGGTTGATTTTAGGACGGCTCTGCATATCGGGGGTGAACTTCCGGGGACTTATATCAGCCCTCTAGAAGCATAACTGCTGTATTAACGTTTATACTTCATGAACGGAACCTGTCGAACGATTCAAAAAGTAATTAAAAAATGATTTGTTGACGTTGGACAATGAATGTCACGTTCGGAAATTCTAACGGTGTACGAATATGGAATATCTAAAATAGCGTGCCAGTTGCAAAAGCCACTGGCAATATTGATTGTACCTACCTCAATCATTTTACGCCAGTGATTTTTTTTTATTTACAATTCCATAGCAGTCACAAAACATTGGGAAGGTAATGAAACATCATGAAAGGGTAAACTGAAATAACAATAAACGAGAAAGTTCTGCTGAATGCAGAAATCTACATATATTTTCTGCACATCAGACTCCTATAAAAGTAAGGGCTTACTTGTTCTAAATCCAACCTGCGCTCATCGTATTGCTCTTGCTTCTTGTCTATAATGATCGTTAAATATTGTCTAAACGCCGCACTATGTAAAGATATCATCGAGCGTAAGTGTTTTCAATGAGTTTACGACCTAGTCTCGTTTCGCTTTCTCTCTTTTAATTTTTTGCTGACTCAATTTTGCTCGCTCTCTCTCTCTCTCTCGCTCTCTCTCTCTCTTTCTCTCTCTATCACTCGCATTCCTTTAATACATATTGCAACAATCCGATTCCTTATCGACTATGTTAAACGCCGAATAACGTATCGCGTTAGACGCAATAACGCATCACAACAAACCGATGTGGGTTATAATAATAGAATCTAATGATCGCAAGAGCACTTTATGATTATTGAATCGGAACGTCTCGACTGATCATATAGATGTATGATAGAATTTATGCTATAGGGGTTAAAAATACATATTCAGAACTGTACTTAGATTATGTACAACGCCGACGGAGTTGACACGTAATTTTCGATTGCATCTTTTTCAGAAACAGTTAACCTCTGCGGTTAAAACAAAGCATCACCGGATGCGAAATTTTATTCTGCGTCTAGTGCTGCTTTCCTTTTTCCCGCAATACGAACGAACTCTGAGAATGATTCAATGGGACATTTTTTTTTACCTCTTCGGTGTCATTTCACTATGAGAAACGTCTTAGAACTATCTACAGCTAAATAACGATGGCTGGCGGTCGTTATTTTATTAGTCATCTATTTAACTTCTCAATGAACACCCCCTGCAGACGCGCAGTAGAAATATATTTCGGGAAGTGAACTAATTTAATTGCGAAATTAACAAAATCAAATACGATATATATGGTTGTTCGAAATAGTATCTTACTTTAACGCTCTAATTGGACTGACAAATATTGCAAGGTGCAAGCACGCCTGCACTTTACCATTTAGAATGAGAGCACTTTAATATAGAACATCTGGAACGTGTTACTTGCGATTGGAAGATGCAAAATATATGTTGTTAGAAGTAATAAATATTGCCTTTTTGAAAATTTCCATTTTCGAAATTTCATATAGTAGACTCTTCTACTATAAGATCAATCAAGGTTGCGTTTTATAAAAAAAAATGATCAACGTTTACGAAATATATTGGAAACATTTAAAATTGTAAATTTAATGTTAAGAAATGAAGTCACGTCTACAATCTCTGATATTTAACCTGGGAATGTGGATTGCGCCCTCAGTTCACTATTCTGAACAATCACATAAATATTATGCCATTCATTTTTGCGACGTTCGAAAAATTTGACAAGCTTAACAAATACATATTTTAACCGGATACATTGTCTTCTTTGGAAGTAAAAATGAATCTCAAACAAAAAAATGCCGACGCTTTGCCATCGTTATTGCCGTAAGCTAGTTACAGAGGCGCAGCTGCCTTAAGGATGTTGGATTGCTTCAAACCAGTCAAAAGATCGTCTGTAACTGGAATATTTCGGGAGTAACTCGCGCCGACCGAAATATAGGGATATATAAGAGTTAAATCAGAATCACTGTTTTGAACGCCACTGATACATTTTTTTAACGATAAGGCATCGATTTATCATCTCAAGACAAAGCTCGTTGGTCGATCAGCCTACGTGGAGTTTTATCTGCTTTAACGTAGATAAAGCTTCATTTTCTCTTCGACATGTTTGTTGAGGCCCTACAGCGTTTGGATATTAAGGATCATCGATATTCAATTCTCCATTTTCCTTTTTAAGTAGTCAAGTAAATTGCTAGTGTAAATTAATAAGTCGTACTGCTCTGTCACGGGGAATTCGTCCTGAATGCACTTGAAGATACCTCGAAGGTGCGCGAATATAATCTGTATAATATGACCGACGACATACAAAAAATCGATGTTTTATCTATTTATTAACAAGCATCGTCATCGAACATCCTTAAGTCACGCTATTCTGCAATCGACTGTTCATTCTTCATGTCAGTATAGGACTCTGTATACCCGTTTTTATGTATGTTCGTGTTAATAATTAACATAATATTTTATGAATCATTTTTCAATACAAACTGTCTGGCTGACAACTTTCCATGGTTACGGCTGGATGCCGACATCTTTACATAACAATTTCCATGTCGTTATATGGAGTGAAAAAAAAGCAATTAGTCAGCGGAAAACCTTTTTGATGAATATTTATACTGTACTAGAGTCGATATGGTGGTCACACGAAAAAGCCATGCAAAAAAGTAGTCCATATCCACATTCATCTTTCATACACTGCTTTCTTTATGTTTCTTGATAAAAACAAGTAATGTTTGTAATGAACGTGATGGTGAAAAACTCTTTTGGACAACATTCTATCGGATGTTGGACATCCGGAGGTAAATTTCTTGTCGCGGTCATGTATAGAAAACTATCGTGTCTCGCATTGGTAGCCAAACAGCTTGTATCAACGTCGATTCGTGCACCAAATCGCTAAATCACTTACAATACATTCGAAAATAATTGTGAGTGTTAATATTCGTCTTTGAATTACCTCGTGATATATTAAAAAATATATATGGAGCATATATATTTGCAATGTACAATAATTTGAACGGGACTTCCGGTTTATTCATCTTCGTTTTCTAAAGTAAATTCAATAATCTTTGGCTGTACAGTTTAGAGATAAGCTAGGAAATTTCGTTAACTGCTTTCTTTACATAGTGCTCAATGTTAGCTGCAACGAGCTTGCACTTCGCTGTCGCGAGTCACGGGTAGGTAACCGATTATAATGTACTGTCCCGAAATTCAATACAACTCTATTAATATGTCTTCATCAGTTTTTCGTTAACTCTGCAATGTTGATTCTTGTCCCCGAGTTCTGAATTCTTTTTACAAAACTTATCCACGATAAAAATTTCTCTTTACAGTGAAAACTCCGTTTTCCGCCAGGTTCCGGGTCGCTCACTTGTAGGCCTCTAAGGAACAGTAGGGACGTTACTCGTAAATGAACATCAGAACCCAAGAATTGTGGTTCTCATAGGTTCCTTATCTAGCGACATCCCGCTGAAATGCTTCATAGAGAGAACCGCCCGCTACTGACATCACCCCGTTCGCTTAGGTACAGAAAAGGTGCACCGAGTTTCCACTGTAGTATTAATCGTGAGGAAAAATAATTCTATCGTAGGATATGCATATAATGTTCCGATGGTTAAGTGTGAGCGAGACGTTCGTTCGATGCCTTATTAACCGCGCGCATTTTTTTTGTTTACACCCAGGGTAGACAAGCGTAGGGGACACAGCTATTTGAGTCATACACGAAAGGCAGCGAATGTCTGCCTTTTTGTCAGTGCTGGTGACTCTGGAAAGGATCCAACGGTATTGTTCTATGACCCTGCGTGTTGGCTTGTTGCCGATGTTCGACAGGCCCGCTGCCCGTTGCCGGCTGTTGCGACGGTGTTTGTTGCGACGATTTACGTTGTTTCAAACCGGTTGCCAAATAGGAGAATACGCAGGTCACTGCGTAACAAATCTCACGTGCCTGAAATTCGTCAATTATAATTGAGTATGTAATTAGTCACGGATACGTCTCACAACCCATACAGAGCAGTTTGACCAGATTACGATCTAAAGCAGTCTTAAAGAGGTCCAAGTTCTGAAGAGGTCTCGAATGGGGACGCAGGACTTCTTGAAGTGGTCCCCAGAGTAATTGACAAACTTAGTTCTGTACGGGAATTATTACATCACATTACTATCACAATCAACGCTGGTGCTGCCAAGTCTGGTCGGTGCACTGATAAAAAAGTACGGTTGAATCAACTAAAATTCGGGCAGGGACGTTCAACGATATATTTTGTTGATACAGCTAAAAAAATGCTTAATCCAACAATTTGTTGGGTGATTACACCAAAACATTTTTGAGTCATTAAAATATTTTGTTCGAGCACCTTAATATTTATTTGAACGTCCCTGCCCGAATCTTAGTTGATTCAACTGTACTTTTTTATCAGTGTGGTTAAACACTCCAGTATCCGGACCCACTCTTGCCCCGGCGCCATCGAATGCTTTGAACTTCGAAATGCAATTGGTTTCATTGACCGCGTTTTTTTTTTTAACGAAGACAAACCCAAAACCCAGGATGCGGTACCATTGACTCTGATAGTAATGAAATGTGCCGAAAGCTCTTGTACTCACCATGGGTGACTTATATTTACGTTGAATTACTTGTCTAGTTTTTGGATCTGGAAAAAAATAATGAAGCATTGAAAAAATAGTTGGTCATCGGCACGTACGCACGGTTGATTTAATGATTGCGTTATGGCTCCGTGAAGAACTTAATTCTTTGGAATAAGCAGAAATGTTTAAGTTCGTGAGAAAACTCCCGCAACATGCTTGATCTCCGACGGAAAGATTTTTTTTTTTCATAAGCATTATTATTGTTCACAACCGGTAAAATACTTACTGAATTCTTCCAAAACGAAGATCCCACCATTCTGAGTAAAGCACTTGCGGATATGATCGAATCTTACAAAGAACTGAAAATAACCCAATTGAGTCCCATTAGTTAAGAAAGAAATTGTGCAACGTACTTATAAGTATAATCATGCCTTATGTGTTGTATTACATGTATATAGATTTTCAGCGTGTAGAGTTTTCGGAGAATTCTTAGTGCCGGCTATTCATCAGAAGTATGGTTCGCTTACAGTAGAACCTCAATTATCCGAACCCTCATTTATTCTTACGATGATTTGATGTGAGCGATTCGTCACTCGAAGATGAACGACTTTATCGAACGCAAGTAATCATATAAGTGTTTGATTTTTGTGGGATCCTTAAATTCAATGTTAGGTATATAATGTTTTTCGATTTGGATATGTGTTACGTAAGTCCGTCAGAAAAATATTTGCGTTTTAATTATGCGAACGAGGCCCTCTTGCCTAAATTCCCAGTTCGTTCGGATAATCGATGTTCTACTGTAGTCGCATTTCCAATCCTATCGGCGCGACAACTTTCTGTTGGTTTTCATGTATGAATATTATCCAAACATGTAATTAGAAGATAAACTATCTTCGAATACTCTTCACTATTGTTATTACGTGAGCAGGATCGATACATTAGAAGAAATAAATATAATGTTTTTTCCTCGAAGCAAGATCAATGCTGCGATACTACTGAAAATCTTGAAAGCCATTGAATAACAAGAATTTCGCTTAGTCGAGTAGTGGTGTTTTTATTCTGCATTTGTCGTCTGAGTTATATATTATTCTGAAAGAAATTATATTAATTCAAAAAAATGCCTCTCCATTATGGAATGACGTGGTTTTATTCCCAGAATTTTTGTTTACTATGCCTGTGCTAGAAGTTACAAGCTAGTGTCACTTTGTAACTCGTTTATAAATTGTAAGCTCCAACTATCTCACAATTTTCACTTCACGTATTTATTTCATCCAATGGATAATCGAGATATCATATACTTTAATATCCGTAACATATACATGTGTTTTACTAGTATACTTCTGAAGTAGGGGGGGCTATCTATGTGGTCGGGAGCATATGCGTGCAATATGTGTTTCGCTGCAAATTCAAAATAAACTTATACTCAACACCGCATTGTCAGGCGCATGCATTTTATAGATCGGGAAATGCCAGAGTGGCTTAGAAGCTCGTTAACGCTAATGACGGATAAATTATTGCTAATTAAAATAGTTACCAAAAACATGCAATAGTAAATTTGAGCGAGACTTGGCGCGACAGATAAACAGGAATATGTGGCAGAGCTTACGTAAGCAGCAAACACGATTTATGTAAGCAGCGGCAGGCAACTCTGGAGATGGCCTAAACTCATCTTACACCGTTGGCTGCTTAGCGTTCATACGTTATGCTAGATGTGCATTGATATTTCTATGTAATTCAGCGGTGGACAAGGTTATTCCCCTACTAAATTATGGATGCGGCATAGTATATATATAGTTGCACTTAATTTCGATTATAATTATATTGTAGTAATTTATAATGTATAAGTATATATCCAATTAATATTGGGAATTCACAAGACGCGACATAACATCTGATAAAAAAAAAAATTGGTAACCGGATTGTAATAATATTATATGCCAATATTAATTTCAAATTGATAATTTGTCGTGAACGTATGTTTACAAATCGCGAGGATAATTCTTTGTCACGAATGAGATCTCTAAACCTATAGGCTGTCGAACCCTCAATTTTTTTTTTTTTTTCTTGATTGTTATTCCCAATACTGATGTGTGCGTGCGTTTGTATAGAATCGACGTGTCTTATTATGTTGTTTATAATAGCTTCTAACGAACAACGAAAATGAAAACAAGAAAAATTAAACTGATGAAAGAACACAATGAGTATCGAGTCATGTTACAGTGCCATGCCATCGATGCTACGAGTGTGAAGATTCTCCATCTATGAAGCGGTTCAAATTGCGTATTTTTATTTTATATATATTTCGTAAAAGTATTTATAGATCGTTGATCGATCCGTTTATCGTATGCTGGAGTACTTCACGAGATAATCGTAATTAGCACAAGACACTTGCTCCACGAGTTAAATAAGCTCCGGGATTAGCTGGAACCTCGATTGTTTTGTATTTTCAAAATCGAGTCACTGTTTTTTTTTTCGTAATTGATCGTTTTTGCACGAGATTCTTTTACGATCGTTTGGGTAAACAGTAAGCCAGCTAAAAAATTACCAGTACACCATGAACGGAAAAATCGATTCGGAAAATGCAAATACGAAAACGTGAGTCGATTTTAAATGAACGAGTTTCATTCGAAGATTTTTTTTTTTTTTGCTGAATGACTACGGGTTTCACTGAGTGTGTACATTGAGTGTAATTTAATTGTGTAAAGTTCTCGAATGAGTGTCAATGATCTTGAGCGCAACATAAATCCAAATTAAAGAATTATGCAATGCCCATGATTGTGTGATAAACTAAAGATTCCACTGGATAATTGATCGATCTGCATTTAATGGAATTTCAGAACTATGTAACATTCTGCTATCCTCCGAGTTTTAGTAAATGAGTATTTAAAAGCTTGCAACAATACGTTATAATTCAGGATGTATTCTTCGTTAATTTCGCCTGACCGGGCATTGCGAATTGTGGCAAAACTTCATAATTTAACTGCAGAAGTTGTCAATTGCGGGATTTATGAAGGACTGCAGAGTATGTCGATTTTTTAAATCGTCAGGTTCACTTTGGCTTGTGGGTTTGAAGAGGAATAACTACGGGTTTTGCCAAACGAATTGGATGCTACTAAGGCACTCTCTCTCACACTCGCTATCTCTTTCTCACTTTGATGTTCATTTTCTTTTTTTTTTTTTTTTTCAATGTAACGATTAACGACCAATAGATACACGAGCGCGTATTGAAAACTCAATGCTCACAAACGTGAGTCACGGAAACAATTCACTGATCCTAGTAGGTTTCCGTAAGAGTCACATTGCCTCGTCGAGTACCAGCAGGAAAACTATTTACTTTTACCATTAAAACCGAAAAATTAACGCATAAAATTTCATGTTTCGGTGTAATATTTTTTTTCAATCATTAAATCATGTCGCTTTTAAAATCCCGTTGATTCATCTACTCATCAATTGACGAATCTACTAAACCGAAGAAAAAAAGAGGCAAGAAACATTGAAATGTAATACGGAAGGTTTACGATACAGTTTACGACGAAACACGAAAAAAAAACGTAGGGCGTAAATTAGTGAAACCCGCGGGGCTGGCCAATAATCGATCCTTGAAAAAAAATGCTACCTTTTTAATTTATACAGTACGCGTTCCGCTGCTATAGCAATTTCAGGAATATCGAAATCGGTTCTACCATAAAACGATCACATGTCTGAGCCTTCTTTCGCCATGTAAGCCAAACTAACATACAGTAGGGCCTCTCTAGAACAACGGGCTAAGAATCAAAAGATCAAAGAAGTTCCATTAAGCTCCTGTAAAGATTTGCCAGTACCGATTTGTTATACTAATTTAGCGTACCCTAGGGCAGCATCTGGGCCCTAAGTAGCTTATAGTAACAAAACAACAAACATGACGATGAACAATTGTTAATTTCCTTTTATACACGCGACATCTGACTTTGCGATTTTTCCGATGTTTCCATGATTTGCTACGGAATATGATCGGCACAGTCTGACATGATTCAATAGTGGGCTTCGCCGAGAATCTTATCGAGAGGGCACTTGCGCGGAAATGACCTCTTTCATTCCAGCGAAACCCTACTGTATCGTCAAGTAATAGCTTCGGCCCATTACTTAACTTCTGCAAATTACTGTTAACCGACCATTGGTCCTATATGTCTCTATGTCATTCGGGGAGGTACGGTTGCTGGTAAGTGAGTCGGCTATGGGACATATCTCATGAAACATTTATCACAACTAACACCGATCAGTGGTAGGAAAACAGTGAGGTAAGACAGAGCAGATCTATTTAGTTCATATGCAATTCGTATTATAATAATAGGTGTGGTTATAATAATAATAATGATAATAATAATCATTAACACGGCTATCAAAAGTAATAACGATAAAAAAGTAAATAAGCATTTCCGTAAAACGGCCAACACTGAGTATAATTATAGTCAATACTGAATTGTTAACAAACAATGATTCGTTGAGTAATACCTCGAAATCCTGTTTGTCCAGCCAGGGCAATGTCGACGCGAACAGGACAAGAAACAGAAAACAGAAAGAGAGAGAAATTAAGATTCGTTTGAAATATATATAATATTGGTGAATCCAGTAATCAATGTCGTAACGGTATTGTTCGATGATACACCGCAGTTTTGTACGACATTAGGATTGTTTTTCGGTCAGCCGTAGCACCACACGCCTTGACCAGTCAAGCAACAGCAAAGATTTGCTTTTCCATTGTTCAAGGACCATCTCAAAAGTTCCCCAAGCAAAGAAAAGTCTATTTTCCAATGATCACGAATCATTCGATAAAGTGAAATCGATTTTTTTCATCGTTTTCTCACGTGAATTTTAAGAAATCCGATGGTATGTTTATTAACAAATAGAAATTTTTTTGCGGTATTTTGCATTAATTTTATGAGCTCATAGGCATAATAAGGAGAAAATAAAAATCGGCAAATAGACTCATCTTGCACATTATCATGACAGATAAAAATTGTTCGATCTTTAGAGAGATATATATAGTATAGTATATAGGCATCCAACATTCAGTACAAATCATAAATAAAGATATTAATTATATAGGATATTGTTATGTTTGAGGAAATAAAACGAAACGTGGACATATGTATATTCGACCGTCATGTCTCAGAAACGTAAATAAGAAATACGATAATCGTAAAAATACAGATAAAAAGAGAGATTGCGGCTGCACATCGAGCTCCATGCAAGAAAACATTGAATAACGCTTTCAACCGAACGTAACGAAACGCAAGTAAAAATGGTAATTAGTCCGGATTACGATGAAGATAAAAAGATGGGCGAAGAAAGTATTTTATTCGATCGTATGCGACACGTCGGATTCTCGAGAATAGAGGACCATTTCGTTTTTATCGCAACAAAGCTCTAGATCTGTAGGACTGTGTAGTATTTTTTATTATTGTCTTTATTATGCTTTTTGTATATATGAGTATGTGTCCTTGTGACACGTAAAAGGATGTCCATTTCTTCAATTTATTTTTCCTGTAATCGGCAAGCTACTTCAGTATTTCATACGTAATTGACCGACTTCACGTACAACTCAATAAAATATCGCACCTTACTCGGATCTTGTAACAATATGTCATTTGGAAATTGTGTCCTTGGTACTTCGTTATTTTGTCTCTAATGCCATTTTTAAAAATTGATATTTAATTCCGATTGTATACGCGGCCACTTCAGCCAGCGAAAGAGTTAACAACCACCCATAGCTAATTGTTCGCAAGTCGCAGTGTCATTATATAATTAATCGTATTATTGTATAATCAAATCGCTTTCCAGGCAAAAGTGTCTACGATCGAATAAAATACCGGAGAAATAATTTTTTTTTTTTAATTTGATTCTGACCGAAGACAGCATTCGAAAACCGACGCATAGCCGATACATCGCGTTCCCTCTCGGGGCGACATAGAAACAGACCGAGAAGAATATATACGTATACATACAAATTAAGCAGTTCGTGGTCGCTAGCGATGGGAGATAATATTGAGTGGTCCTTGCATCAATGCAATCAACGAAAGAGATATAAAAATAAAAATAAAACAGAAAAAGAAACACAGAGAAGAAGTTATGATAATCAAAAAGTATAGACGCTTAGCGAAACGGTACGAAAGGAAGACGATAATTCGCTAACGCTTTGACAGGAAATCCACCAGGTTCATATGATAATTATTCAACAACCCATGTGCAACTCGCTTCAACGCGACGTAAAATCTGTCTCTCGTCTATTGACGAATAATGTTTTTCCTGACGACAGACTTTGGCGATCAACACCCGAAGAACACCGTTTGATGTTCTAACTTCAACTTAATGTCCTGGATCGTGATGGCACGTTTATCGCGAAATCAATACGAAATTTACACTTTATTTCTTAAATCCCATTCTGTAATTATTATTAACCGTCAGACTTCCGGAACTACATTTATGGAGATTCTAAAATTATCATCTAAAATCGAATTGCCGATCAAATCATATCAAATTCGCGTATTCTTCATAAAAAAATATAAAGATGTCGCACAAGAAAAAGTGCGGCCACCTAAACGTTAATATGTTAGTGTTCCGAAAAATGACCCTTCAAAGGATTGATTCAGCCGTTTCACATGGAACTTATTGCTCTTTCTAAATTTACAATTTCTTTAAGTTCATTCGTGTCGACAATAGCCAAATATCACGACGCTGATTGTACATGGGTGGTGTGGATTACTGTCATATGATCCGAGTGGATTTGTGGCGTAGCTGCCGCGCTCCAGCTGCTCGTCATCTTCTTTATCTTTCTAATTCATTCTCACTTAAATTCTCTCAAGTCCGAACACTCTTTTTTTATTTCACAGTTGCATCCTCTCATTCGCTTTATCTCAATTGAATCTTCCAATCGTGTCGGTTCAACGGAGGCTGGTTTCAGAGACAGCGTCGCATTAATGCAAAGCTGTGGATTATTCCTGTCGTGGGACCGGAAATAAAATCATTTTCGCGTGCTAGTTAAGAGTCTCATCGAACCGTTACCTTCCGTTGAGCCGAAACAACAAGAAAATACGAAAAGATTGACGTTTCCGACTCCTCAAGGCAAGGTAGATGGACATAGGAAGTAAATACGTACTCTGAAATAATGATTTCATTATAAAATTTACATATCGCTAGTGTGCGGAAGAGCACAGATCTCTCGTACATAATTCTACTGGTAATCCTCTTTTTCGGATTCGAGAAGGAAACAACGCGCCCAGAGCGTCGGTATAAACCCGTATAGTATATAAAATATTCTATTAAAATCGAATAATTCTTTTGAATTTTACATCTATTTTCATGGTAAGACAGATAAATAGCAACACAGACGCATACCTTGCTATTGGCGAAGAGTAGGCCAACGCCTTCAATGCAAACCTGGAGAAGTCCTCCCTCACCGGTGCGCATATCCTGCACGGGAAACTCGTCGCCGAGCTCGATACCGATATTTGCACGGCCACGAGCCGCGGCCTTCTCTATCGCGTCTTTAATGCAGTAATACAGATCTTTGCACTGAAAGAAAGGAAATGTCATCATACTAAGTCTCAGTCGAGTGCGAACAGCAAGCAGATAAAAGCATCATTTAAGATGCTTTTATCGAACCTGAACCTCGGGCATTATTCTTGCGCATAAAAATGTCTATATATGTACCTCTGATTTTCTGAGTAAGAAGATATTCTAATTTTTCTTTCATTAGTTTTATCTTTTCAAACTTAAACTTCACCATTAGAGTTCGAAATTCAATACCGTCATTCCGAGTTTTATCGTAAAATCAGACTACATTGCTAAGAAAGTGGCGTTACTAATTTGACAAACGTTTTCCGAATTCGTGATGCTTTCTAAGGACAATAATTTTCCGAAAACGGAAACTTAAAAAAAAAGACTCACCTTCTTCGTATAATAATTGTGGAACTCAAGTTGTTCACCGTTCCGCCTTGAAAGGCATAAAACTTTGTTCTTAGGGCTACAAGTCATGTTGACCAAACGTTCGTACCACCAACGCTCGACAATAACACCGTTGACCGATCGCAGTACGAGACCGTCGTGACGTACTTCCAGGAAACGTAAATCTCCGTCCGCATCGGTTCCCGAGTGAACGGTGAACGACTGGCGGTGCATTTGCCGCGAGGTAAGGGGCTTTAGATCGATATCGTTTCCGTGCTGAAATACAGAACACCCACATTCAATTTGATACTCTAGACAAACACATGAGCTTATTAAGATAACTTCGATCATATTTGTTCGTCAAGTTACACAATTTGTAATCGTACGATTGTAAGACCCTTAAAGTTTCAGTCATACAGACACTTATACAGATACCATTTGACTGAATTGTTTTTCAATTCTGAACTTATAGTCGTACAGAATTAATAAAAATATTATTAAAATTATTTAATAATCACAACACCCCCCATCAATATTAAAATTCAATATTTTGTTTTTATTTAAATAAATGTTAACTGTAATTATAAAAATTTAATTTACGTAAAATCGTATATTTCAATAATCAATGTTTAATGAATAGCGTCCAATACTCACGAGATTATCTATTTGGTCAAGTAGCTGGTTTAATTCTTGACTGTAGATGAGACCGATGTGACTCTTGCCGAGAAGCCTCCGTACTTTACGCTTCAGCTCATTCTTGTCGACATTAAGCATTACCAATATTGCAGTTAGATTGTGAAGGAGCGTACAGAGTAATCGGTCCTCGTCATGCTCCAGCCGCCGTCTCTCACTATCGCTCAAACTTTTGTACCTGTAATGTATATTTTTTAAATTATAATATTGCGAACATGTTGACCCGATGAGCACGATTGACTTTTAATTCGAAACAAACTTGATCGTTCGTGAAGTTGCTAACAAATTTTTTTTTTCTCCGATTATCGAACCACTGATACTCACCGCTCCATCATTTCTCCTGGACCCTGATCCATTCCTATCATGTCACGTTCCTGAGACACAGCATCGAGAAAAGCATCTTCCCAGAATTGCATCTGATCCCAAAGAACAGATCTCTCTTTTCCCAAAAGCCCTTCAAGAATAATACGATTGTAATTGATATTTGTATGCGAATGATACCAATTCAATTTTACACTAAAGTGTATAATTATTTTATCGCGAACAATCTCACTCCGCCGTCTCACAAAACTACCCAAATGAGCCCCTTCACAACCCCTCAAACCAAATGTTATACTCCGTCACGAAAATACAGCCAATCACAGATAGATTAAAAAGTCTCAGTATGAACTTTGCACAGCAACATCTCGAATCCATCATCCCGTAATTTAGAAAGCTCCCAGCAAACAACATCCCCAAACACAAATTCCCAACATACACTATTTTTTAAATAATCTCCACAAAAGAATAAAATGAAACAGAGCTACGAATCGGGTAGCTTAAGGTAGTCCTTGCGAATAGTGAAACACACCTCTGAAACACTTCGCATAAGTTTCAGAGAAATGAGACGGAATTGCAAACACTTGTCGATAGTATAAAAATCTGAAAAAATCAAGCATATTAAAGGTGCTGAAAGGATTAATCTTGCATGATAATAATTCCAATACGTTATTAACAAATTGATGAGAAATAAAATTGTTCAACAAATCTTCCGGAAACCTAACATTTCTTTATGAAAACGATTCGTTCATTTTTCTGAATACGTATGTTTTTTTCAGATTTTTATATGAACCAGAAAAGATTGCAATTCCTTCTCATTTCTCTGAAACTTATGCGAAGTGAACACTATACGCAAAGACTACCTTAAGCTATTAGTACAATATTTGAATCGGTGGTATCGTCGTTTCCACAAACAAGGTTTTAATTTATATCCATGAGGCACTCCATAGATAAATACAAATATAGAGGCTGAAGGACTTCCGTCAATGGCTCATAAGCCTGAGGGGGGATCACACATGTATACGCGCAATGCCACCGAACCATGTATTACTGAGATTAATAAAGTACATTTCTTACTACTATTACTATTTTATCGTGATGGTTTTTACATCGAAGATGTTTTTTCCCGGAAATTCTTTATACATCGCATATTGTTGCGTACCTTCGAATAGATATGTCCTTGCGGCTTCCGGGCTGGGTGTTGTCGTCGTAGGAACTAGACTCCCCCCATGATACCGGAAGCCAGTACTCAGAGACGATTTACTTGACCAAACGCTTCCCGTCCGTTGTTTTTCTTGACGAAGCAGCTGTAAGAATATCCAGAAGAAGGCTTGCAACATTTTCCTATCCTATCGCGCGACTTATTCGCCCACGCTGTACGTAAACAGGTGATACTCACGTTGCTGTGTTCGACTTCACTGTCCGAAACGGTGCTGCGGACTGAAGATTGATGAGCTTGACGAAAACCAAGATGACTCGATACATTCGTAGTGTCCAAAGACAAAGCTTCATTGCTTACAGTTCCTCCAGCACGTTGACCCTGCAAAGGTCATGAAAAAAATTAATGATTTTATCGTATCTGTGTAATATCCCTATACGACCATGTCAAACACCTCCCTCCCCGTCCATCGCGGGCTCAGTCGGTATCAAAAACTGTAATCAACTTTTCTCACGGGTTCTCATATGTTCGCTCAAAAGAAAAATCACATCGAAAGCGGGTGTCATCTCGGCTTCTGATGAGACTTTTCTTTTGATCGTGAATGCCAGAATCCGCGAGAAAAAATGATTACCGTTTTTATTACCGACCGCGGTATTGCACATGCTCATAAGGCATACTAAGGAACTCAATAAATCTTTTCGACCATCTCACCTCGGTTTCGAATGACGTCAGTTTGCTCAGAAGCTTACTCTTTTTCGTAAACATATCGAAAAACATTTCCGTTGTCGACTGGTTTGAGTCCATCGCCGAATGATGCTGCGAGCGTGGTGCTTCCATCCGAATTTGTGGCGAATCTAGAGAGGACACAGTTTTCACTCGATGGTTTGTTGCGGTATTTATTTACTCCATCGATCTCCATCGATTAAGCACGAAATGTAAATAAATCAATTCCAGTAAAAAAATTCTATATTATACTTTCGATAATTACCGTGAAGATGTTGGGAAGATGATTTCTGTGTTCCGTCGGCAAACTCCGGATGGCTTGGAGATTGAGGAGTCCTCAGATTTTCCCGGCTACCATATGGGCTTGCCTATTAACGAAACGTCAGATTTACTTTTCCTGACAGCTGAAATGCTTTTGTAATACTATTAAATGATAATCAGTTTTTTTGTATCACCTGCAACAGAAGAGGACCTTCGAAGGCTCCCTCGGCGAGATCCTTGCTCCAATAATGTGTGTGAGCGATTTCCATCAGTTGAAAAACCGACGCCATTCCACCAAGCCCGTCGCTTCTGTACGTAATCGCGAGACCATTAGCCACAGCTTGAAGGCACTTCAGCATTTCTTTGTACATTGGTCGAGTGATACACTAGAATTAGAGAAATTTTTGTAAGGGTAAGATTTTGTGTATTGTGCTCTTTGCTTTTGTGATGATAGTATGTATCGTGATAATGTGACTTATTTATTTATGTTTTTTGAAGTGAAAGTTCTTTACAGACGTTTTGCATTTTCAGGGGAAGTTGCGTTACTGGCACGCCGGTAACGCGTGACGTGTTACCCAGATTTTATAAAAGAGTAAGTTACATTGTTGGTAACCCGTAACGCGTTACACAGATTCGATAGTAAAGTAAGTCACGTTATTGAAAACCCTGTAAGGGGTTATGCAGACCTTGCAGTAGAGTAAATTACGTTCTCAGGAACGCGTCACGTGTTACGCATTACACGTTACGTGTAACGCGTCATATGACAGTCAATGTCCAAGATAATTTACATACAATTATATGGCGAAACTCTCCCATATAAACGTATGCTTGGCAACTACGTTTAAACTGATGACGATCGAATCACCGAAGCACGCCAAGCACTCATGATTATTGTTGGAGATTTTAACCTGTTTTTTTTTTCACTCCTGACGATTTTCAGTAACTGATTGAATTTTTGAGCGAATAATTCAATTAAAAGTATAGAATCTACTACGAGGTACGTCTCGATAATTGACGCAGTTTCGGCACAATAATTGGAACAAATTCAAAGCAAAATGTGTGTCTCATATTTCGGCCATCATAAACGTAACGGGGCATTTATTTATTTCACATAATAAAAAGACGGAGGAAGTAATCATATTGGCTAAAAAAATAAATATCATCGACGAAGAAAAAGAATGTAACGTACATTGTAAAGAATTTTCACTTCAGCCACGGGTAAAGGTTACACGCACACTTATTTTTTTTGTTTTGACTAATTCCACTCACCACATCGTCGATGTGATCGTCAGGACTGATCTTTCTGTTGAGACCCTTGTTTAGCTTCGTGACAACGAGATCGCGATAGCTCTCGTCTTTCATGAGATCTTTCATGCGATTGATTTTAAACCAACCGATGCCTTCGCCTGCTAGCGCTTGATTGACAACCTGTGATCGATAACAGTTGATGAAACCAATAAATCGGTGGGTGATTCTCAATGGATGAGTTTAGTAGATTAATGATGAGTGTTTAATTTTTTACGAGGAGAATATTTTGGAAACCATTTCATTATTACTTGTCTCTCGCCTTAGCGGGTTGATCGAAAAATCCACATATCATTCTGGGCGATAATCGATTAAAAAGTGCAATCGGTAGGTACCAGAACTCACATCAGTTAGGAAGGCTTGATTATCACTGTTCGTATTGGATCTCTCCGCATTGTGCATTCTCTGCAATTCCTCTTGATTGTTCCTACTTGACGAGTGTTTTATCAACGACGATTTGTCAATCAGACCGGTTTTTCCTGTGAATCGAAGA
Source organism: Exephanes ischioxanthus (assembly GCA_958510785.1). Lineage (NCBI taxonomy): Eukaryota > Metazoa > Arthropoda > Insecta > Hymenoptera > Ichneumonidae > Exephanes > Exephanes ischioxanthus. Next base: position 8,832,430 of record OY294025.1, read on the forward strand.
TCATATGCTTCAATAGGTATCCAATACTTATGTTTCGGTCACATAACAACCTCCGTGCTCGAATCACCTAGCGTTTTGGAGCTTTAACACCTCTACGTTTCTCATACTTATTATTGTAATTTGCGTAGGTTTCACTGATGCCTACCTCTACGGAAAGGTCCAAATTGCTGGTTCTTTTCTTTCGTTTTTTGCGACTGGGAGAGCTGACTAGCGTTTCGATTAGAGCTATTCTTATTTCCTGCGGACCAGATTATATTGCATGGTTGATATTTCAATTTTGATTAACGGACACATGTACCAAGCTTTTTCTTCACAAAAATAAACAAAAATATCACTCGCATGCGTTTGAATTACATCCACCGATGTTAGTTCAATCATGAATTCTTTACACCAGCTCTCGCGTTTCTACGAAACTGTATGTTTTTCACTTTGTAAAGTTACCGAAATGTCAATTACTTTTTACATATACATTTTCGTTGTTCAATAATTGGAAAACATTCTAATAACCATTCAACTACTACACTGAACGAAAGGAAGGATTTACTCATGGAAATAGTTTAATCTAGCTTGCATTTATCGCGCGCGTTATATTTTCGGGCTGCTCATTTTAGATCATGGGCGCGACTCACGATTATTATAAGTTGTCAATGTCTCCGAAAGTGTGTGTTACAGCCAGAAATTAGTGCACTACTGTAAGACGCGACAGTTCGAACCTCGATTCAAGAATAAATCATACCAATTGATGACCATGCAAATTGCCAAAACTGGTTGGGCGGAAATAGGCCGGGGCAAAAAATCTAAGGGCGAGGATTATAACAATCTACCAAGCACTCTCAGTTGTTAATATTAGTGACCAATTATAAACTAACGGCCGCGATTCACTACCGTTCCGGAAACAAGTGTCGCCGAAAGAAAATGAATGTAAGAATCGGAATTCGATCGTTCGTGAATAGCTCACCAAAGAGATCACTGAACATGCTGCTTGTGTGGGCAGCGATTCCATTCAAATCACTGCTCACGTTACTGAAGAAATCACGGCCGATTTCCCTGCGACCGCCACGAGCGTCCGAAGCGACCAATTGATTGCTATTCGAGTCTTTTCGTTGCACTGCGCCCGGAGAGGGTGGAGTATGAGGCGGTGATTGTTGCGACTTCCCGAGGCCCTATAGAAAAAAATAAGAACGTGCATGTCTAATTATGTATTTAGGTACGTTTTTTATAATAAAGAGAATCGTGTGATCGTCGATATTTGGAAAGCATCGTCGGTAAATTTTTCTTTTCTTCATTGAAGAAGCTTTGCGAATTAAACTATTTCATTTTGATTATTCATTTTAATTGCAATAGTGTGAAGAGTGAAATGTTAGCTCAACAGTGCAGGTTTGTATATTAGGAGATAGATACACAGATACTTTTTTCGTCAAAGTAATATTCACCTTCAGCAAGCCTTTTTTTGCTGCTGCCTCTTTCGCACTTTTCGTAAAATCGCCGAAAGTACTTTTGCCCACATACGTCAAGTCATCGAAGGTATTCTTGCTCACGCCGGCAGCAGTTTTGCTCGCTTCCAACGCCGACTTGGATGCCTCTTGCACCGATTTCGTTGCCTCATCTACTGCTTTTTTCGTGTGCTGCGTCAGCTGTAATGCAATATCTCAACATTTTATATACTGGGATAATGACAAAGGCAATAGAAAATAATTTGTACTGAATACAACGCACCAAACTAAGAAAGCCTATTTTCACCGACTCATTGCTACCGATTTATTTATACTCATGCTATTGCGTTGTGAATAATATCAACACTACGTAGCGACTCATATTAACATTAATATTGATAATACGCACGGCCTGTATATTTTATTTTTTGGATCACCGGAACGTGCAAAGTGTTCGTAGATAACAACAAAAAAACATTTATTTGAAATTACATTTACAAAAGAAAGATAACGTGCACCACACAATTAATCCTATCCAGCCATCTGATATATCGATATTTGTCATTGATAAATATTCTTGATATCCCGAGGCTGAGTGAATCACACAAAATCGATTATGATATTGTGTGCGGTAGGATACAACTTACCTGTTCGAATGGCCCAAAAAGACTGTCCTCACCGGCCTCAGTAATTTTTTCCTTTGCTTGATGTTTCAGCTATAACATAAAAAAATTCTGTTAAATACATCATACAATTAGTTTATTGCGATATCTTAAAATATCACAAAACCCAACAAAATTTCATAAAAATTTTTTCCTGAAAATTATATGTATATATATATATATGTCTATAATATTTAAGAGTATCGGCACCATCGCCTCCGTGCTAAGAATGGCGGAAACGGGATGAAAGGGGGAGAAGGGAGGGAAGGCAGCTACGACGTAAGCCCTTCATATTCTAAGCCCTCTTTGAGGACTCACGCCCTTACGATTCTAAGCCCCTTAAAGTCCATTTAGTGGGGCTTGCAAGGGCCTGTCTTTTACAGGGAATAATAACGGCTTAAGTCCATAAACGGTTGGAGGATCGCCTCCCCTGGTCTTGACTATTCTAGGTCTTGGTTATTTTAAGTCGTTTAGAGACTCTTCATGTGAGCGCCGGAAAACGCGCGACCCCGAATGAATTTTGAAACCGCAAATTTGCCGGACAAGCGTCGACTGCAAGTGACGTCTTATCAGGCCCTCGGACAGAAGCCCTAGGGGGATTTAGAATAATCAGGGCCTGGGGGGTTCCTTAGAGGGACGCCATAAATTCTGGAAAATCAGAACAAACAAACGACTTTCCAAAATATATGTAAAATAAATATGTATACATGTTTTTTTAGAAAAATATTTTTTCTCTTTTGATGTCGTGTACCTTGTCCATGTGAGCGAGCAATCCATCTTGGCTACTTTGCCTAGTCGTCTCGCGAACCAAATCCTTAGCCTGCGTTGCAAATTGTTCGAACAACGATCCCTGCGAACCTTGCCTGAGTACTCCATTTCCTGTGGCACTACCTCCGCTGTTCTGACGCTGAAGCGAAGTGATACTGGGGCTCGGCTGTCGTTGAACGTTATTGTTTCCCGGAGCTCCCTGACGCGAATGCGATGATGTGCTGCTGTCGCTACCACCGCTCGATTGTCGGGGTAGAAGCGGCCCGACCGCCGAACCGAAACTCGAAGTTCTGGCGAGGACATTTCCGACGCTTGGCTGACGCTGAAGTCCTGTCGGACCGATCGGCGGAACCTTCACAATCCACCGAAATAACATTAAAAATATTTTCTCACGCGTGCACAAAAAATTTACTCCGTCAACAACGTCTCAGGGGGGGGGGGGGGGGGGGGGGGCGAAAGCATCCTGCGGTTTTTTGTTAACAGATCTACGGGAACACAGTCCCGCCAATGGGCCTGTGTCTCAAGTTTAATTATCAAATTCTACTTCTTCCTCTACACGCTAAAATGTACCGTCGCCGTCCATATATTTTTTTTTGTTTTACTCCGTTTACATAATTCTTTACAGGCATCAATTTTTACACAAACGAAGGACGTCGAAAGTGTCTGATCGATGACAAAATATGTTACGTTGATTATTGAGCACTGTAGACGTATTCGTGGTGCATTCAACGATACAGGTGTTCAAAATATGTAGTATATTAAATACTGTACGATCCTAATTCGACTATCAGCGATACAACAATGTGTTCTACGTGTACGAGTTTTCCGGGTGTATTTATTTCCAGTGATATCGTGAATCCATGTGGGGACCATTTTAGATTATTACGAGCCATCGAGAGATGAAGAAGAGAGAAATTAGACGGGCCAGATAATATAATTTTAATTCGTAATAATAGGCAAAAAAAATAAAAAAATTGAGAGACAGACACAGAGACTGAGAGTGTAAGTAAGTAAGTGATTTATTCGTACGGTAGGACCAGAGGTCCTCTAGGCACATACACCAGAAAATAATTATAACAAAACGAAAATAACAAAAATAATACCAATAATTATGACAACCACCAATAATAATAATATAATATAAAATGATAGAATGTAATATTCAAAATATGACGAATATAAAATGTAAAGAAACCGAAAAGAATTCCGGAATTTGTGAATAAAAATTTATCGGTGCACCACATAATTGGCGATAAAGTGAGACTCTACCGAGAAATAAGAGAGTCGCTCTACGGCAATAAAATTATTCCCATTCTACCGTGTATTGGTTGCACCGATAAAATTAATGAGATCAGAAATTACGTTGTCGACAGGCGCATGGACAGAACGTCTCAGGACTCCGATATGCTGTGTGCACAATATTGTGTTTCTCAAAAGGCTATGGGAATGCCAATCATGACAGGTGACAGATCACAAGTGGGCATCACGATGCAACTTAGTTGTTCTATCTGAATAAGAAAAAAAAAAATTATTCAGGAATATCCAATATGATTAATGAACAGATGCAAGGTGAAAAAAAAAGTGAAGCGAAGATATGAGATTGCCGGCAAACCGCAGATCCATGCACTCTCCCGGCGAAGCTACTCAATGTTTAAGTACAACTAATGAAATTAAAGAGGACGAGTGCAAGGCACGAGAGCGAAGGCGAAAAAGGCAAAAAATCGTACGCCATTCTCCAGGATTTTGTCCACTTATAGTATTAAATTATAATCGCCTTGGTATCGTTCAAGCATTTGCATGAGTCCTCTTTGGAGATTCATAAGAAAACAAGGAGGCGGGTAAGACCGGGACAAGATGAGGACGCTATAGACTACAGGCCCGGGGCGAAATGGGATGTTACGAAATTTTCAGAAAAATGTACACTCGGCAAGAGTGCTGTAAAAATGCATGACAGCATGTCTTCTAAGTCAGGCCGATTATAAAAAATCCAACAACGTTCGGTCGAAACCGAGAGGTGTCCCACTTTGCCCCGAACCGTAATGACTCGTATGCGCGAGATAATTTATGCGAATACAATTTTTGTTTATTCACTAAGCAGTCAATTCGTAGCTCCGTTTCCGTAGTCCCCGTTTTAACCTGGCCTTCCCTACCTGGGTCGCTCAATCAATGTGCTCTTTCGCATACTTGAAATAATGGGATGTGCGGGTTTTTGTATAAAATACGATCAAGATATATCATGGATTTCTCATGAGAAGATGCTTAAGGAAATTATATCGTGGATATAAAAACAATGTCGACGGTCCCTAATACGAACAGCGTAAAACTTACTGGCAATTAGAATCCTAATATTCAACATAGCACTTAAGTCTGTGGCAAAATCTACGTATATTGAAGTGTTTGTTTAAAAATCTTCAATTCGAAGTATTGGAGGAATGGAGTAGCAATCTTTATGGACCTGGTATAATTCAAAAAGACAATCGAAGGATCTATCAGTAATAAGTTACTTGATTTATCAGTAATAAGTACCTCAGAGCAGTAATAAGTTGAATACACAACTTATTACTGCTCCGAGGTACGTAGCTTCCACCATCGATCCTCCAATACAGGGTGCCTAAGTGCTGCCGTTTTATTTTCTAATCGCCACCTCGAGTTCCGCAATTTGTGTTGCACGGGTGCGGTTCGCCACTGTTTTGTAGACCCAGCCAGTACATTTTTTATGACTGATTACTTAATCCGGAAACCGAAAATTATCATATAGTTATGTTTAAGATCCGCGTCAACTTAGATTATTATAAAAATGGTAATTTTACTATATGTGATTCTAATAACATTATACAGATATGTGTATGTAACAAATAAACATATATCGATCGTTAAAAATAATTTCGGCTGATTTTCTTAATAATAATTAATCATCTTCTCATCAGAACGACGAGTATTTTATCACACGGGGTAGGTGCATTCACAAATGGTAATGGCGTACGACAAAACGAATCAGGACGAAAAGAAATATAGAACGAGAGTTAGAGCGAAACCGAGGCAGGCACGGAAGAGCCGACTCACTGGAGTGACAGATCTACTAAGGCGTGAGGTCCTGTGAGGGGTGGTAGGGCGTTCAGTGTCGACGATGGCAGCAGAACTCGGAAAAGTTGTTCCCGTGCCAATTCCAAACTGGCCTACCGTACTTTGCGCGCTCAGTACAGTTCGAGGCGTGGTCGTTGTCGATGCCGAATCCGACTCAAAACTACCTCCCTCCTCTTTATCCTAAGATTTTACGATTAAGCCCTTAATTAGCAATCGTTGTTTCGCCGTGTCGCAAGCATCGTCGATCGGATATCAATCGTTCGTTGCAAGGTTCACCGGCGTGGAACGTTGGCACCTCTGATTTGTAGAGAAAAGTTTTAACTCACGAACAAACTATACTTTAGCCATTTCACCAATTTACTCCATTATGAAATGCGTAGAAATTAAAATGTTTTTTTTTTTTCTCGTCATAAACACAGTTTTCCAAGACCTCGAAGAGATCGAACTGTCAAACAAAAATCTAATAGCAACGACAAAAAGTAGAATATAAAGTGATCGCAGAAATTTAATGACCTGCGTAATGAAAATATTTTCAGTGTTATCGTGAAATATGATATAATATGGTATTAGTTAAAAATGGTTCTCTACAATGATAAGAATGGTGCAACAAGCAGGGAGAGAGATAGAGCGAACTGATTGGATTGTACAGTAGAACGCCGATTAATACCACGGTGCTAGTGACCGCAGAATCTACGGATCAATGTTTTTGTTCTCATGATTTGTTAATTTCATTTTTTTTTTTTTTTTTTTTTTTTTGCGTCTTTGGTTCTCCTCGACATAGAATTCCGTATATAGGTAATGATAGTAATTGTTAATAATAATAGAAAACTATTGCGTTAAAATTTTTAGAAGTACTCAATCTTTTCGGTTTAAAATATCATCAAAAAAGGCGTGTGCAAATATTTCGGGGCCCTCTGGTCTCGGGACAGGATGACCCCTAGCATACGGAAGAGAAGTACGTCCAGCAAGTATTGATAGAAACCATTTTTATTCTCTGCCTTCTCTTGAGAGCGTGTGAAACACTATGGAGTGCGAGAGAGATAGCGTCAGTGGCGCTCTCGTTGGAACGAGAGAGACACGCTGAGAACGTGTTTCACATGCTCTTAAGAAACTTCACGTCTATAGTACTGTCTTCATAGATATTTCCACGTTCTACACACAGTTGATGTCCGAAAGCAGCCAGGCAAAGAAAGGCACGCAGAAAGCAAAAAAAAATGCTATAAGAAAAAAATAGAAACGCCATATTGACTCTGGACTATCAATATATTTTATTTCACTCGGTGGGATAATGACGGTTTTTTCGCATGCTTCGCGTGCGAAAACGCCCATTTTTCCACCTTGTGAAATAAAATATTGTTCGATACTCGTGCGAAAAACGTTTTCTGAACTCGTGTGATTGCAAAAAGTTTTTTCGCACTTGTATCGAAATGTACTATTAATCACCATTGTGACGGTCTCTCAATATACGATACCGTCTCCCTCCCCCCTCCCCCCGAAACCCACAAAAATGCTCGAGTCGGTTTATAAAACAAAACCATAGAAAAGTGGAATATGCAAAATAAAGTCACAATGTGTGCCATCGATTCTTAAGGTGGGGCTAAAGATCAACATAACTGCAAAATATTTTGAATCTATTTTTCTCCGAAACGGTTTTATGAAATTAAAAAAAACGCACTGCGTATTTGATTAACGCAGTGCTCTCCGCAATTCGTTTTTCATTTTATAGAATCGTTTCGGGGAAAAATGAATTCACAATTTTAACTCTGTCTCTCTGGCACTCGTACGTGTTTATCCTCTCCTTAAGTCGATCGAAACTCAACAAGGCTTGTAGTGACGTTCGTATATGATTAAGCATGTGTAGAACGAAGCTGTGTTGAATCCAAAGTGTAGATTCGAAACGTATACAAAGTGGAAAGTAACTTGTTCACGTGTAGAACTGAAATGTGTAACAATGGGGGGAGGAGCGCGAACATAATGGTTTGTTTCATTCCTGCGTCGCAAAGTTTCAATTGAAAGTTAATTTAAGCCCTTCGTCGATTGCAGGTAGTCATGGAGATCGATCTCTTAGTACGTCGCCCCGCACAAAAGTTCAGTAAATTTTAGATTCTCACTGAACAATCGCAGAAAATATATTAGCTGATAGATAATCAGAGATAAAACTTGATAGCATTAAAAAATAATTACATTATCGCCTTTGGTGGTCGCAAGGGTTTCCTGGAGCTTTGGATTAAGTTCCAGCTCGGAGTCTCTGTTGAAGCTCGGACTGCTGAGATCACTGTGACTCGACGAAGTGCTGGCCGGACTCTCAGGCCTCGCTGCCGCGTCATCTACTAGGCCAGGGTACTGCAGGGTGTTCGGTGGATTATAGACATTCTTCGGGTCGACCGATAACGACATTGGCTGCGGTTGGGCTGCTTGAGGACAGTTGTAACCTGGGAAAAATCAAATTTTAATTCGCGATGTTGTTATATATATTGAAGATCTCGTCGAATTTTTTTAGTATTTTACATTGTTTTAAGGGCTTACGGCACAGTAAATGGGTAAAAACGTGCGCATATTTCGTGATTTTTTTCTCGGTAAATATATGCTTTATCGATTTGATTTACTATCGAATAAATCAAATCGATCGAAAAATTAAATAAAAAAAATTGGCATAATGACGGCGATATGAAAAAAAAATTGATTTTTACCCTTTTTTTTTAACTTCGAATCATTTTTTAAAAGGATTTTTGATTATTTGTTTTTGAATATGAAAAGGTCAAGGACTAAAGAATCTGTAGAAGTAAATCGGTAAAAATGTTCATAAAAATACATCAAGCCGTTTTTGAGATATCAGGGTCATCGATTTTGAAAATCACGTTTCGAGAAAAACGCGTTCAAAGTTCGACCGCACCCCTGCTCGAGCATTCCGTCACTTTCCACATAATGGTCTCTAACTTTCGTAATTCGTTGAATTTCGACATAAAAATTTAACCGAATATTCTTGACACTATAAGCTATTAGAAAATAAAAAAAAGAAATTCGAAATTTTACTGTGGTGTAAGCCCTTAATCCTCTGCCAGTTAAACGATTATCCCTCTCCGAAGTCCAAACAAGCGAATGCTTGTTTGGACTTCGGAGTGGATTCTCCCACTGCGACCCATAAATCCGTTTCAATGCGGTTTTGGCCGCTATAACCAGCAGGGCATTAATGAGCATCTATACTCACTCGGTGAAAGATCGGAGGAGACCATTTCGGAAACGAAATCGCTCAACGACGAGTAGGACGAGCTTGTACTGTCGGCCCCCTCGGAGTCGGAGCCGCTCTCGTCGGTCGGCTGATTCTCCAACTCCTCGGCGGATCTGAGTGCATTCGCCAACGAACTGCTGGGATCCCACACCGAGAAGTAAATCGGTTCGAGACTATTGGCGAACCATCGGCCTTTGTCGCCGATCTGAGCCGGATCGAAAACGCCGGTCTGCACTCGAAGGAAAGCCACGTTGTTCGGTGTCAGAGACCATTCGGCGAGAAACTCGACGGCCTGAGTTCTCGCGAATTCTTCCAGAAACGGATTCAACCGTCCGGGTCGCGAGTGAAGAAACGAATTTATTTGAAAAGCGACGACCGGCCTCGGATAAAGTCGAAGCGTTCTCGTGTGCTCGGTAAAGTTAGCCAAGAGGTTTTGGGAATTGAAGAAACGGACCATCGCGACCCTCGTCGCGACGTCCACCGAATCCACATCGTTTCCGTATATGAAGGGATTGAACGGCAGCGCCCCTTGAGCCATTGGTTTTTGGGGCGACTGGGATACACTCATAGATGGTCGACGGGGACTCGAGGCAACCGATTGACCCGGCGAACTCATTGGGCTGTGTTGATGATGACTCCCGTGATCCACGCTCGGTCGGTGTCTCGTTGACGTTACACTGCGAAAACAAAATGTTGGTGTCAATCGTAAGATTTCAAGTACATGATTGTTGAAGACGTGTACGGTATATTTGTCAGGGGAATTTCCGGAGTGAGTTCGGTCGGTCTCCTCGTTTCATTGCCCACTCTTATATAATTGTCATTACAGTAGACGGCCGCATTTTTCCAAACCGCATAATTCCAATCGACCGCGTATCTCCAAAAATTACGACCGCGTAAGTCCAATTCGACCCTTCTCAAGATCCGTACACCTGCTCGGTGAAAAAATAAACGACTCCTGCTCCTTTGCTAGCTGCGAATGAAATCGTCGCTGCTTTAAACACGACAGAGAGGGAACGCGGCGGCAAACTTGATGCAAGAACAAGATCGATGGACTCTTCCTGCTCTACATTTTCTCATATTCGAGCATCGGACATATTCCGTCATTTTACCATAAAAGAGAAGCTATCCCGTGCGTCAGCCTCAAGATGCGCCAATTTTTATTAATGATCAAATTTTTCTTCATATAAAAAGCTTATCTTTTCTAGGAAAAAAACTTATACGCCAGCAATGTGCAAATTACACTTGTACTTCTCTCGAATATCATATTGCATTTAAACGAGTAAACATTGTGAACAGTATCGAGCCATAGGTAGTAAATCAAGGATCCGTTTACATTACGTTAGAAACCTGATTCGATGATCCATGAATGCGGAATAATATGAGAAAAAAACCACAAGACTGAAATTTGACATTTTTTTATTAGAATAAAACCAAATATTATCTTGTTGTCTGAAAGCGGTAATTGCGTTTTACGCAAACAAATTGGTTTTAACAAAAATAGCATTTGTTAACTTTTGCAAAGCAAAAAATCAAATAAATATAAAATGCGTAATTTAAAAAATGGAATTTTTACGGGTATCCCTTAAACGGTATAATGCATTTCATATTCGAATTAAGAATTCAGTTTCAAACTGTGGCTGGAGCTGCGGAATACATGGAATATATTTTTGCACGCTTAACCCCTTCACTGTCAGGGACCTCTATAAGGGCCAAAACGTATAGAGAAATACGTTTCTCTGACAGTAAAGGGGTTAAATTACGGTCATTTTTGTATCTATACGTATTCCCGCGCGCGACGCGTAACGGCCCTCGTAAAGGGAAAGTTGCGTATGGAAAGGGACGGTGGACCTGGACAGGTAGTTGGACATCCAACTTACTCGGTCGTGCCTAATTCGCTTGGTTTCCGAGGTTTGCAAAAACGCTGTCGTCTACTGCATATAATTTCCTACCTTAATGTTGAATGGTGGGAAGACGAACTTTCTCGTCTTGTCGGAGATTGGAGAGAGGGTTGAGGTGATGTACTCGTATTCCGAATCGGAAGTTGACGGGCTTGCGGCACCGACATACTCGCCATTGCCTTTAAAAACGCACAAACATTGTTTCAAACGAATAAAATTTAAAGTTTTACATTTATTCTCGATACTACATCGTGCAACTCGATCTACAGTGAACAAAGAATATTTACACCAGAGCCAGATTGGTCCATCAGTTGCATTGCCTGAGATACCGAAATGGGCAGCGAGAAGAACGAAAATTTGTTTATTAGTAAACGTGCGCGACATTTCTTGGAATGTATTAATGATAATTTTTATGAAAAATGTATTCATGAACACCCTGAAAATTAGAACCTCGATATTGTCTTATTTGCTCAGAGAACGGCTCTCGTAATTTCTTGGCTTTCTCATGGAGGTAGCGAATGAAGAAAAATTATGACGAAGTCAAGTGCGAATGAGAATTTCTAATTTGCAGGGTATTTCACTGTGAGCTCAGAGATTGCCCCGGATTGGAGTGGTCACAGACATTTTTCGCTAATTTCCAAGTCTCATCAAATCCGAACCTCGTAACCGAGGTTCATAAATCCCAAGCGTCGGCACTATTTCACTTGTCAATGCTCTATCAACTTTTAACTTAATTCATCAGGCATTAGCGCGGCAGATAGACGTTTGCTCAAGTTGGTGCCACTTCAGACTTTAAAAAAAGTGTATACAATTCGAAAGTTTTATCAATTCTTCAAAAGTAAATGTTTTAAACCGTTTCACAACGTATTGATCGGAGCTGGGCAAATACACTAAGTACTTAAAGTACTTATAGAAATATCAAGTACTCAGTCAGTACTCGGTACTTAAAACGTCAGAACTCAAGTCCTACCAGTTCTGAGTACTTCGAGTACTTGGTACTTGAATGCATATTTCTAGTACTCAGGACATTTGCCGAGCTCTGGTATTGATAACTTGCTTGCGCATATGTCTTCCACGAAATTAAATGAAGAAAGTATACGATAATTTTTACCTGTCTCAAGTGATTTTTAAGTACCGAACCTTCCGGTTCGGGTAAAGGCGGCAAATTGTCCGTCAGTCCTGTAGGTGGACTGATTTTATTGCTGTCGAGATCAACGAGCCAGATGTCGTCCGGCATTCTAAATTTTTTCTTGTACATCAAAAACGATGCTGGAATACCGATGACGAATGGTGTCGGGGCGAGTAGCAACTGCTCGGCGCAACTCATGCATGTGGGGAGCAACGGAATTGCGGGGAACATGTATTCCAGCGGATAAATCATCGTGACGAATGCCATTACCGACATCGACAGCGCGTTGTAATCTCGGGATTGCAGAACGATCTGAAAGAGGACAATTTTTTTTTATTATTTTTATGACGCAGATTCTCACGACATAGTTATTTCGGCGGTCTGGGCAGTTGTTGATTTGTTCAAAAAATCTTTTGCCATCTTCGCTTAGAATCTCCTCACACGAAATTATAAATATAATTCTCGTCGGTCATGCTTGCAAGAAGTTTTTATTAGCTTCCCATTTTTATTAAATGTCCCAATTTCCTATTTCCCATATTTTCCCCAATTTTTATTCAATGTCTACCTGCCGAAGTGAAAAACAATTACCTTGTGCTCCAAAAGTATGAGAGTGAGAACTTTGAGACACATGTCAACGCCCAAGAGTTCGAGAGGAAGGTGAAGTGGAAAATCCACGAGGGAGAATCTCGTGTGATCGGGCAAGGCGAAACAAAGCGGTTGCATATGCTGGGACAGTATGTCGACCTCGACCCTCGTCTTCTCTGGAACTGGAACTGGCGCGCTCAACAAACGTAGAATCCATGTCTCGATTTCCCTGACGTCATGAAGAATTATTGACGGGGCGCCGTCGAAACCCTGACCAGTCAACACGCTCCACACTGTATCTCTAAAAGTGAATAAGACAAAAAATTAGGTACTTACATATTGTCCACGTATTCGACAACACCAATAACCTGTACATTAAACTCCGCGGAACGTATTAAAGACGATACAGTAGAACCTCGATTAACCGGGAAGCGGATTAACCGTGAGTCTTCGGAGGTTTTTTTTTATGCGCGGGGCGCGGAAAAATTAAACAGGTGATAGACGAAAATCGAAGGAAGTGCAAAATGCAAAGCAAAGTCACTGAGTACTTGAAAAAAAATACTAGTTTACGTACTAATAATGAAAAAAAATATCCAAAGCTTTACATTATAGTTCACACGATTTAACAATTAAGTGCAAGTTGTACAGAATGTCATTGTAACTAGTCAAAATAAAGTTGTATTATTAGCCCTTATCGACTTATATACTTTCGCTGTGTAGTTCGGATTAACCGGGATTTTGATTATCCGAGGACTCTTTGGTCCCGAGCATTCCGGTTAATCGGGGTTCTACTGTATATCCAAGTTATATATCCGAACGATATATGTATGCATCTGAATCGATTAATTCTTCTATAAAATCTAATTAAAAAAAAGGAATTACCTGCTAGTCTGCCTCGAAGCGCCCACTTTCTGGGGTGACGAATTTTCGTTGCAAGCATCGATGATCCGTTTAAGAGCGAAGAGACACTCCCGAAATCTCGTGAAAAATGGATGATGTGAAATGATGCAGAGCGACGTCAGCGAGTGGTTTCGTATCCTCTGATAAACAATTAATTACGAGACATGTCATCGTTCGGTGTGTTGACGAAAGCCTTACGAACTATTGTCGAAGTTTTGACGAAACGGTATACAAACGATCAGTTCACTTGCTCACCTGTCTTCTTCGCGAAGCTCGAGGAGACGGCGAGTGACTTCCGCCGCTCTCGCTATCTCCGCTTGGGGCAGTGATTCCCAATCTCGGCGCACGAGGCACCGCAGGGGTGTCGGAGTCTCTTCTACTGGGGCAGTCTCTTTCAGAATCGCTGGGTCCTATCACACTGCTCCTATAGTCGCTATAAAGGACACCTCCAGATAAGGTTGCATAATTGATACAATAGTGGAACATATCGATAACACGATATAAGAATAAGCCTTCGACTAACACCGGTTTCTTATTTTAAACAGTGCCACATGTATTTCCGATAACTGTGAGTGAACTATGAAATATTTAAATTAAAAAAAAAAAAAAAAAAAAAACACCTCAATCCTTTCCAACGAGAGGTATTGTTCGGCCCAGAAAATACGTCTGGAAAAAAAAGTTAATAACGTAATCGCAATTCATGACTTTCTCGTCGCATATTTAGTTGGGGTGAAGTCGCGGTCGTGAAATTCAAGGCGAAACATGTCGAACGATTTGAACAAAAATTCTTGAATTTCATGTCTGACGCCACCTAAGTTCGAGAGATGGATGAGAGAGATTACAAACACTTCTCGAAGAAATAAAAATGTGAACAAAATCGGGCATAACGAAGGGGCTTAAAAGATTGTTTTTGCATAATTATAATAGCAAAATGTTATTAACCAATTACGGAAAAATAAAAATTGTGCAACAAATTACCCGGTAACCTAATTTTTTTTGTTACGAAAATGATTTGTCAATTTTTCTGAATACGCATGAATTTTTCCGGAATTTTATGTAACGTTTGAAAATTGCGATTTAAAACAAATTTTAACAAAGAAAATCCAATTTTCAAACATTACATAAAATTCTACAAAAAATCGATACGTGTTAAACAAAAGTAACGAATAATATTTATGAGAAAAAAAAAATAGGTTGCCGGGTAATTTGTTACATAATTTATTTCAGTAATTTGTTGATAACACTTTGGAATTATTATTATTATGCACAAACAATCTTTTAATCAACTTCTACAGGCTTCATTTTTTTCAGATTCTTATCAGATTGGAAAGTGTTTGTAATTCTCTGTTATTCCTCTCTCAACCATAGGCGGCATCAGACATGACGCGAGAACTACCTTAAGGGTGTGGCATCGAGACGCTATCGCGTCTCTTGATAACTTTACGAATATTCTAAGGTCAAATTTAAATACATCTCTGGGAAACGCTGTCTCCAACACACCGCGAATGTCAAGTGACCGTGAAAAGGTATACGCGAATAGCCAATGAACCAGAGCTAAATTCGATGGATCTAGGTCACGATCATTCGCGCAACACAATTCCCGAAGGCACTCAAGCCCACGATCATTCGCGCAACACAATTCCCGAAGGCACTCAAGCCCACCTGTCGCACCATTATCGGCCCGACAGGTAGGCCTGAGTGCGAGTTGCCTGTCACCCGATTAATTAGTAGCGAAAAGCCACCGAAGCCCAGAGGGACAAAAACTCGTGCATTGTTTCATCCAACAAGCTAATCAACCAGCTCGAACGAGAAGAACCTTCCTCTTACTTTTGTCCTCTTTTACAATTGAAATTTAACAGAACGTAAAATACTGAAGATTCTACGGGCGACTTCGAGTTAGTACACCTGTTTTTTTCCCCCAAATTTATACACCATTCAACGACAACCCTAGCAACTTGACTAACCGTTCTTTTCTTAAGAGAATAACCGCAGAATAACCGAGAAAATTCCAGTAGTCCCAGGTCAATTTTTTGCTCCGTAGCGATACCCGAAAAAATAACCGTGTTTCAATTTGTGGGCATGCGCGGTTACTGCCACGATAATTTTTTCGATTACCCAAACAAAAAACTACCGTTCGCAAGCACTGGCAGGGTGAGCTCTCGCACGCCCATGCGCAAAAATTGAAATATTGATGCTTGCGGTAATTTTAACGGTATAAAGAGTGGCCTGCAATTACCGTGATTTGTTCTGTTATTTTTACCTTTGCTCAAGCTGCTAGGTATACTCGAGAGATATTGGCAAAAATAAACGATCTCGACAAAGTTCGACCGATAAGTGCACGGGGCAAAGTTTCTGGAAAATATTAATTTTAATCACTTTTACGCGCAGTCGCTAACAGGGGAGCGCAATGGGCCTTCGGGCTAAGTGCACTACACAGCACTGCCCCTTGAACATTATTATTACTGTTATTATTATTATTATTATCTCGTTTACGAGTTACCTTTCGGTATCGTAATTGACGAAGCGCACACACGCATAACAATTTGAAGCAAGAAACATAAGGATCGTCGCTATTTCACCTCGAGAATGCAGAGTCCGAGCTTTTTTCCATACTCTTCCGCCAACTTTCTTTCCGAAGCTTGGGATCGTGCTTGTCCCTCCTGACCCAGACACCTCCGCTTCCAGAGTTGCTCGCTCTTTCGATCGGCCTGTAAAAGTTTACACATATTCCGTATCGTGTCTTTCCTGAAACACAAAGATCAATCGTCACGGTCAAATATTATCAAGATTTTCCAGCGCCGTTGAGAAAAAAAAAAACGTTCGAGCTTTCATATTCGGAAATATGGTCGACACCCTTCGACAACAAAACTGTAGCAAGCACGATATTTTTTTCCAAATATATTCCCAGTCAGACCTACACCTTTGTCGAACTGGACCCGTACAACTGATTTAGTACTCCCGTGGAAAATAAAACTAATAATGAACTTGGAGCTTCTCGCAATTCATAACTATCTATGTTCGTTAATATAAGATTGAATGTAAGTTAATATAAGATTGAATGTAAGTTAATATAAGATTGAATGTAACTTAATATAAGATTGAATGTAAGTTAAATAAGATTGAATGTAAGTTAATATAAGATTGAATGTAAGTTAATATAAGATTGAATGTAAGTTAATATAAGATTGAATGTAAGTTAATATAAGATTGATAAGAATATCAAAACCTAATAATGATCTTGGAGCTTCTCGCAATTCATAATGATCTATATTCGGGCGCTTGGATAATGAATGGTTAAAAAAGAAAAGAGCGATTATTCGATTTCGTGAAAGAGTCAACCAACTGCACAACCTTGAACTTACCCGAATCTTTGTCGGTCAAGGTGAAGGTGAAAGAAGTTGCTTCGCGCAAGGCCGTACGTTTCGGCCCTACACTACTGCAACCCTCCGGCTGGCAGAAATAGACCATGTCCAGAGGTAAGGGAAAATCTTTGTGGTCCTCCACCGGGAACCGGCGCAGAAGCTCTGGCACCTATACGAAAATAAAACACGAAAAATCTTTAACAGTAGGCGGCACACAAAAGTGATAAGTTTCTTTTCAATTGTTTCCAACTGGCGAAACCAGTTGTTCTCTCGCTGTCCATTTATTGTGCCAGAGAAGTTTCCAAGCCAAGGCATTGGCTGTATCTGAGCTATGGAATGAAAGGACTTCTGCATTTGCAATGTACACCCAATGGATCTGAATTAATTTCATATTAAAAAATATCCGCACGAACATTCACATCGGCTCTCAGCAAAAGTTTACGCTTTCGCATAAACTTCCGGTCCCATTGGTTCACAATAAATTATAATCATCAATAACTGATAGTTTAATGCTCCAATTACTATTCCCGTAACCGTTTCACCATCATTGCTTTCACTCGACAACATTATTATCAAGGACAAACGAAGAGTGCGAATATTTGACTTTTATTTCTTAAATTCATTCAACGGCAATTTTAGAGACGATCCATTGTCAAACGATTTAACATTTTATTTGCTATGTGATCAGTGGTGTTTGGTAGGTTTTTGATATTGATAAGTATCAACACGATCATCCACGTCATTTCTCCGCAAAAGTTTACGCTTTCGTATAAACTTCCGATTCCATTGTTTCACAATAAATTATAATAATCAATAACTGATAGTTTAATGCTCCAATTACTATTCCCGTAACCGTTCCACTATCATGGCTTTCACTCGACAACATTATTGTCGAGCCCAAACGAAACGTGAGATTATTTAACCTGTATTTATTAAATGATCGGCATATTGCTGTTCAACGGCAATTTTAGAGAACATGCATTGTCAAAGGATCCAACGTTTCATTTGCCATATGTTCAGTGGTGTTTGGTCAGTCTTCACTCAATTGGATGATTAATCGACCCGGCGTTTAATTCGCCGCGTAAACATTTTAAGCTATTCGTGATAATTAGATTTGAAAATGCAGGCCAATGAAAGCCAACGATGTATGTATACCTGCACAGGCTGCCGGCATCCCGGTGAAGGCCGTGCCCCGACGATGGCCATATAGTCCATCAATCGGGGACACAAAAACTTTTTTTGTATATCCATGCTTCTTTCGGGTGTCTTGTCACCGGTGTCTTACGTCCGCTGGCGACATTTGTTCCGGTATTTCTATGTCCGTAATATTTCGGGATTTGGACATCTCTGCGTCATTACTGTCCCAATAATGTTGTTCAGCCTTAAACAAAGAAAAAAATGAACGACGATCATTATTCCCGTGCAATGTTGTAAGACATCCATTATTTATTTAGTTCATAAGTTAAGAACAAATACGGTCTCTCAAAACAGACCGAGAGCGGTGGATGCGCGGTTGGCGCACGGTTCTGGTGGTTCCCCAAGTCAAGCTGATTCGTTCGCGGTCGGTACTTGGATGGGTGACCGCTTAGCCGTGCGCTAGCTGGCTCATCCACCGTTCAGCGGGAGGCGCTTTCTTCTGAGACTTTGGGGTTTCTGAACTTTACACAAGGACAAAAATACCGGTGGATCAGTAGAATATGGCCGTCTGTACCGGCACGGGTTTTCCGTAATTTCCCCGTGTCCCCGGTAAATGCGGTAAAGTGTACCCTGCTCAGAGAATCCCATTGAACTCCATAGAACCCGATAGAATCCATTCAATTGGTCCGATTGACCGATAGCCCATTTATCGGAATGAATGGTGTTTTTTGTCCATCGAATCGGTTCCAATGAGATTTTCTAAGCAGGGTAGCTAAGTCGGCTACGGGCGCACTGGAAGTAACGTAGTTTAGCTGAGTGCGGGTAGGAACTGCTAGGGGGGAATCGGGATGGGATTCCGTATATACGGTGGAAATGTAAAAAAAAAGTACAGTCCCTCAAATGTATACAGACGAAGTGCCAACAGAGTTAACAAACGTAGTGCAACTTTCGCTACGCTATTTTTGCACCCCCAAATTGGTTGAATGTGAGAAGCTGTAAACACTTCAGTTAATTACAATATGCAACGATTATAGATCCATCGGAGTTTTAGGTCACATTACCGGTACAGGGAAAATTATAGAGAAGTCACTCAGTCCGGTATTTTGCTATAGAACTCTGTACGCTCATTCGGCTACTTGTCTTTGTGGGACAAAATAAAAAGAGTAAAAAAAAAATTCACTTTTAAACGTGTATTTCCGTTTTTCACTCTGAAACTTCGTAGTACGATTTCTTTACTGCAAGACGTCGGGGGTGTCAGAAGAATTCTTTAGGTTTCCCAGAATCCATAAGAAAGAATTTAAAACCCACATTCTACTACTTTTCTTGTGGTTTTTATGTTGTTACCAGACATTTCAATTATTCGCCACTCTTCCACCTGTTAACATCGCAAACGTTACAGGCACGTGACGCAGGTACAGTGAGTATAAATGACGCAGGTACAGTGAGTATAAATGACGATCGTTACGTATCGTCATTTATAGAGCTTTTCTATCAACCCACTCCCTGGCTCTGGCATAAGAATGCGTTATGCGAATGTAGCCCCATAGTTCCATTCCAGTACGGTTTCGTCCGACGCGACTCATGAAAGGTCGAGTCTAGAATTGTCTTGCAATCTCGTGGGGATTTTATATTTACCGATTCAAAGTCGAGATTCCCGGCCGAATGACTTCAATCAGGTCAACGCAGCTTCTACACTATTTATAATCTGAACACCGATTAATGAAATTACTCCATAGGCGTCTTTACCAAGTTAAGTTAATAATGTGTGCGTAATAAAGGTCAATTCTAGAATTGTCTTCCAATCTCGTGGAGCTTATAGATTTATTTCAGAACACCGATTAATTAAATTACTCCGTATGCGTCTTTACCGAGTTCAGTTAATAATGTGCGGCTAATGAAATTAAAGTTCTAGAATAGTCTTCCAATCTTGTGAAGCTTGTGGATTTATCGATTGGAGTTCGAGACTCCCGGCCGGATAAAGGTGGTCAGATCGGTCTACACTATTTGCAATATGAACGCCGATTTATTAAATTACTCCGTATGCGTCTTTACCTTGCTTAATTGATAATGTGTGGGTAATGAGTGTTTAAGCTATGAGGGTTTAACTAACGGGCGCTGCGTAATTGGTGGACATAGCAGGCATACCAATTATCCGCCTCTCTCCCACTTTTTTTAAATTCGTTATTATTTAACGTCGCATCAACTGTTATGGTTATTGGCGACGGGACATACTATTTTTCCTTCAGTGGGAACCGTAGCACTTTGAGGGTTACTCAATATGAGTGAACGTTAAGGGGCTGCTGGAGCTGTTTTTTTCTCCTTTTTTAACTTGCTGTACCTGTTTTACCGACGGACCTAGACAATTTTTCAGTTGCGACTTAACATTGTTAATATGCTACACATATGCGTCGAATCATGCAGGATTATGACATTGACATAAACGCTTCGGTGTGCGGTCGAATTTTGATTGAAAACTTACAAGGAATTAAGAAAATCGAATATTATAGTTTGCGGAAGTGCGTGAACGTAGTGTCACGATTGACGCACAGGTGGCTGTGTATCGTGCCCTACGCGACATTTGTCCCGTGTTCATCGGCTCTGATCACCCGTCACAAGTCGACAGACTAAATGATCGCAGTTTACACTATGCGTGACTATCTTTTGAGTGAGCAACTTTCCGTCTATATCGGCTATCGCACGATAGATGCCAGTAGCTACGTCGCGTCACAATATCTTTCTGCCAGCAAGACTACGGCACCGGGATTCGAACCCGAGACCTCCAGATACTTTGTATTTGAGGCTAGTACTCTAATCACGAGACCAAAGTGATCGGTCTCTCTCCCACTTGTTAACATTGAAAATGTGACAGACACATGACGTAGGGGGGGGGGGGGGGGCAAAATGGCACACCGGGGCAAAACGGGATGATGGGACAAAACGCAATTCTCCAATAACTTTGAGATGGTGGCGATGGTGGTACGTGGGGCGAAACGGGTTTAAAAATCTGGATGTATCGTTGGGACAAAATGGGGCATCCAAAAATGATTGAAAAATTGACTTTTGCCCTCACAGTCCCGTTTTGCCCCGCTGTGCCATTTTGCCCCGGTCTCCCCCTAGGTACAGTGACGGCATATTCCACCGTTACGTATCGTTATCTATCAGGCTTTTCCAACAACTCACTCCCCGACTCTCGTATAACAACAATGCATTAGCGTCATTGTTCCTCCCATAGTTCCAGTCCCGCACAGTTTCGTGCGGTGCGACTCGTGAAACGTCAACTCTGGAACTGTCCTCCAATCTCGTGGAACTTTTAGATTTACCGATTCGAGGTCGAGTCGCCCTGCCGGATAACGGCTGTCCGGTCGGCGCAGCTTCTGCACAATTTACAATGCGAGCACCGATTCATTAAATTACTCCTTAGGCGTCTTCACCCAGTTTAATTAATAATGGGCGGGTAACGAATGCTTAAGCTACGAGGGATCAAGTGGGTGGGCACAGCTCGTTCTCTGGCTCCGATAACTCTTCCAGCAATAACCAGCAATATCTTCCAGCGGTGCGACTCGTGAAAGGTCAACCCTGGAACTGTCCTCCAATCTCGTGGAACTTTTAGATTTAGGGGAGAGCGGGGCAAAATGGCACAGCGGGGCAAAACGGGATAATGAGGACAAAACGCAATTTTCCAATAACTATCGGATGGTAGCGATGGTAGTCCGTGGGGCGAAACGGGCTTGACAATCCGGATGTATCGTTGGGACAAAATGGGGCTCACAAAAATTATTGGAAAATTGAGTTTTGCCCTCACCGTCCCGTTTTGCCCCGCTGTGCCATTTTGCCCCGGTCTCCCCTACCGATTCGAGGTCGAGTCGCCCTGCCGGATAACGGCTGTCCGGTCGGCGCAGCTTCTGCACAATTTACAATGTGAGCACCGATTCATTAAATTACCCCTTAGGCGTCTTTACCCAGTTTAATTAATAATGTGCGGGTAACGAATGCTTAAGCTATGAGGGATCAAGTGGGTGGGCACAGCTGGTTCTCTGGCTCCGATAACTCTTTCAGCAATAACCAGCAATATTTTTCAGCGGTGCGACTCGTGAAAGGTCAACTCTGAAACTGTCCTCCAATCTCGTGGAACTTTTAGATTTACCGATTCGAGGTCGAGTCGCCCTGCCGGATAACGGCTGTCTGGACAATTTACAATGCGAACACCGATTAATTAAATTACTCCTTAGGCGTCTTTACCCAGTTTAATTAATAATGTGCGGGTAACGAATGCTTAAGCTATGAGGGATTAAGTGGGTGGGCACAGCTGGTTCTCTGGCTCCGATAACTCTTCCAGCAATATCGAGCGCGAGCAAAACGGCCCTAAGACGCCGTGACCTCATTGTATAAGATCTAATTACAAGGTAGAATGTCGGAACCATTGAAGGCACTAGCGCACCGTTATTGTTCCCGTTGAAAATTAATCACACCATTGAGTTCAATTATTGGAAACACAATTCAATAGTGTGTTATTATGATAATAACACTGTTACAACCGAACGGAGTCAACAAAACGCGCATTCGGTTGTGGGGGGGGGGGGGGGGGGGGGCGGATATTATATAATTACAATAACGACGATTTATCTCAAGTACGAACTGCCGAACGTCTGCTCTCTTCGGAAGTCCGACGAAGACTCCCGTCATCCCGTCAATCGATAATCTCTACGTTTTTCATTCATCATACCGAGTTATTCCAGTCTTCTATTTACTATCGTGTGTCTCGGTCAATCCTCATCTCGATATTCGTTGCAATAACTTTTATTTCACATGCTTTATGCACGAATTTCAGGAAACCCGTGCACGAAGTGGTTCGATTGAGTGCCAGCCTGTCGAATCTATTTGTAGAACTTGGCCCGGACCGGAACCGGCGCATGCGCGGCTTACGAAGCCCTTGGCCCTCATGATTGTAACGTGCATTTATTCTTGTTTTATTTCGTGAAAATATTCAAACCTTATTAGGGATCATTGATCAGCAATTTATTCGTCAGCGTGTTAGGGAAATTGGCTGTGTTTAAAAAAGATACGCACAATTGTGAACCTCGAAGTGTATATAATATTAAACGTCGTCATTCAACGCAGGAAGCTTTAGTTCGATTGATGAAGGTACATGAGGACGAGGCACTTCTATACATTCTGTACCGAAACTGGGCCAAGGATTCTCTCGTAGATCTATCGGCATCCAATGAGATTTCATGAATATTAACATATAGTCTGGTCCACCGTTTTGATCGTGGCCGGAATGCTGAACTTATCGAATATATACGTCCATCGGGACCGGAGCTACAGCAGAGCGCATGCGCTTCACAGAAGTCCTTGGCCGCCGTTGTAACGCACATATTTGCTCGCATGCTTTATACTGCTAGCGAATAATGACTGCTTTTTCTGCCGCAGTGCATTTTCCGTTGTGGTGGCAATTGTCAAGTGGCGATGTTCCATTATGCCTCTGCCTCGCCACTGGGGGAATTTAACACGGGCCTTTTTCGTCTCCGTCCATATCCCTCCTCCGCCACTTAATGCTTCCATTACACCAATCATTAATTCCTGGGTGGGTTTCTATGACAGAGACTGCACATCGTAATGGCTTCGGTTACGGGCATTCATTTGCTTGCATATGAAAAAAAAATGTTTTACCTCCGGTCCAATGCGAATAGCCGGTATAGATATAGGCGAAATGAACCCCGAAAAAGTCGAGACGACGACAACCGAACAGGAAAAGTCTACACCGTGATAGTGAGCACGCAACATCTTACGACCAGTCAACTCTACCGGCGCTTTAAAGTGTTTCCGGTATTACGTAACTTCGGGTAAAAAAAATTAGATTCTCATACCGAAAGTGTCCTATTTCCGGTATAGACGTCACTTCCAGTCGAAAACCGAGATTTTTCAAAGCGGAAGTAACGTATAGCCAGCCAGGGGAGCCTGAAGTATGCGTTAGACAAAGTCTTTTTGACTGCCTGATTCTGGGTAAGTAATATTACGTGGTAGCCGTTTTTTCCCCGGAAAAAATTGCCTGACTTTTCCCTGACTTTTCACTGACCAAACTTCTAACGACCTCTATTTAAAAAAAAAATTAATGATGGAAATGAAAACGCCTAATTATTGAATGAATATTTAATTCTATTTTTTTTTTCAAAATGTTCCCAATATCTTTTTTAAGGCTCCCTTTTATGTACTTCTTGATTATTTATAGAAGGTTCAGCCACAATTTACTTTTTCCCTGACCAATCTTGAAATTCCCTGACTTTTCCCTGATTTCCTGACCAAGATTTTTTCCCCTGGCTTTCCCCTGACCACGGCCACCATGTGTTAGGAGATACGGCAGTGTCTCGACGCTAAGTTAAAAAAATATATCGAGATATTCAAGAATACAATTGGGGAGACGGAAAACACAAGCCTTAAACCTTTGCGTCAAGGTGGGGTCATAGACGATCCCACCTTTTTTCGCTCAGTTTTCAATTTCTCAAACTAATTTCTTCACACGAAATACCGAGATTTTGTGTTTACAGTGTTAAAATGTATGGTTCAAAGGGTCAAAGCCGATCGTTTTTCCTTAGCGTGTCACTATAATGTAGACTTTTCATTATCTAAAATCATAGAGAAAAAAATCGACTATTCGTTATGTGCGTGACTTACACAGAGGTTCCAGTGTATTGCCGTGTACATGCATTCTATCAGCGCCGTCTAGCGGCCAGCTCCGACCCAACTTGCACGCCCGGCTCTTTGCACGTATACGCAGTACACACGCGTCCGGTGAGCTTGTGTACACTGATAAAAAAATACGGTTCAATCAACTAAAATTCGGGCAGGGACGTTCAACTAAATATTTTGTTGGTACAGCAAAAAAATTGGTTAGTTCAACAATTTTTTGGGTGATTTCACAAAAATATTTTTGAGTCATTCAAATATTTTGTTCGACCAACTAAATATTTATTTGAACGTCCCTGCCCGAATCTTAGTTGATTCAACTGAACTTTTTTATCAGTGTAGGTCGTGCACATGGCGAATAGAAGTTGAGGCTCCGAGGTCGACCGAAGAACAACCTACTTCAGTGATTGTAGGTCGAAAGTACTCAACGGTGACTACTGATCGATCAATTAACGTTTGCTGCGGCTACTCACACATTTCGGACAATGTCATCGACGCACGCCGGTACAAGTATTGGCTGGACGCTGGTTATTCGCTGTGGTCAGACTGGCTTCACCACCCTGTGGACGCAGTCGAATTTAACAAGAAGAAGCACTATATGATCGTTCGTACAACGCCAGAAGGTTGACTGCTATGCTTATACATAGTCCATGTGTCTTTATTCGCAAATAGACATGCGACGGCACGGGCTCTACTCGGTGCTAGCACGGGAACGCGCGTCGTGCCGGCACAATGCAGACATGTACGTCCGCATGTGACGATATTGTGACGGCACGGCATTTTTATACCAAAAGCTGCTTGCACAGTTCGAGCTTGGCGCGGAGCTCCACCATCTTGACGTGAAGCTCCACAGTGAGCTGGAACTGTGCAAGCAGGCTTTGGTATCAAAACGCCGTGCCGTCACAATATCGTCACACGCGGACGTACTTGACGGCATTGTGCCGGCACGGCGTGACGAACGCACGGCACGTTTTTTTATCTGGGTTACTTCAAACCAACGATATCTGCCTTTGTGAAGACATTTTTAAAAAGGCAAAAATCTATTTGACAAAAATGTACTTTATAATCGGATAAAAGATTGTCGGCGGGAAACGCGCCACTCAATGTAAATCATGTACCATGAGATAGACGCGAGCGTGATGGAATATTGTCGATTCAAGTGTAAGGGCTCCAATACAAAGGGTTTACATTATTTATGTTTCGCATCAAAAGCTATCAAGCCCTGACAGAATGAACTCATGAAATATTCCATCGAGTCAGCAACAACGCGATGATGAAAAAGGTCGCGACCATTTGTAACATCTCGGCGTATTTAATATGGTTTGCTTACTGAAAAAAACACGCAAAAGTACGACCAGCAAAAAATGTTGTGATCCGATTACAACCAACAGCTTATGCACAAGTTTACTACGACCACACACCTTATACATAGACGCATGTATGATAAGATAGACACGAGCGGGATGGAATATTATCGATTCAAGTGTAAGGGCTCCAATACAAAGGGTTTTAATTATTTATGTTTCGCATAAAAAGCTATCAGCCCTGACGGAACAAACTTATGAAATGCCGTGATGAAAACGGTCGCAATAATTTATAACATCTCGGCCTATATAATATGGTTTCCTGCAAAAAAATGTCGTCGTCCGATTGCAATCGCCACCGGACGCAGAAGTTGACTACGACCACAAATCTTATATACATAGGCCTATGTTTCATAAGATAGATAAGAGGGGGATGGAATATTATCGATTCAAGGTGTAAGGTCTTCGATTCAAAGGGTTTAAATTCTTTACGTTTCGCATGAAAAAGCTGTCAGCCCTGACGGAATAAACTTATGAAATATTCCACTGAGCCACCAACAAAGCCATGACGAAAACGTTCACAACAATTTATAACATCTTGGCGTATTTTATATGGTTTCCTTACTGAAAAAAATCGCGAAAGTAGAAGTACTAAAAAAAAAAAAATGGTGTTGTCCGATTACAACGGCCAGCGGATGCACAAGTTGACTACGACCACACGCCTTACACGTCGACGTATGCATCACGAGAGAGACGCGAGCGGGATGCAATATTATCGATTCAAGTGTAAGGGCATCCGGTACAAAGGTTTTAATGCATTTATGCATCGCACTAAAAGCCACCAGCCCTGACGGAATAACCTTATTAAATACTCCATCGAACCACCACCAACGCCTTGATGAAAACGGTTGACACAATGTATAACATCTCGGCGTATTTAATATGGCTTCCTTACGCAAATTATTTTATCCGTTATAATCTTCTGATAAAGGCAAATTATATTGAACAAAAAAAAAAAAAACAAAAAAAAATTGTTCCTAAACGAATAGTCATACAACGTTCTATATTTTTTATATGTACTTTTCCGTCCACAATCTAAAGCCAGACCGCAGATTTATTTCCATCCGATGTCTTAAACGATGTAAAGTCGCTCCGGCCTGTTCGGAATACCGCAAAGTATCGCCTCGCGGACTAAGTATATCTATATAGTAAATACGTGCAGAAACAAGAAACTGTGTATCGTAAGCGGATTGAAATGGCTTTCCGGAAATACATAGTAGTATATAAAATAATACGAGCGCTACCTCTACATCGCATCTTGATTATACAATGTGCCAGCCGTAGAAAAACATTTGCCGGAAGGAGCGAGCAGTCGCCGAGTAAGGTGCATCCCGATATAAAAATTGATACACCGCCTTCACTGAGAAATTTAATTTAAAAAAATACTTACTCCTGTTCTCGGGAGGACATGCTGGCCTCGCGAGCCAACAGTCAGGCGCGCAGATCGAGCGCAGTTTGGGACGATGGAATAAAGTTTTCGACCGCCGTTATTCCGTGAAGAGCTCTGCCCGGCGGATCCTCGTTCATGGATAAAATCTTGGTAGTTTCGAGACGACTTGACCGCCGATTAACGATACCAACCGATACAATCGAGCGTCTTTAAAGGTAGTCGTTAACGAGGTGCTCTGGTGTTGTGAGCTTCGATCGGATTCATTTGTTGTTGGTACGATGCTCGGAGATATTTCATATTGTCTCTTCCCGAACGAGATCCTTCTCTGACATGCTGTCTATGACTGGTAAATACGCCCTCGTGTTCGTCGTCGCCGTCAGGTTCACGTTATCGTCGAGAACAAGTCCGCGGCGTCACCTTAAACGTCTACGAGGCACGATCAGAGTGTCACGTACGGTAAGTGCCGGAATAATACTACAAACTACACGTATACGGGCAGTTAGCAGATCGAGCTGCACGCACGCGCTCGAACCCACGCGAAAACGGACGACGCGGCTTCCCCCTCCCGAGGGGCTCGCACCACTGAGCAGCGTTGCCCGCTCGTCGTTACGACGTCGATAAGAGGAACCGCTGTGGCCTCGTTGTTTCGTGGCAGGCAGTCGGGGAGGCTCTCGCGTCTCACGTTCGATCAATAACGCGGAGCCAGAGCCGGCGGTGGAAAAACGTGCGCGGGGGAGTCCCCCGGTTGAGCGCCGTCCGGCAGTCGATGCCGGGGCGAAGGTAGGGGTTCCCAGTCATGATATACGTAACCCCAGTCTGTCCGGGTCCCCGAAGGATTTGCCGCCCCGGAATTCGGATGAACCGATAAAGGGATATCGAGGTCACCGACGGCGACATTGTGGAGGAGTCACTATGCTTGCGGCTGGAACCATATCTATATATATTTTGTGCCATGTGATTCAGCTTTTGGAAGCTTACGATGTTGGATACTTTGAACTTGAAATATTCTAGCGACCAACGAACACTATTCTAGAGACAACTATATTCTAGAGATAAAACATTTGGAAGACGAGTTTATTGTTCAAAACTTTTCGTATGCAACGAAACATGTCCAAGCGTTTAAAAAAAAAAAAACAAGACAAAACAATTCGAGGGTCCGCCGGTTATCGGTTATGTACGATTCACGTTATTCTCTACGTATCGATTATTTGTGTCGGCCAATTTTTTGCGAATTTACGATTCACAACTGTCATTTGGTGTAACGCGTGTATTCAACGTTCATTTTTGGACAGCCCTAACATTAGACCGACAGATATATTTAATCGGCCTCTTGGATAATTCTCTATAGAAAGTTGCATGAGAAAACGATTTGATGCCAGCATTAATCCTTTGCTCGAGGGTATTTGCAGTGTCGAATTTATGCAACAAAGGGACAGTGTGGAATGCTAATTACAACTTGATTACTCGAGTAAGGGAAGCCGTAGGAAACTATAAAATTTATATATAGGAACATCTGACATTGTCGTAATCCTTCCGTTCCAATCATACTTTGTCCTTGAAAACCTCGCGAATGACGAAACAATTTGTATAGTGCGCGTCACTGGAACTGTTCACACATGTCAATGCCGTTTTGGGCAATAGTCACAATAAAATAATCAATGTCACGGGTACATCCAGAAATAGTCCAAATTATTATACAATCGTGTGTACCGATGGTTCAACGGTAGCAATACATATAGACTATTCTGGTATACAGAGCTTATATGGCGTTATGAAATAGCGTTATGAAATAAGTTATACAGTCACCGAGTGATGTAAAGTATTATTCTTGTAGTCGCAGGAAATCGGTGTTTAATTCATCTCTCTTCAAGGGCATGTGATACATACGTTTAGATGCTCCGATGGTAACAAATCGCTTTCCCTATATTTTCTCCGCGATGGTTAATGCTTCGACCAAAATCAAATTAGGTTTTTGTAGGCAATAGATATAAGTATGAAACCCTAATTTGCTTTTGCTCGTCGTATCAATCGTTTTGGAGAAAATATGGAAGGCGATTGGTTACCGACTGAGTCTGTACGACATGCCCTTAAGGTGATATGAAATACCGTCGCCGGTAACAAAAACTGTACTACATACCGTTTTGAGACCGCAGTTCGCCCACGAAAAAGT
Source organism: Exephanes ischioxanthus (assembly GCA_958510785.1). Lineage (NCBI taxonomy): Eukaryota > Metazoa > Arthropoda > Insecta > Hymenoptera > Ichneumonidae > Exephanes > Exephanes ischioxanthus. Next base: position 8,862,225 of record OY294025.1, read on the forward strand.
TTCGTTTTTCGGGTGTTTTCAACGTGCGGCGCATCGTCGATTGCGGCCTCTTCCATGCAACCGTTAGCACACGAGAAGAAGAATATGTGCAGTTTTTGTTACCGACCGAGTACCGGTTGGGCGGGAGAACGTTGCGTCGCTAACCTAAGTGTCGATCAGCGCACAGATCGCTCTTTCATTCCAATGTTATCTTTATGTTTTGCTACACTGTATCGGATATCACTACTTTGCCAGCTCAACTGCAGTCGTCATATTTAAGGCTCACGTCGGTTCTACAAACATTCGACAGTCACTAACAGACGTTCGTTAAGTGCGTTTCGTTCAGTCCTTGATTGTTGAAAAAAAATTGATCATTCTTTTAATTCCATGTTTTTCATGATTTATAGTTGAGATAATGATAAATTGAAACACACATTTCCATAACATTGGGCGACGAACTTAAAGAAGGTAAGGACGAGATACACAAAGAAAAAAATCATGGTCGGTGCACTGATATGTGCTATACGTTAGATGATATACAATCAACTTTGAATGAAATATCAAGCCACACCCTTGTAATCTTAAATGGGCTGATTCAAGTTCATTTATTATTACTTAGATTCTAAATGAAAAAGCACCGTCAGGGCGACTAGCTTTTTCACAAAAAAAAAACCCTGAAGCAAGAAGTTATTGGACAACGTAAGACAGAAATTATTCAGCAAATAGTTATCGATATGTAAGTATTACATATAAAAATTGAAAATTGAATAAAAATATAGGTCTAAGATGTTATATAAATTTTATAAAACGGAAGATATATGAAGTTTGCATAAAGTATAGTCTTTAAAGGCATAGTCGCCGTACAGAATAGGCGTAGCACGATTTCGTGTTGCCTGTAAAGAATTAAATCTCAGTCGGTTTATTTTATGATTCAAATTGTTGCACTCCCCAATATTAGCAACTCCCAGACTGAGGCTTGCGTGCGGTTGCAGAGATTCGTCGGATCTCCAGTCATCAAATTTTATCTAGTCGATCAGCTTACGCTACGAGTTCTTTTGTTGTTTATCTACTGCAACGGCTTTTTTTTGTCCAGCGCATACAATTTCAAGTTTCGAAACAGTTTCAATGTTGTGCAAAATCAAAAATATATAACGCAGTAGACTTTGACATGTTAAATTGGTTAATATTGACAAAAACAAAATGAAGATATAAAAAAAATATATATATCCTCAAGAAAAATATTATAATGCAAAGAATGCAAATGTTCACATACAGGAAACTGTTTTACCTTTGGAGGATTGAAACTTAACGTCGCCTTAGTTTATGTGCATTTAAATATTTTACATACAATAAAATCATAATCTTCCATAATTCGTATGGCTATGAAGTCCAGACTCATTGAATCTATAATAGAAGCAACAGTTGTTCGACAATATGAAAAGTTTAACAATTTGTCTGCAACCTCATAGCCTGGTACATCGAAGCGTAATTGTAATCTTCTTCTTCTTCTTCTTCTTTTCCACACTTTGGCCAAGACCCTCAGAAGTAGAGGGCGTTCGACCTGGCCACTGGGAGAACCGTGCCGGCGAACGCTCGGAATTGTAAGCTTGATATACATTTTTACAAATACTTCCAGGGATCGTCCGGAAGACGAATGGCACGACGAAAATCTGCTCAAGTTAATCAAAGAAACGAACGATCTCTTCGTTACCGATGAGTTTGCATCGAATTTCAAGGAGAAGATCGATTACCCGAAGTTTTGCCCGCACTACCTGATGAAGAAGATGGCGGCGATAGAGCGCGATACCGGCGTCTGCGCTCGAGACGCGCGTTTCCTCGTGAAGTTCTATCTTCATTCAACGTCGGCCACTCGTTTCAGCGTGACCAGCGAGGGCTACGAGGAGTCGCAGAGACTCATGAAAAAATATCGCGTCGAGAAAAAAGCTCAAGGCGACAATATAACGCTGCACAGAATCGCGGCGGCTTTTCCGATAATCGGTGTGAGCTTGCTTCGCCAGTTTAAGATCGACAGAAAACTGTCCACCGCTATGCTGAAAGTCAAAGATGCCGGTGACTTTCCATGGTGCATGAGAACGCAGATGTGCCTCAGTCTCGCTCCAATCGAACCAGAATACATAAACGATCCGGAATATCAAACCGTAATCTTCGCCATTGTCGTTTTCATGTATTACGAAAATAAGGTCGTGAACGGACAGAGGAAGGTTGTTTCGCCTACCGAAACATTCGAGAAAGTCTTGAACATCGCTCATGCCGTTTACAGCGATTCGCGTATCGACGCGGACAAAAAGAAACACGCGTGGAACCACGTGATGTTCGATTACACAGCGGAGAAATCGTCCGTAAACGGACTTTTGAATTCTTTTCGATCGGAGATTCCAATGGCCGAGGCTGCTTTCAAGCATCGTTTCGAGTTCATTGATAAGCACAAGTACAAGAAGGTGTACAAGCGCGGAAGCCAAGGCCCTTCAAATGCCACAAACTGATTACCTTTTGTACTCGGTAATACGAGTTTGGAACAAATCCATTCGCCTCTGTCGTGATTAATGGCAGCGCATTATCGTATCGTCGTTGAGACAAAAAAAAAAATCTGTACGCGATTAAAACATTCATAGATGTTACGTACACGGAAGCTATATTTACAAAAAGTATTGTCCAACGAATGATTCGCAGTTTTCATACATTAATGTTAAATTCTTCCCATATAAGGATATATGATAAAGTTTCTTTCGTTTAATGCCACGTCAATTATAAAACATATATCTCGAGATTTACTAGGGACTGTATGATTTCATCAATTCTTTGTTAAAGATATTTTATTTCAACGTATCCAATTCAGTAAGTATATCTCGAAGGTATATGTCCTCTCTGTTGTATAACTTGACAATAAAGATCGATTATTGTACCAAAAATTGTCGACACACGTTTCTCGAAGACTATCCTCGCATTTCTTTAGACATTGGGCACACATAACCGATAAACAACACGATTTTTTATTTTTATTTCAACCGTTCAGCGTATTTATCTTGACAAACTAGCGGACGTTTTAGTAACGATCTGTTTAATTTATTACCATTGACATGAACTAGTTCCGGTATCAAAATACGGTTCATATAAACGTTTATAACAATCCTTTATACCGAATTTGAGAGCATTACCGAAAGGTTTTAACGGCGCGCGAGCATTCAACATACGACAAGCAAAATAAGTCAAATATTCAAATATCAACCTTTAATTGTGACCCTGGTCATTTATCTTAAATAATATAACATAAAACAAAAAGACGTATAACTCGGACATGCCAAATTACGAATAAATACAAATTATAAATCGCAAAGGATATCGGTACAGTAAAGTGATGAAGTAACAAATAATTTGATGTTTTTAGTTACACTCCAACACATTGAAATACATAAACCTAATTACACAATAACGGGCGCGAAAAGTATCAAACTACATATTTACCGACGCCGTTTAATTGTATCCCTCGAATCAACTCGGATCCATGAGTTTTATAAAACTTCAGGGTTTTTGTAATAATATTGTATTCAAACTAAACACACAGTGGCGTTTGTAACAATTTAAAGCGCCCCTTTAAATATAACCCTACCGGTCACAGCTGACTTTAATTTGTCTTTTCTTTAGTTACTTGGTCACTGGACAAAAATATAGTTATCTATAACGACCGAAAAAAGTATCGAACTACATATTTACCGACGGCGTTTAGTTCTACCCCTCGAATCAAATCGATTCCATGAGTTTCATACAATTCCACTGTTTTTGCAATCGAGTTGTCTTCAAACTATACACACATTCGCGTTTATAACAATTTAAGCCGCCCCGTTAAGTATAACCCTACCAGTTACAACTGAGTTCAATTTGTCTTTTCATTTTTCCACTTAGTCACTCGACAAAAATATACGTATCTATAAATTTGTTTACATATTAATGTTACGTCGCGGTATTTTGACACGCGTTAATGGTAAATTGTCTAGGATTATAGTGTAAATTCGCGGTTGCACTCGATCGAAGAATTTTTGCACCTGTGCCGAAAACTCTTCCATAACCGAACAATCGTGTATAGTCGAGCGATCTGACTGACAGACCAACCGAATATAAATTTCCAATTCAACAGTCGGACCATATATATATGTATGTATATACACATATAACATCACGCGATCCACCGCGCATGGTTTTATTGATAAAAAATCGGCTAAAAGATCGTAGTGCAAAGATCAATAAGTAATAACCTGCAACAAAATATCGGGACTGTAGTATAATACAAAAGACTCGTGTAGCAGCTTGTTAAGGATTCGCCCCCTCCAACGTTTCATAAGCACACCCCACATAGCAATTGGAAGACAACAAAAATTATAGACTTTTTAGACGTGCTCTGAATTCATTTGTATATGAACTCAGAATGTCCTCTGAAAGGTATCGAATGCGTCGATTTCGGACCACTGGTAGTGCTCTCAAACATCTGAACTTAATAAGTATTTTTGTGGACTCTCTGTATACGTATTGTCCCATATAATATTAATCCAGAATATTAATACAATATTGATCCAGACTATTAATACGATATTGATCCAGAATATTAATACAATATTGATCCAGAATATTAATACAATATTGATCCAGAATATTAATACAATATTGATCCAGAATATTAATACAATATTAATCCAGAATATGAATACAATATTGATCCAGACTATTAATACAATATTGATCCAGAATATTAATACAATATTGATCCAGAATATTAATACAATATTGATCCAGAATATTAATACAATATTGATCCAGAATATTAATACAATATTGATCCAGAATATTAATACAATATTGATCCAGACTATTAATACAATATTGATCCAGAATATTAATCCAATAAGGATCCAGAATATTAATACAATAAGGATCCAGAATATTAATACAATATTGATCCAGAATATTATTGTACGGCGGAGTACGTGTATAAAGAGTTCTCGAAAAGCCTTAATCAAGTTCACATGTTTGAGATGACTACCCGTGATTCGAAATCGACGCATTCGATATCTTTCAGATGGCATTCAGAGTTCATATCGAAATAAATTCAGAACACATTTAAGAAGTTCACCGTTTTTTACGATCCATTCACAACGTATATATGTCATCCAATTGTTATGTGAGACGCTTTTCGAGCCAGCGTTACTTTAACTCTATCGTGTTAGACCTGCTGTTAAAAATATTACGAATTTTTAGCCTTTTTCACATTTCTCTTACAATAAAAAAAAAATAACTAGCGGGACAGCGTGTGTACTCAGATCCATGTATAAACACCTCGACACTTGCGGGCTTCGCTCTACGTACGAAGGAGCCTCGAGCAAGTTTCTCGGCGAGAATATGTCGCTGTGTAATGAACTCTGCACAAATTCACAGTGGCGAGTCCTCGAGTTTAGTCCTTAATGTTCGTGAATGACCGTGTCGGTTCTCTCTGTATCAGAGTTCGAGGGATGTGTCGGAGCCGCGGTGATGCAGTTCCTCGTCTAACAGGGGTTCTTGTTCCACCACCATGCGAACTGCGAACAAAACTCGTCATGCATTCCAACGAACATGAGGGGAGGGTTATGTAAACATATGCGATCAATCGTTTGCAGTCATCGCGTATCGGAAAACCTATAGGATCGATGGACTTTGCAGGTTCGTTTAGCTTCGTTACGGCTGATTAGACTGCTTTCGTTGAAAATCCCTGAAAATTCATGCGCGCGGTTTAACGACGATCACACAAATAAAGTTACTCTTTAACTTTTCAACAAAAAAACAGTGCAATCAGCTGCAAAGTCCACAGGACACATTAGGTTTTCGGAGTCGTGATTGCTACCGCCCACGGTTCTATAAATTTCTCTCACGAGGTCGTGCTTTTAACCCTAGTACAGGGATAATTTTTTTTATGCCCAGGGACTTTATCTTTAAATGTAATTATTTTTGTCTCGAAACATAGGCAAATAAAAATGTGATGCATTTTTTTTTAAACCAACAACACGTGCGACCTTACTGAAGCGACTTGGATCTCGACTTAGAAATTCTTTCCAACCTTTGTAAGCATATCCACGGTACAAATGTCTATAGTTTGTGTCCCGAATTTCATATAGAAATTCCCGTTCTAGGGTTAATAGCGACCGCAAATTTTTTTAATCGACCTGCTCGTGAAGACCACCTGTTGAAAACAAGCAACGACGACGATGATTAGCGATATAATAGCTGTGGTGAACGGGCAAATTAACGGTTTACATATGGAAGCTTCCCAAAATCATTCGGTGCCGGTAAAGTTAGGCCAAAAAATTGATTTCGTTCTCGTGCGAACATTTTTTGCGTGGCGACGAATGGCAATTGTAATGGACGAACTTGGTAATCGCTGTTAAAACATTTTTATCGATAGTGGTTAGCCAAGTCGCATCATCAAAATGTACCAATTACATATCGTCATATTGATTCGTTAACAGCTACAGAATGATCAAACGATGCAATACGATTGAAAATAAACGAACAAGCAACGCAAACACCATGAAAAATAAACCGAAGACGAAATGCCTCATGACATTGACAGAATAATAAAATCGTGGACAGAAATACCAAAGCCCAGAAGAGCATGCAGATCGTAGATTTCGGACCTACCTAGGGTATAGGCGATTAATTTAAGTTACTAGACTATATTCGTTGGCGGTCGGGTGCTCACTGCATGTTCCTTAATTCATCCGTTTCTGTCCGCTGGCTACACTCGAGATAAATTCCAAATACATTTGAAACGCATCATACACGTTCTCTCATCCACTTTCCTGTGATCCTTAATTCACACTTTTCATTCCTGAGAACAATTAGAGATATTCTCTGTAACGTCACTTCCGGTTTGAATATCTCAGTTTTCAGCCGGAAGTGACGTCCGATTTAAAAGTAAGATTTTCAAACTCAAAGTTACGATACAGAGAGATTTTTTAGATTGTCTCCGGAATGAATCTCGAATGTATCCAGCGACAGAAACGGATGAATTAAGAATCACACGTTTAATCAAGAGACGCCGTCGCGTCACTTGATAAAAAAAAATGTCAATATCAATGACGGAAGAAATAATAGTGTCATTGGCCAGAAAGAAGTTTTGGAATTTTTGGTAAGTGGTAAAAGAGTAGTGTCAATTATTTTGTAACAAATAGGCGTGTTACACCGCATAGTGAGTAAACCACTGAGAAGGCAACAACTTTGACTTTCTGTTTATTTTCAAGCCAGGAAAGTAACAGCGAAGATGCAGTGCCCTAATTAACGAGTGAGTACGTGAATTCACGTAGAGCATGACAAAGCGGTATAGACGATTTTTTAAGGAAGCGTAAAATATTTACATACGTTCAGAATTTTGTATTCGCTGTGGAGTCAGAGAACGTCGTAAAAAAGAATGTCAAATTAGGACAACAACCTTCGAAATTAGATTTTTTGAGAAGTGGGTTTATGGCATTTACTAAAAGATATATTTATTTTGAACATTTTGATGCTCTGCGACTTTGCTTCGCTCATTGTCTGTAAAGAATATTGCTTACAGCAAGATCTAAAATTTCTAATGAAGAGTTTTTATTGCCGTAGGCCTTAATCTAATCTATGAACTTGCATTAATTAGTGCGGCACTGCGCTTAGACAGCAAATCTCGGTATTTAGTGGCATGAGTGAACTTTATCTTCATCCGTGGTTATCAAAATAAGCGGCAATATGAAGGTGACAAAATACAGCGACGGAAGAAGGTAACAGATTTCCTGAACATGAGAATAGGTAAAGTATCGATACAGAGGTGCAGAAGAAAAAAGCCCTCAATAATTTTAACGAAAATGTAAGAGGTACCGGCGGCCAGTGCATTTCTAAAAAACCTGATGATTGTGCCAAAAAAACAAACCGAAAAAAGCCAGAAGAAAAGTAATTTTTGTAACTCATGCATGAAAAATACTGCTTTATGTGGGGGCCGGGCGCGACATAAAGTGGTGTTTTTCAAGAAGGCGTTACATAAATACTCGAAGCGTGTCGTAATGAGTATTTACGACACGCTTCGAGTATTTATGCGGCGCATAAGCGTATCGTAAATACTGTGCGCATGCGCACGCCGTCTGTTTTTCCTTCATTGTCGCGCCCGACCAGCAACATAACCTGGCACCCTTCATGCATTCGTCACAAAAAGTAGTATGCGATACTTGTACGTAAAAGCGGACTTCCGACGGCGGTTGTGAAGTGGCCACACCCGCCTTCTTTCGCGCTACAACAGCACTCGGCTTCGCCTCGTGCCGTTGTAGCTCTCGATCCGGCTCGTGCAGCCACTTCCCAACCTTCGCCGAAAGTCCGCTTTTACGCACTAGTATCGCAAAGTACTATTATACAATCGTTTTGTGTGTCTCTAGTACGCCAATTGTTTTTTTCCTGGTAATACAAATTTACCAGAGAAATGTCGCACGTCATTTTTTTAAACCCTTTACGGGTCGCAACACCCGATACGTTTTCGAAATGGATAACAATGTGTAAAGTAGTGCTGATGGATTGCAAGCGCAATGTCGAACAGTGGGCATTTTTGTCCGGTTTATGGAAGATTCGTGTTGAGTTTGAGAGTTTACAGTAGCAGCGGATATACAAAGAAATTGATGAAAACATAGCACGAGCTCAGATGCAAAGAAATTTAACGCCCCGACACGAATATCGAATGAAAATCAATGATAAAGAGTGCAATAGATGAGTGCAACGCTTTACAGATGATCTATTACTACAGAGAGAAGGAAGAACGAGAGTAGATGGAGAATTTATTATTAACCGCGTAAAGTATCGCGAAAAAGTTATTCCGATAAGGCGATAAAATTAGACAGGAGAAATCTACATAGACATTTTCCTTCACCATTAGCCAAAGCTCGAAAGGTTCTCGATAGCTTGAATTTTATCGATCGGTAGACAGCACTGCATCGAAATCACCAATACTCCACAGTTGTTCGATAAATTTTCATGGCACGAACGCGCAGTCACGCGACATACACGATAAACGCACACGCATACACATACTACACACCACAAGCCAGATCTCACGACACCGGGTAATTATTATGTTTTCTACCACGTCTCTACGTCCGTTTTTTGTTTTTTTATCGGAATAAAGAAAACACTTCGAAAAATTATATGAACTGCATCCCTGTCACGTATATTATTATTATTCTTTTTTGCAGCTTCGTGTCTTTCTATATAATATGTTATCGCAGCTCCATGTGTACAATTGCCGTAATTGTCCAGGAAAACTATTTTGCTTTTTCTCCTTAATTCGTAATCTCTATACATATCAGTATACTATATATTACCAATTCCATTTGGATAGAGAGTTGAAATAAAAGGTATGAGAGTTAAGCGAACGCGGATAAATGTGATGATGAATTAATTGTATGGTCGGCTACTGAATTTACACAATCGCAACGACAATTTCGCGGTTTTTAAGCAATTTCCCCTCTTTATTTTTGTCATTTTTTTTTCTTCCTGTTTCGATCCGATTCCATTCTCACTGGTGAATTATCCTACGTGTTGGAACGAAACTTCGTACCTTGCAGTTTGGCGCAAAATTTGAATTTTTGTGTTATGAAAATTTTCAAAAAAAAAAAAAAAAAGTTAACAATGAAGAAAAAAAAAGTAATTGACTCGTACAGCACATTCATTATCACAGACTTGTTCAGTGATGCTGCTTTTTATTCAACAATCTAGTACGCTGCGACCTGTTTGTAGTACCATTTTTCTCAGCAGTACTCGAGAGTCCACGTTCTCCAACCGGTGTTATCCTGAACAGCATTATCTTCATATGGTCGCAAATCTCTAGACAGACCTGCGTGCTGTACCGAAGGAAGTCGAGGGTAACCCAGATCTGTGGAGGAGAATGTGACATTGATAATTCGCTTCCGCTAACAGGAAAATCAATGAATACATTTATTGGAAATAACGAAAGTTGAAAATTGACGAGGGCTTGTCTACCGCGTAAAAATGTACTATCAACTTACAAAACACAGCCACAAAACGTAGTACTCCTTGATGAAGAAATTGAAGTATTGGTTCAAGAAGAGCATAGCCGGCCCTATGAGAGCGCTGTCGAGATATTGCATCTCGTTTTTCGTCATGTGAGCTACCTGAAATTTTACGTCAGGCATTCTTTTCAGATTCGGGTTTCCTGCTTTAGTACTTGGTCCGATAATTGTCATTAAATAGATAAATAATCATGAGGACTCAACCGCGCGTGAGCACGGTCTGTTCCGCGCATGAGCATTGCTACATCCGTTTTATCCGAGTTTTCCGTATTATCCGAGCCTACACCACGGTTAACGCGGAGACCTCGGATGAATTGGGTGCTTCGGATAACGCGGAGGCTCGGTTAATCGAAGGTCGGATAAGCGAGGTTCTACTGTATTTCTATATTAGGCACAATGTATAGCGACAGAGGTAGGGGAGAGCGGGGCAAAATGACACACCGGGGCAAAACGGGATAATGAGACAAAACGCCATTTTCCAATAACTTTTGGATGGTGTCGATGGTGGTCCGTGGGGCAAAACGGGGTTGAAAATCTGGATGTATCGTTGGGACAAAATGGGGCATCCAAAAATTATTGGAAAATTGAGTTTTGCGCTCACTGTCCCGTTTTGCCCCATTGTCCCATTTTGCCCCGCTCTCCCCTATATCCGAAAATAAGCGTGCACCCTCTTCACCTCCTGGATAATTCGAAACGCTTGGGTAACTTCGAAACACGCTATGTAAGTAACTGTAGCGAATGATGCGAGCGCCTCACCGTGTGCGATTCTCGCAGCTCTTAGATACAATTGTTACGACCTGAAAATGATAAAAAATGCAACTACGGCTTCGTGGATTTACTGTTCTTACGCCCTGGATAGATAATGGAACACGACACGTCTATCGTACACAGTATTAAGTTTAGAAACTTTTTTTCTACATCCTTTATGTTTAGGGTTATTTGAGCTCAACAGTTGCCAACTGTGGCCGCAAAATCGGCGCTGTCGGCGTTACTTACATAGCGCATAAAGCAAGGAGCGATCCGAACAACGAGAATGTTGAAAACCGGACGTCGAGAATTTATGCGACTTTCAATGAATTATAAAGGCGTAATGTTATTTTACTTACCACGAGACGATTTGTAACTTTAGCAGCGACCATCCCAAACGAAAGTATGTACAGTGCGGGATGATTTTCGTACACGTGTTCGACACTTTTTCTATAAATAATGAAGGCTGGTACAACGACAAAACTGAAGGGTATGATCGGCGACAGTACCGACGTTCCCTGAAAAGAAAAAAAATTATGGAGCAATCGATTCTCTAATCGACATAGTCATTCTTCGATTAGTGGTAAGCGGAAATAATTGTTTATACCTCTAAAGCCGAACACATTCATGCACAAACGATTCATGCGTACCGAAACAACACCAAAACCCGAGACTATTCTAAAGCATTGCTCCGTATCTCTAACCCAAGGTCCACTGGTCTTTCGCGAACTGGGTCGATCGTCGATTATAGAAATACACTTTTTTTTTTGCTGTGCTGAATTTCCTAAGTTTATTGCAAATCCGACCTTGCTATTTTTCTTACCGATTTTTTTTTACACCCAGAAAAAAAACGTTATTTGACGGCCACCGTTTATTTGGATTAAGTAAAATATTTATTTGATTTAAATAAATATTTTACTTAAACCACATAAACGTTGGCCGTCAAATAAATTATTTTTCTGGGTGTAACGCAGTCAGTAAAAATCAGTTGTCCTGATTTTAACGCCGTACAGGTATATCAAAGAAAATGGCCAACTGCGATTTCAAATTTTTCAAAAACGATACGCCGCGAGTTTCGAAATATTTTGCAGTAAATTGTTATACACAGCAGGTGAAGTTTATTCGGACTGAAACTCGCAGCAGCGCTATTTAAAACGAGGTTAGATACCCAATCAAATTCAAGAACAATCAATCAACTGTCGAGATACGTGGGCCGATAATTTATAGTTAGTTGCAGTAAATCCTCATTCAACATGCAACTGACATGCTAATTTACAGCAGCGAAACTTTCATACTCTTCCGAGTCTCGTGTAACGTTGCAACACACGAGAACCCGTTATCAAGCTTTCCAAGAGTATTGTAAAAAATGCACGCAATAATTAGTAAGAGACAAAAAAAAAAAAAAAAAAAAGAAAAAGGACTGAAGATAGAAAGCGTTGCAAGACAATTTCTTAATGGAATTTTACGGACACTGATATTCCGTAATGACTTAATTCTCAATTGACTGGAAATTGGCTTCTTTAACATCTCATTCACTAACAGTCCAGGTGATTTACTGGCGAAAGCATAGAAACGATAAACAGCAGGGTGAATCGTCTCCGAGGAAAAGAATTCTTTCGCGGTATCGAATATTCACGCTTTGCCCCGGACGAAAGCAGGGTTTGAAAGCTCCAAGGCCGATTGCGAGAAAGATTTATGAATGGTGTAATAACGAGTCAAGTTTTTGACATTATATTTTCGGGAAGTACAAGCGATTGAGAACTCGACGTTGAGACGGGTTAACGTATGCGAAAAGTATATAGAATTGGTAGTGTAATATGGATGCGAGTCAATGTGTAAACGAGAATCGGAAGAATTGAAAAAAAAAAAAAAAAAATTAATAAACATGAGAAAGAAAAATGGTGATCGAAGGAAAGCTGCAATTGACTCGGTCGATTCTCATGCAAGATCTAGGCCCACTGATATGCGACGGACGATTCTGCCCCGATTGAACTTATTATATTATTCCTAATTCTTTTTTTTTTCTTTTTCGTTTAATCGTTTTCATTTATTTTTCTTAATTTTTATAGCACTACCATTTTATTGCGCTTCCATTCTTCACATTATTCTGACGAAGTTTGTGTCGTTCAAGCCAGGAAACAATTGTTTTACCGATGCCATGCATCTCGATCCAGTTCAAACAACGAGTGCAATGCGTCTGATGTCTCGTATATTACAAGTCAAATGATTGTGAACGGAAAACATTGCTGTCCTTTCTTTTTATTTCTCTCGCGTTCCAATTTCAATTGTAATTGCCGCGCAAATCTGTGCAAATCTGACCAACTACCTTCGATATTGTGTATAATTTCTTGTTTCATAAATATATATATATATATATATATTTTTTTTTTGAATACAATACATTGTTGTGAAATTTAACTCTAGTAATAAAAATTCTTACAATAGTGCTCAATTAATTCTATCCACTGATTTTGGCTGGTTGGCTTCCAGTCATTTTGCATTGGTTTCATTACCGGTTTCATTACCGATGACGAATCAGTCAATAGTTTTGTAATAATTAGCAACAACTAAAATAATTTTTTTCCGTTCGTTCGTCCAGCGCGCTTTTATCTTCGCGTACCTCGTCATCAGTGATGTTTTAATTTTTAAATCTTCTCTGTCACGATAAGTACTTGTCTTGATTACAATCACGATATTTGTGCTCCCTTATATATTTTAAATATTTCTTTCCCTTATACATTTTTTTTAAATATTTCTTTCCCTTATACATTTTTTTTTACTTTTGTGCTCCCCTTTTTTTTAAAAATAATAATCCCTATTCTCGTAGATTAGGGGCCTAAATCGCATGGATGGTGCTTTACAGAACGAGCCTACTATCTCAGGTCTGACTTACGGCCACGGTGGAGCCATTTTTTCCTACACCACCGGCGAGAATGACGGACATACTGCTCTGTGCGAGTAGAGCAGCAATGCCTACGGCTCCCCATAACGGAAACACCTTCACCTCGGTGCCAGTATAAGGCACCTATATAAATTGAAATACCAAACATTGGTGGGTTAGTTACGTAGTTGCAGATGCGAAGAACAGACTTTTTCTGTTTCCAATTTTCATAATTTTTTTTCTTCTTCTTTTTTCTAAACAGTGAAACGTTCTGAACACAAATAATACCAACGAAGGTCAGTAAAAATAAGCAACAGAAATGATAATTCGATGCTTAAAACGTGTCTTCATCACCATCGCGATCAATGAGCGGTGCCGTTTTTTTTTCCGTGTACATGAATTGGTGTTACGGGATACAAGTATTTATGCGTGAGTTATTATAAACACAGTTTGGAATAGTCAGCAAAACGTGATTGACAATATTCGTCAGTAAACATAAAGCACACAAATACACGATTTTTCGTTGCTGATTATGGTAAAGAAAAATCACTTGTAATTTATTGTAATTCGAGGGAATTTTTTTTAGTCGCTTGAGTACTCTTGTTACGCCATCGATCGCTCAAAGCAGTTTATTTGCATTATTGTTTTTTTTTTATTTATTTTTCTATTCCTAAATTACGAATCCCCGATAAACATGTTGATACAGAGGCAAATCCTTAGCTAATTAATTGAATCCTTACGCAGCAACTGGTAAATTAACTTTTAAACTACTCAAATTTTTCTGTCGGCTAGCTCGTCAAAGACTATTTTAGTAGGCTCAATTTTACTGACTACATACTGGCAGGTTGAAAAAAAAAAAAAAAAATCGACGCACTTAACGTACCTTCGGCAATGCTTCTCAATGTGTTTTATCAGTTAATTTGTAACGACTCGTTGTGCACGTATTTTGCTGTGTGCGAAGTTTAGCAACTTTAAGTGGACTCTGTGTATGTTTCCACGACCACAACCTTGCACAGGCGACTGCACACGGATTATCTATTAAAAAATGCGAAACCTCGACTCTACGAAGGCTTTGCCTCTTTGCGAATATAAACCGACGGAATACATTTTTTTTCGCATTTTCCCCCACTTATCAAGACTCCAACTTTTAGGGTCTTATAGCGGGTCGGCCCGGCTTTCCACACATTATTATTTGATTATTCGTCATCCGAAGCATTTCCGCCGCCAGCCAGTCCCCCTAAAGTGCGGCCGCATCCGTCTTTCCCGACCGTATCGCATTTGCAACGGCATATTTACCACGAGCATAGGAAAACTGCGGAAAACCATGTGCCGATACGGTCGGTCCCAAGTTCGCTTCACGGCGCCAGAGCTACGTCGTGCCTAAGCCGTGAATGTAAACATGGACCACAGCTGTATATACGTGACGTATACACGTACAGGTACGTGTAGATGACTCGTATATATATCTGGAGCTTTGTCTCGCCCATATTTTCATTTTTCGACCAAGTGACGGCACCGGGTTTCGAACCCGCGACCTGCCGGTGCTCTGGTCTCGAGGCAAGCACGCTAACCACTAGGCCACCGCACCGGTTTATCCGACGGAATAGGGGAGAGCGGGGCAAAACGGGATTACCAGGCAAAATGCAATTGTTCAATAACTTTTGGATGGTTGCGATGGTGGTACGTCGGGCAAAACGGGTTTGAAAATCCGGAAGGATCGTTGGGACAAAGTAGGGCATCCAAAAATTATTGGAATACTGAGTTTTGCCCTTACTGTCCCGTTTTACCCCGCTGTGCCATTTTGTCCCGGTCTCCCCTACATTTTGAAAACCGAGCAAGCTTAAAGTCTGTTTATCTCGAATACAAAACGAAAGCATCCCTATTGGTAAGTCACATGTAGCAACATGAAATCTGGTGGATTCATTTTAACTACTTTAACCCAGTTTTTCCTCTAAATCAATGCTCCGATTGAGAATCAGAGGTTTAAAATCATTATAATTTTTACGACCGAGGGTTGCAAACCTCTCGACCGATTTTCTTTTTGTGGCGACGATTTTTCGTCAATTTTGATTTCCAATAGCTTGGTCAATATTTCGGACGGATATTTGATCGGACCTACCTCGTCGAATAAATAACCCAGATAGAAAAACGTGCCGTCAAACGGGTATCGTACATTTCATTTTTCTATTCGGGTATCCACACGTAATAATCACTGTCGAGATCTTTCTACGACTTTTGAGAAAATTCGGATATTAATTTTTTTTAATTCGATAAGTAAGTTAGTCAAGAAAAAGGAAAGGATCCCTCAAACGATAAGTCCTCCAGAAAAAAAATAACATAACTAAAAGGTGGATAGCTTGAAAGAGATCTAGAAAACCTACCACCTACAGCCCAGGCCTTTACCGAGAAACGAGGGTGAGTAAATATCAGTACGAGAGATTCCAAACCGGAAACGACCGGGGACCGGGAAGCATTCGATAAGGTCGAAAGTAATCCTTGTTTCCCTTACATTATTGGAAAGGCTTGCATTCTTTGATTATTCAAAAAAAATTCCTCAAAAGCACTATTAAAATTGTATAGTGTAAAAGTTCATACTTTATGATTTTTCCACAGCAATGCTTGTGCGAGAAAAATATGCAAACACGAGACAAGCCGAATATTATATTAAATTTCTTTCCCCCCCCCCCCCCCCCCCCCCCCCAAGATATTTCGAGAATAAAATATTATAGCGTACAATCGTGTTACCTCCTTCCATCGATCACAGTGTGTAGAAACAATTTTAACACAGTCTCGTCCATGCATTTCGCCGATGTCTATATAGATTTCCTCAATTATTCGATACTTTGTTATTAACTTACTGCAATCGTAGAACCATTTTTTCCGATTCCACCGGAAGCAAACGATTTACAAAATTCAAGGAATACGTGAATGTAGCCCGCGTAAAAAATCGCTGCAACGGCGTGAGAGAGCGTGCCGAGGCTGAACACGGGTATCTAAACAGATTCACACAAAATCTCGATGGTTAATACGACCCCGCTTGGCAATGCACGAGTTGCATTCGTTTCCTTTCGAACAACGATTTGAGCGTCTATACGTCGATAGAAAAAAAACTTATTTTCAATGATAAAATCAAACCAGAGTTCTTTGATCCGAGGTATTGCCGGCCTTTTTGCGTCACAGTTCTCATAGCCTTAAAACTGGTCATAAGGCATAAAGAATGTATGTTTTTTTTATTTCCTACGAACGAATTAGTCTCGCGAAATAATAATAAAATTCTTAAAAAACCGTAATAATAACATTCTCAAAAATCTGAATTAAAAAACGCTTCCTTGCTACACGCACTTGCAGTCGTATAAAGCACGAAAAATTTACATAATTCGTTAATGTGGGAAATAATAATATAATTACAGTGAACGTTCTTCCCTTCCGTTTTAGTTTACTTCCCGATAATCCTTTTTCCATCACCACATTGGCCCATGAAAATGGAAACGCGCTTAGAACTATTGAGAGGCTGTACTGTGGTACACGTTTGTACATAAAAATGCGTAGTCATGTACAAAGTTATAAATAATTTTTTTCCCATTTTTTTTTGTTTTAACTTTCATAGCGGTTAATAAACGCAAGCGTCTCCGGGTGTTGCCAAACTACACTACGAAATGTTGTAATATATAAGTGAACATCTCTAAATATTCCATAACTCGTGTGACTACAAACGTCTCGTTACCCTGTCTGTAATAAACTTTCTACTCGTCCTACATTACAGGAAACGCGCTGGTATACGCTAGTAAAAGAGACAATTTAACTGATTCGAATGAGGGTACAAATCGACGTGAATAAGATTGAATATGTAATTTAATCTGTGACCCGGAACCGAGTAACGACTAGGTTCGCCCATCCGAGACGATTTATCGATACCGTAGCATCGAATTGAAGAACAAAAGATAATGACTTTTTAAATATAATTAAACAGTTGTTATTTGAGACACGCCTTTTTGTAAATTAAAGTGATGCGATATCGACTGAGTTGCTGTTCCGCATTTAATCTCGGCCGCTTAACTATTTAGTCAAAAGCAAACTTGATTTACACTCATCTGTTTGCAATCAAACTCCTCTAAACATGATGATTAAAAAATATGTATTTTCTTTAAAAATTTTATTAGCAACTTTTTGGATCGAACTAATGAACGTTGAAACAAAAAAGATACCATCGACCGGACAAATGACCATGCTCGAGTTGTATGCTACTCGTAACTTTTAAGCCCGAAGCGTGTATAATAACGATGTATTCTGGCGCTAATAGCCATGTGAAGGGAATTGCAAATTGCATGACCAATATTTCGTAAAGAATGCCCCTATCAGTGACTTCCATCAGTGACCCCTCTTTCCTCTGTCGTATTTCATTGCCCGGTTACATAATCGTCTTGTCTCTCCTAACTAATGATTCTTTGGCTGAATAATCACAGGCGATAAGCAAATTATGAGTTCGTAATTAAAATAATTTTCCGATCGGTTGAATAAAATCTGTCAAAGCGCACCTAACGTCTTAAGGGGAACTATACTTCCGTTCACTGAATCGTTTTCATTTCACGAGGTCAGTACGACGATTTGAAAGTCGAGAGTCGAGGGACAACAAAGCTCGATGATGGTCGTGAGATTTGTAATGTTTCAATGAAAAGTAAGAACACCGATGCGCGTCTTCGGGCGTTTTTTTTTTCTCGAAAAAAAAAAAAAAAAAAAAAAAAAAAAAAAAAAAAAAAAACAATGACTACAGTCGAAGATAAAATAATTATGCGATGTTCGAGGGAGGAAGCAGTTGGGAACTGGGGGACAGGACGAACTTGACGATTAATGTGAAACTGTGAAATTTTTGTTCGGTCGGTTATTAGTGAACGAGTAGCAGCTATATTAAATAAAGTGAGTGTTTCAGCACCGCCGCTGATCATGCCATGCCGGTCCCATATTTTTCAGCATATCTCCAAATCCGTTTTAATTTAATCTATAATAACGCTATGACGGTCATCACCAATCAGGAACTTACAGCGACGGTGGAACCATTCTTGCCCACTCCTCCGGCAATTATCACCGCAAACAAGGAATATAAGCTTGTCAACGCGCACATCACCGTCATAATGCCTATCAAATATCTTAACTCAAAACCGTCTATCAATGGTATCTGCAAGAAATTATTTCGTTATACTTGTACAGAGGCTTCGAATTATATTTTACAATTAATTCCGCGAAGGCTCTTATCGTTATTTCGCACTATGTACATGAAGGGTAATGATACGTTTCTCTAAAGGGTCATTTGTTCCATTAATAATAGTAATGATCATTGGTACTCGAGTGATCGAGTGAATTATTTCGTTATACTGGTACAGAGGCTTTGAATTATATTTTACAATTAATTCAGCGAAGGCTCGTATCGTTATTTCGCACTATGTACATGAAGGATAATACGTTTCTCTAAAGGGTCATTTGTTCCATTAATAATAGTAATGATCATTGGTACTCGAGTGATCGAGCGAATTATTTCGTTATACTGGTACAGAGGCTTCGAATTATATTTTACAATTAATTCAGCGAAGGCTCGTATCGTTATTTCGCACTATGTACATGAAGGATAATACGTTTCTCTAAAGGGTCATTTGTTCCATTAATAATAGTAATAATAGTAATGATCATTGGTACTTGAGTGATGCAAAATTGCGCTTCAAAGTAGTGAATACTTTCTGATAAAAAAAAAGCCATATCAACACTCAATTTTTCCACAGCATTCCGTTCTGTAAGCTGCACTCTATCTGGAAAACTGTATCCGAGTCGAAATCATCCGGTAGTTTTTACTACGAAGTTATTTTACGTTCATATTTCGCTTTTGCTCGCAGGAATGCAACTGGATTGTAGAGAATAGATATTCTCGATATACGGGCATTCGTGATAAACTTTGAATTATTCCGATTAATTTTTGAAAGATGAGATTTAGAATGCTCCAGCGAGTGTACCAGGCTTATTGCCCCATATGTATTGTATACGAAAGAATTTCTGGTTGAACATGTTTTCTCGAGTTTTCGTTTTTTTTTTATTGGTGTGTGTGTCTACGCACTGCACTTTCTCACTGATGTTTTTCCTCTGTCGTTCGGAATAAATTCTCGAGTGAAACGTCCCTTCGCGAATGCGGATATATTTTCCGTCGGAAGATTTTTATAATTTAAATTGATTCACTCGGTGGATATAAACGGAAATTGCGATGCACGCGAACGGCCATCGAATCCACACAGCCCGAAAAAAGTGTTGCCTAACGATGTCTGAACCATTCTTTAGAGTCACCCGATAAGGCCATTTTCGAACAGTGTTCGACTACGAAATCTTAAATACATCCGAAAAGTGCTACAGTCTGAATAATTGTCGAATAATGAAGCATTGGATGACTTTCAAAAAAGCTTCAACAATCGTAATGTCATCACTGTATGGGAGTAATCTATTTGACCTCCACCCTGTAAGCGTCATCAAGCGTAGATTTTAGATATGTCAATCGAACGTCCATTTTCACGGGTTACTGATTAATTAATTAAGCAGATTGGAGAGAAAAGCTGAGAGTTCAAGATTCGTCCATTAATTATGACTGAGGGTTCTCGGAAAGGGGTAACGACACCGCCGGTCTCAAGAGTGTAACGAAGGAAATTGGCGTTAAAAAGAATCCACTAGACAATGATCGTTGTATAGAAAAGCTCCAATGGTAATAAAAAAAATAAAAATAAAAAAAAACATACATAAGTAGAAACAAATACAGAACGATCGGTGTCGAAATTCGTTAAGGAGTAACAGTGAGAAAAGTGTGTAAGTCATGCCAAGTGCAAAACTCACACAGAGTGCAAAAGTGCATTCTTCGTATGTTCGTCGTGTACTCTATGAATAGTCGGCTGATATTTATCGTCAATCGAACCCGATGAGTAAAATGGCTAAAAAAAAATCCTGAAAGTTTTTTCGGTAAGCATGTTTTCTGCTACAATCCCATTTCGGTATCCCGACAGAGTTGAAGTATTGACTCTCGGGATTGACAATGTTGCTTTACAAATGCTGAACGACAATGACCGTTTATATTGTTGTTAAGAAATCGTGTCGCGGAGAACGCCCGATAAGTCAGTGTAAGAAGTAATAAGAATAGATACAACCTCCATCATCCAGACTCCAGGGCCAAAGATCGTCGATATCATGTGAATCGTTATTATCGTGAATTGAGCTTCCGTGACATCGATCTTGCCGAACCTCAAGGAGCCTGTTGAAAATCGATTGAATTAAATCACAAAAATCTTTAACATCGTTACATTGATTTCAAATGAATTCAATATTCCATTTAACATACGAACGAGCGATGTTCAAATCAAGTGCTAACGTCCAATAACGATTCTCACCTGAGACATAACTTTGCCAGTGGGCGCAATAGAAAAGAGTCATCGCGCAGAAACATTGGAAAAACATCCACGTTGGATAGTGTCCCAACTGGACGGCTATGCAGGCCGACAATGCGACGAAAACTGTAAACAGAAAATATTTTTAATCCCAAGGGCAATTCAGTGAAATTTATAATAAAATCATAGAAAATATGAAATATCGTCAAGGTGAGCGGATTTTGCGACCGAGTGAGCTGATAATCGGGTACTGCGTAACACGCTATGCGATACGTGGAACCTATTGTTCCTCGTTATCGTCTTTTTTTCCGCGACACGACACCATGTAATGTCGCGCATGAAGGAGCGCCCGGTGAAAGCATACAATCGACTACTCTTCCAGGTAACAATCGATATTTACGAAAGGCGTTTACGATCTTCGATAACTCCGGCCGACGGATATCGAAATTACAAAATAAAGTCTGTGTTTGTGCAGAAATTGTAACAATGAAATTCGAAAATTATTAACACGGAATTTTGCAGCACAACAACTTTTGATATTCGATTTCTTGTAAGTAACCAGTTCAGTGTGCAGAAGTTCAAGCCAAATTGTATCACCTTTATGCGTCATGTTTATAGGGTTGAATTTTATAAAAGCTGCATGATAATTTTGTATTTATAATGCAGCAAACATAATTTCACGAATATTTCGTTTCCTGACTGCTAATGTGAAGATTCTTCCCCCCTTGGCCCAATCTCTATTTACCGCTTGCTCATTATGCAACTCTTTGATCATGGTTGTAACTCCATATCAACATATGAAGTCGCAACCATAATCAAAGAGTTCACACAAAGGCGTACCCCACGGATATCGAATTTACAAAATAAACTCTGGGTGTTTTCCCTGGTACAATCAATTTGAAAATTATTAATATCGAATTTTGCAGCATACCAACTTTTGATATTGGATGCTTTGTATTTAACTAAACAGTTCAGCGATACATTTTAATGTAACATTACATTTTAATGTACACTACATGCGTCATGTTCATTGAGTTGAATTTTATAAGAGTTGCTAGATAAGTTTGTATTTATAATGAAGCGTACATCATTTCACGAATATTGCCTTTTTCGGCAGTTAATGTGAAAATTCTTTCCTCCTCGGCCCAATCTCCTCTATTTACCTGTTGATATGGAATCGCAACCATGATCAAAGAGTTCACCCAAAGGCGTCGAGGTGCCTGTTCTTCTTGCTTGTTTTCCATCTATCGAGTCCAAGCTCTGATAAATGAATAGACCTAGCGCGCATAGAAAATACCCCCATCTTGGTGCCTATTAAAATAAAAAGACAATAGACATTAGGGCAATCTATAACGATTCACAAAACTGCCAAGCGGAAAAAATTATCTTTCAGGACAAAGACTTCGGTATAGCGGCGTTTGCATAACTGTCTCGAGAAAAGGAAATGAGAACTCTACTGACGATGACCTTGACCTTCAGAAGGCTTAATGACAATCGCAACTAAACAGCGGCATTAAAAAACAATTATTGCGGGACAAAAAGCTAGCATTACTATCATCATACTTAGCAATTAAAAACAAAAAATAACCAGTTGCAGAATTTACTACTATTTTTTTTTTTTCCACACGAATTTGAATCTTTCATGTACGCTGACCAAAGTGCGATCTCCGAGCGTTGAATAGTCGATACATTTCCTGTACGACATTTGTATGCTTCTTTTTCTAATTAGAAAAAAAAAAAAGAAAAAAAAAGTAGTGAATAAACGAGGAACAGGTTGAACCAAAGTGTTGACTCATTCGCAAACAATGTTGCGGAGCTATACTTTTGAGTCCAAAGTAGCTTTTCGCATGGCAATATATACGAATGTACGCGGAAGGACTTAAAAAATTTGGATTCGACCGGAGAATTAACGGTAAGGTGAAATATAGAAATTGGTGTGAAAACGGTTTTTAGTGGAGGATCAGAGGATGAATCGGAGGTGGCGATTTAGGTTAAGTACCTCCGCTTTTGCGTCCGGACTGTACCAAACGAGGATAAGTGTCGTGACGATATTGACAATGAGGCCGAGGATGGTGATGAGGTTCGGCGCGAGCCATAGAGGTACTTTGCTGACTAGCCAGTCCCACCAGGGCTGCAAAAGTCCGTCGAGGAGGCTCGCGCTCGAGCAGCTGTACTTGTGCTCGCTGAGTCGTTTCAATTGGCCCGGCGACAGGATCTTCTCTTTATAAAACAGCATTATCGAACGCTTTGAACTTACACCGATTATCAACTAGAGACCAGGAGTGACACACTGGGAACGCGCGATGTTATTCCGACTTGTCGTTATCACTCATCGAACGCTTTCGACACCTTCACGACTAAACATAACAAGCGAGGCGATTTGCACCAGTTTGACTATGTGGTACGTGAATCGTGTCCTGTCCAACGTAGTCCGCACTCTCCACTGGCGAGAGGTTGCCCGCACTCCGCGCCTCCTGCGGTGCTGACGCGCGGCAATCATACTTTCCCGCTGATAGATCTGCGATAGTGGGGTAAAACAGCTGCCTGTAAACCAAAGATGCGTATCGCTTTGGATCGTGGAGTAAACAATAACCGATTTTTATCGAGATATTAACGGTCGGGGAGAAAATTGGAATAGAAGTTTTTTTAATTATCCTTCCACGGAAATTGGCCAAGCGGCATAAATCCAAGAAAAGCGGGGGAAGAAGAAGAACCATCCTTCCCGCGCGACGGGGTTACGTCCCGATGGAGATTTCGTTTCTTCTTCTTCTTCTTCTTTTTCCTTGTCGTTGGTTTTATGCCAGAGACCAAGTACCAAGGCGATTTCGGTTATTTACCTAGTAGGTTGCACTTGGGGCGTCTACTCTTAAGTTTGTACGCAACAGTGATTCTGCCGTAAAGTTGATTTACCTATTGCAGGATTCCACACCAGATTTCAGCTCACAAGTCATTACATTAAGCGGAATTGAAATATCGCGGTCGGTAATAAAACTGTAATAAACTTTTCTCAAGGGTGCTTATTTTTTGAGGAAAAAGCAAATTCGAGCCGGATGCGCACGGCAATTCCGCATCGGGCCCGAATTAATTTTGTTTCTCAAAAAAAATTAGCACCATTGAATCAAGTTAATTTGAAAATTGCAACTATCTCTCTCGCACGCACAGCCGTTTGACTTCCCCTCAAATGTTTATGAGCTGGCTAACTACTACTACGCGTAGTTAAACAATCAGAGTCACAGAACAGTTGGTTAATTAACAATATAATAACTTTATTTTTACAGTTCTAGACTGTTACAAGTTCCATAGATTTAGTTTATTGCATTATGTATAACTCAGTTTTATAAACGTTGTCCAATTTAAGAGAAATTTGAACTATTGTTTGAAAATATTGTCGGAGTTTGTTATCGGATGAAAGAGTTCCGTTCGGTTTGAAATATAAGTTGAGACTGATTTTTTGAGTTCAAGATTAATTCAAACAGGGTAAAAAGGTTCCACGTAAAATAGAGCGCTCTGCTCCAACTTACTCTGAAAACGAACAGACCTAATGACGATGACAGTTCTATGAGTTCTGTGAATATACTTACCTAGGAGTATAATAATTAAAAAAAAAAAATTTTACCGTGCATTCACATATTTGTATTCGCGCTAATATTGTCAAACGATGAGTGAGGGCGCTACGGTAAGCGTAGCCAGTATGTGGCAGCAGCTTCTTGGCGAGGCTCGGTGCCGCGGCCGGTAACAAGAACTGTAATCAATGCCGCTCGGAGGCCATGGATATTTCATGAAAAGGCAAAGCGTCATTGCCCGCGGAATTGATTGCCCACGAAAGCAGGATATTTCGCGGATAACACAGTGTTCGCATCACCAGCGACGATTGTCGAAGCGGTCTTAGCAGCGAAAGATTGAAGGGTAAAACAGTTATACCCATTATCATCGAGATTTCCGCATTTAGGGTTTCCCTCTGCAATGTGGTCCCAAGAACTCGTACGGGAAGCAGCAGTGGTTTCGGATCGGTCTGAATCATCCACTCTTTACGTGGGGCATGCATATGTTGCAGATCGTGCGGTGTGAAAAAAAAAAAAATTGTTCGAAATGATCGGTTAGACAACAACAACAAAACATTCCCTCGGGGCGTCAGAGCACTACGTCAACCTGCGCAGCACTCGACGGACACGTATTAAAAAAAAAGTGGTGCAATCGCGAGTATGTTTAGCCCCGAGAGATTCGAAAACAAATCGTAATTGGACTGCAGAGCGGACAACATCGCGTGTGCTCCCTGTGTCGGAAAGTGTTCGAACGGTATATTAACATGCCATCATATATGTTAAAGGAGCGAAATCTTTTGAAACTTACGCTCGGGCTCGGCGCGTGGGAGTTCAGGTGGTTTAACAGCGACGTACGCAATATAACGAACATAAATACTCCTGCCCTCGAACACATTATCTACTAAGTAATCTAAAGTGGTCGATCTCTGTGTTCATCATATCATAAATGAGCGTATAAATGTTTCAATGGAACCGACACGTTGTCATTTATCGTCCAATGGGAAGCCTCGTCGACGTTCACGAGAATGACGAGAATGTCGCAAACTCGACGTCGACCGTTAGGTTATGTACAATGCTCGTGTGATCGAACGAGACGGCAGAGTCCATGAAAAAAATCGAGCAACATGGATCCGCTATTTCCCGTACGAGGTTACGATGAAAATACCAAATCGATAGACGGCGAGTATTTGGACGAGGGTGCGAGTTCGAAAAGTAACCCGCAAGCGTCCGACAGCGGCGTTTCGTCGACCAGCGAATTTTCGTCCTGCGGCAGCAGCGAGGATTCCGACGGTAACGGAATAGCCGACAACGAATCTCATGCGCGGGAGCAAACGTCGGTCACGTTCCTGAAGACTCTTCTGCCGTGGAAGCAAAAGTCTTCTTCGATGGTATCGCCGCGCACCTCGCCGCGCGTAATCGACAAAGTCGGCGGCACGTTGGCTCTGATACAGTATCCGAGGCCTCCCAATTTACCCGCCAAAAGTCCCGTCGAAGACAAATGCCATCAGAAACAGTACCGAGCGATTTTGCAGGAAGCGAGAAAACGGGAGGTGCGAGAGGAATGCGCGCGTCAACGTGAGCGACAGGAGCGGCTCAAGAGAGAGGAAAGACTCGCGATGGATTCCGATATATGGCATACGGAAATTTTGCCACTTTTCGATACACTCAAAGACACGAAGAAAGTTCGTCAGTTATGGTGGTGCGGTTTGCCGCCTAGTATACGCGGTAAAATCTGGAGGTTAGGAATATCGAACGATCTTAATATAAAGGATGAGCAGTACGATCTTTATCTTGAAAGAATCTGTGCCAATCCCGTTAACGAATCTCTCGATGCAATCAGACTCGATGTATCACGAACCTTTCCTAATTTAAGTGTGTTCCAAGAGGGGGGTCCGCTGTTCGAGGCCCTGCAGAGCGTACTAGCCGTTTATACGGTGTACAGAAGCGACATAGGATACGTGCAAGGTATGAGCTTCATAGGAGCCGTTCTGACGTTGAATATGGGGCCGAACGACGCGTTCGTTTGTTTCGCCAATATATTGAACAATCCTTGTCACCGTGCTGCCTTTACATTGAACCAGAAACAAATGAATTTATATTACAAAGTATTTACGAGCGCTCTGGCTCATAAAATACCTAAGGTACACTTACACTTTTGTACGAACGGGCTGAGTCCCGATTTTTATCTACTAGACTGGCTGTACACAATTTATGCCAAAGCCATGCCGCTAGATGTCGCGTGCAGAGTGTGGGATGTCTTTGTGCGGGACGGCGATGAATTTCTTTTCCGAACGGCGCTTGGTATTCTGCGCATGTATCAGGACGAATTGTTGAAAATGGATTTCATTCGATGCGCGCAATTCCTCACTAAATTACCGGAAAACATGCAGGCTTCTACTTTGTTTGACAATATAGGCCAAATGACGACTAACGTCGGTGTTTGTACGTTTTATGAAATGATCGATCGATTATCGTGAGCGTGGACTATCCACAGTTTATAACGTAATCGACGGTTAATTGAATATGCGACGTTCGGCGAAAGTTGATTGATCGATGATTTATGTAAAAAATATTGTCCATAGCCTGATTCAATTAACAGTTGGACACTGCATCGAAAATACCTTATGGATGTAATATGTTCTTGTCAGAATACTTTATAGTCGCAATTGTGTATATTGAATTAATACTCCGGATCATGTAATTTAATGTAATTAGCGAACATTTTAGACAATTTTATTATTTTAATTCAACTATGTGTTTTTTTGTTACATATTTGACTGTTTGTTATTATTATATTATTACCAGAGAGATACCGTATAACGGATTATCTACAGGGGTTTTATCCCACTTGTAGTTCTCTCATAACGATATCAGTTGTGATATACACTGGAAACATTGCTCTCTTTTAACTCACATGTTCCCGAAAATATCTCAAAATATATCGGAGTTTCGTAATACATCTCATATTCCGATGTGTGCTAAATATTGATGTCATTATTATGTTGTAAAAAATATACTTGACGCCGAGACGCCACTGTGTCTGTTGATGTAATACTGAGAGACGCGTGTCTTCTCTGAACCCGTCGAAAAATGTCTCCTGTTCTCGTGATAAATAAGGATGGCCCTCAATGAGATTTATATATAACACTATTTTTTTCCATTAAAAAGCATATTGAAGGAACGATGAAAAATTAATTATAAAAATCGATACGATGAATCGACGATAATAAACGAAAAATTCAAGTATTACAAGACAAGTTTGCCTCGATAAAGTTGTAGAGCAACGAATCTTGATAATCATATAAAACATTCGACAATCGACCGAATAAAAATAATGAATTTTTTGAAATATTTCAAAGTATGCTTGCAATCTTTTTTTGCCACATCCAGGGTGGCGGTGTAAAGTGTGCTCGAGATGACTGGTAGGTGCGTATTGAATTCCACAAAACGTCGAATAAATATTTTATTTACAAGTTCGACGTCGGTCGTTGATTCTAACGAGTTATTACAAACCAATGCTACCTGGCATTAAATTTTCTCTGTACAACAGAAAACCTACAAATTGGACCGCTCAATGCGGAAACAAATCACTTGGATGGATGCTTGTATTCATGCGTATCTTGCGCAAGCGCAACGGCGATTACAAGGTGTACGGTCAATTGGACGACAATCGTACTATAAATTCGTTTCTTATGTTTTTCCGCATTCAATTTACTTAACAGCAATAAATATAACTTCTCCTATTATCGCGAACGTTCGCGGATTAATTTCTCATCGGTGATAGGTGACTCATCGCCAAGACAGTTAATTCACACACATCCGAGTTATTTTTCTCTATACTATAGGACTTTGTGTTTGGTAACGCAGCTGAGGAAGTGAACTCATAACCGGCAAGCAAATCGTACTTCCGGATTTCACAGTTACAGTAGTCTCCGTCTAAGTGCGCGCTCGCTCAATGCGCGCGCAGCTATTTTTCCCCTTGATCAGCTGTTCGGAGCATATAATCACCGAGCCCAACGGTTGTCGAGGCCCGGTTGCTACAGTAGACGCCCGCGTAAGTTGCATGCTCGAGAACCAAGCCAATTTCTAATTATTCACGACCGGATACGTTGGGTTCCTCACGATCTGCCTTCGTACCTGCCCACTCTCCCTTCCCGGAAAAAAAATGTGGAGTAGGAACGATTTGATAGGCAGGTACCAAAATGGAAAGGGTCCCAAATAGACATGTGACGGCACGGGATCTACTCGGTGCTAGCACGGGAACGTACGTCGTGCCGGCACAATGCAGACACCCTGATAGACAAACGGCACGAAACGCAGCACATGACACAATAATTACGGCATTTGCAGCAAGTGCCGTAATTATTGTGTCATGTGCTGCGTTTCGTGCTGCTTTGTCTATCAGGGCATGTACGTCCGCATGTGACGATATTGTGACGGCACGGCATTTTTATACCAAAAGCTGCTTGCACGGTTCGAGCTTGGCGTGGAGCTCCACCATCTTGACGTGAAGCTCCACAGTGAGCTGGAACTGTGCAAGCAGGTTTTGGTATCAAAACGCCGTGCCGTCACAATGTCGTCACATGCGGACGTACTTGACGGCATTGTGCCGGCACGGCGTCACGAACGCACGGCACGTTTTTCTATCTGGGCGTATTTTATCCTCCACCATGCACGTAGACGGACTCCCAGAAAAGACCGATCCAATTTACACTGGACTCTCTGTAATATCGCGTTTCCCCGCAATTCTCTCTCCAAGCAATCTCGCCGTGAGTGAAAACCTTCCCCACTGTACGGAGCCGCTCTGCTCGCGAGGCACCCGGTGCAGCTTTGCGCCTGGTCGCTCACGTCCGTCTCTTTCTAAATATCAGACCATTAGAATAGAGTGGGGGCATTCCATAATTTCGCATGCTCTCTAATGTAGCGGATCCAGAGCCCCGAGTGCGCGATGTTACGGAGAGTCCGCTGTACCCGGTTTTGCTTCTCCAACTTATCCGGTCAGTAAAACTTATCTGGACGCAACTCACGCGGCTGTCTACTTTACTGGAGAACATAGTGTAAGGTGGTAAGGTGGCGCGCAGTCAGCGACAAGCCACTGTACTGTATAGAATGAGACGACCGTGTGAACACTTTACAGCTTGGCGGTGATTGATTCGTGGATATCTCGCAATCTGAAATTTGTTTTTCCATGTAAATGACACATTGGAATCATCGATTGAATGTTCAGAATTAAATAATCGATACGGACCTACGCGATTATTCGCGTCTATTTCGGAGCGCTTGGGCCCGAC
Source organism: Exephanes ischioxanthus (assembly GCA_958510785.1). Taxonomy (NCBI): domain Eukaryota; kingdom Metazoa; phylum Arthropoda; class Insecta; order Hymenoptera; family Ichneumonidae; genus Exephanes; species Exephanes ischioxanthus. The sequence goes on from OY294025.1 coordinate 8,892,150, forward strand.
CGACCGCGAGGAAGGTTGGATCTTCGAGCATAGCCCGTAAAACAGCGAGGAAATCAGCTGCTTGATCCTCGTCGATCGCCCGTCTGTCGTATGACAAGGTCGTCGATAGTCGAGTAATCTTTCGCATGGACGCGTCTGCATGATAAACAACACAATCATGGTTATTACAACATACTAGCGGGTTGTTGTGGCTCGGGCGCTTCGCGCCCTCGCTATCGATTATGGAATTGAGAAACCGGAAATTTAGATTTCCGGAGATTTACCGGGAAAACGTCACTTCTGGTTTAAAAATTTCATTTGTATTACTCTGTGGGAAAAAAGCGATTTTGCGGACGCTTCGCGTGCGAAAACCCCAATTTTTACACCTCGTGAAATGACACTTTGCACGATACACGTGCGAAAAACGTTTTCGGAACGTTGTCGGAACACTCGCCTTCGGCTCGTGCTGCAAACTCACACCCGGTAGTAAAACGTTTTTCCCCCTCGTGGAGTAATGTACTATTTCGCACTCGTATCGAAATGTACTTTTTTCGACCGGAAGTGACGAGTCTTACGATTCATTATTAAGTAAATTCATTTTTAATACAGAAGTTTACTATAAGTTACTTGCCCAACTCTACTCGTCCTGTTCCGACCGCTAAAATTGCGATTTGTGGAGGATTTATGATGGCGGAAAATTCTTTGATACCGAACATTCCTAAATTAGAAATTCTGAAAAAGAAAAGAAAAAAGTTTCACTTGTTGAGTTAATATAATTCATATGCGGAAATATTTTAGGAACCGCAGTCGGTCCATCATCATTACGTGAAGGTGCCACCCTGGAATTCGTTCGGTTTTAGCGTCCCATCGCGTGCTTTACCAGCAAGTTCCCGAATGTTTGACGAAATATCTGTGAGACTCTTTGTGGAACTGTTGAACACTATTGGGGTGATAAGGCCGTTCGGCGTAGATACCGCTACGGAGACATCAACGTCCCGCATGCGAATGACCTGTTTGAAAAGAAATGTAATTACGTTCAGCCACCGTTCAAATGTGGTTGTGGTAAGTATACAAATGTTTTATGTTACATGTGCATATGTGTTGCACGCGCGGGATGTTTATCGATGGAAAGATTATGACGATGCGTCGGCCCACGAAATAGGGATAACATACAGGTGCCCGAATGCACAAGATGTTCGAGTATCATTTGACTAAAAACTGAATGTAAGGCGGGCAATAGGTAAAAACATGATGCGACTTAATAGGCGAAACGATACAATACAATTCGCATTCTCGCCGTAAAATATCGGAAACAACATTGATTCAACACAAACAACACTAAAAATAATAATACTTTTTTGCGAAAATGATTTTTTTTTTTCTTTGAGTATTTTGACTATGCTGATTTGTCGATTATCGATTGCTTGATAGACTGATTTTAGAACATTGAAAAACGCGCAAGTTAATATAACGAGCGAAATATTATTTTCATTCAACCTGATTTTATACTTTTTCTCCACGATGCCACGGGTAAATCAACCAACCAATGAGGACTTGTGATTTTCAAACAGCGATCTCTCATTTCTTGGTTAACTTACCCGTGGCGTCGTGGACAGAAAATATAAAGTCAAGTTTGAGGAAAATAATTTTTCACTCAAGATGTTAACATCTACGATTGTCAATGTTCTAAAATCAGTCTACAAAGTAATCGGGAATCGGCAAATCAGCATATTGAAAATCATTTTCGCAAAAAAATATTATTATTTTCATGTTGTTTGTGTTGAATCAATGTTGTTTTCGATCTTTTACGGTGGGAATGCTAATGGTATTGTATCATTTCGCCTATCAAATCGCAACATGGTTTTACTTATTGTCCGCCATACATTCTAGTTTTAGTCAGATGTTACTGAGAACATCGTGAGCGTTCAGACACCCGTATGTTAACCCGAAGTATCGTTATAATAGGGTTGAGGGGTTAATTTGTCGAACACCGATTATCTCACCTGGCCATCCTTGTACAATGCATTGACATCGGGACATTCGAGAAGCGCATGAGACACGGCTTTGGTGATAAAATCGTTAATGGAGACCGATACACCGTCGGCTTTGAGCTTGTTGCGAACCTCAGTTAATTTATCGATATTGATATCGATCGTTGCATAAGAATGAGGAATAACGCTCTGCAACAAATCAGTCATAGTTAAAAAATAATAATTATTGCAGTTTTCAGCGTACTCCGTTTCATACCTTCGATTCCCCAAGTCGTTTCGCGATGACCGCACGAATATTCGAAACTTCGTAATCCTTGTACGAAGAAGGACCCGTTTTGCAAATTACGGTAGGACCTTTGGGCTGCGCGCCAGGCGCTCCAGACGGAACGGACGGTGATGAATCTATCGAATTATGGTCGGTATAATATTTTGAATAAATGTACCATATACAATACAATATCCGTCTCGAACGATAAATAATATTTATGTATATATCAGGGACGGATCGCATTTCATATTTTACTGATTGGCTTACCGGCTTTTAGAGTGACTTTTTGTACATTATTTGCCGCTATGTGAGCTAAAACGTCGCCCTTCAGAAGACGATTCGGTCGGCCCGTTCCTTTCACAGAGCCTGAGCTCAGACCATATTCTTCGAGAAGTCTCTTTACCGCCAACCCGTAAACTCTGTCACAGATCAAACCATTATCTATACAATTTATTCGTACATTTTTTTAATGCACGCTTTTAGTACAATTTTTTAGCAACCGATTACAGTCTGCGAAGCACATTGTAGTGGCTTTTTACATAACAATTTCGTCGAACACACTTCGGTAATTTAACGGTGAATCTGTTTCAAATTTTGGACACTGCAAAAAGCGTATGACGAAAAAAAAAAGTTTACAACTCAAAATTTCGTACTTACTGTCCACTGGGTGGAGGTTTTGGTCCCGCGGACGCTGCCGGTGCCGAAGGTTTCGGAGACGCAGCGGGCGATGGAGATGGACTTTCTCCACTACCGACCTTCGGCACTGCCGAGGGGACAACCGCGGTTTTCCAATCGCTTCCTCTCTCCATCGTTATAGCAATTAATTGACCCACTTCAACTTGGGATCCTTCTTTCATCTTGAAAATATTAAACGATACCAATGTGATTTAATTAAATTTACTGTTCAGTCATTTGTATGTCCGTACTGGAATGGAAATGGAACTCCGAACTTCCCACCGTGCAATAAAAAAAAAAAAAGTATTAACACGTAGTCAACGTTGCAGAGCTTTTTGGCAAACCATCTCGCAAAAAATGGTGCCACCGTGCATTAACGTTCATCGGCAAGAATTGCAATAACCGAGTATGATCTTAATTTCATGCAACAATTATTGTAAACTTTCGGAAAATTAATTATGTAATTTTGATAATATAATAAAATAATAAAAAAAATGTAATTAAATAAACGACAATAAAAAATTTTCGCTCCAAGCTCCGACGCGGAAAAGTAATCATGAATTAATAATAATTACTCAATTAATCAATAATAAATTAATAATCGCAGAAAAGAACGTAAGCAAAAAAACGCTAGTTTGGTCGCGACTCAAAAAAATATCGGAGCATTTTCTTACGATAATTTTAGCCAAAATTGCTTCCTCGTCCATTTCGAAAGTCATGATGGCTTTGTCCGTCTGAATGTCGGCCAACGCGTCACCCGGCGATATTTCGTCTCCCTCGTTCTTCAGCCACTTAACTATAGTACCCGTGGTCATGGTCGGCGAGAGCGCCGGCATCGTGACGTTCACTCTTTGAATAACAGAGAAATACGTTAGAATTTTCAATCCAATTTCTCAGTTCACGGGAACAGAATTGAATGGGAAAGCAAGGAAATCATTACTGGCCAGGTGGCTCTGGCTGGGACGGAGCACTGCTGGCAGGTGCTGCTGCTGCCGGAGATGCTGTCTCAGTTTTGGACGCCGTGGTTGAGGGAGCTTCGACAGTGGTCCAATCTTCGTCCGGTTCAACGGTAAGCGCTATGAGGGTTCCAACTTTGACATCCTTGGTACCTTCGGCTACCTACAGGACTCAAAAAAAATTCAATTAAGACAGTTGTGTGTTTCAATAATTTAGTCCTTCACGTACGGGAGCCTCGCACCAAGCGTGACTATGCACGCAACGAGATATAAATATAAATTACGAATAACAATAGTACGCTATACATAGACGCTCAAAATATTTTTTTACGTAAATATAATATTGTGAACGTTACAATTCAAGGTGTATTTTAAAAAATGTTCTTATCGTCAATATTTTTTGAGATATAGCGATTTTTATACCACGTATCTCCAGTACTCGTGAGAATCCAGGCCGAATCGTATGGAATCGAGGCCCTCGCACAACGGAAATTCCGTACACGAAGGATTGAAATTCTACCGTTCTACTGATATAACTTTACAATGATCTTGGCGAGAATACTGTCGTCATCCATCTCAAAGGTCATCACAGCTTTGTCGGTCTGAATGTCGGCGAGAGCATCGCCGGCCTGAATCGGATTTCCCTCTCGCTTGATCCACTTGACTATAGTTCCGGTTTCCATGGTGGGTGACAGCGAGGGCATGAGCACCTCCTTTCCCTTCACTAAAATGTGTTTTCAACGCAACAGTTGACAGTTCGTTAATCGCACAAGGATAAAACGCTCTATTGCATAATCGGGAATAAATACATCGAAAAATATAAAAGTAAGATTACGATGATAATTTGTGAACAGGATTTAAGTTTTTTCGCATAAACAAAACGAAACATTCTAGTTCCGTTGTTTTAGTATAGTATTTTTTTGTCTTCCTCAAATTCTAAGTAAATAAGAGTATTATTTACAGGGGCTTTCGGAAGTTTAACCTCGAAATTGATATGCAACATGTTTCGATCGAATTATGAATGAATTTATTCACCGTTCGTCACCCAGCTGGTGTGGATCCATGATCGCAGATATTTCGAGGGAACGAACGTCCGAGTCACTCGATTATTGTCGAATCTGAATGAGCGTAGGCCGATTCTGCACCTCACAATTTGCGCCATGGTCCACGGACGGAGTGACGGACCGATGTACTGATCTCTCGCACACTCGGGCCAATCCAGCGGAAGTAGTAGCAGTGACCTCTTTCGCGTCCTCTACGCCAAGGTCACACATTATCGTTCGTTCACGGATACGTCGTTCTTCCGTGGAGCCCGATTGATTTCGATATTCGAAACAATCCAACGACCAATTAACTCCATATTTTGTATAGAAAGTATATCGATTATTGACCGCGACGAAAGATATACTGGTCATAATGAGTAAATTACGCTTCTGAGGAAAGCAATGACGACCGTTCGCCGGGAAATCGGTTTAATTGGTTCGGAGATATCGTACGACCGACGAATCATTTATTTTGCACAGAATGCCTCGACTGCAAACCTTATCTTGTATTTGTGGCTTCGTTCATTAGATAACGTTAACAAAACCGTTGTGATCATGTTATCACTTGTTTTTTTTAAATGTATCCTCTTCTTTTACTTATTCTATAATTTAGATGTTTTTTTTTTAAGGGTCCAAGTCCGATAATGATTTATTTTTTTACATTTTATTATACTGTTCGGTTTGTTCATACCAAGCGTTATCGGATTTTGATTTTGAAAATGTATCGACAGTTCTTTGCATTACTGTCAACGAAATCCTAAGTGGGAAAGAATCGCATCGTTTTACCATAGTGTAGTAAAATCAAATAAAAACGTGCTTTATTGCTCTATTACATTATCGGTACTTTCTATGACGTCGGAACATACTCGAATGTTCGATATGTGGTTTTCTTCATTTCGATTGGACTCTGAACCAAATTATATCGCATTCATACGTAATATTCAAGTCGCAGCAATTGAAACTCTATTACATATAGTTTACTTAACCAGACGTGCTATTTAGAAAATATTTTTTAGTTCCAATTCGATCTCCCGTGATAGATGATATTCCCGCTATATGAAGATATATGCTCGGAACGTCATAAGCTAAAAAAAAAAATTGAATGATTTATTTACAATAAATAGATGCTGAACATCATTGTAAACCTAATATGTACATTTCGCATTATAAAATTAAGACACACATTACCAATCATACTTTTTTTTTAATCTACAACTTTCGTTCTTTTAAAATATAGATGGCAGGCACAACTTATACACGTTCTAAAATAGATGAAGAACCTAATAATTTTAGGAGATTCACTCCTAATCTTTCTTAATACGTTACAGTGTGCACTGAGCGTTAATTCCCTGCATTTAAGGTAAAGTTAACTTCAGACATATTTCCGAGCGTTGCAAGAATTTACCACTCGTAATATCAACAGTAAGTAAGTCATAATAAAATTATGAAAAAGTAAGAAATGCAGAGTAAACGGAGATTGCAATCGTTTACCGACGGAGCAGTGACTCACATACTCTATAGGGATGTGAAATACCGCGATCTATATCAACAAATTTCGTTAAACTTTTCTCAAAAATAATTGATCTTTCGGATGAAATTTTATTTTACCTATACGTTGATCCGTATGATTGAAGAATGGAAGGAAAATTTGTATAAAAAATTATTACAGGAATCTCGTTTCCACTCGCGTCGACTCGGTCGGCATTGTACGTAACCTTTCCTCCCACTATATTCAGTTCATTAATTATAGATGGTGGCGTTATGTTCAGTCGGGCTTAAAGTCTCAAGTTATAACGGATGTGCATGACCCTGACACTTGGATAGACAGCGGGTACTTATTATTCACAAAGCCAGAATAATTCAGTTCTCCGTGGCAGGAGTTGTTATAGACATGAAAAAAATTAAGACGCGATAACTCTATGCGAGCGTAACTGTATGCATAGCGAACCGCAATTCGCCGTCGTCGACTTTCAGAGAAATGTTTCTGATGACGAATCGATTGATTTATTCCCAATCGAGGAATAGATTATTTCTTTACCTATTTTTTTCACGATTTTCATTTTAAGGCGCTGTTCAAATGAAAATACATTTTGTTCAAACTCTTGTTAAAAATTTGTACAGCTTCTATTTTAATTATTTTCAGCTTTGGTCACTATGATCGTGTCGATCAATCACTTTCCCAATTGAATTTTCTAGTACATAAATAGATTGAACAAATGGTGGAAAAAAAGTGTTCCTTGCACAATATTATCTATGAAAAATCATCGATCATCGATTCACTGGTCGTATACACTAGACGTGTTTGTTTCTTGCTTAATGAGAAATTCTTGTCATAAGCGCACGTAACGTCAAATTCGTTACTAAATTACGTCTGAGCCCTAATCGATTTCCAATGCCCATGGATGGTTCGGAATGTGACCGTATTGTATATCGCCGAGATGCTTCAGCAGGCGCCTGTAAACGGGATCGGGTTGATCGACCGTCGGCACATGGAGTCCTTGACCGACGAAGTTAATGTAGGACACAGGACTCACAATACACGCTGTTCCCGCTCCAAATAACTCGAGCAGCTGAAATGACAAAAAAATCATTTTATTCGTACATGTAACTTTACTCAGATAAGACATTTCGCTGATTCCATTCAATTTTGTGTGCTACATGACGATACACGATGATTTACTGAACTTGGTGGATGGAAATACAAACTTCAAACGAGATTCCTCGCTACGAGATTTTAATTGATTTAAGGGGCTGCTGGAGCTGTTTTTTTCTCCTTTTTTAACTTGCTGTACCTGTTTTACCGACGGACCTAGACAATTTTTCAGTTCCGACTTAACATTGTTAATGTGCTACACATATGCGTCAAATCATGCAGGATTATGATGTTGACATAAACGCTTCGGTGTGCGGTCGAATTTTGATTGAAAACTTACAAGGAATTAAGAAAACCGAATATAATAGTTTGCGGAAGTGCGTGAATGTAGTGTCACGATTGACGTACAGGTGACTGTGTATCGTGCCCTACCCGACATTTGTGCCGTGTTCATCGGCTCTGAATACCCGTCACAAGTCGATAGACTAAATGATCGCAGTTTACACTATGCGTGATTATCTTTTGAGTGAGCAACTTTCCGACGGTTTTGGAATTTTCGGAGAACTTCACAGAATCGGCATGCACGCCCTTATGACGTATGCAAGATCTAGAATTTTTTATATCCAACAAAACGGATGCTGTAAACATTTCAGTGGCCATGTTGGTTTCCACGATAGTTTATAATACTCGATTTTCTTTATTTTTCGGAAGATTTTGAACGAAATTCGAGTGCACGCCGAATCGTTTATGTTATTAATACAGTCCTGCATACACCTATTTTCGTCGGTAAAACAGAAAGGTCCAGCAGCCCCTTAAGGTAGTCCTTGCGAATGGTGTTGATTTCGCATAAGTTTCAGAGAATTGAGAGGGAATTGTAAACACTTCTCGATAGTATAAAAATCTGAAAAAATCAAGCATATTAATGATGCCGAAAAGATTACTTTTGCATAATAATAATTCCAAAATGTTATTAACAAATTGACGACAATTTTAATTGTTCAACAAATCTCCCGGAAACATAACTTTTTTTTAAATGAAAATTATTCGTTTATTTTTCTGAATTTTTCAGATTTTTAAATTCACTTTAAATTTTCTGAAGTGAAGTAAATTCACTTTGAATTTTCTGAAGTGAAGTAAATTCACTTTGAATTTTCTGAAGTGCAGTAAATTCACTTTGAATTTTCTGAAACTTATGCGAAATCAACACCATTCGCAAGGACTACCTCAATCTCCAAAGATTAACGATTCTTGAAAATTAAACATAATCGTTACGCTATAGCTAACTACTACCCGATACGAGTTTTTACTAACATGTGCACCACAATAGATAATTCTAGAAACATTTGCAATTTAAAAAATTTGCAAAAACTACAAAAATGTCGATACCACAACTTTAGTCGAATAGCGAAAAAAAATCCATCAAATGTTTGAAACCAATTTTCATTGCTTATCTGGTAACGTATTATTTTTACGACGAAGTTCATGAGATACTCACTCTATTCTGGGGAAGTAACATACAAATCTCATCCATGGTGATGTTTCTTTCGGTGACCTTGAACTGATTCCATTCGCGGGTCAATGAAAGAATCGAATTCCTCGTTATACCAGGAAGGATTAAACCATTCAGTGGCGGTGTGACTAGTTCCTTTTCTGGTGGCGATAAAGAATTAAGACGGAAACTTGTTAAATATGTCGACCGACGGAGGTTGTTGAATATTGCTGTGATGTTTTATTTTTTTGCGCACTCACCTCCTTCGTCATTAATGTAAACCATAAAAATATTCATAGTTCCGACTTCCGTTAACTGATTGTCGTCTCCGTAGAGCCACAGCACTTGTTGCAGACCCTTCTCGGTGGCCTCTCGTTGAACTTGAATCGTCGGGGCGTAATTGCTGCCCATTTTTCGATCGCCGCAGCCACCGGGCCAGGCCCTCGTGTAACGCGGATCAGCAAGCAAAGAGACGCCCACGTCCTTGGGGGCATCCTTGAAGTACGCCCCCACCGGGCACAGAATTACGTAGAGGAGGGCTGAATCAGAAGCTGCCACTCCCAACGTAGGCTACATTATGAAGAAAACAAAAACACAAATTTTCATTTGTCTTCCGAAAACTTTTTTTTTGATTTTCTTGATTTTTCTTGATTTTCAAGAAAATCGGGCACAGGTACAATGGTGAGGAACGGATTTCACAATTTCTCAAACTCAGGCCTTTACATTCCGATGGAAAAATAGTAACATCGATCTGCTGTCACGTTCCGCGCTGGAACAATTTTCATGTGAGATTGTCTCGCGCTATCCATGACTCTACTCGCGATATGGCACGTACGGACTCGTCAGCGGCGGGTTTAACCATCGAAGTATTGGAATACACAGGATGTTTTCCGTTGCCTTTTTGGTATTTAATTTCCCTTATTAGTTCTTTCAACATCGCGCCTACCGCGGCGTTATTCTACGCGACGCGGGTCGCGCGATATTTTTCTCGAGAATCGCGAGCGAGGTCTCGAGGGGATATACGGATGTCTCATCTCGCCTCCGCTCAAGCGAGGTACGATTTCGCTATTTTGCAGAAATTCTCCCCGGCTTGTCGTCCGACGGCCGAGAGATCGGCAGATGAACGGGCCGGGGAAATCAGTCCCGAAGATACATCGAAAGCGCGAGCTTGAACTTCGGAAGGCTCCTCGTTCGGCACCCGCAGGAGTAAAGTAAATCTCGAGGGAACACCCCGGTCTGTTAGTGCGTGCGGAAGTCGCGAAGGCCGTAAGGAGCCCAAAGAGTGTTACTCGCCGCGGTGGTGAGTCTGTTCGTGCTAATTATAAGGTTCTCAAATCTCGCCACGAACTATACATTCGTGTATTCATTAATCAACCATTGTATGTGTTATTTATTCTGAGTGAATATTGTAAGGGCGAATGTATGCGTGCGCGAGCGTTTGTATGTGTGAGTACTTGCCGGCACATTTATCCGATCTTCTACCTTTATTTGAGCCATTTGTATCAACATTTGTATCCGTGCCATTTCGACAATTAAAACTCGAGTCATTATAAATCATTGTCTAAATTATTTGACGACCTGCGCGAAATGTCGAGAAGCGTCCTGTATAGGACGATCCGGAGACGATCCCGAACAAAAATATAAACTCGTCGCGCTTCCCGCGACGGGGTTATTTCCGACGTACCAAACGCCCGTACGTCACACTGCTAAAGAACGAAAGGGCGTAACTCGTATTCTTTAAGACGGAGGTTACGCAATTTTGTCTTGTAGCATCCGATATATGATTATATGTATTCATATCTATATCAGGTGTCAATGAGACAGTATCACATAAGTTCGTGCCCGATTAGCATCGTACACGATCATGTAGGATCACGTCGCATCACATCGATGGTCCAACGCCGGAAATACACATATGATTATACACAGTCTATATGGTGTTATGGCATTGAGCCATCGATAACTAGTGTGTCTGCTCGTATCTCGCGCATGTGGAGTTTTATCTAATCAGATATGATCGGATATTAATCAAATACTCCGCACATTTCGTCGGATGTCATATATTTGAGCCCCGGAAAAAACGAATCTTTATATGTTAACATTAATATAAGTAAATTGTTTAAATTAAGCAAAAAGTTACCTAAACGAAATAAATATTTATTTAAATCAAATAAATATTTTACTTAAACCAAATAAACGGTGGCCGTCAAAGAAATTATTTTTCTGGGTGAAGCTCTTCGAATTGCAAGGACGTACGTCCTTGCAGTTCGAAGACCCACTTAGTGAACTTATGCCGTTATTATTCTAAGCTCCTTCAAAGGACTTACTCCTTTGCAATACCCCCCCCCCCCCCAAGACCCCCTTTTTTATGGACTTATATGCACTTATTATTCTAAGTCCCTTTGCTGGATTTATGCCCTTAACGATATATGAGTACAAGTGTTTGTGAGTCTCTGTAAGTATCTGTAAGTTCCGTGAGTGTCCATAAGTCTCTGAGTGTTTATGAGTGTCACAAACAACACGAGCACAAACAGCGCGAGCCACAACACATATTAGTACAATGCTGTTCATGAATGTCTGGACGATCTGAATAGAGCCGCTATAGGGAAACCGATCAGGCATTCATGAATGGCAGTGTACCTATATATGATGATCGGATAAAAACAAAAAAAATTCAATTCAAAGTTCAAAGTTCAATTTCCGTCGGCGTCTAACGATTTTTTTTACAGGATATATACATGTATGATATTGAGAGAGAAACATATAATAACGAAAAACATTTATTCATTTTTATTCATTTACAATACGCCTATCTGCTACCTTGAAAACGAGAGCCGATAAAAATCTGACAAAAATTCCAGGTACAGTATAACCCCGATTAACCGGTGTCGGGACCGAAGATAATGGCCAATGATACAACTTTATTTTGATTAGTTATAATGACATTTGGCAAAACTTGCACTTAATTGTTAAATGGTGTGAACTAGAATGTAAAGCTTTGGATATTTTTTTTTCATTAATAGTACGTAAACTAGTCTTTTTTAAAAAGTACTCAGTGATTTTGATTTGCTCCGAGTATAAAAAAAAAAAAAAAAAATCTCGGAAGACGCACGGTTAATCCGCTTCCCGGTTAATCGGGGTTCTACTGTACGCACACTATATCTCGAATATAGACTATTCGCGCCCCCCTCTTCGACCATTGATAACTCTATAGCCCCTTGAGAACCCTCCCGCGGGCTCGAACTTTGCCAAAGCTCCATGAGGTACTTAGTATAATCAGGGTTTATGGTAAAAGACTTCAAACAGGACATAACAATCGGGTCCTAAGAATACACGTGTGTGTGTGTGTGTGTGCGTGTGTTAAGAAAAGTCGAATCCACATTCGGCGTAAACAAGTTTGCGTTACGCCGCGGCGACTGATCGTGGACGAGAGAAATAATTTTATTATCAATGTAACGATTTATAGTGACGTCAGAGCTTCCCTCCCGATAACACAAGCGAAAGAGGCATTGTCGATCACGATAGCAACGCACGTATCCCCAATACTCTCGTATCGGTCGATGACTATTAAAGATCGAGAAATTCAAATAGCGGAGAGCCATTCCAGCACTCAGAAACACGTGCATGCATCTATCTCAGCCTATGTTCCCGTAGCGTCAATATCGTTCGCGGCGCAACCTTTGCTTGTGCCCTCTACAATTGTTCAGTGATAACGATAAAGAGGCGTGCAAATACATATGGATGTTTACATGCATATTCATTCCAGTGGTTCTAAACTAGCATTTCATGTCTGTAAGAGTATATATATATATGTTCTCTCAGCGTTAATATCGTTAGGTTCGAAACATTTTCATGCGCCCTCTACAATTGTTCGGCGATAAACATCCCAAATAGACATGTGACGGCACGGGATCTACTCGGTGCTATCACGGGAACGTACGTCGTGCCGGCACAACGCAGACATGTACGTCCGCATGTGACGATATTGTGACGACACGTCATTTTTATACCAAGAGCTGCTTGCACAGTTCCAGCTTGACGTGAAGCTCCACAGTGAGCTGGAACTGTGCAAGCAGGTTTTGGTATCAAAACGCCGTGCCGTCACAATATCGTCACACGCGGACGTACTTGACGGCATTGTGCCGGCACGGCGTGACGAACGCACGGCACGTTTTTCTATCTGGGATAGGAAAATACATATGGATACCCAGATAAGTGAGCGCCACGAAACCGAATAGATGGCATATGGAAATACGTACGGATACCGAGATAGACACACTGAGAAAAAAAAATTGGTTGGATTAACCAAAAGTCGCGCTGACATACGTCCAAAGCTGTTATTTGTTTGCTACAAATAAATCATCGTTTTGTTCAACGATTATTTGCTTCAATTTATTTAAAATTTGTCGATTTAAACACACATTTTTATTGTACCAACAAAATACATCTTTGAACGTATGTCACCGTGCATTTGCGTAATCCAAACATTTTTTTTTTTTCTCAGTGCAAGCGCCACGAAACGGAGCAGTTGGCGCTTGAAGAGTCTACAAAAGACATCATAATCGAAGGCTGGAGAGGAGCTCAGGAGGGCAAAATATGTCTGCCGGGGGGCGGGGGGGGGGGGGGGGGGGGCAGCTTCACCAAACGGGGAGAGGCTGTGTGTATAGTGAAGCTAACCCTTTTCCCTCATGACAGAGGGCCAAAGGGTCAACTTCATAAAAAAGGGACTTCCTTCTCCGTATGTCAAAGCTGAGCCCCCACTCTCCGATTCTTGAGACGCGCGGCGATGGCGGCAAGACTTTTATATATTATAGAAACATATATATAATTGTGAACATACATTATCGTGCAGATAGTGGGCGTACTATACTCACATCGATGCCTATGAGTGTCGGACGGATGTAGAGACTAGAAGCTTCGGAGTGTGGCACCCACTCTTGATCTATACTGACGAGCCTTTGGAGGCACTTTATGAGTTCGGTGCCGTTGAAAGGCGGCAGACCGGACCTAGCTGCTGAATTGTTCATCCTCTCCATATTCAGCTCCGGTCTGAATATCCGTATTTTTCCATCGACCCCACGGTACGCCTTCATTCCCTCAAATAACTGAAATCATCAATAAGCCGAGGCGCCGTTCTCAATTTCAATAATGCACGCACACTAGCGAAACGAGGGGAGGGGGGGGGGGGGGGTCAAGAGTCGTATCAGTCGATATCCACGAGTATGTTTCCAAGCGGCCGAATCGTCAACATTCTCTCCTTTGGCGCGATAATCGGTCAACTCTAAATGTCAATCCGAAGTCATTCGGGTCTCAGACGGCGCGATAAACGATGATTCAAAAGAAAAAAAAAAAAAATTATAATTATTAATGCCGCGGCCAATAGTGCTGTACATTTATTTGGCAAAAGATATGCTTTGTCGAACTGATTAAAATTGTAGACCTCCGCACCATCGGAGATAAGGTTGACAGGATTTAACTTGAACCTTGATAAGCTATCTTAAAAAGTGTCACAAGATCATGTTGGTGTGTGCGATTCGATGTCGTACTTCCTTGCATAACAAAGTTATTCAATGCTAAGCTTGCCGTACGATCGACTTTGAAGTGGCCGCGACAATGTTTCTATGGGACCGTAGTAATTAACAAGAGATCGTGAATAAGTATACTGTTTGGGCTGGAGACGAGCAAAAAATCATGCAGCTCACACCGAGCTCCCAAGAATTCCTCAGCAAGCAATCGACGCGTATAGAGATTATTTTAAAAAGTGGGCAGAAAATCGATTGTATATTCAAACATGCTTTTCGTTGAGGTATTTAGGAACCACGACTTTCGGTCATACGACGATTCGCCCTATAAAAATCAACCTTAGCGATGGGTCGTTAAGGTTGACCGGCGGATTTGTCAAAGTCATTAATAATTGGAAGTAATTTTTAAGCTCAAGCCACTTTTCAAATTTTAATAGAGGCTTATTTGTTACTTGTCTAAGCGTTACAAGAATATTTCATCAACGGCTATAGGATAAAAAAAAGGGCCGCAATTTTCCATCGCTCTTCTCTCACCTCCATCGCGTAATGACGAACTCAATTCTGAAGCTCAAGTCGCTTTAACAGGGCGTAACAGACAGACTTGTTTGAGCTCGATGAGGATATCGCATCAATGACTATTGGACTGTTACCGGATAAGGAAAAAGGCTACAGTTTTCCATCGCCGTTCTCTCACCTCTATCGCATAATGAAGAACTTTCGCTGCTGGATGGAGTACGAGATTTTCGAACGGTGTTATCTCAGGCGCCTGCCACCCGCCCAGCGCCTCATGGTAAAAGACTTTGAGCATGTGATCCGTGAAGTATTTTCCAAACGAGAGGGCACTGACGCTCGGCTTGGGTTGAAGCAGGTGAGGCGGAGCAAAACGAACCGACAAATCAGCATACTAAAATAAAAAAATAAATAAAAATCGATACACGATAACAATTAGTGCTCGAACAACATTCGACACTTTGAATTCATGAACGTCCCGCAACGAATAATATACCTTGAATGAACGCTCCGGCTGTATTACTTCTATATCTTGAATCTTCAGGGAAGAACTGAATCTTATGGTCTGCTGCAACTGGCTGGCCAAGCCTCCTAGGGACAGAGCCTGAAAATGTCACAATACAGAAGTACAGATTTTGCGATTGCGGGATATCCTTGAAAGTTACGTATACATATATATTTTTCAAAAGTGATAACAAAATTAGCTATCAAACGAACTGTTGTTGTGAAATATCCGTTTGCTTCCGAGTGTTTGATTGCTGGATTGATATCATCATTTTTAGATTACGATTTTGGAATTTCCGTACTGAGAAAATAATCGAAAACCTTATCCATCGACACGGCCATCGACTCACTGGCGAAGTTCGAAACTAATTACGTGCGGATCCAAGCTAATTATCGTTTCGCTTCGTCCATCTGTCTTTGAACGGCAAAGTATGCATCAATGCCATTGTGTTGTTTTTTGAAAAAATCGGATTAAATTTTTGAGTGTTTCGAGGTAGTTCGACATAACATCTTAAGAGGAGGTGAAAATCACGTATCAATGTGTTGGTCGTTGGATGCACAGTGGTTCGATGTATTCTAAGTTTTCCCAAGCAAATCGCCGAGTGAGATCTTTCAGTCTATTTGTAATTGGTATTTTTCCGGTTTTTTCGTATAGCAGAGAGTTCCGTGGGTTAAAGGATATTCGTGTCATTAGCGAAATTGTGAAATCTCTGATAAAATACAAATATGGTAACAAAAAATAGTGGAGACTAATACACTTCGTGTTTGGCTTCAGAGTCTACCTCGGTGAAGACATCAATAGGTCTGAGAGAAAGAGTCGACAATAAGATAATTAGCGTAAAGTCGCACGTAACAAGTGTTGCTACGTTTTGAATGTGCTCACTCGAGATGGTGAGCACTTTTTAAAAGTGTTTTACAAATTTGCAGAGCACACTTCAACACCGCGTTAGATTTTGTGCAGTGTTGTTTGTGCACTCGGTTGCGTTACAATGAACGCATGTACGTCTGATGACGCCTCAAATAAAAATAATCACAAACATGGTAGCAGCCACCTTGGAGCAGCTGATAATCCCGGAATAACAGTAATATCGAAAACAGATTATATCATTGCATTACCATATCATAGTAGACAATGCGTAACAGATTGTCGTAAGTTACATTGCTATAGATTTTGTCGTCGTTCGTTCCAGAACCCACCATTAAAAAATTACCGTTGGTAATTTTTAAATTTTTGTTGGTTGGTTATTTGAAATACCGCCGACGGTAACGAGACCTGTAAGTACACTGATAAAAAGTACCGTTGAATCAACTAATATTCGGGCAGGGATGTTCAAATAAATATTCAGTTGGTCGAATGAAATATTTAAATGACTCAAAAATTTTTTTGTGAAATCACCCAACAAATTGTTGAACTAATCAATTTTTTCGCTGTACCAACAAAATTGATTAGTTCAACAATTTGTTGGGTGATTTCACAAAAAAAATGTTGAGTCATTTAAATATTTTATTCGACCAACTGAATATTTATTTGAACGTCCCTGCCCGAATCTTAGTTGATTCAACTGTACTTTTTTTATCAGTGTAATGCCGTTTAAGACCACAAACAGCGAAGAAAAATGCCAATTGTCTTTTATCGGGGAATCGGTAGTCGCAGATAAAGACAATTTTCTTTTCCTCAGCTGTCTGCAGTCTCAAAGAGGAATTGATTACAGTTTTTGTTACCGGCTGAGCACGGGACAGATGTGCGGGAGGATATTATTATTATCTAGGTCTGCCGATTTTCTGATAAAAGACAAAGACGACCGAAGTGTCGTCGTTTCTGGTAAAGGGAGTTGATAAATTCCTGCAGTCGTTAAAAAGTATAAAATATCTCTATCGACGAACGAACGAAACATATTATTTACTTAATTTTCTTCAACAGCTGAAAAAAGAGTACTCTTGTTTCAGCTGTTGAAGAGAATTAGGCAAATAAAATGTTTCGTTCGTTCGTCGATAGAGATATTTTATACTTTTTAACGACTGCAGGAATTTATCAACTCCCTTTACCAGAATCGACGACATTTCGGTTTTTATGTAACTTTTGTTACAACAAACATATTTTTTCAAATGAAATATTCGGTTATTTTTCCCCAGCGGTTTTTCACCTTCTACAACTTTTTTAAAACTATTAGCTATATTTGTCGAAAACTTTGATTTTTACCCTCGATAGCGACCTTTAAAAATGCTTCGATTTCATAGGAATTTCGCAGAGTTTGTTCTTATTCGTTATACTTTGAAAGTGCGGGTAGGTTCCGAGTAAATCTTGAATATCACATTTTTACTTTAATTTTAGATTTTTCGAAGTTTTCAATTTTTTCAAAATGCATTAATTTCGGGGACCCTTCGCACATCGCATTTTTATTTCATACCTCACGATAATACGGGGTGGCCCCCAGAAAATTCAAAAATGTTCAATTGAAGGCCCACCCTACTTGTGAGGTTTTAATTGTGTACAGTTTTGCTTTCGCTCATGTGACTCGTGTAGAGTTTTGCCGCGAACAGTTTTACCTGAATACTATCTTGATATCCTAAATTTAAAGCGTATTCAGTTTGGCTGCATATAGTTAGAGCAAAGAAAAAATATACTTGTGAAGAGTTTCAGCAGCTGTACAGATAGGTTTATGTAGAGATGAGCATTGTGTACCGTCGCGGTTGCACACGGTCGAGCGACGTATAGAATTGCTGCTGTGTAGAGTTGGGCTCTGTAGAAGCCACGTACTGCCGTTTTGGAGCATTCTGAACATGTTTTCATAAAAATCGCGATATTTTTTTTTTCATAAAAATAAAGCTTGCTCTACGCGGAAACAAAATCAAAATAAAAGCTATTACTACTTTTCGCAACTCTTCAAAAGATTCTTTATGTGAAAAACTAATTTATTATAGAAATTTTACAAGAATACAAATTCGTAACTGGATGTACAAGACAGTAGAAATTACAAAATGTGTAATATCTATTCATAAGATTCTGCATGCGTTATTTGGAAAACAATTTGAAGATGCCTAAGGGAGATAGTGGACTGACTTGACATCTGGTGTCTCTTATAAAATCTTTTGATTCATTCGATTATATTTTGATGGAACGAATCTAAAAATTCTTGCTGCAAACATAAGTTCAGTAATGGTACTTTTTCTCATTCACGGTTGCCATGTATCGATAAATAAAACATTTTACTACGTGTACAAAAAATATTTTACGTAAATTTGTACGATTGGAGTGATATCGATGGCCAAGTCAAAAGATAATATCGATTGTGGGTCTGCACAGCTTTTTCCCTTTAATTTTCCCTTTTAATATAACTATATAAGAATGTAAGGTGTTTGTTCCTAGGACAATCTGTGTTTAGCTTAATCACTTTCCAGATTCAAACTATCGCATAATAAAATTCAGCACAGACTGAATACTCAAATAAAGAAAAGAAGGAATGTAAAATTTAATTAATTCTCAGGTTTTCCTAATTACTAATTATTACAATCTTGTTCTCAATTAATCGCACTGAAAGACTTTTCGCCGTAGCGAGACAGACATCGGAAAATTATCAACAATCCGAACGCCCGATCTGAATCTGGTCAGTTATGATTTATGGAGGCGATAATGCTCTTTTGTTTTCACATAGCGAAGCTTTGTTTTCATGAAATTTTTTATTCTCGATTTTCATGTAATCATGTCTCAAAACGTCAAAAAATCACATTTAAATAAAATATTTCACTAAAAAATTTGACTAAAATAAGCAGATATTAAATAAACTAATATTCCCTATTGAATTTGTTAGAATCGGATCATCCGTTTAAAATTTATAAGGTCTCGAATTTTTCAAAATTCGTGCTTCACAACAGACGCAAAAATCAAGGTGAAATATAGTGAGCCGCAAAAATATTCTGCACGTTGTCAAAAGCCATTAACCGGAGATTATACCGGTAGATGAGTAAAAAAAAAGTAGTAAAATAAATTTTAGATAATGGTAAAAAATAAGAAATGAAAAAATCAGTAAAAAATAAGTGAGATACATTTTTTTTAAAGCTGCACAGTAATTAGCACATAACGTTCCCTACGGAAACATCGAAGCCAAGAATCCCTTAACGAACTTTTTCACGGAGAAAGCTACGCGCAAAATGTTCATTTGTGGTACCTCGACTCATCGACGATTTCGCTCTACCAGATGTTTTTTTTTTCGACGACGTGTTCGGAAACTCATTGTCCGAAGCGACGAACGGGATGTTTGTTTATCAGGGTGTCTTTTCCCGACGGAGGGTTATCACATTCACCTCAAGGTCTGTTCGGAACCATCGATAATGAAATGCCGAATAACCAACGATAATACAAGGAAAACACAGTGCTGGCACTTCCTCGGCCAGCCGAACACACTGTAGCGTCCCGATTGAAGCACAGTCTGCATGTTTTACAGTTAACGCATGATAATTCCATGAGGTAATAATACCGATCGAAGTGATATAAGTACAGTGGAACCCCGCTTATCCGAGCTAATGTGGGAGAGCTTACGTCGTTAGCTTACGCTAAGTGAAATCTCGGATAACACGGATAACATACTCAAGTCAAACCAGTACTACTATTATATATAAAAAAAAAAAAAACACCCCACTTCATATAAAAATTTTCTTTATCAGTTAATGTAGCTACTTTTTTAAATATAATTATAATCTAGTTAATTAACGTTAACTTCATATAACGCATGATAATTCCATGAGGTTATAATACCGATCGAAGTGATATAAGTACAGTGGAACCCCGCTTATCCGAGCTAATGTGGGAGAGCTTACGTCGTTAGCTTACGCTAAGTGAAATCTCGGATAACACGGATAACATACTCAAGTCAAACCAGTACTATTATTATATATTAAAAAAAAAAAAACACCCCACTTCATATAAAAATTTTCTTTATCAGTTAATGTAGCTTCTTTTTTAAATACAATTATAATCTAGTTAATTAACGTTAACTTCATATAACGCATGATAATTCTATGAGGTTATAATACCGATCGAAGTGATATAAGTACAGTGGAACCCCGCTTATCCGAGCTAATGTGGGAGAGCTTACGTCGTTAGCTTACGCTAAGTGAAATCTCGGATAACACGGATAACATACTCAAGTCAAACCTGTACTACTATTATATATTAAAAAAAAAAAACACCCCACTTCATATAAAAATTTTCTTTATCAGTTAATGTAGCTACTTTTTTAAATATAATTATAATCTAGTTAATTAACGTTAACTTCATATAACGCATGATAATTCCATGAGGTTATAATACCGATCGAAGTGATATAAGTACAGTGGAACCCCGCTTATCCGAGCTAATGTGGGAGAGCTTACGTCGTTAGCTTACGCTAAGTGAAATCTCGGATAACACGGATAACATACTCAAGTCAAACCAGTACTACTATTATATATAAAAAAAAAAAAAAACACCCCACTTCATATAAAAATTTTCTTTATCAGTTAATGTAGCTACTTTTTTAAATATAATTATAATCTAGTTAATTAACGTTAACTTCATATAACGCATGATAATTCCATGAGGTTATAATACCGATCGAAGTGATATAAGTACAGTGGAACCCCGCTTATCCGAGCTAATGTGGGAGAGCTTACGTCGTTAGCTTACGCTAAGTGAAATCTCGGATAACACGGATAACATACTCAAGTCAAACCAGTACTACTATTATATATAAAAAAAAAAAAAAACCCCACTTCATATAAAAATTTTCTTTATCAGTTAATGTAGCTACTTTTTTAAATATAATTATAATCTAGTTAATTAACGTTAACTTCATATAACGCATGATAATTCCATGAGGTAATAATACCGATCGAAGTGATATAAGTACAGTGGAACCCCGCTTATCCGAGCTAATGTGGGAGAGCTTACGTCGTTAGCTTACGCTAAGTGAAATCTCGGATAACACGGATAACATACTCAAGTCAAACCTGTACTACTATTATATATATATAAAAAAAAACACCCCACTTCATATAAAATTTTTCTTTATCAGTTAATGTAGCTACTTTTTTAAATATAATTATAATCTAGTTAATTAACGTTAACTTCATACAAACATAAGCAACTGACTCTAAAATCGAAACTGTTGTATTTCCAGCACGCAATACAAAGACGCAGCAAACTTGTACAAGTCTAAGCGCATTGCTGCTTTATCGGTATTATCCGAGCCTGTATCTCGGTTAACGCGGAGGGCTCTGATGAATTGGTCGGATAAGCGAGATTTCTACTGTAAAGGCGAGCGAGTACGTACCTTGCGCCTAAGGTGAACCATAATTTTCGAATTAATCGATGCACACACGTTGATCAACGATTGATGGACGAGACTCGACGCTCATTATACGTCAAAGTCTCAGCTTCACGGGTCCGTGCGCGCGAGAGGCGATCGAGGATTGCTCACACGACCGCGTGAGTCGCTCGGGAGCTCCGCGAACGATCGAGTCCCACCGTTTCTTACGAACTGATTCCACTCGGCTCCGTACTTTTTTATTTGACTCTTTCGACTGCCACAGAGATTATGGAAAAAAAAAAAAAAAAAAAAAAAAAATGAATAAGCGTGGTAAGCACGGGTGTCCGTGGGAACTGATAATACGATGGGCGCCCGGGCGGGCCGGCGATGATTTTTGGGGGGGAAAGAAACGAAACGTATTACTCGCGTACACAGAGATTTATGTCGCATGCACTGATGGATTTTTGAGGAAACTCAGTCGCGGCGTAATGACGCGCGTGATGAAGCACTGAAGCGGACGACGGAGTGTAACAGCTCGTCGGACGGGCAGGGCACTTGTGTCAATTTCCTCGCACGATCGTTCTCGAATAATGAATTCGAATTAACTATCGGCTAATATTTTATTTATCAGCGAACGGCCGCCCTCCGGGAGAAGTCGGAATCAAAAACATTCGCGTATCGGTATGTGTAAACATACACATAGGAGAGACCGGGGCGAGATGGACCCCCTGAACAAATAACGCGGCTACGACGCTGCCGAAGGTATAATCTACTATTTGTCACCCAACAATGATATTTTCATAGGTTTTATAACCCGTCCCAAAAAGAAAATTTTCTGGGGCGAAACGGGCTACCCGTAAATTTTTCAAATTTTTTTTTTTTTTCGCTACCCCATTTTGCCCCGCTTCCCTATTTTGCGTTTTCTCTGCTTCTGTCATTGTCCACGAAAGGTTTTTATTCTTTCCTTCGAGGTTTTCGTATGTTTTTGAATCATTTTGGGGTGACACATTACGCCCCGGGTCGGCCCGATTTTTCACTAGCCCATCTTGCCCCGCTTTCCCCCTGTATGTATATGTGCGTATAATATGAGCGGGTCAGCTTGTAGTGCAGACTACGAAACGAAACGAGAGTTCTCGAAGGAGATGGAACGAGGGTAAAATACGGAAGGAGGCGATATTTCGTATGTCCCCTACTTCGCCACGCCGCACATCGCGGCGCTGAGGTCACACTGACGTACGAGAGATGAGTCAATTGTGCGAATACATGTGGACGAGCGCTTCGAATATAATGACAATGCGCGCGGCAGGGAATCGTTGCGAAAGGGTAAACGAGAGGGAGATATGGGGTGACTGGCTGGCGGGGGATGGGCCGCCAAGAACACAAAGCGATAACAGGCGTTTACTCTCTTACGAGATAAGAATGTTGTCTTCGCGGCGTAGCGCTTATTTGTTTTAACCCCCTTTAGTTTCCGACATAAATGTCACAGCTTTTCAAAACTTTTTTTCTGACTGAGCTTTCTTTACTCTCACTGGTCGTTTCTCGACGATTTCGTACCGGCAAAAGTACTTGTATTATTTGTAAGCTGCATTATTAAAGCATTCGCGATTTTTTATATGCAAATGCCTTTAGTCAGCGTGATTGCGGGTTTTTAACAAAAGAACACGATTTATTTGTTTTTGTACCGAAAAGCAAGAATTCGTTTTGCTTCCGCACGGAGGAAACTGTTTAGCGAAGATTTTTTTTCGAGATTTTCGTGCAGACGTACTTAAAATTATGCGAAACATTGAAGGATCAGATTTAGGGTCGATTTTGCAGGATTTTGCAGGGTTTGGTCTAAAAATAGGTTGATTTTTAACATTTTTTTTACGCGGATATTAGAAGGACAAGATCGGGTTTTTACACATAGTTAGTACAAGGTATTGTGAAGTTTGAATCTTCTTTGATTAAAAAAGATCAACTAACAACGGACTTATTAACAATTAATAATTAACATCGGACATCGTATCGCAAAATTTATTCGGCCGATTCAGTTGAATTTTTGGTAGATTCTTGATTATAACATTTTCTATGTGATGAAACGACGATTTAAATAAATGAACATTTTTTTAATCATCCGGTCATTAGATAGAAAATGTTATGATCAAGGATCTGTCTAAATTTCAACTGAATCGGACGAATAGATTTTGAGATACGATGGCCAATGTTAATTGTAATTTGTTAATTGTTAATTATTAATAAGTCCATTGTTAATTGATATTTTTCAGTAGAAGAAACTCAAACTTCATAACATCATGCACTAACTATGTGTAAAAATCCGATCTTGTCTTTCTAATACCCGCGTAAAAAAATGTTGAAAATCGACCTGTTTTTTGGACCAAATCATCATGCTAGTACCTTAACCCTTTATGAGTCACAGCTGTATCCCCACTCTTAGGCGCTACCGTAGCGACGCGTTGCCCCCACTCCGCGACCGCTAGTCCCGTTTCGGTACGGTTTCGGGCGCTGTGACTTATAAAGGGTTAAGATCGCTTTTGAAATTGAACTTAAGATCGAAGTTTGGCTCGAACTTCATTGCATGCTTAAGATCTATCTCAAGATCGAACTTGATTTCGTGCTTAAGCTTGATCTTAACTACGAATTTAAGATTGAACTCAAATTCGATATTAAGTTCAAATAAGAAGATATCCAAAAAAAATCTTTTTATCACCCAGCACGTATCGTTTTCCACCCATCTTCGCAACCATTGATCATGTTATTAAGGAGAACAATGAGCAATCGTTCCATACAAACGTTACATTATAATTAATTATTTTAAAATTAATTATTATAAAAATTATTTTGCCAGATCACCTATTCATGACAGTACAGTGGCATCAAAGTTAAACGCATTTGGGATCCAGTTATACATTCTACGCCGGAAAAGCGTCAAGGTTCGATCTGAAGTTCGAAGTTGAATTCAAACTTAATATCGAACTCGAACTACAATCGAATTTGAGTTCAGACTTAAGTTCGTACTTAAGATCAAACTTAAGCACGAATCGAGTTCGAACTTACGCACGCAATGAAGTTTGGAACAAACTTCGATCTTAAGTTCGATCTCAAGAGCGATCTTCAACTCAACCTAACGTCTTAAAAAACGACCCTCAGAATGAAAAAACAGTTGCCCGTATTTGTGTATCGATGTGTGTCGAAAATGATGTCAGACCTCCAGCTGCCGAAAATCCGGAGTCATCGAGCTGCATCTGCGCACACAAGTGGAGTTGGCCAAGGTTGTTTGGTATTGAATGCAGACGTCAGGCAACTTCCGAAGAAGTGACGTCTCATTGTTATTATGAAGGGAGATCCCGCCGTTGGCCGTGAAAATATTTTGTTTTCGTTTTGTTTTCGTGAGAAATATTTCCCGTTTCATTCCGTATCATAAAGTATCGTGTCCTCGCAATTTTTTCGTGCATATATTGTTAGCGGAAAAATATGTATTGTCGGACGAACGCTTGACGTCATCGCAACTGATCACTTCGATTTGATAACAAGATAAAACGCGCTCGGACCTATCTTGTGCTAGGACCAGATACGTGTCTTTGATTTGATCTTTACGTTTTTTTTTTCTTATCTACTTTTAGGAAATATCTTAACACATACGCCGTAATGTGCCACAGGGAATTAATGGAAAAAATATAATGGTTTGTGTCGTGGGCAAAGAAAGCTTCCACTTCCCGTAGTAACATTGGTCATTGCCATTGCCTCTTTCGCCTATTGTTATCCATTCACTTTCAAAGCAAATTTTTCGAAAAAAAAACGTTCGGTCCGTTTTTGGTTTCCGCAACAGAAAAAAAACCAAACGCCAACAAAAAAATGTACAGTCCGTTTTGTCGTTTTTTACAGTCCGTTTTGTTCCCCAACGGACGTGTCCGTTTTTCGGTCGGTTTGCGATCCATCAACTTGCTAGGGTGGTTTTGAGGTATCAACCAAAAAGCTACCTACAGAAGGTTGGAATCGGAGTCGGTCTGGCGCACCAATCGACTGGTTGAGTGGTTGAATTTTCCTAAAACAACCCGATTTTCAACCATGAGGTAAGAGCTATCGGTGGTCTCGACATAAATTTGGAAATTGGGTTGTTTTGGGAAAGTCCGAGTCTAAACCAATTTTTACTCCGACACAGAATGGTTGGTATTACGGTTGGTTTTGAGGTATCAACCAAAAAGCTACCTCCAGAAGGTTGGAATCGGAGTCGGTTTAGCGCACCGATCGACTGGTTAAGTTGCAGTAGTTTGTCAGAAAACAACCCAAATCCAACCCAAAGTTTTACGGTTGGTTGGTCCGCGACGGATACCAATTCGTCGTGTAAGCTTGAACGCCATGTGCAATTTTTTGAAGTGTACGTTTTGAAATGTAAGATTTAGTTATGTTACGGTGAACCTGTGTATGTGTACGGTCCCAGTATGCACACGCCACGAAACGGTCGCATTTGGCGCAATATTTGCGATATGCGTTGCACGTGTCGCAAATATTGCTCCAACTGCGTCTGTTTCGTGGTCGTTATCTACCTAGGTTTGAAGACGCCTCCATAACTGCCAACGTAAAATACCAAATTATTTTGACACGTGACGATGAAACGAATTATAACCTATAAAATAGGTTCGCAATTCGAAATTACCGAAATCGAATAACTACGTCGATATTTTGTTTTCAGTGATACACTTCCAATGTGTTAATTCGTTTGTAATAGCGACGCTACATAAAACACTTGGCGATGAAAAATATGCAAACACATGTGCGGTCGTTTTCGAGGCCGTTTCAGTCTCAAATATTTGACAATATCTTCGCCTTTGCTATACATTTTAATACCTCACCCACGTCAACAGAATTTGTGCATTGTACATTTGTCTATTTTTCTGCAGTGTATCGTTTCGTAGTCGCAATTTAGGTTACCATGCATCTCATATGGCCCGCATTCGCTTCTCCGTCCGAACGGTCCGAACGCTCTAGTACTTATTTTGTTTACATTGAGGAAACGAATACGGGTTGGTGCACTATTATTATTATTACGTATGGTTCAAAATTCTTACCAGTATTTTCCTTTTATTCGACGTAACCGAAAACATTTCTGTATGTTAGAGGTCAGTAACGTCGGCTTATCGGCAGTATTTGCTTTTCGCAGGTGTTAATCCAATATTCTTCTAAATTCATGATCACTGTGGGCACTCGTCTTCTACACACGAAAATTCTTTAGTCTCCGACAATTTTAAAGAATCCGATTCAGACTTATTAAAAACCGCCTGTCAATTTCACCAGCAGACCTGGACGTACTTATTTATTCTCTTATTCTATCGCTTGAAAACGAAAAAAGCACAAACGTTCTGTAAAAATGTAGTGATCGTGGGGGTCGAAAAGGTTACCTCTTGTGTAATCAACGCTCGCCGCAAACGAGACGGTATCGGGGATTTTCAGCGCGCGTGCCATGGGCGCTCGTATCGAATTTTATGTCCGGTTTACGTAATTCAGTTTAGATTTCGATCAGGTCGTCCGAGGACAGTGCTATGTGTCAGCGACACACATTAAATTGCGACTCACCGATCACGATTATAAGCATTGCGATTGTTCACGAAGTGCTTGTAATTCTGACCAAGTATAATTGAAGATTTTTTTTTTTATTGAATATCTTGAATATTTCTATGTACAAATGTCGACCGTCAATGAATATCTTTTGAATATTTAATCCAAAAGACATTACAAGTATAAGGAACTCTAGTATTAGAGCGAGTTGCAGCACGCTGTTGCATGAGTATTTTAATCGGCCGGTTATGAGTATAGTATAATATAATGTAACATCAGCATCGCCATACTCATTTCACCGCGAATGGCATATCTGATGCATGTGACAATTACAACGTATCGTCTCCCTATAGCCATTCATATTCCATAATATTTACAAATATAGGTACCCCTTAATACGGAAATGACTTAAGATTTCCGGCTTAAGTTGAGGCGTATTTTAAGTTATGACGTTTACTTTACGTTTTAGATTAAAACACGGACCCTACATAATTTCTGTAACCATCTAATCAGACGGAATCCCGGAAATAACGATAATCGCAGTGTGCAGAGCACGCACGGAGAAAAAACATTTTTGTTGGGACAGGAAGAATTTTGTTTCAGTAACAAATTTATCTACTTAATAGAGAGTCGAGAAAATATCTTGCTGCGGCAGCAAATTTTTTGCTGTAGCAGTAATTTTTCTTTGCTGCCACGACAATGAATTATTAACGATCCACATTTTGTTAGAGAAACAAAATCGTTGCTTCTCCGTGCGCGTTTTTAACCCGGTATTCACGGAGGTGTAGGTGCATTCTAATACCTGGCGTTCGATAATATTCATACTAAAGTGAAAAAGTCGAAAACTTTCAGGGGTGATGAAGTTTCTTGTTCCTGGCTATTTGAATTATTTTCGATATCACCGCGTCGCTAGATAAAAAAAGCGTAACAGAATAGATCGTACAAAAATGCACACTACGGGTGGCTTCGTCTTTCGATGTCATAAAGACTTTCTGTGGATATCACTGACATAGTTTTCCAAGCGGTGCCCTCTTTCCCATGTTGAAATAACATACACGTAGGCCCCGGAAGTTCGTACAGGATTCCGTGAGTAAACTATATCCATATATCCATATATATATGAAACAATGGGAAACCAGTGCGAACATTCCGACTTTAAACGTAAAAACTCCGACGCTAGCGGCGAAAATTTATTTTTCAAATGCACTTTTTTCGTTGTCTACGGATGAGCGTCATGCAGATTCGTCGCTTGTGTACGAAATTACACGACGATTCCGATACCAAGAAAAAGGTCTCTCAAGAAAAAAGTATTGGCCATCAGGATCAACCGTCGAAATCCACCGGTCTTCCACTCGACTAAACTTCATGATGATTTAGTCCCGGAGTTTACTTACATCGGTGGATAGAAATCATAGAGTTTTTTTTTTTTTTGCGAATTTGAAACAAAAGTACGGAAAGATATATAGTAATGAGAACGATAAAATTAAATTATTTATAACTATTTAGTATTGCCTGGCAACTGTTTAAAAGTCTGAGTCGATTTTAATCATCGAGTATCAGATACGTGCTCCGACGTCTCATTTTTTTTTTTCTTCTTCGACTAGGTTCACCGTGACTTAGAATTGATTGAGCAATGCACATCATTTCTGTGGACTCTCCGTGACGTTCGTACTCTCTTCGTTGATGGTCGTCAGATTACTGTTCGTACGATCCTTTGCGTCGTCGCTGTGCTCGTCATTGTCATTCATGTTCAGGGTCTTTTCGTAATTCTGACGATTGTGCTCGATTCTATGCTGATTGTGAAGATTCTCGCGTCCTGGATCGAGGCCGATGAAATTTTTTTCGCCCACCCCGTACGCATCGTCGTCCATGCTCCAGCAGTGCGCTATCGATGGCGAAATGTCCGAGGAGCTGTCGGTGTATGAGAAATCACCGAAACTCCCATATATCGGCGAATCGTTCGAATACGGGATCGCGGGATAAGGTAGCGAAGCGGTCAGTCCACCGCTTTGCGAGAAAAACATTCTTCTGTACTGATTCTGACACGTCCCCTCCTGAAATATTCAAAATATTCTCGTCGATGATCGATAACTACGAGCCAGCAAGATTACCAAAAATTTGATCGTCTCACCATGTTATAGTGGGTCGTTAATCCAACTTCGGACGGTCTCGACTTGAACCGCGTCGGTTGAAAAATGCAGAGCAGTGTCCACGTTGGCAAAAAGTATTTAAGTACCGTGACTACAGTGATTAGTAGACTGTAATATACTTGCACGTGATTGTAGATACCGCTACAACCGGTATCTTCTCTCCCAACTGAAAAAAAAAAAATCAAAATTTCCATGATTATCGAGCCAAGCTTTACAGTGTAAAAAAAATCGTACGAAATTTAATGTACCGGACTGGAAGTTTTTATGCAAAAACTGGTATATTAAATTGCATGTACGATTTCGATGAAAAATGAATGTTCACTGTATTAAAAACATTGGAATTCCTTAATTTTTAATAATTTACTTTAATTTCAATGAAAAAGTATATTAATTTTTCATCACCATTGTACATTGAATGTACTATTTTTTCTCTGTGTGTACTTTCTCATCACACGAAGTATGCGAGGAGAGAAAATATTGTTTAATGTAGGTATTTTTCAGGCTGTAAGAACCGAATAATTTCAATTGCACGCTTACTGAATGACATGAGACTGTCGAATATGATGGAAACGACTGCCGAAATTTCAAAGACAACTGTGATGAACCAAAGATCTCGGGCCTGAGAGTGGATGGTCGGCAGCATCAGAGTCGAGATTGCGGAGTGTCTACTGTTGTGTGTGAGATAAAGGGCGACGGTTGCGAAAAGTTGAACAGCAATAAAGTCGGCTCCGGATAGCATCAGCCAGTAAGGACCTGCGAAAGAAAAATGCCCGTTTTATCATTCACAGTTGTTGGCTTTTTTTTCTCGTAGAGGAAGCTTTGCGAACGAAGGAAGCCGGTAAGAAAAATCGGTACGGCAAGCTCGTTAGACCGCTAGGAATTCGGGTACTCACGGAAACATTCGGTCCATGTACCGCTGATGTCAACCATTCCCATTAGTACAACGGTAGTAAGGTAAAGTGTGTAGAGGCATAGAACTGGGTTTATAACGTGCTGAACTATGTCGTCCCGGTGACGAGTCCGAGCTGCCGAAGACCAGAACAGATGACAGATGAGAATGAAGTGAAGAAGCTTAAGATAATTGGTGGTGAAGTCCAGTTGAGGATACCGATTTGCATATACGGCACCGACGGCGCTTGAATACACAAACAAAATCATCATTAACACACAGTCGTTGCAACTCTTGCGGGCTTATTTTTCAGCTAGTGGAACGATTTAGTTTATATTTAGCTCACAGGTAAAAAATTATAAAAAATGTTCTCGAGAAATTTCTTGTACACATAATTATACTAAAAATGATAACTTTTTTTTTCAGCAGAATACATTTCAATTCAAAATTTTATGCCAAAAGTTATCAAAAATTATGAAAGCCAAAAATTGATTAAATTATAAAAGCCAAAGATTAATAAAATCAGAACTAAATATTAGCAAAAATGTTCCTTTGATAAATTTCTAATAATAATAATATAATTCTTACCATAGAATGCATTGGATAGCGGAAACATAAAATATGAGATAGTGATGCATCTGGGAGTGTTTGTACGCATGATACTTTATGATCTTCAGTAGAACGAAGAAGCATGTTATCGCGCTGACGAGAACTAATGTACTGATGCGGCTGCACGCAAGTTGGTCGTACTGGTCCAAGCAGCCCTTGTTCAATACGTCGAGGGTGTCGTTGCCATACTTTTGACTTCGAGCCATTGTTCCGGTCGCTCGGGTTTCCGAGTTCCTCCGGTACTTTGTCCAAATTGTCAATTCCTCATTTTATTCTGAAAAATGTAATGAACAGTGGGAGACTTAGAAAAATCGATTATAAAATACATCTTGGCCACAGTATTCCATATGGAACAGAGCCGGACAAGTATGCTAATTACTTAAAGTACGTATTGAAGTATCAAGTACTGAATCAGTTTTCAGTACTCAGAACTTCAGCAGTTAAGTACTGTCAGTACTCAATTATTATCCAATGCTCGGTACTTCAAGTACTTGGTACTTAAATACGTACATCACTTACTTAGTATATTTGCCATGCTCTGATGTGGAACAAAGGGAAAACATCGGACGAACGTTGCAAATTGGAGTTTAAAAAATGTAATATTTCCCATTTATTATTATTACTGTGTTCAATGAAAATTGTATTAAAAAAAAGATATTTTTCCCCGAGTACACTAAAAAGGGTCTATTTTGTGCCTATAACGGGGGTGGAAAGTGCCCGGCAAGATTTTTTATTTGCACAATTAAAAACTACGCTTAGTGGGGAGCTAAACACGTACTAGTGCGAGAAAGTCAAAGTGAACATTTTTTTATCCATTTTTCTCTGTAATGCTTTAACAAAATGAAAAACGATTTGCACGGCTGACTACGTATTTCATTTTATAGAATCGTTTAGGAGAAAAATGGTTTCGAAATTTTAAGACTGTCTCTCTCGCACCCATACGTGTCTAGCTTCGTCTTAAGGAGAGTGTGATTACGATTTTTTTTATAAGTTCCAATACCGTTGAATCTGGCTGAGTGTCGTGGATCGGATCCATTAACTTTTGTTGTTGTTGTTTTTACACTTTATTTAACCTTTGCGACGGTAGAGAACAACGCCGAGCGAGTTATTTTATCGAAAGTGGCTCGCGTATTAAATGCGACAACGTATTTGGCCGGAGGCGTAATTGCTGGGCATTCATCGCCCTTGCCTAATTACAATACAATACACGTACCTAACGTGATTCCTCAAGCACCGATGGCAGTCCGTTCGACGCATTATAAAATCCATCGACACAACTGTTTGATGATTTTGTCTGGAGGGCGACACCAGAATTGTTAGAAACCGCAAAGCGGATTACAGACTCGAGAGAGCGCAGTGCCGCAAAACAAGTGACGTTCGATGATAACGCAACACACGAGGTTTGCGTTAGATTTACAAACACGCAGCTGATCACAAATAAGTATCCATTGTACGCAAGTTCGTCCGGTAGCGGAGTGACCTTTTCGACCAATTAAAGCGCGCACATTTAGTATTCATAAGCAACTTTTTTGTCCAAGATCGAACGTATGTGTCCCGGACACGAGCGGAACTTGGCGAAAACTTTTGGACGCATTAAATTTTCACATTTTTTTTGTTTTTGTGTCAAACTGTGTGCGTCACATTGCTATGTAAATGGGCACATCTATAGGCTGTCCACGCATAAACGCAGATCGCGAGTCTGAGAGTGTATTGCCTTTCTTCTACTTTCCTTGTGGCTTTATGCTCCGGGCCAAGTGCAAAGCGGTTAACGCGTATCGCGGTAGAGTTCGCGGTTACCGACATACACTATCGAGGTCGATAAAAAAGAGTCCTAGGTCTGATACTCCGGACAAAGGCGTTTTAAGATTTCGTGGATTGGAAAGCTTCGCGGTTTCGAAATTGTTGTCAAGCGACGACGAGCCTTACTTACAGTTTTCGTAAGCGAACGGCCACGGCCCGGCAAGATCGGAGACGGGTTCACTCAAGTGTGTGAGTCATCGATGAAACCATCGTTGATATGTAGATATATCGACTGCCAAAAAACACAAGGGCGTATTCCTCGTCTTAAAGTAGACTCGTTACGCCCTTTTGTTTCTTAGCAGTCGATATTACCCTCGCAGTTGGATTATAAATTCCCGGCAATTTGAAGGACATTTGAGTTTGACTATTACGATTAGAAAGTTCATTTAGTTTAAAATACACTTAATGAACTCTTCTTTACGGCCACAAATCGTCGCGATAACGTGACATTATATTTTTAAAGAAAGCTGTTTTTCTCGAAAATGTACTTCTGCCCGTCTCGATAGTACTATTTGTTTAATCGATAGTTATCGATGGGTCGCCGACAACGTCAGTCGTTGTCCGGTCGGTGGGGGTCGTCGTCCGTCGTCCACCAGTAGTCCACACTTCCGCAGCGCAGACGACTTTTGTAGTATAGCACTAGTCCACACCAGCACAGGCACAGGCCGAACGGCACCACCGAAATCGACGACGTAGCGTGTAGTGCTCAGCGAGTGTCAAAGTCAAAAAACATTTCCGGTAATAAAATGTGTCGTTGCTCCTCTCGGGTGTCTTCCGGGGGCAAACGGGCGTAAGTTTCGCACTACCAAATGCACTGACTGATCGAGAGTAAGGCGAAAGATTTGCGGTCAACGACGGCGCAGAGGCGAAATGGTTTCGATTATTAAAAATCAACTGCTGAAACATCTGTCGAGGTGGGTCCCGATGGTTTTTTTGTCGCATTCACTATACCACAATCCGGTTTGCCAAAAAAAAAATGATCGTCTTCTCAGCGAATGTATTGCACTGTGGAACATTGCGACGGAAACTCAATATTGTCGTTACTTGGTGTTGTTCTTTTAACAATTATTGCTTTGTGTACTTCCGATTTATCAGACCCGGTTCTTTCTGCAGTATATAAACAACGCCTGTTTCTATAAGTTTACTGTATAAATCGACTGGGCAACTGGGACAAACAATTTAATTGCATGTCAATTGAGAATAAAAGAATGGACCAATGAAAGAGCATTTTTATGATCCGGAGAATGCAATATTGTTATGATTCTGACAATGCAGTAATATTATGAGCCTGGCGATGCAATATTTACCTTTAAATTTAGCTTTAAATTTTTAGTTTTTCTTGTCTCTTCTTATATCATAATTTATTCACTATATTTGTATATTCCCACAGTTATGCTGTCCTCCTTGCACCGTTATCATGTAATCCTTGAGACTGTTTTGCGAGTACTGCGTAAACTTAAGAAGGACATACTTGTGTTCGTATTTTGGCAATTTATATTGCATATCTATTGGAAATAAAAGAATAGAGCATTATTATTTATTTTTGTATTTGTTTTGAAGACTGAAGGGAAACGCATGTGATAACAAACTAAGTCATATATTTATTGAAATTTTCTATTTTTATATTTTGATAAAACTGTAAAAGGAGTAATCCATCGATAAATATCAGAATTAATTATGAGCAGGATTGTACAATGTGATGTTTAGCCTACTTCAACATAGTTGGCCAATCAGTCTTTAATTTTTTTGTTTTTCTTGTCTTACATCGTAATTTATTCACTACGTTTGTATATTCTCATCATTATACAGCCCTCCTTGCACCGTTATCATGCTGCGATCGTTGAGACTGTTGTGAGGTTGAGTTTTTTTTTTTTTTTTTTGAGAATGCAAACTTAACAAGGACATACTTGTGTTTGCAGTTTAGCAAGTCATATTGCGCAGCATATACCTTATCTATATTTACAATGTGCGTTCAACACCATCTGTGTAACTCATACTCCTCTCATAGCCAATAACTCGGTACTACTTCTCGGTTGTAAATCATACGTGGCAGAAAGTTCAGTTACTAATTTTTACTTTGCCTTTGTTTTCATTCATCGATCTCTCCTTTTGTATTGTGAGTTTTACTTATGCGTAGAACAAGCTTCGTTTCCATGAAAAATAATTTTTGTAACTCCGAAATTTTTTTTAGTTTTAGGATAATTAGACGGATTTGAAACGTTGAAAAATGAAATTTCTACAATGTAACAGATTGATACACGTGATGTATGACCTAATCACTCCCCCCCCCCTCCTAATCACTATAGGGGGAGTGGAAAGTGAATTTCACTCATATAATTAAAAAAAATTTTGATTGAATTTGAATTGAATTTGATTGAATTTTGATTGATTTGATTGAATTTTGATTGATTTGATTTGAATTTGAATTTGATTGAAGCTTAGTATTTTGCACAATTGTTGTTATTCTCATGTTAGTCGCAGGTTGCGGAAAGTTCTGTTATCAATTTTTACTTTGCCTTTGTTTTTGTTGATTCATGTCTCCTTTAATATCGTCAATTTCACTTATGCAGCGAACAAGCTCCGTTTCCATGAAATTTTTTTTTAGTTTCAGAATGTTTAGAAAAATCTAAACCATCTAAAAATGAAATTTCCAAAATGTAACTGGGTTTGTACAGGTGATGTATGAGTTAATCATCCCACTCCCCTTTATTGTACAGGGAGTGGAACGTGAATTTAACTCATATTACTAAAAAATTATTTTCCTGAAAAATGTTTGTATCTTTCACAATTTAATTTTCATCTTAGTATTCTGGCCAAACGTCTCAAGAAATATTGTTGCGGAATTTAAAACCAATTCTCCGAATTCATTATAATATAAAACTCATATAATATTTATTACCACATGCGTTCGGCGTTTACTTCCGCAGAACGAAGAATAACCAGTTTTATAAACTTTTCTGTAGATCGATAATAAAATATGGATTAAAAAAAAAATTGCTTTCATATCAATTTTGTTTGCATAGCCAAATGCAATGCGTATGAAAAAAAGCTTTGGGTAGAATTATAATTCATGTATCGATCTTGATTCTAGATTCTGCAAGAATCTGTCTGCGGACAAGATCAACCTGAGCACATTCAAGGGTGAGGGAGAACTGAGCAACTTGGAGCTCGACGAAATTGTACTCACCGATCTTCTGGAATTGCCCTCCTGGCTGAGGCTGACACACGCTTGGTGCAATAAAGTCACCTTTCGTATACAATGGACAAAACTCAAGAGTGTTCCAATATTTCTGGTAGGTTCATGCTCGGTAGACGTTCGCTGCCGATGTAATTTTTTTAAACATTTTCGTTGGAAAAAAAAGAAAGATGATAAAAAAAAATTGTGCGACATTTCAGCGTCTGGACGAAGTTCACATAGAGGTCGAAACATGCGAGGATCTTCGGAGTCCGTGTTCGCCACAAGGCGCTTCCACCCTGCCAGGCTCAGCAAAATATTCCTTCATCCACAAAGTCATCGACGGCATCACGGTCGCCGTCAACACGGTGTCCATAACGTTCAAAAGTCCCGCATTCGTCGCTTCCGTACAGGTAGAGAAACATCACTGGATGGCCTTTTCGATCGATGCATGAAATTAGCCAATGTGATAATTTATTTTCCAAAAAATTCGGGACCAATGGTTTTGCGACCAAAAAGATGGGAGTATATTATTACAAGCTACATATTTAGTTATCGACGTTTCGTTGAATGCTCATGTGAAAAATGTTATCTTCTTTTTTTAGATCTCAAGAATAATGGTAGAATCGAAATCGCCAACGTGGCAACGTTGCGATCTCCGAATGACGAGGGTAAAAGATCCGGATCGCGGGCAGCTACTTATATTCAAAGAGCTCGAGTGGCAGACCGTCAGAATAGAAGCTCAAAGTACAAAGGACAAGGACCTAACACCACTAAGACTGCTCACCAATCAAGCGCGATGTCGTATTACTATTAAGAAGCGAATATCAGGTGCGCGTTTTCGTTACTTAAAAAATAATAAATTATCCTTCACTAAACAGATTCTTTGATAATGATGATTAGAATCGTTGAAAGAAGCTTGATCAAAAACTTGTCCTTTAATTCGTACTTTGTTCATCGTTTCTAAACACTTGTGGGTTTCGTAGTGACTCGACAATTATAAAATTTTCTTCTCCGTTCTGTAGATTGCTTTGTCATGGGCTCACGACTGGTGCTCATTCTCGATGATCTCCTGTGGGTCCTGACCGATTCCCAGCTCAAAGCTGCTCTACACTTTATAGATTCTCTCGGCGGTCTCGTCGAAAGAGCCACTGTCTTAGAGCGTAAAACGAAAGCGGCAAGGAAACTTGAAGTAACATTTTCGACTGGATTTTTCATCGATAATCAAATACCTTCATCCAAATACTTGGCAGATTATTTATAAATTCATTGTAACTATATTTTGTAAGATACAGTCCGATGATCTTTTACAGGTTTTACCCGAATATCAAGCCCAAATATCACAGCAAGCGAGATCGAAGGGTCAACCGAACACTCTTTTGTCAAAAATCTTTACGAAATACGACGTTGTGGAAACGTCGTATCACTTTTTGTCTCAGCGCATCGACTTGCATCTTTGCGACGATCCTGGAGGTACGTTTCTGAACCGAATAGGGTCAATTGATACTTTCATAATAATTTTGGGCGGTGTTCATTGGGACTAAATAATTTAATTCTCGTTTGTTACTTCCGAAACAGCGGGAAGATCTTTGCATCCTGATCTGAAGGACGGAGGGGCTTTGCAGATATCTTTAGTCAAGTTTCAAATCGATTACTATCCTTACCATCTTGCGATAGCCGACAGAAAACATTGGGCGAAATATAAGGAAAACGCAACGCCACACAGCCAATGGCTCCAGCAAGCAATGAATTCTTTTCGCGGACAATTCATGGATCTCATAGACATCGGTCGGACGCAGCATTCACCGGTCAAGAATCAAGGCAATCTCGGGGGTATGCTATTCAAACATTGTATTGAACCATTTTTTTTAATCTTCATATCAAACTATTTGTGTTATCAAAATATTAAGGTAGTCCTTGCGATGAATGCTGGTCACCCGACGGACTATCTCAAAAACTTCGTAAATCGTCAAGTTAATTTTTTTATTCATCTTCGATAAATCGCAGTGCAAATAAAAAAAGCAGTCTAGATATTTAGTAATGCAAAACAAAATCAATTATATTGAAAATAGGAAATTATAAAGGTTGATTTTACTCGGGTTTCAAGGGTAACGGAGCTGTTTTGGAAATAATTACGTGATTTAAGTTATAATCACTCTCGAAATTGTCGGTACTGGTTTTTTTTTTTAAATTATATATTGAATTGTTACTTTGGTTAGGTTTTCATAAGAGTCCATGCACAAACCGTATTTTTTGTATTAATATTTTCGAAGAATGATTCCGCAACCAATCCTAAAATCTCGTAATTATATTGAAAAGGACTTCAACTACAAAAATTTTACAAAAATTGAACCTCCAAAGTTCACAAAGGTAGATTCGAAAGGACTACCTTAAGGGTCGCCTCGGTCAAACTTGAGTCTTATGAACCCACAAGAAATATATGACAGAATGTATTTGTTGATTAGAGATGTAGAATTATATATAACACGAATATAAATATATATTCGTGAAATGTCGAAAAGTTTTGAATCACACATACCAGAAATGGTGGCTCAATCGATCTAAGAAACTTAAAATAACAAGGAATTTTTCGTTCATCAATCTCTTTTCTTTTGCATCTTCACGACAAGAAGGTGGCCTAAAGCCTACCCTCGACGATCTGGACAGAGTGTCACATCACCAAACGCAGAGTCAAAGTTCTCTGGATCAGAAGAAACCGTCGCAACACGCCAGCGGAAATCCCGTGAAGAATTACGTGCTGGAGCAACTCGCGAAACTCATGACGACTTGCATGATTATAAAGATCGACGACTTCACGATATTCAAAGTCACGAGCTCGACAAGAAAACCCACGACGAAGGAGTTCATAGCAGGTAAAGTGCGGTAGGATTTTTTTTGGAAAGCCCGCGGTGTCCAGAATTTAATGTTTCAAGCCGCGGAATCACCCTTTTTTCTTTTTTTTTCTTTGCCAGGGATATGTACGTAATGTTATCCTACCCCTCCCCTCCCCGAAAGTGCTTTTTAGGAAAGTGACTACCCTGGTGAAAATATTTCTCTGACAATTGTCTAAAAAATTCTAATCAGACCGTTTCAGTGATTTTTCAGAGATTTTCTGACAGTTTTCTCTGAGTTTTCTGTTATTTGTTAAATATCTGTACCTTTTTCTCGGCACAACCTTCATAGTCACACATTGTCAGAGAAATTCAGAGTAATTTCCCGAAAATTATGAAAAAGTCTGATTTTTGTTGATAGAGAACGTTAACGGAACATACGAATTATCTCTAAAATCTACTCATTCTGTTACTCGTACCAAGAGTAGGCGTTAAAAATAAACTTTTAATTTGTCGGAAATGCTATGATTTTCCTAGATAATGTGGGTTTAAAGAATTTCAAGGAACTCACGCGTTCTGTCTAAGATCTACTCATTCCATTACTCGCTGTAAATCAGCGAAAATTTGAGTTTTCCAGATAAATTGTCGTTAATACAGAAAATTACTAGCCGGAGAAATACAACAAAGTTCATAGTTATTAAGAGAAGTCGGCAGAGAAAATCAGAGTTTTTCAGAACAATCAGGAATATTTAGATTCAGAATTTTTTTTCCGAATAGTCCGAAAACTTTGAGAAATTCAATGGAGTTTCTGATAAATTTTCCAGGACTTTCAGAGAAATTTCCAGACATATTCAGAGAAATATTTTCACCAGAGTATTCATGAATGGGAATACATTCCATTCACATTCCAATAACATTTCTCTCACGCGAGTTCTTTTGCCCTTGGGACCGATCTGGACGCCCCTGATTCATAATCACTATCTATTTACAAATTACGA
This sequence comes from Exephanes ischioxanthus, assembly GCA_958510785.1. Classification (NCBI taxonomy): domain Eukaryota; kingdom Metazoa; phylum Arthropoda; class Insecta; order Hymenoptera; family Ichneumonidae; genus Exephanes; species Exephanes ischioxanthus. The sequence goes on from OY294025.1 coordinate 8,931,969, forward strand.
CCTATTACGTATATTCGTCCCGATGTATTTTTGTGTTTAAAAAAATATACGTTCGCGTTTAAGACCGCTAATACGATTATAATATCTTTTGTTACGATTGAATACCAAGTTATTGACAGAGACTGTTCAACAATTGCACAGCTCAATCGAGGAAGAAGCACATACCAGGTACAATAATAAACAAGGAATAGTCGTAGCCTGCCTGCGTAGACGTATCGCTGCATCGTACGACCATTATATTCCGTTTCATTCTTACCCTTCGTTCACAATGTATCGCGAGCGCGGATTTTACATATTTTTATGTCGGCATGCGTTGAAAATCGTATGGGGATCGTGCAATCGTTTATTTTCTCATTCGGTTAAAAATCGTTCAACAAACTGTCTTTTGTTCGCAGGCGATCGGGACAAATTTTGTCTTCCGGACGATGTGACGATTGTTCACGCTGAATTTACCTATTACTATTATCCAGGCGACATCGCGTTTCCACGTAAGTTTTACTTATCTAAGAATACGAATAGAATAATTCGCTCGCTATAAGTCACAGTTCTCTTTGCCATGCAGAATAAGAAAGACACTCATAGTAACATACCGCACATTACAGTTTACTCATTTTGTTTTTTTCTAGTGCCACCACCCAAGTTCTATGTACAGTTAAATCCACTGCAAGTCAACTACGATATATGCTCCTGTTTGTGGTTCAATTCCTTCGCATTGAATCTTTATAACTCGCTGATCCTCGGCGCGGAAAAAGCTGCCGTCACTTCGTCGAACATGATGTACTTCGACGTGAAACTCGAAGCGATATTGCCGAGGGTGAGTTTCAAAAATTATTGTCGGGTATCGTCGGTTTTTGTTTGTCGTAATGCGAAGACCTTCTCTGCATTCCTAACGGTATTCCCTTTTATATAAAATTGTTTTACAGGCTTTCCCCTAAGAGTGCCCTTGCCACTGCAAAAAAGGGGAAGCGAAAGGTGTAAATTTGGTTGGCAACTTTGCGACTTTACTCTTTTATTCTATATTTTATCCGATATATCTGAATCAAGTAAGATATCAGCCGTTGTATTTACAATCCGAATATTTTGCTTCCAGATAGTTTTCGAAGGACAAGATTATCCGAATCAGAGAGACAGGCCCAAATCGCTGCATATACAAACGTCGAGGGTTTCGGTGACGAATGTGCGGTCCAGTGAGAGATCGTCGCGCGCCGATTTGGCGGAGTGCCTCAACGCCTTTCAAATGGCCCAAATGTTCTTCGGTGCTGAATTTCCGAGTAAACCATCGGACTTTCACGTTGTCACTGACAAATTTCTCGATCACTGCGCAGGTACGATATACATTGCGAATCGTGAAAACGTTACAGTTTCTTACATTCATATTGAATCAAAAACTCGAACGCTCTTCACCACACGTCTTACGAAATCAAAGCTCCGAAAGCTGTAGAAATTTAAATTCTTGACGAAAAAACGATAAATTCATTTCGCAATACGTATAATACACATAAATGCACCTGCACAAAATCTCGTACCCTTTTGACTTTAATTTTCTTGTAACTAACAAATAATCCGTAATTTTTTCTATTCAGGACGGGACAACGTCAGATCCTATCCGCCACATTTCACCTGCAATACCGTGAACGAACTCGTCCGCCAGGTCAATCGGGAGCTCCTCTGGACGGAAGCGAAAGACGTTTGGTGTTGCAATTTGGAGCCAGTATGGGGTGATTTTTACGGAGCCCGAGCAGTCGGCTCGAACCGTCCGGTCCCCTTTCTCGACGCGTTTCCTCTAACAGTCTGGCTCCACATGAACTCGAAGGGTTCGACGAGACATCGGTCCCAAAATTTTGCCGATATCCACGGTCTCGCCTACATCAGCAATCTCGTCAGCGTACAGATAAATCATTATCAGTACCTTTTCCTCCTTCGTCTGTCGGAAGTAATTTCGGAAATGGCCACGTATCTTGTCGTCGATTCAAACAAAATTCTCAAAGTAGAATCCGGCGGATCAATGGCGATCGGAGCTCTTGTGCCCCAAGTTGAGGTGACTTTTATAACACCTTCGCAATCGCCGGGAAAGGAAAATTCCGGTGGGGATTTGGAGTCCGTCGTACCGGATTCTTCGAGCATCGCCGAAGATCTCGCCGGAACATCTTTACCCTGGCACAATACCGCTGCGAACGCCAGGGTCGAATTCGGCGCTAAAAGATTGAACACCAGCAACGACGTCGACACACCGCAGAGCGAAGTTGCCTCGATGCTCTCAATGGATTTTCCGCATGCGATCGGCAGCGTTCAGCCCGTTGTAACTTTCAAACAGAATGGAAACGGTAAGATGGAAAGTCAGCATCAGGCTCAGCATCAGAGTGTCGGAGGCCCTCTCGGCGCGTCGATATCGCGCGAGGATCGTCAGTGGAATCAGTCGATCGACGGGGAGAGCGAAGTTTCAAAAACATCTACTTTAAAACATCAGAGTTCGAAGCAGGACCTCGGAAATCCCAGTGCACCGTTTATTCCGAATAACTTCAACGTTGGCTTGTCTTCGATGAAGAAAGGTTTTGCAAATTTGATGACCTCGATAGATTCCGCGTTGAAAGCATCACCGGAGGACGGTAGTAGCGATACCGTTTCCATGCGGAGCGACATCAGCTCGGACAGCGAAAACTATGTCGTAGTTTCGCTCGAGGAACAAGAGAAAATGGAGTCTGTGTTTGGGAGTCTCAATCCCACGGGAATTACAACTGTCGAGGAGGCCAGGGAAGTCGTCGAGGAAACACCGGACACCCAGAGTGAGAAGTCTATGGACAGCGTTTGCAAGAGAAAGGATCTCGTGAGTGTTAACGCTCTGTAAATTACATATAATAATTATGAATTTAATGTATTCGTCATTAAAAAATTTCTCCTTTTACAGGTCTCGATGGCGACTTTTAAACTATCGAAAATGGAGATTATACAGCAGTCTTCTGGCTTCACTTCGTCGATAAAAGCACAGATATCGAACATCGCCAGTGAGGAGTGTTCCTCGATACCTTGGGACGAATTTCAGGTAGGTCGATCGAAACGAAAAAAAAAAACACTAAATATATACAAATAGATATAAAAAAATTTGTAAACATATGAGGAGTCTATATTTCCATCATAATCTTTCTTTCTCTATATCTTTGAAACTCTTTTACGATACATATGAGAGACTTCGCTCAATTTCCGCAGTTATCTGATTGCAGACGGACAAACATTTCAATTTTTTTTGTTTGTTTTTTTTTTTCTTGTTTTTTGCGAAACTCTCACCAAACACATTGGCTTATGTGACTCGGAAACGTGCAATTTTAAAATATTTATATATCGCTTTGGGCGTATTACAGATAAGGAGCCTGGATTATACTGTATGAAAATATTTGCGTTTCATGAATCGATTTTCGTCGATTCATGAAATTGTTGATTCTTTCATATAGATTTTGCGCAATGTTTATTTCATTGTTATTAAATTTATTCGCTGGACGATCGATGTCAATGCCGCAGGGCGCAATTTTCTAATAAATGTCGCTTTTCGGCCTTTTGGAGTACATACCGATGCAAATCTGTGCGGTCTAATCTGCAAAAATCACCAGCATACTTTTTGTACTAATTATGAGGCATTTCACATAAAGTCGGCCACTAATTCTTCATCGTGCCGTTCTTCGTCGAGACATTCCGCGAATATTTAAGATAAATGGACCGGAAAAAATGTTTTACCAAGGCATGCACGTAAAATCCCACTTACCGTTCCTGTGAATTGAGCGCAAAAGGCACTTCTTCGCATCACGTGCGAGAAAAATACTGCGCATGCGGTCTTTTTTCTCGCACCAGTGCGAGGAAGTGCTTTTCTGCGCACAATTCCCAAAAACGAAAAGCGTGATTTTCGTGAATTTGTTAGGAAAAATTATGTTAATCGCAGGGTCGTAGAAAGGGCAGTCCTGACTCGAGTGAATGCCGCACTCCCCTTCGACTCGTGCGGCATTTTCACACTCGTCAAGAACTCCCTTTCAATGGCGTACCTTGCCATACAAATAACTATTATTTGGTTCGTATTCGTTCTGATGTACCTTTCAGAGGGCTTTTGAAAATACAATTTTGAAGCATATTTCAAAATCTTAAATTTCATGGTTTCAAAGAGTTTGGTAAATTTTCCACCCTCGAGGAACGACTTCCTGAAGCAGCTTGCGATGAACAATTTTTGGGCGCTACGGTGGAAGTGAAATTCCTCATATGTCTATTCGATTTTTCTACTAGAAATGCGAAAACCAAGAAATGAAATGAATTTGTTGAAGTACAGAACATTTGACATTATGCAACAAGTTATATTGAAATTGAAGGTATTCAGCATTGGTTTAAAGTCAACTTACCGACATCGCTGACATTCGATTATTCATTATAAATATTTTTGTGACTAATATACTAATACGTAGTGTAAAACATGAACATACGTGTATACATACGATTTTTATAGTCTCTTAACTTTTTTTGCATGCCTTCTCCCGCGCCTCTCCTTCTCTTGTGAATGTTTATGTGTGGCACTTGTGGCAGGCCAAAAGAAAGGTATTGGCGACATAATCATACATGTTTATTAGATTTTTAGATTTGACACGTTTGTAAGTCGTGCATGCTCGACGTCGTCGATTCAGGTTTTTTTTTTTGTGTTTTTATCAAATTTGACACAGCATTCTTTTACTCTATCGTTGCTCTGGAAAGTATATCATTTTTTTGGTCAGATTTGTTTTTGTGAATAATCTCGTTTCCCCCCCCCTCATAAACGAATGAAAGTTGTTCCTTTCACGAACACTTTGCCAAAAGTCAAACAGCTTTCTCATTCCGTAAATGAGGAGGATCCTTCGTCCGATAATTTTCCGGAGCACGGATTTTTTTTTAATTGCATGCAAATATTCCGAACGAATGAAATTGCAAACTCACTGTCACGAGGTAATAATAATCCAGTTCACGCTGCAATATATTACTGATCCACATTGAATTGCTATATGGCTGTGTTTCTCGGTTTCGATACTCGAATTACGACTCGATAGGCATTGGGGCGTGGATACGCATGAATAAACGTAAATTATATTTTCATTTGGGATTCTTTCAATGTTTATTCATACGTGCCGATCGTACGAATGGTAAAATAAAAATGTCTTGCATGAACAGTGTATCTATGAATGTATCATTAATACAAGTTACGTAAGGATTAGTCGTAGCCGAGGCGACGTTGCGGTACAATATCGCCTCTAGTTCGTCGATGCATTGGTTAATTAACTAATTTATTTTTATTTCGTTCGGTGGATTCGATTATTCAGACGAAGTTTAGCTCGCGATCCCGAGGCTGGATCGAGCTACCAACCGACGCCGACTGTCGCTCACGGATAAAGCTGCGTCTCGATCATGGTCTCAAGAACAAGGAGGATTCGCGGCGACTGTCGCAGGCGAGCCAGAGCACCAGCGAGGAGAGCAGTAGAAGATCTTCCCAGGATCGTGGCCGATCGATCCCTCCTGCGGCGAACGTTTACAACATAGATTTACATGACAAGGCTGGTCTCATGGCGATGTTCGAAGACACCTTGGAAGTCAGGGTCGCCGACGTGCCGTTGACGCTGACCATGAGCTCGATCACCGGGCTCGCTGATCTCGCTGAGGACGAGATCGTACCGACACCTATACCATTGGAAGTGAGAACCAATTTTTTTTTTTTTTTTTAATTAATAAATCATTAATTTTTTTAATTAGTAAATCACTTTTTTAACGGCACTAAGGGTGGCTAATAACTGCGGCCACGTTCGACCTAGAATGAATTTACTGCGCGATTCTATCGAACTGTACTGCTCTATGGTCGGAGTCAGTGTCCTTGAAAAGCTTGGATATTAAATGCGCGAACTACTATATCGATCGAGCGAGGATTTCGGGAATTTTTTATTTTTAGTTCTATGGTCGGAGACTGATTTCGCTAAACCTATTGGATGTTAACGCTCATTTTTTTTTCTACTCGTTGCAATGAGATGTTCATGATGCATAATTAATTTATAATTAATTAATTGATTCAAAGTATCGTGAAAAAATTCCAGCTAACTGACTAATATGTGTAGAAATCGACCACAGACAAAATAAAAAAAATACAGGTGGTTAACAATTTCTTTTGACTTTTTCAGCTGTTCTTGGAAAACATATCGCTGCGTCTAATCGAAGATCGTCCGCCTAATAATATTACTTCGCCCGGTCCTATACCCATCGATCTCTGCATATCGAGACTCAAGATATTGAGGGACGTGAGTGGCGTCTTTCACATCGAACCTTCCGGTGAGCACGCTGCATTAGCGCACGTCACATTGACGTTACACTCGCCGAGGTTGTTTGTTTATTCGGATAATTTTTGTTTTATGTCATATATTTTCTTATTTTTTTAAACGGAACAAACCCAAAATTTTTTTTCTTGCACTTCCATTTCCGGTCCGGGGTTCGAGCCCAAATTTCGGTCGTTAGGATTTCCTTTCTCTGAAATACCTAATATAGTATCTGAATCTATCCTGAATTTATATAATTCATGATCATAATTCGAACCAATTTTTTTTCAATATTACCAAACCTTTTTTCGGTACGCGCTAAACCGCCGTAAAAAAATAATTGTGTGACTGATGATATGTTCCATCGTTTCCACCGTCGGAACAACTTTTTAATACGTGTATCATGGAGCAGCGTTTTGCGTAGTGGTTTCGACAAAATGCTTTGTAAAATTTTTGCACAAAACCACCACGACGATTTTGAAGATTGTTCGTTCGGTGGCCGAGTCTGCTAGGCAAGACGACTGACCAGAGTCAAGTCGCAAATGCAAAGTTTATGACAAAATATTGTGTTTCAGTGAATACATTGGCCGAGGGAAGTTCGAACGGTACTCTGTCGAATGGTCAAAGTTCGCGGGACACGGAGCGAGAAATCGAAGTTAACGCGTTGAGACAATCAAACAAGCAGTTCAAGAGCGACAACGAGGAGCTGAAGCGTCGTCTCGCGACACTGGAGAGACTGTCGGAGGAAAATTCACGACTGCGGCGGGCAAAGGAGGAGTCTGAGTCACTGAGATCGCGACTGAGCGCAGCCCAGGAAGACATAACCGGTCTGTTGAAGGAGAAACGAGTTCTTCAGGAAACCGTAACGGATCTACGAGATCAAGTGACGCGCGTGAATGAGCCTGGAAACAGTAACAGAGCGTCCTGGTCTATAAAGAGATAGCACACCAGGTGCTTTGACTGTACAAATTGTTGCAGTGCCAACAAATCTTAATCGATTGGTCGCACCGTTGTTTCACTACCGGATCACGGTTTTACAGTACTTCGTTTGGCCAACGAGTACATCTGTTTTTACGATGAGACTAGTCGTTTCGTAGAAAGCGCCGCGTGCACGAATCAGGGATTTAATTTATTGCCATGCGGAGGAAACGAAAAAAAAAAACTGTCCGTTACATTGTAAATGAAAACGTGAAATTGTCCCTAAAGCGGTGTTCTCCTGGAACAACGCTTGAGAAGTCGAACGGATTAGTTAGATGAAAGACCCGTCGTCTCTTGACGCTGGGAATTGAAAATACGGATAGCCCGAGAATAGGGCAAAGGCAACAGGTGTCTAGAAAAATGAAGTTGAACTCGTTCAATGGTTCATTAGGTTGACCGTAAACAAAAACGTGCTTTGGGAAAGATGTAATAAGCGAAAGAAAAAAAAAATTGTGAAAGGCGAATATTTTATAATGATCGAGAATGAGTAGTTCGTGATAAGACCAGAAGAGTGAGTGGCTAACAAGATATGAAGGTGTTACACACCCTCAATCAACAACACAACACAATAATACAACGCGTATTATTGATATTTTTCGGTTGTTCGATAGACGGAAGGAATATGTGGCAATGTTGAAATTATTACATCATCGCGGCAAAATGGAGGTGTCCGATGAGGGGGTCGATGATTCTGTTACGGAAACAAAGTATGGGAGATGCGGATAGAGCGGAGATTAATTGTAATCCGAATATGTCGATGTACGATTGTAAGGAAGTAAAGCCTACGACCCTATTATGATTCGACTGCTTTCTCCACGTTGCGGCAATGTACGCAGATTTCTCGGCGAATAACGCCTTTCGTCTACGTCTCAGGTACTACCCCGTGCGAGACCCCCTCTCGTTTCACACCCGTACGTCTCGTGCGTTAGTATCATGAGAGGGTTCGGATTATAGACAGGTTACATATAATCTTCCTTTGTAGACATTGTCGCGCTTCGACACTTTTTATCTCCGAAATTCTTCGCGTATGTTGAATACAGTGAATTTAAATTTATTGTCAATTCCTATCTGGTGTGGTACCTTCGTTTTCCGTCTTTGGTATTTTATCTACCGTTAATTTGTTGTTTTATATTTTAATAATTTTTTTAATTTTAATTTGTTTTGCAATGATCAGTTGCTTCCTTTACACACGATAAAGCATCACAAATCTCGTCTACCGTTGTTGTTTTTTTTTTAAACTGCCATCTGAAGAGTTAAACGTTTATTTATTTTAACTTTCATAGCGATAATCGGGCGATTAACATTGTATAATGGTGAATAGTATTGGAGTGTAGCTTTCGGAATTGTAAGGGCCAAGTGCAAAAAGATTAATAATTGTGAATTCGTGACGAATACTTTTCGTCGGTTATCGACATGGTGATTATATCGCGTGGCGGAAATCAGAACGTATTTTCTGTGTATAAGCATATAAAACACGACTTTTTGGTTTTGGTCACGCATTAAAATTGTATCTCAGGAGGTCCGAAGAATATGATCGTATTTTTCGCATTAAACTATAAAATCCGAAGTCGCGGGAATTGTATTGAACGTGCGGATTTTACCCTCAAAGGCTATATATATATATATATAGTGCTGTTGTTTTTACAATTATAGGAAATTGAATTCGGAGCGACGCGGGTAGCAATTTGAGGCAGTTATTCAGAAGTTGTCGAAACGGGTATCTTGCGTCCGGCAAAAAGGTATACGTGGATTAACCGTACGTCCAAAAAGTCAATCTTCGGGGAATAACCGCCGAAGGTTTAACGAGCGGAATAAATGATTAACGCAAAGATCCTAATTGATATTTATTTATAAAAATTTTATCAAATTTTGTTTTTATTAAACTTTGTTACGAAAATTAACGAGAACACGAGAAAAACTTCAGCACAGCTGTTAAGGGTCAAACGAGATATCTTAGTAATTGGCCGCTTAATACATTGTATCGTGAGGTTGTACGCCTGAAGTTGTAAATATGAAATGATTGTCGTCCGGTTAAAAGGAGCGCGAGATTCGTTGACACGAGATCGACTACGAAAATGCAACGACGTCGCTCGTACAAACTTGCAATGGGAATTTAGACGGTGTAGCAGGTTTTTAAAGGTTGATCTTCATAAAGTAGCAAAAGATCTAAATTGATTAGCGAGAGCAATGCAGGAGTGAGTGGAAGGGTTACTCGAAATGGAAAATAAGATTCCGCCATTCGCGTTGTCAAAGAGTATCGACGAGTTCTCTACCGATGAAAAGTTTTGGACTTGTAAAGTATTCGGATTTATATAGGCAGTTTGTGTGAGAATAAAGGTGACGCTTAAAATTTTTGGGATTACAAATAAGGATCGTTGTTGACTATACAGTTGAACTAGCGGTCATTGTCAGGGGGACATATCGAGTGTGACTGATATATCACGATATGTAACGAAATGTATATGAAACTAACAACGGTCTGTCGGCTGTGCGGACTTTCGGAGTTTCGGATCTCTTTGATAAATCGTTGTACAAGAGTCGAGGCAAAGTGAAACGACCGCGCGTGCGAGAAACATACCTGCAATTTATCAATGGACTTTTTTTTTAATGGTACCGTTCGTTTCAGGGCAAAAGAACAATCGTACCGGATGCACAATTATTTTAGGGATCCGGCACGAGTTTATTTTTGTCCTAAATACCAGTCGGAAACCTGCAAATGAGTTCATTACAGTTTTTAATACCACTGCGGTATTGAGCTTGACCTTAAGGGAAAGTGAAACAGCTGTACGTGCGAGAGAGATAGTTGCAATTTTCAAATTAACTTTATTCAATGGTGCGAATTTTTTTTGAAAAAAAAAAAATTAATTCGGCCCGATGCGTTCTTACCGTGCGCATCCGGCTCAAATATGCTTTTTCCTCAAAAAAATTAGCAACCTTGAGAAAAGTCCTTAAGAACATGTGAAACTATCGAGTGCGAGAGAGATAGCATCAGTGGCGCTCTCGGCGGAGCGGGAGAGACACGCTGCGAACGTGTTTCACATGCTTTTAAGGGGAAGCGAAATATCGCGGTCGGTAATGAAAACTGTAATGAACTTTTCTTAAGGGTGCTATTTTTTTTTTTTTTTTTTGCGAAAAAGCACATTCGAGCCGCACGCGCACGGTTATTTCGCCTCCGGCCCGAATTGCATTTTTTTCTCAAAAACATTAGCACCATTGAATAAAGTTAATTTGAAAATTGCAACTACCTCGCTCGCACAGCTGTTTCACATTCCCCTTAAGACAATGTGAAACCCATTCCTCGCAACCCAAACTGGACCCAGTCGGTATAAAAAACTGTAATATATTTTTTTCACGGGTCCTAGCATTGACGGCCAAAAGAAAATTGTCATCGAAAGCGGATGTTATGCGAGTTTCCGGTGAGACTTTTTTTTACCGTAAATAACAGCGCCCGTGAAAAAAAGTTGATTACAGTTTTTTTTACCACCGAGACAGACAAACAAACAAAAACGTTATAATCGGTTACAGTAAATTTCAATTAAGACAAATCGAAACTTTGACGAAAAAAAAATTCTTAAAAGCAACCATTTTTCCAATTCCGATTATCGGAAAACATTTGTCATCCAAAAAGTTTTATTTACCAGCGAGATAAATGTTACACTCGAGGGATATTATCAAGAGATCGAATAAGAGTGTCGGGTAAAGATGCTGGAAAATTTTTTAAAAAATTCGATAACCGGGTTCTCGCAGCCAGGGAACTTAGTTTATCGCATAATCCGAAACTCACGAACCGCACTGGCTCTACCCACAACAATCGATTGTTCGTTTTTACACGACACGCATTGTCGCGACAGCTCGATCGAGTGAGCATTTCTTCTACTCTATTAGAACAAAAGATCTCGGAGAATGTTTACGACGGTGATATACATATATACATATATTAACAAAAGTTATTTTCAAATGCTGATCAAAAGACTGTACAAACGTTCAAAGTTTTATCATAGTTTATGCTCCGTGATCATTATTATGTACCGTGTATGTGAAACAAAAAAAAAATGGAAAGAGACATCGAGGAAGATTCGATTCTCGAATGAAAAATGTGTTCGTCAATTATTTATCGTCTTCCCGATCGAACACACGCACTTCTATGTCTTGCGTATCGCTCTTGGTTTTAGCATGTTCCTTTACCGGAACATCGCCCCACAATTTTACGACGTAGTTAAATTTCGTAAAATTGATCTCTTTTTTTTTACACAGTATTAAACAATGGATTATAATTTGGAACGGTGAGTTTATATTTTGGGAAGTACTGTCAAACAACTTTGATGCTCTTACATCGATCATTTATTAACGTTCTTCACAATACTTCTAATATATCCTATCCAAACCTTCAACCTCTTTCTTCTCATCGATCTTTCCGTTGATGCTTATCAAATTTATTCTCACCATGGTGTGTTGTATTCTGTAAACTGAAGAAAAAAAGAAAAAATGTGATTGAGCATCCAGTGATTATACAAAGTAAAATCAATTCACGAGATGAAACGGAAACTGGAAGATACTTACAGTGGATACGTCTGTACTGTTTTCTCGGTCTGAAGCGGAACCTTGTTTTAGTGGGCGAAAAAGTCTTTTCTATAATGGTAGCATCAACAGTGACCAACTCTCGGTTGAGCATCGGCCTGCCGACGAGACTGAAGTCCGTGCTACCTACGAGCAACACTTTCTCCAGTTTGATCTGGTCCCCCGGATTCGGCGGCCAATAGCCCTGAATCACTATGATATCATTTTCCGTCACTTTGAATTGCTTTCCACAGAGGTGAACGACGGCGAAGAGACGGCCCGTGTTGCCGGTGGTAACGAGCTCATTGACGTTCCGTATGACGCCTGCAGGACAAGAACATGAATTTCATTTATTAACCATTCGCACAAAAGAGCCTCTTGCCGAGCGTGACTACGCAGGCCGGGACTCAGTGACCTTGTCAGTCTTCTAGTCTAAATATAAATTTCAAATAACAATGGTGTACTATATATTGATGATGAAAATATTATTTTACACAAATATAAAACTGTGAACTCATCAAGGAATATTTTTCCAAATTTCGATATCATCAATATTTTCTGAGATACAGCATTTATTATAGCGCCACAGTCACAGACTCCGAATCAGTCAACGAATTCAAGAACAGGCTGGACCTGTATACGTTCGCATGAAATTTATAAAAATTTAATTCATTTAGTGAGATGCAGATTTTACAAGTGTTACACTTCCTTTCTGTAAAGTGTAATAATAACAACAATAATAATAATGTAAGGTCTCGATTGCAGACAATTTAGCCAGGATCCTCGCTCACCGACGAGCCTGTACATGAAGGGCTAAAAGGGTACCCTGATAGACAAGCGGCACAAAAAGTAGCAGTTGGCGCAATAATTGCGACATGTGCCGCACATGTCGCCAATATCGCGCTAATATTGCTACTTTTCGTGGCGCTTGTCTATCAGGGTACATTATAACTGGCTACATGAATTTTGTAGGGATACAAATTTAGTGCGAAAGCCTGGGGCCAAATGATTTTTTTTTTGCAACTTATATTTAGTAACGAATAATTCGTCACGTGATGTAAAATCTTACCATCCGTTAGTTTATTATCCTTTATGGTGTAATCCTCGACTTCGGTCTGATGTGTTGGGGTTTTCGGAATCCATGGAACTTTATAGTACACCGGTACGGTGCCGCGAATGGGAGGTCGGCGACCAGCTGTAAAAAAATATGAAGCTGTCTGACAAGTTACCGGATAAAGTTTGTCCATTCAATTGCGTACGGATAAATGTACGGCTTACAAAAAAAAAAAAAAGTGAGGTTAAGATAAAACGATAACAGTTGTTAAAAAAGACGTGTGACCGCGGATATGTAAAGAAATATTGTTGAACTAACTTGAATACCGTTGGTTAGGTAGTAACGCCGTGCCAACACGTTTTGCACAGTTATTTGCAGCAACACCGAGAAGCCGTGAGAAGCGGAACAACGCGGCCATGATTGATTCAGCCAGCGGCGCTAGCGAGCATCGGGTGAGTTTCAATGTTGGCTACGAGACTATCAGAAATACCCCACTTCCGGTCGACAAATAAGATTTCCAAACCGGACTTGACTTATTTCTGGTATGACGTAATTTTCGCTCGAAAATTTCGGTTTTCAAACCGGGTGACGTATTTCCGGTCAAAAAATGGAATTTTCACACCGGAAGTCAGGTATTTCTGCTACGACGTCATTTCCGGTTGAGAAATGAGAGTTGAAGCGGAAGTGACGTATTTCCGGTATGACGTCATTTCCGATCGAAAAATTAAATTTTCAAATCGCATGTCACGTATTTCTGGTCGAAAAAAAACTGAGTTCTCAGCGTGGCTCTCTCGCTCTGCTGAGAGCGAATTAATAAGTGTACAAGCTGTTATTAGAGTCTGTTTTAATAATCATTTATAATAGTATCGTTACATTTAAGGCTCTGATAGGAACACGCATGATGAATTTTCATATCGTTACACGCTTCATATAATAAACCTTATCGTTAAACTATTATCATAATAACGACAATTCGACGGCGTGTCACGCGTCGAAATAAATCTAGTAAATCTCGTGAAAATAAATTTGTCCATGATAAGCAATAATTGCATGGACCCAACGGGTTATCCGAATGTGATTTCTTCCTTTACAGAGCTTTCATGTGCGTTCAATCGTCTCTTCATATTCATCATTGTTTCTTGCGAAGGTGCTCTCTCCTCTCTATCTGCAGATTTTTGTGTGCACAAACGATTGTTGCTTTCAATCATTTCTCACATTTTTGTCATTACGAAAATTTAAAAAATTTTACAATATACTCTTTTCCGTGGCCGGTCGGATGTTTCACATTGTTTTTTTTTTTTTTTTTTTCATTTTGCACTTCATCATCAGCGATTAAAAAGAAAAAATTATTTTCTTATCAATATAAATTATCTGGATATGTCCGACGTTAAAAGACATGGCGAGATTTTGCAATACTGCTGGACGGGATCGACGTGTGTGTATCTCGACCTCGCGAACGCACGAAATTAATATATCAATCTTCCGTGGCCCTCGTTCATCGGTTGTTCGTTTCTCTAACAATTAATCGACAATATCTTGCAAAGATTTTATTCTCTGTGGAAGCTTCGAAGGTTTCTTGTTGAGTATAATATAAGAAATAAAAGGCGAATTAAAACGTTTTTTTCTTCGGTATGTTGGTAGTAGAGCTTGTTCGATGGTGTTCGATCGGCGAGACGAATGTAATTAAAAAATTTAAAAAAATGTTCAGCCAACGAACCAATCTCGGATTTAAGATCTGCCAGCGCATACGCTCAAAAAAAAAAAGAAAAAACATTGCAGACTTGGACATTCAAAAGCAGAGTTGAATATACTCTTATCGATAATTTCGCCTTCTATTTCATATTCTAAATGCATTTTTGAATCGTAGGTCATTCCAAGGTTGTTACGGCGATTGCCCTATTGGGAAGATCATTTACCGATGATAGCGCTGTTACTCGTTAAAAATGGCCGCTCAAATGTGCAAGCACGCGCGAATATTTATGGATAATATATATGTAAATTGAAACGTTTAGATATTCCAGGGCAGCGGAATATTAAACTTACGATTTTTTAGATCGTCTTCCTCCAAGTGGAAAGTATTGAGTTGGGATCGGCTGGACAAGGTGTGGAGGAAGGGACTTCACGTCAAATGCGCTCGATTAAAGGAGGCAGCTGGATTGCTGATCCCTCTATAACGCACTGATGCACTAGTTAGACTCTAACGCATGCGACGGAAGAGAACTAGGAAAGTCAAAGGAGTTCTTCGGACTTGCAAATCGGGAACCCAAAGGCGGACCTGACGTTTCTGGCCCAATGCTTTCCTCTGACTGTGTGCCTACTCAGCTCAGGGCCTAGATCCTTCTCGCATCTTTCGCTAATGGTAGGCCCACGCCACAGGAACGTTACGCTAAAGGTAATGCTACGGCAACGCGAATGTGAATCCTATGTCAGTGACAGGCTAAAGAAAGTACATTTTGGAGTTGCTTGCGAAGCGCAAGAGCCAAAGCATTGCCAAAGCGTCACCGTTAGCGTAACTTTATCGTAGCGTGAGCGTATCATTAGCGAAATCTGGGGTTTGCTCGGGAGGTGTAGTCAATTCTTTGTGGAATGCAAAGGACCCTGAGGATAGGATAGGTGGAGCCTTTATAGGGGCCGGGGACCACGTCGCTTGCGCGAAGCGCTCCGCCGACTCGCCATCTCGCGGCCAAACGCGATACTCTACCCTAACGGAACTGAGGTGACGGTCGGCAGAGTTCAAACAGACTAATGCGCAATGTGCAAAATCTGAACTTGCTCTAGACTCGCGAGTAACCTTAGTCTCATTTATTTTACATGCATGGGGATCGCTCGAGACCATTAAAGCAGAGTTGCATAAAGGTGAAAAGTTTGCACAAAGCGATCGCTGGTATTCCAGTATAACCGGTGTCTCGTCATAGTCGCGTAACTCACAGATGCATGTCTGGACAACCCTAGCGCGACTGCGACTACGATGCAACTCCGAATCCGTGGTTGCACCAGTTCCGCTAGGGAACTTGGGATAAGGACATCCCGTTACAATATATATCGTTCACTGCCCTCGCAAAGCGATCGACCGTGAAAAGCGACTGAACAAACGACCCTGAAAGCGACGGTGGTTTTGTGCCAAAAATGAACTACACTAAAGACCGCCGAAGCGACGACTCTGGTGAGATTCTTTCGCCGCGTTTCGGCAGTAAAGTTCTTTGTTTGATTAGCGACCGAACAAACGACCGGAAAATCAACCGTTCAGATATAAGCTTTTTGACGACTGGGATGAGCTTTTCTGGAAGGTTGCTTCGGTCGTTTGTTCGGTCAATCAAACAAACGACTTCGCTTTCGAAACGCGGCAAAACATTGAGTCCCCAGAGCGTTTGCTTCGGTGGTCGTAAATGTGGTTAATTTTTGGCATTAAATAATCGTTGCTTTTGTGGTTGCTTCTTCGGTCGCTCAGTATGCCAGGGTGCGCGTGTCAGTTCACTTTCGAGCGGTCATTTTACTGTTTTCGGCTTCGACCGCTAGATTTGCATACTAAAATAATCTTCCCAATCGCCAATGTGTGTCTTTCGGATTATTTCTTCATTTCATAGATACTTCATCGTCGACGCGTCAACATTCATCGAAGGCCGTACGAAATTCAACGTCGCGTGGGGCCTTATTGAATACTGTCCTCGACCTCGGCGTCGTCGAGGGTGTGCAGCCAGTTGAAGATCATCATGTTCCGTTCGTACTTAGACAATTGCTTGCCGCGCTCTCTCTCGACGTCTCTCCGTGTGAGAAGATGATTGCGACTCTCCCGTCCAACCAGCGCCGATCCAACGACACTCGGCACTCCGGGCACGACGAGGGTTGCTCCGGGCGTTGTCTGGGCGGCCGACGCCGCTGCTTCCAGTCGATCGAGATTGAATTCACTCTGGGACAATCGTTCCAGGGCTCGATACGTTGTCAGAAGTCTGGTCATGGAAAAAAAAAAGTAAATTACAATCGCGACACGAATTATCGATTCAACTTCGCAGGCTTTGGATAATTATTTCTTCTCAACAGTTTACATGGCAATCATCGACTTGTATGCTCACAGCATGAAAAAATGGCAATTTCCGATTGATGTATAATCCATATATCGCGACCTAAGAACAACTGTGTAACATCTTATATGGTAATCCCATAAGAGATGTTGCACTGTTGTTCTAGGGGTGCGATATAGCAATGTATGATTATATATAATCGGATTATGTATCAATTATATGTGAATGTTGCTTTTGTTCGTATCTGGCCAAAATTCGTATATAATTCAATTTTTCGTTTTTCGTTTTGTATACAATCATATATAATCATATACAGTAGAACCCCGATTAATCGTCGGATTAACCGGCAAGCGGATTAACCGTGCGTCTTCCGAGGTTTTTTTTTAATACTCGGAGCAATCCGAAGTCACTGAGTACGTTCAAAGAAAATACTCGCTTATGTACTATTAATGAAAAAAAATATCCAAAGCTTACATTCTAGTTCACACTATTTAACAATTAAGTGCAAGTTCTACCAAATGTCATTGTAACGAGGCAAAGTAAAGTTGTATCATTAGTTATTGTCGACTTATATACTTTCGCAGTCTAGTTCTGATTAACCGGGATTTCGATTATCCGGGGACCCTTCGCTCCCGAGCATCCCGGTTAATCGGGCTTCTACTGTACAGCCTTATATGACTGTATGTTGATTATATATGAACCATATATGATAATTTTTCATGAAAGATCGTGTCGATCATTATTCGATCGCAGCCAACCACCAATATTAATAACATTATATTATATTATATATCGCAGGCCTAGAACAATAGTGCAACAATTTGTATGGTAATCCCATAAGAGATGTTACACTGTTGTTTTAGGGGTGCGATATGAACTTTGCCCATCACAATATCTGGCAAAACTTCATATGGTATAATTCATTTCTTCGTTTCTTTACATGATAAAAGTACATTCAAATGATTTTATTTTGTATACAATCATATACGATCTTATATGACTATATATTGATTATACTATATAAATCGTATATGATAATTTTTTCCTGGGAGATCATGTCGATCATTATTCGATCACAGTCGCCGACAATGATAATAATATTGTATTATATATGAACTTTGCCCCTGGTCATATCCGGCAAAAGTTCATACAGTATTATTAACTTTTTCTTTTTTTGTTTTGTACACAATCATATATAATCATATACGACCTTGCACGACTATATATTGATTACCCAGACAGGCACGCGCCACGACACGGTCGCAGTTCGCGCAATATTTGCGACATGCGCTGCACGTGTAGCAAATATTCCTCGAACTACCTCCGCTTCGTCATGCTTGTCTATCTGGGTATAATGTGAACGACCCAATTATTGACCGTTGCCCAATTACTGTCCGCTTATCATAGTATCTGCGATAGAAAATTTTATTTATGCCTGGCATTCTCATTTTTTTTTTGTACATCCTTTATATTGTGCATCACGTGATTGAATAAGCCTCGGAACAAAATTTTATAAAATCATCGACTTTCAGAGTTTATCTGCGAACCCGCCAGAACAAGCTCGCGCAGGCAATTTTCTAGTCAGTGTCGTTAGGCGGTTACGTTTCCAAAATCCGTTCGTTTTCTTTATCGGAAGCGAATAAAATTATGAATCCAAGTTGTACTGTGTGATTGAGGGTCAATTAAAACAGTAGTGCATAAGAAGAGACTGAGAAATTACGTGAAAATACGCGATTGAGAATTGAGTCTATAAAGACGCCGCATGCTCCCATTACTGTGCGCATATTTCAATCAACGCGATGAGTTACGTTTGGTCGCTAATCGGTCGTAGATGCAAGACAGCATAGGTCAGTGATTGAGCCTTAGATAGGTCACTGTATAGGCTATATGACAAAATTTTAGGTGAGTGATTAGGCCTTAGTTGGATCAGTATATGGGTTGCATGATAAAATTGTAGGACACTAATCGGGTCATTTACAACAGTGCGTATATTTCGAGTTTATCATGAAAAAAAGGTCAATAATAATAAAATGATTCTTGTTTTGAGTTAATTAAGACGCTAAACTTTTCTGTAATACCAGCGATTTCAATACCTCGATTATTTTTAACGATCTTCTTTTATTTTCAATGCCATGCGGAGCTTAGGCGGTCAGTAATTGGGCCGTTCACCTTATATGAATCACATACGATAATTTTTCCATGGGAGATCGTGTCGACAATTATTCGATCCGAGCCGACGACAATCATTATAAAAAGGTAATTAAAAAGTACGGACCTTCGGCGAATGTAATTTTGGCGAACTTTCTTGTTGACCGATCTGACCAGATCGGCTGCTGTGAACGGAATCGCTTGGGGATGAGGGGTGGTCGGTGGTTGTTGCGTCGTCCCGCCGTGGGGACTCGGTAGCTGCGAGGTACTCGCCGGATCGCCGACGGCTACCCAAGTGCTGCACGACCTGGAAGCGTGGTCGAGTCTCGCCGGTTCCAGAAGAAGTCCGTTTCGATGAGCCGAGTCGATCGCCAGGGCGGAAACCGCCGAGCGCAATGCTTGAGCGGAGACTGCCTCGGGACTCGGCAACTGGGAGACGTCGCTCGTGCTGAAACTCTTCTGGAGACCAAGAGCCGACGAAAGAGCGCCGCAACTGCGTATCAGCTCCGTTTCTTCCTCGAACCACAGAATCTCCGGTATGTCCGCAGGTCTGCAAATACGCCATACGAAAATTCACGTGTATCGTGTTTCGTAATTTCGTGCACAATATTTGCAGCAGCAAATGCGATTTATTAGCCACAGTACAAACGGAAAAGAAATTGTTGGGCAACAAGAATTTTGTTACCACACGGAGAAAAATAGTTCTGTTTCTCTAACAAAATCTAGATCGTTAATAATTTGTTGTTGTGGCAGCAAAAATATTTGGCTGCCACAGCAAAATATTTATTTCCACAGGAAAATATTTGTTGCCACAGCAAAATATTTGTTGTCGCAGCAAAATTCTTGGTGTCCCAACAATTTTTTTTTTTTTCTCCGTGCATAACTCATTACCTGGTTAAGGCCATGTAGAAGATGAATGACGTGACATATGGGTGCGAGAGAGATAGATGCATTTTTCGAATAAATGCCCTTTAAAACCGGTTGACATTTCGGATAAAACGGAAGCATCATCGGACGCAGTAGTGAATTGTATATTCGTTAATGCTTTGCTTTTTCCCGAAAAGTCTACGGTCGCTGAATCGCATTCATTACAGATTTTGGTTACGGACTGAGTCGTTTCATATGTCCTTAATATTTGCTGTGGCAGCAAATATTTTCCTGTAGAAGCAAATTTTTTTCAAGGGAGAAGCCACCATGGGTAACAAAATCTTGTTCTACCAACAAATTTTTTTGTCTCCGTGTAATACATGATCCGGTGGTATCGCGTGTATAGATGTGTGGGTTTTGTCTTTTCTCTCCAGCTAATGGGCCATTGGCGAATTTCCTCAGCGCCGTGTAGGGTAGAGCGGGGCAAAATGGGACAGTGGGGCAAAACGGGACAGTGAGCAAAACGCAAGTTTCCAATCACTTTTGGATGTCACATTTTGCCCTGTTGATACATCCGGATTGTCTGTCCCGTTTTGCCGCATTGTCCCATCAAAAAATGGTTGGAATATGGCGTTTTGCCCCACTGCCCCATTTTGCCCCGCTCTTCTTTACAATATATTCGTCAAATTTCGATAATCGATAATTGACAAATTGGGGGAAGTGATCACTACGTGTCGGTTACATTATCGAAAATTTGACCTACACTCGGCGATGTCGAAGGAAGCGCGATATAGAAGTCTATACGGGTCGGCAAAGGAGCCCCTGTACCGTTTAATTGCAAGTTCACGGAGAGACAGGAAGCTATTCGGTGAACAATCGAGTTTCGACGCAGTTGTAGCAGACCTATAGCTTCCCGATCAAACTAGTAAGTTTCGACCCTCCGTCACCGCTTGACTCTTCTGTACTTGCCATGTATGTCAAGCTTTGTACACCCTAACTTGATTCCACCGCAGAGTGCCCGTGGCGAGGCATCTTCCGCACGTGTTTAAGGGCACTACCAACTTTGGCTCACTCAGCAGGCTCCGGAAGTTGCCGGAAACAATATTTTTAATAATAATAATAATAATAATAATAATAATAATAATAATAATAATAATAATAATAATAATAATAATAATAATAATAATAATAATAATAATAATAATAATAATAATAATAATAATAATAATAATAATAATAATAATAATAATAATAATAATAAATCGTACTTGGGTAAGTAAAAAAAATCGGCTGCAGTCTAAAATTGCGTCATCTGCGTCCGCATTTGCCTATGTTTTTGCCAGCATTCAATCCCGAAAATTCTAAGAAATTCTAATCCCGAAAGATCTAATTATTCATTCAAATGGTCGGTAAAAGCTTTCGAAATTTTGTACAAGTAAAATTTGATAGTTAAATTACAACATGTCAAAAGGTTATGCACATGACTTTGGATTGCCTTAGCGACGTAACTACCTTAAATGAACCTGAGCGTTGACATGATTTTCTAGCAAATAAAAAATTGAAAAACGCGCATTCATTTCTATGATGTGATTTTATGAAATGCAAGCATATTTATGTCAAGAAAACAGCAAAGCTCGGCGGTCAAGCGATTGCACTTGTTTGCCTGTGCTACAGTTGGCTATCTGGGAATATTATACAAAAGTTACACACACGACCTCGATCTTCTACAACATCGAGAAGTGAGGAGAATGAGATAAACATTACCAACCTGCTGCCCTGATTATCCCGTGCGTCCGGATTAGGTGAGGGACCACGTCCGGAAAGTTGTACATCACTGTAAGACTTAAAAGCCACAAGTCTGTTTCCACCTTTGGTGGCATCGCTGGCTATCGACGACACACTGAACAACGATAGATCGGTCGTGACGCTCTCGTGACTCGGTGAGCGCAACATCCGGCACGCCACTTGCAGAGCGGGAGGTTGCACGGTGACCAGTGTGTTTCCGGTCGGTGGTGCCGGCGAGGCTGGTTTCGCCTCTGTTTCCGACATCGTCCGAAAACTCTGCACGGCTTTTTTTCTTTCACCGAAATATTAACTTTTTTTTTTCTTCAACGAGATACGAATTTTATTGAAATGTGATTAGATCGCGCGTTTGCATTGATTTTGTCGTTCCCGGATTTCATTATTTTTTTATCATTATTTATATCCAATTTTATTCGATCTTCGATCTTCTCGACGACGCTTGGCGTTTTATTGTTTCACTCGTTTACTGTTGGTTGTTGGCATTACATTTTTTTGCACGCGCACATTTTTCTCTGGAATATCATGTCGTTGAAATCCGACCACCGAAGTTCCGTCACTGCTGACAAGGCCGAGTCTTTGTTATATCGGATGACGAACGGTCCTTCTGAAACATAAATTAACCGTCTGAGTTGCATCGAATGAAGTGACGTATTGCCGGTATGACGTCACTTCCGGTCAAAAAATAAGATTTCCAAACCGAAAATGACGTATTTCCGGAATGACGTCACTTCAGGCCAAAAAATGAGATTTTCAAACCGGAAGTGACGTATTTCCGGTACGACGTAATTCCCGGTAGAAAAATGAGTTTTCCTCAATTCGAATGAAGTGACCTATTGCCGGTATCACGTCACTTCCGGTCGAAAAATAAGATTTCCAAATCGAAAATGACGTATCTGCGGAATGACGTCACTTCCGGTCAAAAAATGAGATTTCCAAACCGGAAGCGACGTATTTCCGGTACGACGTTATCTCCGGTCGAGAAATGAGTTTTCAGGTTGCACGTGACGTATTTCCGGTACGACGTTATTTCATGTAAAAAATAAGTTTTTCGGAACGCACGTGACGTATTTCCGGTAAAAAAATAAGTTTTTCAGACCGCATGTGAGGTATTTCCGGTAAAAAAAAATAAGTTTTTAGGACCGCACGAGACGTATTTCCGGTACTACGTCGTTTTTCCACGTATTTTCAATACCCGTCGTCTCGTTTGACTTTGTGTATACGTAATTTTTTTTTTTTTTTTGTTCACGCCGTAGTTAATTGTTTGTCGAGCCAGTGAACCGTTAAGAATTGCCGGCAAATCGAATCGACAAAGTAGGCGCAACCGTATAGAATATTATATAGGTACGGTTATACCGGTGTCCGTCGCGTGTCTACCAAATCGAGTGGAATAGGGTCGCCGCTTCTGGAAACGGCGCATATCCCGCTGCTCTTCGCTATTTCTTCGTCAAATACGGGCCGAGGGGTCACGTCGAACGGAAAGCTGGCTACGTGAATGGAGGCCGGGGGAGGGGGGGGGGGGGGGGATGAGAAAGCCTCAGGGGTGAAATAAATCGATCGTAAAATCTTGACAGTCTTGGGTTTCGAGCTATGGATGAGTCAGTTCTCCAGCGTACCACAAATTACGCACGAATAATCGAATTTTCGGTCTTCAGCAAATGGAAAACATTACGAAGCCCATTTATTTATTCAGCCGGGGGAATATAGCCGCGTTCTCACATGGTTATCGATTCGAGAACTATATTCGAAACGGTCCATTAATATTTCCGCTCACGGAGAGTCACTGAATTTTTTATGACTCGAGCTATTTCGAGAATTCTCGTTTCGCCGTTCCCACGATCTCACTTCGGCTATAGATCCGGAGAGTGCGATTGCTCGAAGATGCAGTGGAAAAAATGTCCACGGGGGATCGGCTATCAATTTTACGAGAAAAATTCGAACAGAGTAGTTTTTCGACGTTCGCGAAGTGACGAACTTTTTTTTTTCCTAATGCGCTGTCATTTTTGCAATTTTTAATATTTCGAAATAATTTCCGGTCCTTCGAGAGTTCTGTTATGAGAGGACATTTTTTTTTTTTTTTTTTTTTTTACTGGTTTTGAAATGGTCACTCTTGCCGGAAACGAGTGCACCGACTGACAATGCAGCGACTGCGGGTCTTCAATAAATAGACGATTATGTCGTCATGTATAAATATGTTGCAATGAAAAAAAAAAACTTTAGAAACTGAAACTTGTAGAGACTATGTGTAAACTGTGTGTAAAATTGGAACCATCCTGATAGCCGCGTAAAAAAAGCTGTAAATTGACATTCTCAGATCGCTCCCTGATTATTTTAGTCAATTCGCAAAGCATCTTCCATCAAAAAGCAAATTTGGAAACATTTTGTACTCTCAGGAGAAAATCCATCATTTGTTTACGCTATCTTGACACCTGGACAGTGAATCTTTTTTCAAACCTTGAGACGCTTCAATTTTTTTTGTTCCCCATATATTTACATCGAATTCATTCCGAAGACTCTTTACATGCCGAAAAATCGTAGTTCATTCAACTCATGTTTAACAAAACCGACATTCAGTGTTCCGCGAAGCGTCTTCAAAATGTAAATCATGATCTTCGAATTCCCGAATCGTCGAAGCTTTGTCAAGCTTGAATCTCAAAAGCTCGCGGAAAAAAAAAAAATTTGGGAAAAAATTCCTTAAATAAAAATCATCGTGTAAAATAGAACACATTCGATGTTGAATTTGATGCAACGAACGAGACTGGAGCCTCTCCTCTCACGTGATACATCCTGCGATGCAGCGGACCAGTTTTATCGAACGCGGGCTTATGCACCCGCAAAGCGGAACGATGAAATCAATGTTATAAGACCAAAAGCAGATGATGGATTTACGCGATCATCGAGGAGAACGAGAATTCATGGAACCCATGTTTATCCAAGTAAACCACATTGAACCGTTGGGAAATAGCATTGACACTATTTTCATCAAACACTATTACGCTCACGAAACTGCACACGCGAGATGGCGAATCGTCGTTTCCGAGGTCGATAACACCGCGATAAGCATCGAGGGAAAAGGGTGAAAAGTGCACCCCTTCCTCGTAAGAACCTTACAAACACAACTGAACATTCTCCGCATTGCACAGTAAATCGGGAAATTATCTCGGTGGCCTCTTCACGAATAATTTTTCTTTCCCACAGTAATTAATCCTTTAAAGAATTTTTTTCACAATCGTCAAGTTTCGAATATATCGGCTGGTTATCAATGCACTTTTCTCTGAATTCAATGGATCAAAAAAATCTATCAGATTTACCGACCGAACGAATCTTTCTGCCAATTAGAAGAGCGTAAAATAATTTCAGAAGTGAATTTCGATCACGATAAAAATTCAACAACAAAAACAATGGCATTGTCCTCGAGAGAACGATATATTGGAGTCGACAGCTTTGATAAAGAAATAATAACAATTAGTCCGTTTTGTTATTTTACTGAATGGAGTGAAACATAAAATACAAAGGAACTGTCGGATTTAATTTCTCGTCACTTTTTGGAGCACAAAAAACTGCACAGTCGTTGATCGTCAGGGTCTTCGCGAGGTCGACCGGCGGCCGATGGCGAGAGGCGAGTTCGAAACTACTCCCGAGATATAGCGAAGGATGTCTTCGGCCTGTGTGCAATCGCATAATCACCTTGTTCTCGACGCCTCTGGAAGTCGCACAAGGAAACCCGTGTAAGTGAAATTCGAGGTGACGAAATGGGGGAGGGGATTCGAGGGCGCAAGTCGAAGAGTTCGAGTACCGACAGTGTTCTTGACTTTTAACGTAGAGACCGTGCGCCACATGCGGGGAGTCGGGGATGAATGGCGATTGTTTCCGGTGGGCCGCTGCCGTCGCTGGTTGTGCTGTTTGCCGAGTATCCTCACTGCACAGGCGTCGATCGATAGGGGCGAGGGAGGGCAAACCACCGCTTCCACCCACCGCCCTCGAGAGCGGTCTCGGAGCAAACAACCCTCGTCACGACGATATCTTCGCGGAGGGTGTAACGGCCGCTCACTTGACTTTTCATTCGGAACGAAAAATCACTCTTGCGACGCTGGCCCATAGATCGTTACTTTGCGCATGCGCAATTAATCTCGGTCGAAGAACAAACTTTTTGGAACACGGACATTGAGGCGAGTGACTGCAACGTGCGGATAGGTAAAAGCTCGCGGACGAGATAGAGGGGGCGACTACGGACGGATGGGGGGGTAAAGGGCGGAGCGGAAGGCAAGGGTTGATAACAAGCGGCAAGTTAAGGCAGGAAAGGACGAGGAAGAATGACGAGTAGATGTCGATTTCATGATGGGGGGGAGTTTTTTCATGACTTTTATTTTATCTTTGGCGAAAGTCTTGACATCATTTGCAGAGGTAAGATTGAAGAGTATGGTCGAAGATTGATAGGTTGCAATGACCAATGGCTAATTTGAGGACATGTGAAACGACTCAGTCGGTAACCAAAATCTGTAATCAATGCGATTCGGAGACCATAGACTTTTCGGGAAAAAGCAAAGGATTAGCGGATGTAAAATTTAATCCCGAGTCCGATGATGCTTCCGTTTTATCCGAAACGTCAACCGGTTTTGAATGGCATTGATTCGAACAATGCGTTTATCTCTCTCGCACTCATATGTCACGTGGTACATCTTTCACATGGTCTCAAGTGAAATTTGAACTTGTCGGGGTACAAGCGAGGCAATGATTTTTTTTTATTACTAATGTTTTTGGTTGACTTTAGACGAACGATTCCCTCATGGCAAAATAGTATATGCCAAAATATTTTTTCCCTAATGCATACACGTAAAATCTCGCTTTTCGTTCTTGTGAAGTGTGCGCAGAAATGCACTTTTTTGCCGCGCGTGCGGGAAAAATACTGCCCATGCGTACAAACGCAATATGGTCTTTCCCGCACTAGTGCGGAAAAGTGCTTTCCCTGGCAAGTCAAGCGACCACCATACGGTCCAAAAAAACGACCGGTCGTTTTGTGCCGGTTTGAAGACCATAAAACAACCAATGAAACGACCATTTTGTCGGTTTAGTCGTTGTTTTATTAATTATTATTATTTAGTCGTCTTTTCCTTTATCGACCTTATTTACCCTCGAATTTACTATTATTTAGTCGTCTTTTCCTTTATCGACCTTATTTACCCTCGAATTTGTTATTATTTAGTCGTCTTTTCCTTTATCGACCCAAAAACGACCGAGGTAACGTCTGCTCAAACACGCTATAAAACCTATTGACGTTTCGGATAAAACGGAAGCATCATCGGACGCGCTATTAAATTGTACATCCGCTAATGGTTTGCCTTTTCCCGAAAAGTCTACGGTCTCCGAATCGCATTCATTACAGATTTTTGTTACCGACTGAGTCGTTTCACATGTCCTTAAGGCGATGTGTCACCCCTTCCTCCCCGCTCAACCGGAACTCGGTCGGTAACAAAAACTGTAAATGATTTATTTTTTTTCACGTTTCCTAGCCATTTCCGGTTAAAGGAAATTTGTTTCATGACCCGGACATCAACAAGCATTCTTGTAGTTTCATACAAGAATTTGCCCTTGACCATCGAAGTTGAATAAAATGTCGTTGAATGAAATGAATTACAATTTTTATTACCGACCGAGTCGTTTCGCATGCTCTTAAGACGAACGGATGTACCAGTTGGTGACACCCAAAGATCGTACGACTATTTGCCGAGTCTGATACGTGGGCGTGAGTCCGCGTGCCCGATCACGGACACGTGCTTCGTGTGAGTTACGTGCGTGCGTGAGAAACACAACGAGGAGAGCCAGAAGAACGATGATGGTGCAGCAACGGCAGCAGCCAACTGGCCCCTCCGGCAGTTTAGTTTAGCTTTTAGTTCGTGACGGTGTCTCTCACGCGGAGGAACCCTTCCGCCGCGTGATATTCGAGAAAAAAAAAGATAATAAATTTATATTATACTTTTTTTTTTTTTACTTTTTATTAAATAGGACGACAACGACAAAGCCGCGGTATCATGGCAGATCGTCATTACGAAATTGGTGAGTGAAAAAAAAAACTAAAAAAAAAATGTGCACACAGAAAAAATTTTTATTTAATAATTTATTTCGACGCATACCCAGAGAAAAAAATTATTTGACGGCCACAGTTTGTTTGGTTTAAGTAGAATATTTATTTCATAAAAATACACATTTATTTCATAAAAATACACATTTATTTCATAAAAATACACATTTATTTCATAAAAATACACATTTATTTCATAAAAATACACATTTATTTCATAACAATACACATTTATTTCATAAAAATACACATTTATTTCATAAAAATAAATATTTATTTACATCGAATTAATATTTTACTTAAATCAAATAAACGGTGGCCGTCAAATAATTTTTTTCTCTGGATGTACGTTGAAAAATTATGGAATTTTTTGTTCTTCCAATACGACATCGCATCAGTGAATAAGCCCCTTGTCGGTCGGACGGCTTCGAATGCTTCCGAAGCGCGATGAAAGTCGTCTTAACGCGCTTCTGCGGTCAAGCCGGAGATCATGAACTTGTCTGTGTTTCACGAAAGCTCTAGAGTCGCTGTACTCGAAGTTACGAAGCTTTTCCAACGTGCGCTATCGGAACTAGGAAGGTTTAGCTTATCCCCCTGATTTTTTTTTATTAACCCTTTATCGGTCAGACCGCGGATACCGACACGAGGATCGAAGTGGGGACAACGCTGTATCACGAACACGCCAGAGATTGGTCACGTCCCTTCCTGCGAAAGGGTTAATCCCTCGTCCCGATAAAAAGCCTTATATGCGAATTGGGACGACTCTTCCGATATGGGCGACTGCACTGCGAAAAAAAAAAACATGTTGGATTAACCAAGGCGCGTTCACTTGCGTTCAAAGGCGTTATTTCTTTGGTCCAACAACAAATACTGTTTGAATCGAAATATTTTGAGTCGACTGAAGCGAATAAAAGTTCAACAAAAGAATGCTTAAGTTGTACAAACCAAGTGACGGCTCTGAACGTATGTGACCGTGAATTTGGTTAAGCCAACAATTTTTTTTTCTCGGTGTGAGCAATTGATGCTGAAAAATTATCGTTTCATTCGATTAATGTAGTCCTTGCGAATGGTGTTGATTTCGCATTAGTTTCAGAGAATTGAGACCGAATTGTAAACACTTCCCGATGGTATAAAAATCAGAAAAAAATCAAGCGTATTGAAGATACCGAAAAGATTAAGTTTGCATAATAATAATTCCAAAATGTTATTAACAAATTGATGATAACTTTAATTGTTCAACAAATCTCCCGGAAACATAACTTTTTTTTAATGAAAATTATTCGTTCATTTTTCTGAATACGTATGACATTTTTTCAGATTTTTAAATTCACTTTGAATTTTCTGACTTTCTGCACGTTTTTCCCATATTAAAAAAAAATTATTAATGTTATTTTAAATTAATGTTATTTTAGAAAAAAAAATGCTAATACAGTAGACTGGAAATATATATTTTTAAAAAAAGAATGTTGCTTTTCACCCGGCACCGTATGCAGCTCATGCTAATTGACACAATTTTAAGCTCATGTATCTCGGAATCCATGTGGGGAAAAAATTATTAGAAATTTGTATAAAAAACCTTATTCATTGCTTTATAACACTTGTGATTTTTAGTTTCAAAAGTGGGAAAGTCGTTGAGCGACGTATTCCCTTAATTCATTCTCCCAAACTATCGTAGTTGCCGCTTTGTGGCTGACTGAAAAAAAAAAAAAAAACATTGTACATCTTTTTTTTCTTCTTTTTTTTTTTATGGAACGTAATCCATCAATCGGATCGAGTTTGTCGAGAATCCAAGCGAATTCGGTATCCTTACCTCATCGGTCGGTTTCTATTTTCGTTTTGGCCTCTCGCGTTTCTAAATTCACTCCACGCCGGTTCGATCGCTATCTCGACACCGCGTCGCTCGTGGGTCGACAGTCGCAGCCTCTCGGATCCAGATGAATAAGAAATCTCGAGGCCCGTGTGGCTCATTGTTGCCGCGGCTTTGTAACTCGGCGGGCGTATTCGACGTATATGCGCGACGTAGCTCAATGGCTGTCAATCGTAAAGAGAAGAAAATAATAACGAGACGTAAAAGGATGAACGCTCGAGGCGTTCCTCGAGGCGAATTTAATGCGCAGAACGAGGCTGCGAAGAGGCAAGACGCTAGATAAAGTGCACTCGCGTATGATCCTAAAATATATGTCTGGGAATGCACGGAGTTACTCGTTTTGTTTAGCAAGCTGGACACGTTATCGTTCGTTTTGTCAGGCACTTTGCTTTTGCCTCGGTCTCAAGGAAGTCATGAATTTATTCGCTGTTTCAGCAATCAAGAGCATGCGAAATACCACGGTCGGTAATGAAAACAGTAATGAACTTTTTTTTTATGGGTGGCTGCGGGGACGATGAAAAGAAAAGTCTCATCGGAAGCGGATATCGTGTCGGCTTCCGGTGAGAGTTCTGAAAAAATGCATGCATGTTAAAGGTACTGAAAAGAGTAATTTTATATAATATAATATAATATATTATAATATAATGCATAATAATTATATTGCATATAAAATAAATTGTTTATCAAATTACCCGGCAAACCAACTTTTTTTTAAATGAAAATGATTCGTTCATTTTCTGAATACGTATGATTTTTTTTCAGATTTTTCAATTAGTTTTGATTGTTGTGTTTTTTCACACAGTATTTCCGTATAAAAAAAAATCGAAGCTAATTGAAAAATCTGAAAAAATTCATACGTATTCAAAAAAAGTAACAAATCATTTTCATGAGAACAAAAATAAGTTGCCGGGTAATTTATTGCATATTTTATTTTAGTGTTTTGTTGATAACATTTTGGAATTATTATTATAAACAAACAATCTTTTTAGCGCCTTCCATAGGCTTTATTTTTTCAGATTTTTATCCGATCGGGAAGTGTTTGTACTTACACAGTAAAAAAAAGTTTGTACTTTTTACACCAACTTATTGTCCACGAACGTCCACAATTTTTTATTTGTTAATTTTCTAATTTTACAAATAAAAGTACAAACTAAAATTGTCAATGGCACGAGAAAAAAAAGGACAGGTTCGTATATTCAAATAAATGACGAACGAGTTTGTCACTTATTCAAAAAAATCATTTTTCCGAAATTTCGCATTCCGATTTTACGAAATTATTTTTTACTGTGTAGGCGGCATCAGAAATGACGCAAGGACTACCGACCGTGGTATTTCACGGGATATTAGAACAGTTTTCGTCAAATTAAATTAAAGGATAAATCTGTCAAATATGTTTTTGTTAAATTAAAGTAACGAAGGAAAATATTTAAAGCTTGACGAACTATTTATTTCTCGACTCTATGCACGCGCCTCGTGTGGGTGACATTTATTTTATTGCATTTATTTTTATCGCCATTCACCGTGAAAACGCGCCGGCCTTACACAGAAACATCCGCCCTTTTCCCCGCTAAATAAATGATTACTGAAAAGCATAGAAGAAAGAAAAAGAGAATGTTGTTGTTTTGCAGTCTATCGATCGGTCTCTCGGGCTTCGCCAGTGGAAAAAGCAGTTGCGGCTTGTGTACTATGCCTGTGCACAAACAGCCGGTAGCTCCGGTGTACGAAAGCGATAAGCACATTAACCCACGCAACTGGAGAGACACACCTCCTCGCGTATGCTCTTGACCGACTAATTTGCCGATTAATTGCGGAGGCCCGATGTCGACGAGGATTCTTTGCACAGTGGGACTTCGATTATTTCATTTTTTTCTCATTGTAGAGTATTCCATTCGACGTTCGAAAAATTCCGATAGCAACTTCGAGTCAATAATCGAACATGACGAGAAAAAAAGGCGAAGAAAAGAAGATAAATAAACCATTCCCATAGAAATTAACCATTAAATTAAAATAAATTGAGTGATACCTCATGATAATTCGTTATTGTGAGTAAATTAAACGCTGGAGAGGATGGAACTTTGTCATCATTGATGCATCGATACAAAAATAA
The DNA here is from genome assembly GCA_958510785.1 of Exephanes ischioxanthus. Classification (NCBI taxonomy): domain Eukaryota; kingdom Metazoa; phylum Arthropoda; class Insecta; order Hymenoptera; family Ichneumonidae; genus Exephanes; species Exephanes ischioxanthus. The sequence goes on from OY294025.1 coordinate 8,963,744, forward strand.
ATAAATGTTGACGCTAGAATATTTTTATGTGCTGGAGGTATTGTATGTCGCCGGTGCGATTATTTTATTTTTATCATTGTAGAGGATTTCATTCGACGTTCGAAAAACTCCGATAACAGCCCGAGCCAATAATCAAACATGGCCAGAAAAAAAAAGCAAGGACACGAAGTCAAATAAAACATTCCCACAAACATTAACCAATAAATTAAGATAAAATAAGTGATACCTCATGATAATTCGTTATTGTGAGTATGTTAAACGTTGGAGAGGATGAAACTTTGGCATCACTGATGCATCGATGCATAAATGTACACGGTAGAAAATTTCGAAATAACAGAGGTATTGCATCGCCGGTGCGATTATTTTATTGTTCTCATTGTACACTATTCCATTCAACATTCAAAAAATTGCGATAACAACACGATGCAATAATCAAACACGGCCAGAAAAATAAGCAAAGCCAAGAGGATAAATAAAATGTTCCCTTAAAAATTATCCAATAAATTCAAATAAATTAAGTGATACCTCATGATAATTCGTTATTGTGAGTAAATTAAACGCTGGAGAGGATGAAACTTTGTCATCATTGATGCATCGATGCGTAAATGTACACGGTAGAAAATGTCGAAACACTAGAGATATTGCTTGTCGCCGGTGCGATTATTTTATTTTTCTCATCGTAGACTATTCCCTTCGACATTCCAAAAACTGCGACAACAGCTCGACTCAACAATCAAAGACGGCCAGAAAAATAAGCAAAGCCAAGCAGATAAATAAAACGTCTGTATAAAAATTAAGTAACAAGTGAAAAATAAAATTAAGTGATATGTAATGATAATTCGTTATTGTGCGTAAATTAAACGCTAAAGAGGATGGAACTTTGTCATCATTGATGCATCGATACATAAATGTAAACGGTAGAAAATTTCGAAATACCGGAGGTATTGTATGTCGCCGTTGCAGTGTCAGCAGGGCGTATCGTGCTATGCTCGAGGACAGCTGATACCCCCTTGTGGCGGTTGAACGATCTATGTACGATTGAGCGACGGAAGAGGAGGCGAGGTAGTCTTCGTCCAAAACACCCACGTGCTAAATGACAGAACAAACAGAACGTGCCCACTGTCTCTCATTGTATAAAGTATGCACATTATCATTATTTTACTAATACCATCGGCCCGCGTGAGCCTCCGCACGCCCTCGAGGAACTCGCATCCTGCCGCATATAATAACCGATTTAGTGATCTATGGACCGAACGGTTTCCGTTGCGTCCTCAATGAACAAGACACTTGGAAGAAGTCTGCCCTCCCGAAGCCGGTTACGGTTTAATGAAAGTTGACCATACACTGAGAAAAAGGACGGTATTTCCTACTATAACGAATAATTCCAAGGGGAAACTTCTATATAGATAGTTTGTGATAGTATATACTCAATTGATTAAACTATAATTATAGTTACTATAATTTTTGGTCACTGTCGTAACTGTAAAATGTAGACGTCCCCATTATTAGAGTTAACCCTTTAGGATGCATAAATAGGTACCAGTAAAATCTGCCTTTCCCCCCTAGCAAGTCAAGCGACCGTCATTAACGACTGTCAAAAGACCCAAAAAACGACGGTCGTTCTGTGACGTTTTTCGTCCAGAATAACGACCAAAAAAAGACCAATTGTGTGGTTGAGCGTGGGTTGTTTTTCCATCAGTGACCGCAAAAATGACCCATACTTAATTCAACAATTGGTCTTTATTGCGGTCGTTATTCCGGTCGAAAAATGTCACAAAACGACCGGTCGTTTTTTGGGTCTTTCGATGGTCGCTTGAGTTGCTAGGGCCCTCCACAAACGCGAAGATGAATTCGTCTTTATATGGACTGTGCTCGAATGTCAATAATTTTCTGAGAGATATGCCTCCAATTGATAGATTCGCGTCTCCAATCTCGGTAATATCCAAGGAGATTTGTGCGTGCTTACTTAAGGGAACACGTCACAGATCGCCATTTCTTAATGGTGGGGGGTGGTAGGGTGGTAGTTGGTAGCAATGGTTGGGGCCTGGGTCTCTATTCATACGCAGGTTCGAAGCTCCTTCAACTCGTAATATCTTCGAAAAATCTGTGGGCTCCAGAAAAAGAAATTATTCGACGGCCACCGTTTATTTGGTTTAAGTAAAATAAACGGTGGCCGTCAAATAAATTATTTTTCCGGGTGTAGAGGATGTGAGCGCGCTAAACCGAAGCTTCCTCATTGATGAGGCAAAACAAGTTTTCTCTTTTTTCGTCGACTAATACTCAATCGACGGCGAACTGTTTCGCTTCTTTGCTTCGTCGCAATGTCGACTTCCGCGTTTCCGAGATGCTCGCGGATCGAATTTCGGAGCCGATCCTACGCGACGAAAACGGAAATGCGAATTGCAATCCCCGGGACGGGTTCTCTTGTTGGATAGCAGCGAATCGCGTGCGCGAAATGACTTAATGCCCTTTCTTCAGACGTTCTTCAGCTCCCTTCGTTACTGTTTTTTTTTTTTTTCTCTATTTCTATTTTTACGTTTTCTTTTTTACCGAATAAGAGTTGGGAACCACCGCAGGGCGCGGCCTGTTGGCCGCGGTGCTATGAATAGCGTCGCGCCGCTACCAACGACTTGGAGCTCGCTATGATGTGCAAGTGAGACCAACAACGTGTTGAGCCCTGGCACATTATCGTGGCTTTTTAATGTCACCGATACTGGCGCGGTGCTCACATCAGGCCCAGTTGCTTTTCGATACATTACACCGTTAAAATATATATATATATATATATATATTCGACAACGAAATCCGCCTACAAATTTGGGTGCTCTAGCTCGAATTGACTGTCTTCACTTCTGTACCAAAGCTCGGAAAAATTGAATATGATAGTCGTCTAAAATTTGTATTTTTTTAAATACCAACGTTGGAGAGGATGAAACTTTGTCAATTGTTCGCGATGCTATGAATAGCGTCACGCCGCTACCAACGACGTGGAGCTCGCAATGATGTGCAAGCGAGACCAACAACGTGTTGAGCCCTGGCACATTATCGTGGCTTTTTAATGTCACCGATACTGGCGCGCTGCTCACACCAGGCCCAGTTGCATTTCAATACTTTACACCGTTATAAAATATATATATATATATATATATATATATATATATATATATATATATATTTATATATATATATATTCGACAACGAAATCCGCCTGCAAATTTGGGTGCTCGAGCTCGAATTGACTGTCTTCACTTCTGTACCAAAGCTCGGAACAATTGAATAGTCATCTAAAATTTGTATGTTTTAAACATGTTATATTTTTAAATGTGTACAGTTTAAAATTTGTCTATTTTAAAATTTGTATATTTAAAAATATCAACTCGGGTCAATGGTTTTTGCATTTCTCCGATCCACAGCACCGGCGGCCCATTAATTCCACTTTTTCGTGGAAAGTTTAGCCGGCACAATATTCGTACGCTTTTTTTTTTGTTACCACCAGGAATCTGACCCCGTTATTTATCTCTTTTTATCTCCGGGCGAATCGTACAATATTTTTCCTCGAATAGCGTGCGTCAGTCAGAAAAGTTTAATTACGCTTGCGGCGATTCAATACCGTCGGGCATCGTTTATAAATAGATAAACCCGGAAAACGAATCGGCTCATCCCGGTTCGCGACGAACGGCGAGTGCTGATTTTTTTTCTTTTTGTTTCGTACGCGTTCGCCCCGGCTGTTTCTCGTAAATTAAACCCGTTGCGAGATGAAAACTAAATAAAGGGCAAGACCCCGGGGGCTGTCGCGGATGACGCGGAAGACACGGAACGTAACTCCGAGCTCGATGACTCATTACTCTATCGACACGGCTGAATTTTTACATAACTTTTCATAATGTCGTAGGCATTATTTATAAGGGAAGAAACACCGTTGCGAGAAAAATGGAAAAAATTTGTTTTTTTTTTTTTCCGGTGCACTTCGCAGAAACTCCGTTCGTAGTGCGAGCTCGTTCAATTAGTTTCACAGATGCGCAATGGTATCGTGTTTCTAAAGCTCCAGAGTCTCTCGTTCTCGTTGCACCGAGCACCGGTGCAACCGCTTCGCTCCGTCGTTCCCCTCGACTCTACGTTACAATGCTCCGCGTCTGCCGATGCTATAAAGTCTCGTTACAAGCTCTACCTACGTTGTACCGTTTGCCGCAGGGTTGCCAGATGAAACGCTCAATTCTAATCTCGGATAGGAAACTTGCATGTAATTCTGCTCCCTCGAAAGGCCTCGTCACGCAAACTCGCGTCGTCTTAAGGGGCTGCTGGAGCTGTTTTTTTTTCTCCTTTTTTAACTTGCTGTACCTGTTTTACCGACGGACCTAGATAATTTTTCAGTTCCGACTTAACATTGTTAATATGCTACACATATGCGTCAAATCATGCAGGATTATGATGTTGACATAAACGCTTCGGTGTGCGGTCGAATTTTGATTGAAAACTTACAAGGAATTAAGAAAATCGAATATTATAGTTTGCGGAAGTGCGTGAACGTAGTGTCACGATTGACGTACAGGTGACTGTGCATCGTGCCCTACACGACATTTGTGCCGTGTTCATCGGCTCTGATCACCCGTCACAAGTCGATAGACTAAATGATCGCAGTTTACACTATGCGTGATTATCTTTTGAGTGAGCAACTTTCCGACGGTTTTGGAATATTCGGAGAACTTCACAGAATCGGCATGCACGCCCTTATGACGTATGCAAGATCTAGAATTTTTTATATCCAACAAAACGGATGCTGTAAACATTTCAGCGGCCATGTTGGTTTCCACGACAGTTTATAATATTCGATTTCTTTTTTTTTTCGGAAGATTTCGAACGGAATTCGAGTGCATGCCGAATCGTTTATGTTATTAATACAGTCCTGGAAGATTTGAGACATACGCGTCGCATAGTAACGATGAATAGTGAAAACTAAGAAATCGCTTATTTTCGTCGGTAAAACAGGAACGTCCAGCAGCCCCTTAAGGCCATGTGAAAGACGTACCACGTGACATATGAGTGCGAGAGAGATAGATGCATTTTTCGAATCATTGCCATTTAAAACCGGTTGACGTTTCGGATAAAACGGAAGCATCATCGAACGCGGTAGTAAATTGTATGTCCGCTAATGCTTTGCTTTTTCCCGAAAAGTCTACGGTCCCTGAATCGCATTCATTACAGATTTTGGTCGCGAATTGAGTCGTTTCACATGTCCTTAAAAATAAAAAGAGTGATGGACTTCCTTAAAAATTCAATGATGTCGAGAAGTTCTTGAAGTGCTGGAACTGTCCTTGAATTTTGCGTGCCCTTGACAAAGTCCTGGAATGTCTTTGAATTTCACCTAATGTCCTTGAGTTTTTCATTTCCGTGCAAATTTGAGTTTTTTTTTTAAATGTCCAGTACACTAATAAAAAAATACGGTTGAATCAACTAAGATTCGGGCAGGGACGTTCAACTAAATAATTTGGTGGTACAGCTAAAAAGTTGGTTAGTTCAACAATTTGTTGGGTGATTTCACCAAAATATTTTTGAGTCATTGAAATGTTTTGTTCGACCAACGAAACATTAATTTGAACGTCCCTGCCCGAATCTTGCACCGAGAAAAATAATTCATTTGACGGCCACCGTTTATTTTGTTTAAGTAAAATATTTATTTGATTTAAACAAATATTTATTTCATTTAAGTAACTATTTAATTGATTTAAATAAATATTTATTTCGTTTAAGTAACTATTTACTTAATTTAAATAAATATTTATTCAAATGAAATAAATATTTTACTTAAACCGAATAAACGGTGGTCGTCAAATAAATTTTTTTTCTGGGTGTAGTCGATTCAACTGTACTTTTTTATCAGTGTACTAGCGACCATCCTAAAAAAAATGTGTGTTTCAGTTTCGCTGAGATACATATATACATTCGTGCATACTAAGTTGTTATTTTTTCTGAACCGATGCCGACGTGAACGAAATGGTTATCGAACTAAATGTTATTTCGCACGTCGGGCGCGATATGCATATTTTTCATTTCTTATAAATGTCCCAACCCAACCCGGAAATGTCCTGGAAATTGTCCTTGGATTTCGTATGAACTTTTTACTGGACACCATGAATTCAGATAAGGTAATCCAAAAATGTGTATTGAAAAAAAAATGTTTTTTTTTTTTTCATTTGTGTGCCGAGTGAGGTGGAGTGGACGTTGATAACGTCCTCGACTCTCGTGGCCTACGACGGCTAATGCACTCTATCCAATTTCGAGGGTTCGCCGTGACGCGTAGCACGCGTTAATCTCGCAGAGAGTTTTGAGAGGCTCGCGTCGCTGACGGGAAAGCAATTAGCGTGGTGCGCCACGCGGATGTGAAATGAAAGTACGCTAATCGGGGCGTTCTGGTAATGGAAAATTCAATGTGCCCGGTCGTAATGGAAAAATAGTGAGACGAAAAACCGAATCGCAAGTAGAGAAGGCTACTTCGTTGCCGCTGCGTTTGACACTGAAATGCTTGAAATTTAACCGGTAATTTAAAAGAGCAATTAGCGAAAGTCGGAGTCGTTTGCTAATTGAGCCATGCAGTCGTTGGCAAATTAATGTTTTACAATTTCGAAGGCTCCCAATAAATATTCACTTTCCTGTGCATAACCATAGGAGTGAGGTAACTTAGATTGGGAGAGGTCGATATTATTTATAAATAAAAAATGTCGGTAAAAATAAAAAGAAATTATTTTCACGGGTGCCAATAATGCAGGAGTTTGTCGACTCCCTTTACCAGAAACGTCAAATCTTTGGTTTTTTTTTAATTTAAATTTTGTGACAACAAACATATCTTTCTAAATGAAATATTTGGTTATTTTTCCGCTGCGGATTTTCACCTTCTACAACATTTTTGTAACTATTAGCTGTAATTGTCGAAAACTTTTTTTTTTTTATGTAGTGCTTGCGGTACAGTCCCGCCAAACGTGAAAACGTTTCAGAGAAAATTTCGAATACTTCTCAATGGAATAAAAATCTGAAAAAATCAAGTGGGAGGTGCTGCAAAAATTGTTTTTGTGAAATAATAATTCCAATTTGTCATTAACAAATTGAAGATGGAAATTATAATTCAACAAATTACCCGGCAACTTAACTATTTTCCTTCATAAAAATAATTCGTTTATTTTTTTGAATACGTATGAATTTTTTCAGAATTTCTTATAATCTTTGAAAATTGCGTTTTTCCACAGCTTGAAGATATAAAAAACGTGACTGCGCCAGAACTGCATAGTCATTGGTTATTATTTTTCTACACTGGCGGGAGTGATAACAAAAAAAAGTAAACGACCTATCGACTTAAACCAAAGCTAATTTTTGTTCGTACTAAATTCTCTTCTATATGAACCTAAAACATTGTTAAAAAAGTATTTTTAAATCATTTTTATATCACGTTAAAGTTGTTTTTTCTTTCTCAAAACCACATTTTTTTTCTTGAAATCTGAATAAAATTATGATTTTTCGATTTTTTTTTTGCTTCTCCGAGGTTCACATACAAGAAAAATATGTAACAATTGGAAATATATTAGATTTTTTTGTTTCGCTCAAGAATTATGAGCTGCATCTTTCCCGCCAATTGAAAACTACAGTGCAGTAAATCGGCCCATAACTATGCAGTCACTTTTTGTTTTCTGTTTAAAAAAAAAATTCGTACAGATCAAATATACATAAAAACATACCTCTAAATTCAATGAGCTCACTTGTTTCTCTTTTTCTCCTAAAAAAATGCCTGAAAACGCTTTTTTATGGCTTGTAAAGCATGGACCTCCCCCCCCCCCCCCCCTTAAAAGCAAATTCTTGCATGAAGCGTATGTAGATTCAGCTTCACGCAAGAATTCGTTTTTGAAAGTAAATCGTCACGTTGATTAGGACAATTAATTACAGTTTTTATTATCGACCGATGTAAACCGGTTACGTCGCACGAAGCGCCGATGCTTACCCGCTGGATAATTGGTGGATTGCGTATTCCATATAGTCCAAGATTTCACTGACCCGCGGTACGCTTCCCCCGCTTTGCCTCGGATAAACGTAGTTCTAATTCACCATCATTCTTATACAAGACTCCTAATTTTCATTGATTACTAACGACATCGTCCGGAATTGACTTTTGCAGAACGAACGATGACGAAACCTTCAACGGGAGGCACCGTCACGCCAACGACGACCGGGGAAACCTCGCCGAGGATCAACGACGATATCGACGACGACGGTCTCCGTCGCGTTACCGCACCACGGCCAGAATCGAAACCCGTGTTGAGGAAGCGGCGAAGTACGGAACCGGCGTCATCGAGAACGGGGATCCCCAGGAAAACGCCTCGACGGACAGGCGAGAAAGAGCCCGGCCACCCTCCGGACGAGCGTGCGCCGGAAGACGTCCCTGAAGAAAGTCAGGAAGACGTGCAAAACGAAACAGCGAATCCTCCGAGTCTCGCGAGATCCTCGCGCTCCAGAGTCTCGTCCGACGGACGTTTCGGTGAAGACCGAAGTGCGTTCAACCGGAAGCAGGTCTGCGATAGCGGCGACCCGATCGGGTCTGACGATTCTATGAAACAGCTCAAAGAAGATACGGAAGAGGAGAAGAAATCAGTGCAAAACGAAACAGCGAATCCTCCGAGTCTCGCGAGATCCTCGCGCTCTAGAGTCTCGTCCGACGGACGTTCCGGTGAAGACCGAAGTGCGTTCAACCGGAAGCAGGTCTGCGATAGCGGCGACCCGATCGGGTCTGACGATTGCACGAAACAGCTCAGAGAAGATACGGAAGAGGAGAAGAAATCAGTGCAAAACGAAACAGCGAATCCTCCGAGTCTCGCGAGATCCTCGCGCTCCAGAGTCTCGTCCGATGGACGTTTCGGCGAAGACCGAAGTGCGTTCAACCGGAAGCAGGTCTGCGATAGCGGCGACCCGATCGGGTCTGACGATTCTATGAAACAGCTCAGAGAAGATATGGAAGAGGAGAAGAAATCAGTGCAAAACGAAACAGCGAATCCTCCGAGTCTCGCGAGATCCTCGCGCTCCAGAGTCTCGTCCGATGGACGTTTCGGCGAAGACCGAAGTGCGTTCAACCGGAAGCAGGTCTGCGATAGCGGCGACCCGATCGGGTCTGACGATTCTATGAAACAGCTCAGAGAAGATATGGAAGAGGAGAAGAAATCAGCGCAAAACGAAACAGCGAATCCTCCGAGTCTCGCGAGATCCTCGCGCTCCAGAGTCTCGTCCGATGGACGTTCCGGTGAAGACCGAAGTGCGTTCAACCGGAAGCAGCTCTGCGATAGCGGCGACCCGATCGGGTCTGACGATTGTACCAAACAACTCAAAGAAGACATAAAAGAGACGAAGAAATCAGTCGACGGATGCAACGATAGCGCAGCGGAAAAACCTTCCAGCCGGAAGTCCGATCAAACCAAGATGGCGAACCCTGCTGAAGAGCACGAAGACGAGGCTGACCAGTTGTCGACGAAGCCACCGATGCATCCCGACTCGCCTCGCCGAAGATTGATGGGTCTTTCCAGCATAAACCGTAGGGACGATTCCGCTAGGCTCCGAAAAACAATTCAATGGCTCGAGGAGGGAGCCCGAAAATTGCGCGAGGATCTCGCCGAGACGAGGTCCGAGCTTTACGAGGAGCGTCGAGCCGCGAGACTCGCGAGAAGAGAGATCGAAGTGGCCGTGAGGGAGGCGAGAGCCGCTGAGAGCGCGAAGCATCAGCGTGTCATCGCCGAACTTAAAACAAGGTGAGTCACTCGTAATAGACACACCTGAGGCCACTTGGCGCACTTGACCCTACAACGCTGAAGACTCGTGGCTTGAGAAAACCGCGAGACTCGCTGAAAATTGCACCGAATCAATCGGCCGATTGCTCAAACAAAAATTTGTCCGTGACATTTGATACACTGAGAAAAATAAATGGTTGGATCAAGCAAATGCGCGGTGACATACGTTCAAAGGTGTGTTTTGTTGGTACAACAAAAATGTTTGTTTCGATCGATAAATTTCACAAAACAATGCTTTATTTGTACCAAACAAATAACAGCTTTGAACTTATGTCACCGCGACTTTTGGTTAATCCAACCATTTTTTTTCTCAGTGTCATAATAAAAATGTAAGGAGGATTGATTATTTCTTTGGAGTAAGAAATGTGATTGACAAAAAAGTTGATCACAGCTGTCTCGAAACGCATCGAATATTAGTAAAATTAGTTATGCATTCCATTCATGGGGTATATTTTGCAAAAATTATCCGCTTATCGAAGATTAACATAAATATGCAGTCAAGTTTAAGAATCTCAACGACTTGGGAATCGTCATCACGCACTACTGGCCAACATTACAAAACGAAAAACGAAATCACAAATTATTTCCCAAAACTTATATGAACCACTTTTAAAGAATATTTGAGGCATACAATTATTGATAGATTGATAATTTTATGTCGTGTAAACCCTCAGAATCGGATGTGTATTGAAATGAATCTGAAGTGAGGCTATGTTTGGTTCTCTGAATGCATCGCTTTCGACCGGAAATGTTGTCAAGCCTGGAATCGATAATTCGGTTAAATTGATAGACTGCGATGATAAAATAAACTTTGCATCAATAAATCATTGAGTTTACATGGTAAAGTGCGGATTTTGCTTTTTTTTACGTAATCTTTGATGCTTGTGCACTCAAAGCTAGTTTTTCAAAGCTCTAAGTTGGCTTGATAGCAGTAAATTAGTGATATTTTATCCCGGAATCGACCGACTCCAATGTTAGAACATAGGACGATGCGTTCAAAGTAGTCAATTTCTAAATTGTATTACAAATAAACTATACGGTCAAAATTGCTCAGACTTCGGGAATATATGCGTAGAGTGTTCATGTAGAACATATGAAAAAATCGAGACCTTAAGCTGCATTTCGCCTGATAGTCGATCCTCCTTAAAAAATGCACCGATTGCACGGTTATTAATCGTAGGATTTTAATGTAATTTTTCATCCATAGACTGTCGCAGTCACCGTCTCGCCCGACGACGGAATCGAGTCCAGCGATCACGAAGGCGGAATTGCTGAAGGATGAGAATCACAGACGTGAGATTTCAGCGGCGAAGAAACGCCTCGCCGAGGCGGACGCCACGATACGAAAGCTCCGATCGAGCTCCCTGGACCCTCCGGTCAGTAACTCCATTGGAAAACGCAGAAAAGTCGAGACTCATGCAGCCGCCGAACTGAGGAAATTGGACGGCGAAGTGAAGGCTCTCCGTGCGGTCAATAAAAAAATGGAAGAAAAATTGAATGTGAGTTTTAAGGAGAAATATTGACGGAAAATAACTAACAGCTCGAACAACGGTGCGAAATATTTAGCAACAAAACCACTATAGACCAGAGCTGGCCAGTATTCTAAATACTTGATGTATTTCAAGTATTTTAAATACGTATTTTAAGTACTCAAATACTTTTCTGGTATTTTAAGTACTTTTCGGCCCCTTTAAGTACACAATACAAAATACTTTTGCGTCTTCTTCATACCAGGGCTGTTAGAATGGACGGTATGGATAGATGGATGTCCATCCATGCGTGCTGATTTTTAAGAGGTACTTTAAAAAGTATGTACACGAAGTACTTATAAATGTATTTTGAGTACAAAAAGTATTTTGTATAGAATAGAATTTATTTTCACTGCACGGCTTTTGCCTTTTACATCCCCAACATATCTTCGTCTTACTTCTTAGATTTACTTATATAAAAACTTACTCCTAAACATAAAATCTGTTTTTATTCCAAACAAGCAAAACACGAAAGAAGAACACTGCCTTATCTTTACACCTTTGGCTTTATCTTAATAACGCTACTACCGCTACTCGTGTCTTATAGCTAACAATACTAACGTAGTAACCTAACGTTAACCTCAATGCCCTTCTAGCCCTTATCCTCTGTACAACAAAAAATTATTTTGTATTTTCTGTTTGGAGTATTTTCGAGTACAGTAGAACCCCGATTAACCGAAGTCGGATTAACCGGGAAGCGGATTAACCGTGCGTATTCCTAGGTTTTTTTTTTTTCATGGTCGGAGCAAACCAAAGTCACTGAGTATTAAAAAAAAATACTAACTTACGCACTAGTAATGAAAAAAAAATGTCCAAAGCTTGACATTTTAGTTCGAACTATTTAACAATTAAGTGCAAGTTGTACCAAATGTCATTGTAACTAGTCAAAATAAATAACATTAACCATTATTGACTTCTATACATTCGCTGTCCAGTTCGGATTAACCGGGCCTTCGATTATCCGGGACTCTTCGATCCCGAGCATCCCGATTAATCGGGGTTCTACTGTATTTTGCCCAGCTCTTGCTATAGACGTCGCCCAGTTGTTCCAAGAGCGCCAGAAATAATAGTTTCTTTCGATAAATAAGAAAAAATCTTAACTCAAGAGTCTGTCCATACTGTCCGATAGTTTTCGCAACGCAAAGGTCTCGCGCAAAACGTGACCGTCCAGATATATATATGTATGAATAATATCGTGGCGGAATAATTTCAGAAATCGAACGAATCATTAGGAGAGTGAGGAGGACAAAAAATTGCAACAAATTGCCGGTTGTCTGGTTCCAGTCGACCATTAAGTTAATTCAGTCTAGTTACCGGGTTACTCGAGCGCCATATACTAAAATAGCGAGTACCTCGTATCAGCGCTATATTACTCCGTGCGGGTTTGATAAACACCACGGATAACTTGTTATTACAGAATCGTGAATATACAGAGCGTTCCGAAGCTCGCAAAGCCCGCGCGTATAGCGCAGAGCCGTCCGGCGTGAGAGACAATGCGGTGAGTTAATGGATTCGGAGAGCGAACGAAAGAGCGAGACGCCAAGTTGTTGTGTATAAAATACTCGACCATTCTCGCCGGCTCGGGCGACTTGTGCCCGGGCAAAAGTATCGATGTATCGATGTACATTCCGTGCGTCCACTCTAGTATTACTTCGCTCTGGGATATTTAGTTCAGAGTCTCGGGTAGTACTTTCACACGCTCGCGCGCGTGAATTGGTTTGTTACACAGTCCCGGATGACCGCCTTCGTTACGGCGAAGTTTAATTAATTTGTCGACACGTAAGCAAAAATTAAGAAAAATTATAGGAAGTATCCTAATCATCTTACTCTTCCATTGGGTCATCCGAAGATCATTGGATGATCCGAAGATCATTGGATGATCCGAAGATCATTGGATGATCCGAAGATCATTGGATGATCCGAAGATCATTGGATGATCCGAAGATCATTGGATGATCCGAAGATCATTGGATGATCCGAAGATCATTGGATGATCCGAAGATCATTGGATGATCCGAAGATCATTGGATGATCCGAAGATCATTGGATGATCCGAAGATCATTGGATGATCCGAAGATCATTGGATGATCCGAAGATCATTGGATGATCCGAAGATCATTGGATGATCCGAAGATCATTGGATGATCCGAAGATCATTGGATGATCCGAAGATCATTGGATGATCCGAAGATCATTGGATGATCCGAAGATCATTGGATGATCCGAAGATCATTGGATGATCCGAAGATCATTGGATGATCCGAAGATCATTGGATGATCCGAAGATCATTGGATGATCCAAAGATCATTGGATGATCCAAAGATCATTGGATGATCCAAAGATCATTGGATGATCCAAAGATCATTGGATGATCCAAAGATCATTGGATGATCCAAAGATCATTGGATGATCCAAAGATCATTGGATGATCCAAAGATCATTGGATGATCCAAAGATCATTGGATGATCCAAAGATCATTGGATGATCCAAAGATCATTGGATGATCCGAAGAGATCACTTATGTTTTTTTTACTTCAACTGAAATAAGTAAATAATTAATTAATAGTTAAATACAAAAGTAGACATTTTAGAGCGCCACATCTAACTGATGCGGTCGGGAAAAAGTCCAACTGGGCCTTGATCAGACCCCAATATAACACTCAGAAATTTCTTCCAGGGATTCATTGTATTCCATACCATTCATTCGTTTCATTACCTCTTATTTCTGCCACACTATCCCGCGTATAATTTTTTCGAGCAACGTCAATTTCCACATGTCATCGAAAGACATGCAATGGTTTTAATAAGAAAGCGCCGATTCCCGCTGTTTTCTTGAAGTATCAAATTTTCTGAAGAGATACTTCTTACGATTCTTGACATCAATTTAAATTAATAAAACAAATAATTAATAGTTAACTAACAAAAGTAGAAATTTTAGAACGCTACATCGGGTCCTGATGCGGTCCGGAAAAAGCACGAGGAGACCCCGATTTAACTCTTACAAAATGTCTACCAGGGATTTCAATGTCCGCCATTGTATTCCATACCGTTCGTTCGTTTCATCACCTCTTTCTTCTTCCTCACTGTCACTCGTATAATTTTTTTGAGCAATGTCAATTTCCATGTGTCGTCGAGAAACATGCAATGGATATAATAAGGGACAGCTTGTTTCCGCTGTGGAGAACTGCTTTTTAGAGTTCTCCACTCGTTGGGTTTTCTTGGGGTATGAATCTCGCGGGTGAGCGCAAAACCAAGCGGTTACTGTCGGCCACCACTACCTCCACATTATAGTCCAACATACGTTGGTGTTATAAACATAAATCCTCTTTACAACAGAGGTGGGGAGGGGGGGGGGGGGGGGGGGGGAGGGGGAGGAGAGGGCAGCGGCATTATACGATCGGTTCGAGCCTTTCTTTGCCGCGATCGCGCGATTCCAATCCCAGCTATTCTCCGTTCACGGCCGTGCTCGAGCATCAAGAGCTTTCAGGATATTCTTCCAGTGTCCGGAAGTGAAGCGTACACTTGGAAACTACCGTTGATAGTTCACGGAACGGAGGTATAAACGTTCATTCGAATAACAGATTAATCGCTGCTAAAATAAATGTCCGTGCAAACGAAAAAAATTAAGCTATAATTTCCATTTAGGGATACAAGTACGATAACGTTTGACTGCTTTCTTTGTTGCAGATTGTTTGCATGGAGGCGGACAGGGTTCGAATAATGGAGCTGAGAATTCAGCACGAGAATCACGAGGCGGAGATCAATGCCCTGAAGAAATCCCTGCGAAGCGATGCCATTCGGATGGTAGGTTATAGCTTCTCCAATAGCGCATTAAGGGGCTGCCGGACCTTCCTGTTTTACCGACGAAAATAAGCGATTTCTTAGTTTTCACTATTCATCGTTACTATGCGACGCGTATGTCTCAAATCTTTCAGGACTGTATTAATAACATAAACGATTCGGCATGCACTCGAATTTCGGTCGAAATCTTCCGAAATATAAAGAAAATCGAATATTATGAACTGTCGTGGAAACCAAAATGGCCGCTGAAATATTTACACCATCCGTTTTGTTGGACATAAAGAATTCTAGATCTTGCATACGTCGAAAGGGCGTGCATGCCGATTCTGTGAAGTTCTCCGAATATTCCAAAACCGTCGGAAAGTTGCTCACTCAAAAGATAATCACGCATAGCTCTGATCACCCGACTTGCGACGGGTGATCAGAGTCGATGAACACGGCACGAATGTGGTGTAGGGCACGATACAGAGCCACCTTTGGCAAACTATAATATTCGGTTTTCTTAATTCCACGTAAGTCTTCAATCAAAATTCGACTGCACACCGAAGCGTTTATGCCAATATCATAATCCTGCATGATTTGACGCATATGTGTAGCATATTAACAATGTAATGTCGGAACTGAAAAATTGTCTAGGTCCGTCGGTAAAACAGGTAAAGCAAGTTAAAAAAGGAAAAAAAAACAGCTCCAGCAGCCCCTTAACCAATGTTGGTGTAACATTGTGTCAACCAATATGTTTTATATAAAAAAAGAGGCACGACAGCGACTCGCCGGTTAAACGTAAGAAATACGTCACACCAGTGTGATGTATTTTTTATTTTTGAGGTAGTCCTTGCGAACAGTGTTCACTTCGCATGAGTTTCAGAGAAATGGGGGGGGGGAATTGTAAATACTTCTCGATGGTATAAAAATCTGAAAAAAATCAAACGTATTAAAGACGCTGAAAATATTAATTTTGCATAATAATAATTCCAACATGTTATTAACAAATTGATGAAAAATAAAATGGTTCAACAAATCTCCCGGAAACATGACTTTTTAAAAATGATCATTATTCGAATACGAATTCATTTTTCTGAATATGAATTGTTTCAGATTTTTAAATCCACTTTTAATTGTGTGACTTTCGACACGTTTTTCCCATATAAAAAAAAAATCAAAGTCAATTAAAAAATCTAAAAAAATGCATACGTATTCAGAAAAGTGAACGAAGCACTTTCATTAAAAAAAAAGTTAGGTTTCCGGGAGATTTGTTGAACAATTTTATATTTCATCAATTTGTTGAAAACATTTTGGAATTGTTATTATGCAAAATTACTCTTTTCAGCATCTTTAATATGCTTGATTTTTTATAAGATTTTTATACCATCCAGAAGTGTTTGCAATTCCCCCTCATTTCTCTGAAATTTATGCGAAGTGAACGAGGACTAACTTGACCGGCTCTCTTACCGACTGCGTAGTCGGCGAGAAAGAAGAGGTGCATCGTCGATACATGCATCGATGAAGTTCAACAGACTTTGTGGCATCCACCGTGAGGCCCAAAACAACAACATTGATTACCGAAAGTAGCCCCGTTGTTTAAAATTCGCGGCGGTAGTGTTTAGGCTTCTAGATGGCCACTTTCACTTTTAAAAAACAGTTCTCGAGTCGAAGGAGGAGTGTAGACGCGTTCCCTGTGCCCCGGAGGGCCCAAAGGGTGTGGTTAGTCGCTTCGGTGTTCACCTCGGCACGCGATACTCCCACAGCAGTACCGAAAAACCAAAGTCCGAGACGATTTTTTTTTTCCCCCCAAACCTCCGCGCAGCCGAATAGAAGCAGTAGGAGAGAAAAAGGAGTCAAGCCAACGACGAAAAAAGGTAAATGAGGGGAACCTTCGAGGCCGGTTATTAAAAATTTTGCCTCGGGGCAACGAGGAGTCTGCGCATCGGCTATGCCCAACCGATCTTGTCTCGCTTTCTCGCTGCTGGAAACGAACGCCAAGCCCATCGCAGCTTCCGGTCAATTTTTGATCCGCCACGAAGATATAGGAAGGGAAGAAATACCTGGGATGCCATCGGGCATTCGGTACTAGCGGCGAACCCTGTTATTACAGCAAATATCTTCCCACATTATTTTTAGGATTTTCGCGTGTCTTGCTCTAATTTACCAGCTCGACTGTTGCCCTTCCCAACGTTTTCTCTTCTTCTTTTTTTTCCCATCTTCTCACCGTTCCAGCATGGAGATCGTTGCGGTCTTTTTATGAATGGTTCTTTCATCGGGATTGGTCAGCTTCGATAACTTGATAAATGAGCGATCGAACTGTGTTTACGAAAATTAAGAAAGTACCCTCGAAATTGGCCATAAATGTTGGCGTTAAAATTATGAAAAGAAAAATGTGACGAAAAGAGAGACCTTCCTCTAAAGCAAAACTACAATTTTTAAAAAGTGTTTCTCACGATTAATATGCTCTAGTCGGTATTTGCAACAGTCCCGAATGAATGCCCCGGGGCAGAGACAGTAAGGCTTCGGATGTCGGTAGTTCGAGCCCGGAATATCAAATAATGCGAACTGCATTGCGGGTATACGACAGGCCATTTTGTGGCGACTACTATACCGGAGTCTCTTGCCGCTCTCGGATTCTACTCAATTCTCAACGACACGGCTCACGTGTATTCCCACGCCGGCAAGAAACTCGTTTGACCGCCGCCCAAATTCACACGCTCGAACGAGCAAATCTACGACCAAGTTGCAAGTTCATCGAGCTCTTACTCAACAATCCTTCAACAATATGACGCGTATTTCTGTTTTTTTTTCTTCAAATGTTCTATATTGTTCGGTAATTTTCAGACGATTTTGGGTTGGTGCATTATCCCTAAATTCATTTCATTTGTTATTTTGTTCAGGGGAGATCGGGGTAATGGTGATCATTGGGTAATCGGAATAATCCTTGTTATATGTCATTCACAAATGATATCGAAATGGGATTTGCCTTAGCTCGTAACCGACATTCTGAGGAAGCAATCGAGCATTGATTCGTGTCTGTATCTACTTTGACACGAATACTACCGGAAGGGATACTACCGGAAGGGACACTACCGGAAGGGACACTACCGGAAGGGATACTACCGGAAGGGATACTACCGGAAGGGATACTACCGGAAGGGATACTACCGGAAGGGACACTACCGGAAGGGATACTATCGGAAGGGATAGTATCCCTTCTACACCGAAAAAAAGGTTTGGTAATATCAAACTAAGCTGCGGTTGCGGGTGGCGAAAGAAATATTTGGTCGATTGAAAGAAATATTTAGTTGATTGAACGAATATTTAGTTGTTTGACCGAATATTTAGTTGTTTGACCGAATATTTAGTTGCTTCAACAAATAGTTACTTGGATTTAACAAACATTTTGTTCAATCGACCAAATATTTCTTTCGCCACCCGCAACCGTAGCTTAGTTTGATATTACCAAACCTTTTTTTCGGTGTACCGGAAGGGATACTACCGGAAGGGATACTGGAAGGAATAGTGGAAGGGATACTGGAAGGGATACTGGAACGGATACTGGAAGGGATATTGGAAGGGTTACTGGAAGGGTTACTTGAAGGGATACTGGAACGGATACTGGAAGTGATATTAGAGGGGTTACTGGAAGGGTTACTTGAAGGGATATTGGAAGGGTTACTGGAAGGATTACTTGAAGGGATACTAGAAGGAATACTAGAAGGGATATGTTGGAAGGGATGAATTACCCCATTCGCTCCAGTAGTAGACAATTTTTTTTTTGTCACCCGGTCTTAGTTGTCAAAACGTTTAAGGTTAAAAAAAAAGTGTTGAGGTCCTTGTGGTTAGAGCTCGCGAAGCTGGCGAACACTCCAGTTATTGTTGGTGCTCGTCTCGGAGGAGTGGTAAACGACTTTTTGCCCTCTCACAAAGGCAGCTAGTAAAAATATGTAGTGTGCCAGAAGTGCATGTGCAGTGCAACTCTCGAGTTCAGTGTTATGCCGCTGTACTTGTACAGCAGCGTGCACTCTCGCCAGACGTGAATTGCCACCCATACACTTTCTTTGTACCGTGGCAAAGGAACGTACGTGGAACGTTCCACAGCTACTCTGCATATGAGCTCATTCTGACCGTGAATTTTCCATTTCACAAATACTCAGCACTCTTACATACGCTCATCGTTATTTCAGTGACAAATTTATGACGCTTGGATGAAATATACCCTCTTTTTAAAGTCTCCTCACTCATAAAATAAAGTCCTACTTTTGAAAAGACCATGTATGCTAGAAGTGGGGGAATATGGATCACCCTGCTTAGCGCGTAAATCAATGATATATGGAACGGCCCATTTTCACCACTTTTACTCTAACTCTAATCAATACAAAAAGCGTGCCAATATCGTAATTTTTATTAACGCTTTTTTACTTCCTCATAGAGGAAGCTTTATTTTCATGAAATTTTTTATTCAAGTTTTTCATGTATACGTGTTCAGGATCTTCGAAAACGTCCAAAAATCATATTTACAAAAATGTTTGGTTGGATGTGTGTGTGTGGGTGCGCGTTCAGCCTGAGAAATTCTACCGTCTATGACTCAAAAACGGCTTTATCAATCGGGTTGAAATTTGGCACGCATATAGAGCAGTTGGATGCCTCTGTTTGTTTCAATGTACGCAACAATCGATACATTCGTTCAGATTTTATCAGATTTCGAAATCTTGAAAAAAGTGTGTTCGCGCTCTAACTTCCGCAAATTTCGAGTTATCAGGCCGAAACTTTCTACAGAAGTGGACTAACATCAAATAATTTTCGTCATTGAACTTGGTGAGAATCGGTAGGGGTCTCGGTGAATTTTTCAATTTTTCAAAAATATCATTTACAGTCTAGCTCTTATAATTTTTTAGATGTTTGCCTAAAAAATTCGACATAAATAAATTATTATGCACCCATATTTTTTATTCTAAGATACAGTTTGTTGAAATGCATTTTTGATATAAAGTGCATTTTCATTGCATTTCTTTATTTATTCAGAAGAATGGGTGTATCGCATTGCTACGAAGAAACAGGAGAGCGGCGATTCAGTCGTGACTTGCAAAGGGTTGAATAAATCATATTTAATTGAAAGAACAATCGCGGCTATTATAATACCGTCACAGTCGGTAGGCGTTTCAGCTTGTGGAATTCAGTGTACGAAGTCCCGATCCGGTGGCCACCTCGCCGGCATGTTTAGTAGGTTAAGACCATAAGGGAAAACACCTATGGAAATAAAAAAAAAAAAAAAAATAACCAATTCACAGATAGAGTGAGAAAGAAAGTGACGGCGAGAGTTTCTTGAGGCTGCTGGGATAACGCGCCAGCATTGGCTCAAGGATAACACGCGCACTCCCCGTTCGATAGATAACAATCTCAGCGTCGCGCACAACGAATCGCGGCGTGTATTAACGCACTGGTATCGATTGATTAATCGACCGGGGGAACATTTATTGTAGATTATGTTGCAAAACGGGCGGATACTATCACATCTCTCTTATCCCGGACTTTATTGTTGTTAAATAAATTCCTGATTATCCTTGTTGTCGTTGTTATTATTATTGTCATTATGATTATTATCGTGTGAACGAACGGTATCAAATGAGAGCGTAGGGTTCGAATTCTTGAAGAATTTTTTTTTTCATATCTCGCTGCCGTAATAAATCGAGCGTATTTATTAACTCCTCGAGGGCAGGTGTGTTGCCATTTAGAACTATGAACGTCGTACGGACGTCTGAGAATCGGAAGGGCGTACCCCACGGCATTTTGCTCGCTGAATTTTACGGAATACACCTTACGTCTCTTCCGGTCGAAAAAGGAGATTTTCAAACCGGAAGTGACGTATTTCCGGTATGATATAATTTCAGGTTGGAAAACAAGTTTTCCGTACCGGAAGTTACATATTTCCGAACTGGCGTCACTTCCGGTCGATAAATTCGTTATCCGGACCGGAAGTGACGTATTTCTCGAAAAGAAATTAGTTTTTTTTTGCACATGATGATAGTGGGGAGCGCCGGTGCGTACCGCATTATCGAACAGAACTCACCGAGACGCACAGAATAGAACCGGAATAGTATAATAGGGGAATAGTTATAGGGACTTATATTTTGTGTATACAAATAATATATAATTATATTGTAGGGGAAAGTGGGGCGAAATGGGACAGTGGGGCAAAACGCAATTTTCCATTAACTTGTGGATGGTGACGGTGATGTTAAGTGGGCAAAGTGGGTTGAAATTCCGGATGTATCGTTGGAACAAAGTGGGGCACCCAAAGATTATTGGAAAATTACGTTTTGCCCCCGCTGTCCCGTTTTGCCTACTGTCCCACTTTGCCCCGCTCTCCTCTACATATAAAAATTATAGATAATTATATTTCATATATAAAAATTATATATAATTATATTTTACATATTTTGCAAATATATTTTAATCTTCCGCGCGGTGGATGAAATCGCGACAAGGTTCCCGCCTCAGTAACACCGGAAGTAAAGCCCCGTGGGACTTCGAACGCATCCCCGCGATTTACCGAAACGTTTTCTTTCGACTGCAGTGTGTACCTTTGGGTTTCATATCGCGAGTACACACTGGACACCGTCGCGACATCCGGTTTCGCAAAGGAGATTGCCTTGCCTACTTGCCTTATTTTAGTTCTTGCTCGGGAGAGTGCATGGCGCAACGATACACGAGCCAAATAGAAAACGATAAAGTAAGAAGTATTGTGTTATGGTACCCGCGACATTCGCGACGCCTGCGGGTACGATCGATCGTCTAATCGAAGTTTCATGTTATCCTGGTAATACCGGGAGAAACTGCGTTTCTCGTTATTGCGCAACTCAACTTTACAAAGGATTGTCTCCGATGTCGAGGAATTTCCTGAGTCGTAAATACAATTACTATTGCCATAAGTGCGCCATCAATTCTGAATTTTTCGATCTTCGATGTTTCAATGTTTCACTTCAATCTTTCGAGATTTATGTCGAATAAATGAGAACATTGAATAGTAAAAAAAAGAAGTGAGAAAAAAAAACGTAAATGGGAATTTCCGAAGTCGTAAATACAATTACTATTGCCATAAGTGCGCCATCAATTCTGAATTTTTCGATCTTCGATGTTTCAATGTTTCACTTCAATCTTTCGAGATTTATGTCGAATAAATGAGAACATTGAATAGTAAAAAAAGAAGTGAGAAAAAAAACGGAAATGGGAATGTTCCGATAAATTGCAAATGGTCGCGAGACCGCCTCGACATGTATCGGAGGTGTGAACGCGAACGGTGACTCGAGCTCTCGAAAGGGAGAGTGACAAGAGTGTATCGACACGGGTTTCTGGTTTGACGATAAGAGAGATTTGCGGCGGTGAATACACGGGTCGAGCTAAACGACCGAAAGAAAGGTAAAGTAAAGGGTCCCACGTCGGGAGGGTGGGGAATCCCATACCGGCGTAGAGTTACACATTCGACCTGGTCACAATCGGACAAACGTGAACAAGAAAAAGACACATACAGAAACGGAGAGTGGATTCGTCGGGACTATATGGAATCGAGCCAGCGGCCTTTCTCCGGGCTTCGGTTCGAGTATCTCCTCGCGATATCGATTGATAAATAATTCGGACTATCTAGTGAAAGTTGTGCCCGACACTCGGCCCGACGAGCCGAGAGGGATTAAAAGCTACATCGCGTGTGACTCTAAAGCTCAAATTTTACAAATGTTCAAGGTTGCTATGTCGCCTCGGGCTCATTTCGCATAAGTTCGAGAAAAATAAGAGAAAATTGCTAATGCTTCTCGGTGGTACAAAAATCTGAAAAAATGCATGCATATTAAAGGTACTGAAAAATTTAATTTTGCGTGATAATAATTCCAAAATGTTATTAACAAATTAATTGAAAAAAATGAATTGTTTAACAAATTACTCGACAACGAAACTTTTTTTTAATGAAAATAATTCGTTCATTTTTCTGAATACGTATGAATTTTTTCAGATTTTTCAATTTGCTGTGATTTTTTTCTATATGGAAAAAATGTGTGAAAAAATCTCAAAAATCAAAACTAATTGCAAAATCTGAAAAAATGCATAGGTATTCAGAAAAATGAACGAACCATTTTCATAAAAAAAAATTTCGTTGCCGGGTCATTTATTAAACAATTAATTTTTTGATTAATTTGTTAATAACATTTTGGGATGCGAAATGAGCGCAAAGCGACATAACTACTTAAACGATCTGCGAAAGAAGAAGAATAAATTAAGCAAAATTCGATTTGTTTCGCCGTTAATGTCGAGAAGGTTTTCTCTATCTTTAACTAATCGTTCAAACGTCTGTTTTCTTCCAGATGGAAGAGATACGAAGCAAAGACCGAGAGATCGAGAGGCTGGGAAGATTGGCTCGGGAGAACCGGAAGTCCTGCCCGAGGGAAGACGATGCGGTATGTCGAATTTTGTCATTTTGACTTTAACTGTCCGTTTTATTCTCACTTTCTTCACGGTGACATTGCGTCGAGGAGGCAAAAAATAAATAAGTTTATTATCTCGAGGCGTCGAAGCGGCTTCCGCGAGCAAATTCCAGAGATAACTGTCCCTGTGTTTGCAACACTCCTTCGATCCGGCGCGCGCGCGCGCGAGCTTAGACGATGAGTGTGCTGATCCAGGTGCTGGTTCTCCCCGGTCGATTTATGATGATCCTTCAACCTTCGTTAATGAACCCAATCGCGGTTAACGACCGGCGGGTTTAATGCAAATCTATAATTTGTCGACGATTCCATTGCGGATGACGTTGACGCGAATATTGCGTCGTGGTCCTGTTTTAATTCGATTTTCGATACACTTTCATATGTTGGAATCTATGTGGAGTTTAAATTCCTGGGAAATCTACGAGGAAAATTCAGTTCGAAGGTAATTTTATTGGTGCACACCCACGTGAAAATGAAGCAGGTATATTGAAAAATGGCAATATATATGTGGTCAAATATTGTAGTAATACAAAAAAATTTATTGACATTGTTATACATTTTTACAACTATTATCTTATTCTAATTTCATTTAAAAAAAAATTATATAAATTGCCAAAGGGCCATTGATATGACTCCTTCAGCTCTCAAATATATTTAAGTTGTAATAAATATATGCAGGATGTACAAATTCTATTTAATTTACATTGGAAATAGATTAAAAATGTTTTTACAGTTTTGTTTGGACGATCGTCTATTGCCGCCCTGTAAATGGGTTATGGCCGTTACAAACGAATAAATAAATAAAGTCCGTTTGTATAAATAAATAAAGTCCACATGTATTCCAAAATGTCCTCGACATATGTAAATTTCGTCCGAACTATATCTTATTCTTTTATTTCAATTTTATTGACAGATTAACTTCTTTACACGGAACTCAAAGTTGTGAACCGAAAACACGAGGCATATAAAATTTTAATATACAATACTACATAATACATAATATCTACTAAAATTTTTCGTTAAAACTAAATCAAATGTATGTAAATATATAAAAAAGAGCTTAGGAAAACTTGATGAAAAACTCAATGAAAAACTTAATGAAAAACTTAATGAAAAACTTAATGAAAAACTTAATGAAAAACTTAATGAAAAACTTAATGAAAAACTTAATGAAAAACTTAATGAAAAACTTAATGAAAAACTTAATGAAAAACTTAATGAAAAACTTAATGAAAAACTTAATGAAAAACTTAATGAAAAACTTAATAAAAAACTTAATGAAAAACTTAATGAAAAACTTAATGAAAAACTTAATGAAAAACTTAATGAAAAACTTAATAAAAAACTTAATGAAAAACTTAATGAAAAACTTAATGAAAAACTTAATGCTCTGATAGGTCGTAGCCGCTTTGCCGAGGCTACTTATTTATATCCGTCATTTATATTTTATAGATTTAAAATATGATTTTCTATATTTCAAATATACTTTATTTCCACGTAGGCAATACCAATACATAAACTGAGCAGGATATTACTTACGCGAGTTTACATTGTACTCTGTACCGCGCACTGAGTAAAATAGCCACCGCGATTGCCGAGCATCCAGAACGACGACTCCTACGTAGTTGTACAGAGATGACCGGAGGCGCCAGACCGTTTCTCAAACAACTCCGCGCTATCACGAATACGAGTTACCCCGTCGACCGACGTGGGGGTCTTTTTCTCGTCTCGCAGGCCTCCGCGAACGACCTTTTTTCCTGTTAAAAGCCCCCCCCCCCCTCTCTCGCCGCCGATATCGCCGGAGAATATTATTGATGTTCGCTTTCACACGAGACACGCCGTCGTCGTTATTACTCCCGTCTTCGGAGATTGTGAGCTTAGCTCTTACGCGGGTGGGATAGTTCGAGAGAGTGTGCGTTACTGAGTTTAGTCGTGAGTGTCCGGCTGCACTTAATATGACTTTTCTCTTGTTACTTACACACGACTGGCTCCGATACGACATTCTTTTTTTGCCTCACGCACTCCAGAAGGTTTTCAGACTTACATAAAAAAAGCATTTTTTTGTTTAGTTTCTGACACGATTTTCCGTGTAAAATATATTTTTTATAATTACATACATTTTCGGTTCTATACCAATTTTGCAAAATCAACGATTTTCGGCACTTTTAAACAGCCATTTTTGAGGATGTGTGGGTCAAAATCGCGGGAGGAGAACTGGAGAGAGGCTCCGCTGACCGCGTTAGTCAGTGTGCGAGTGAGAAACGCAGACAAAGCAAGCGGCTAAACAGAGATAGGGTCTTTCGTTTATTGAATTTATCTCAGAAACAAAACGGTAAATCTTCTTTGAATTTTGACACGATTTGTCTGATAGTATGCCCTTCTCTGTGGTAGGTTTTTTTATTCGATTCTAACATAAATCGGCGGAGAAAATCGCTATGTTCTGTCGTTACCGGCCGATTTCCGAAACGTTTACACGATAGCTAATGTAGCTTTGTATATGCATTATTGAAAAAACTACACGGTCAAAAAATCGGAAAAAATTGCAAACGTTTCAGTGGGTCTTTCCCTACAATGTAGCAAAGTTTTAGAGCAGTCGAACAGAAACGCGTTTTGACCCAAACATCCTTCAGGTAGTTCTGTCGCTTAGTATTCATTTCGCATAAGTTCGAGAAAAATTTGATAAAATTGGAAATACTTCTCGATGGTATGAAAATCCGAAAAAATGCATGCATATTAAAGGTACTAAAAAGATGAATTTTGCATAATAATAATTCTAAAATGTTATTAACACATTGATGAAAAATAAAAAATTGTTTAACAAATTTTTTCAGATTTCTTTTATTTGCTTTGAATTTTTTTTTATATGGAAAAAAAACACAAAATTCAACGCAAATTTAAAAATCTAAAAAAAATTCATACGTATTCAGAAAAATGAACGAATGATTTTCCTAATAAATAAAATTAGGTTGCCGGGTAATTTGTTAAACAATTAATATTTTGTTTAATTTAATAATAACATTTTGGACTTTTTATTATGCAATATTAATCTTTTCAGTACTTTTAGTATACATGAATTTTTTCAGATTTTTATACCATCGAGAAGTATTTTCAATTTTATCTCATTTTTCTCGAACTTATGCGAAATGAACACCAAGCGACAGAACTACCTTAAACATACTATTTTACCACATTTTTAAACATATCATATCTATATACGTCGTGTCATTCGTGATTCAAAAAGATAAATTCTTCGCACTCACTCATGTCTCTCGATCGGTTTAGTTGAGTCTTACGGGGGAAAAGAAAACCGGATCGCCGACGATAGATTTACGAAAGCGCCGCTTCGATTCAATACTGACCTGGATCTTCGTTCAAAATTGATCTAATTATCGAAAGCTAGCCCGCACGTTGCTTTCCAGTGACGGGCAAGTGGAAAAGTAATGGTTTCGCTCGCGTGCCGAAACACCTCACGCCCGGCACTCGGCGCTCCTCACGAACGTGAAACTTGGTATAAAAGTTTGCTCGACGGTCCGTGAGGTGGCATTGATATTATCCCGAGAAACGCGAGATTTTTTAAATGAAATAAATTGGACCGAAAAAAAAAATGAGAAAGAAAAAATATATATATATATGCGATACTTTTCGGGAAGATGCGCGCGCACCTCACTCCCGGTGTGGCCGAATTCCATCGGGAACTTAATCGTTCTTTCCAGAGGACGGCTAATGACAAGTACGTGGAAGAGTTTAATCGGCTATGGAACGTCCGGACGATGCTTCTGACGCTCGCCCTCCGACAAAACTCATCGGTTTGTATCTTTATTGAGGCAGGATAAAAAAAAAAAGAAATAGTAGGCTCGTGCCTGTCGAGCTCGCGCGCGACTCCCGAGCCCTCGCTTCGACACATTTATTTTTATTCTTATATGACTCCGGTGCGTTGGAATTCGTCGAGCACTCTTTTACCTCCGAATCTTCCGTCGTGCTTTTGACAACATTGATTACTGTTACGATGGGGTTGACACGAATACCGAAATGAAGCGATACACAAAGTAACTCGCTGCTGCACTGAGAATTACTGGAAGATCAATTGTTTGATGTAGAAATATGAAGAAAAAAAAATTTTAAGTGAGATAAAAAAATAATAATAATAAACCATAAATTGAACTGCAAGACGCAACATTTAGTCGATATGTGCCCCAGAATTTTTTTTTTTTGAGGCCACAGTTTATTTATTTGATGTAAATAAATATTTATTTAAATCAAATAAATAGTTTACTTAAACCAAATAAACGGTGGCCGTCAGATAAATTATTTTTCTTGGTGTAGTGATTACTGTTACGATGGGGTTGACACGAATACAGAAATGAAGCGATACACAAAGTAACTCGCTGCTGCACTGAGAATTACTGGAAGATCAATTGTTTGATGTAGAAATATGAAGAAAGATTTTTTGTAAGTAAGATAAAAAAAATAATAATAAACCATAAACTGAGCTGTAAGACGCAATATGCAGTCGATATTTGGTGATTACTTTTACGATGGGGTTGACACGAATACCGAAATGAAGCGATACACAAAGTAACTCGCTGCTGCACTGAGAATTACTGGAAGATCAATTGTTTGATGTAGAAATATGAAAAAAAATGTTTAAAGGAAGATAAAAAAAATGATAATACTAAACCATAAATTGAGCTGCAAGACGCAACATGTAGTCGACCGACAATTCTCATTTCATTATTCCGTTGGCCTTCTCCGCGGAGCGATGAGAAGGCGCGAGTTGTATTATTCTCGCGAGCATCGCGCGACGCTCTCGCGCTTACCGTACGCGGAGAAACCGTTAGAAAAGTAATAGACAGAAGGAAGGAAAAGAAGTGGCTGGTGGTATAAGTCGGCAGACTCTATCGCGAAGGTATAGGCGAGAGTTGGGATAAGTAAGCTATTCCCGCTCGCGGTATATTATACATTAGTTGTTAATACGTGAGCAGCTGCGTGTCTTACATAAGTCGACTGACCTAAGCGACGCTCCGCTGTTACACTGCTAATAACTGAGCTTTAAACAAATGCGATTATGGGTCTATTGGCTGATGAGAGTCACCTAACGTAAAAATCGAATGTTTTGGTGAAAAATTACTTACATTTCATATCATTTTTTATTTATATAATCATATAAAATAAAACTTATGTTATATAATTTTGAGACACGCGTATTTTCATAAAAATAAAATAAAAAGTAAAAAAATAAATAAAAAGTAATTTTCATAAAAATCAAAATATTTTCCCCGATATATTTATCACAAATAGCTCATAATACATCAATTATATAAAATTTTTCGTCAAAAGTACATTTGTACTTTTGACGAAAAACGCATATGTGAAAACAGTTTTTACCTAAATTAAATAATTTAGGTAAAAACTGTTTTCACATATGCGTTTTCTTTTTTCACGGCGATTCCATTATCCAATGACTACGATTACCCCGTACTCTCCTAATATTACGTTGGCTCTATCGACGGCACCGAACATCCGTTTTCTTAACCCTAATTCATTAATTTTCAAGCACAAATTACTTGGCAAAGTTCCGGTGATTGAGAAATCAGTATAATGATATCCGTGCGAAGAATGTAATATGCACAATACTTCATCATTTTTTTACGATAGTTGACAAAACTCATAACACATAAATTGTAAAAAATTTCTCATGAAAAGTATATTTAATACATGAAAAAAATATATTCGCATATTCTTTTTTTTTTTTATGGGTATTCCATTATCCAACGACCACCATTGTCCCGTACTTCCCCAATACGGCATTGGTTCTATCGACGGTACCGAACATCCGTTTCCTTAACCCCAATTCATTCATTTCCAAGCACAAATTAATTGGCAAAGTTCCGGTGATTGAGAAATCAGCATAACGATATACGTGCGAAGAATGTAATTTGCACAATGCTTCATAATTTTTTTTAACGATAGTTGACAAAACTTCCTGTGTTGGAAAAATACCGTGTAAAAATTTCATCGCCCGAAGGTGCAAATCTGAAAAATTATGGGCATCAAAAAAATGCAATCAAGAGAGGTAAAAAAACGGCTAAAAATTCTCGATACTCTGCATCAAATCTATAATCCTCTTAAAAGCCAATTTCACGTCAAAAAAGTAAAAAAAAATTGATCGATCTTTTAAATTAATATTTTTTTAATATGTATTATAATGAGTACGACAATACGAGGCTGACGTTGCGTCTCGCTCGCGCGATTAACGCAGCGTGTGCGTGCCCGTGAGAGGCTCCCGCGTTAGCGGTACACTATTATCCGGATCCATGAGACGTTAAGCGCGAGGCTAAAGGCGTTCGTTGAGTTCGGAAGGATAGGAAAGGAAGGATGTTTATTGGGCCCCGGCGGTGTGTGCCGCCGCATCGCAGGTTGTGGAAGGCCGGACTCCTCGGACTTCAGTCTTGTCTAGACGTCGGTCGAGTGCGCACGCTCCTGTGCACCTTTCACGCGCGCCTGTAAACCTCGCGACTGTAAACGCACGTTCGGCACTTACGGTCACGCCGCTGATGATATAAAAACCAGTAGAGTAAAAAAAAAAAAAGAAAGAAATCACGATTTCGTTTCCTAATCTGTCGTCGAGAAAAATTTAAACGAGTTCTTCTTTATTATTAATTTTTTTTTTAACATTGACAAGAGTGTTGGGTCGGAAGTTTTTTAACAGTGTTTTGCTCGTTATATGTGTCGTCAAAGTCGGCGCCCACCTGATGGGATTCGCATGGAACGAGGTGAGGATCGATTACAAAAAACAATTATTATTTACTTACAAAATAAAAAATACTTATTTCCGTTAACTTTATTAACATTTGACTGTTAAAAAAGTTAAGTGTGCCGTCGAAACTTGTTTCCATCCGTCGCGCTTCGTCCCCCTCAGTTATTTTATTATTATTCAATATTCACGGGTTATCGTTGCGTAATCTGTCAATTATGTGGAAAAGCTTAATTATCGACACGCTTGTTCGAGGTGGAGAAAGGAGGAGGCGAGGGAATATTGTATTGGAATTTTCTTTTTTTTTTTTTCGTATACCTCCCTCTGCCTTTACGTAATTGAAAGTGATTTCTACTCGGCGGTTCGATCAATTAACATTATAATTACATAATGCATCGAAGCTGTCCGGTGTTACCGCGTATATCGATTTTTTTTCATTTCTTAATTATTCACTATAATTATCGCACCGGCTTTTAATCACCCCCACGTCGATCGTTGAGAAGTAGGCCTACCCGCTTCCGCAATTCTCTTGACGATTATTATTTTCATCGATACTTATGAATAAATTGATGGACATTTTTTTTCTTCACGCACCGGAGAAAGGTGCACCTGAGGAATGTACTTGTCGGAAACTTTTTATACTTGACACAACATTTTTGTCTTGATCGTCAGAATCAGTGATTCGCGCCCATTTACGTGTCGAAAAAAAAGTTCCCATCCTCTAATAAAAATTGCTATACGCTACCGGATGAGATGATCAACGGTCCCATTATATGCGCCTAGTCAAAAAATAAAAATGAACCATTAACCAACATTAATATTACCGAAAATTAAAAGTACCCAAAATAAAAATTAATCAAAATTAAAATTACCCACAATTGCAATTACCCAAAATTAAAATTACCCAAAATTGAAATTATCCAAAATTAAAATTATCCAAAATTAAAATTATTCAAAATTAAAATTATCCAAAATTAAAATTATCCAAAATTTAAATTATCCAAAATTAAAATTATCCGAAATTAAAATTATCCAAAATTAAAATTATCCAAAATTAAAATTATCCAAAATTAAAATTATCCAAAATTAAAATTATCCAAAATTAAAATTATCCAAAATTAAAATTATCCAAAATTAAAATTATCCAAAATTAAAATTATCCAAAATTAAAATTATCCAAAATTAAAATTATCCAAAATTAAAATTATCCAAAATTAAAATTATCCAAAATTAAAATTATCCAAAATTAAAATTACCCACAATTGCAATTACCCAAAATTAAAATTAACCAAAATCTCATGAACATTCTTTCGCAAGTCAACATCCGATCCTTTTGCTCGGGTCATATAAAATTACCATCTTTTTATCACAACAGCGTCAGCAATTTCCGTGCGACCGTTCGCTTTCTCACGGCAACGATCAAGCCGCTGCACTCACCGCGTCCGTGCAGCATCCGTCTTATCGCGCGCGCTCTCGCCCAGTAGTCGGCGAGACACTGTACTTTTCGTCGGGTCTTTTCGGCAGTTGAACCTTCGTTACACATTTGCTCGTTCGGTAAATAATTTATTGGAAAGAAAAAAAAAAGAAAAAAAAATAATTATCTCGCTCGTTCGACGAGTATCCGGTACCATCCCGGCCATTGCAGGTGCCATTAGCCCGTTTTCTCCAGGTTCGCCGGCAGCACACGGCTCGTCAGTTTGGTCGACCTCTTTCCGAATGACCCTCGGTACCGGATCGAGGCTGGCACGCGTAATCTTCCCGTAGCAGCTTTTCGATTCTCGTGAGTTCGTCCACTTCATCATTCTTCCTCGCTACACTTACGTTGCACTTGCCACAATCGCATAGGCGAGTCCCTTATCTACGCGAGACTCTATACATAGACTCGCAGCTATTTATTCCGTGCATGCAGCTGGCTGATGGACTCAATTCACTCTTCCATCACAGCTCATACCGAGAACACGAACACCACGGGGGAAATTTTTACGTGTCGGTTTATCGGTTTTGAACAGTTATTAATAAACAAATTTTATCGAACCGGAGTGCTAATGACGTACTAATAATTTTCGCTTCATTCATAGTTACAGTCTGCCTATAATAAAAAAAAACACATGCATCGGATGGTTGTTCTCCTTCAATGCACGCAATAATAAAGGTGGTTGCGCAGTTTCATTTTTTAAATTTATTTCCATGAATTTCCCGAGATTATTTATTTCTCGAGAGCGTGTTTGTCTCATTGTCGTCCGGCATTGGAAGATATGACGAATAAAGGGTCAAGTATTATCGGTGTCTGACCCCGAATGACTGTCCCTATTACAGTAAGTAACTTACAGCAAATTACTTACAGCAAGTTAATCACAGCAAGCTACTTACAGTAAGTTACTTACAGTAAGTTGCTTACATCAAGTTACTTACATCAAGATACTTACATCAAGTTACTTACATCAAGTTACTTACATCAAGTTACTTACATCAAGTTACTTACATCAAGTTACTTACATCAAGTTACTTACATCAAGTTACTTACATCAAGTTACTTACATCAAGTTACTTACATCAAGTTACTTACATCAAGTTACTTACATCAAGTTACTTACATCAAGTTACTTGCATCAAGTTACTTGCATCAAGTTACTTGCATCAAGTTACTTACATCAAGCTACTTACAGCAAGCTACTTACAGCAAGCTACTTACAGCAAGCTACTTACAGCAAGCTACTTACAGCAAGCTACTTACAGCAAGCTACTTACAGCAAGCTACTTACAGCAAGCTACTTACAGCAAGCTACATACAGCAAGTTACTTATAGCAAGCTACTTACAGCAAGCCACTTATAGAAAGCTACTTACAGTAAGTTATTTACAGTAAATACTTGGCCATCCTTACCCCGGGATGTTTACCCTCCTGTACCCTGTTTTTTGTGCATGTCCATATAGCTAATGTCTTAAGGGCATGTGAAATACCGCAGTCGCTAATGAAAACTCTAATCAACTTTTTTTTTACCGGTCGAAAGAAATGTCCTACCGGAAGCTGACGTGATATCAACATCCGATGGGACCTTCCTCTTGACCGTCAATGCCAGGCCCTGTGAAAAAAGTTCAATACAATCTTCGATACCTACCGAGCCCGGGTCAGGTGAGCAGGAAGGTGTTTCACACAATCTTAAGGAGCCTTCCTCCGATTCCGTCGTGACACGAAAGCTACCGACCGGGAGCACCGGCGAGACTAGTTTTCTTGACCTACGAACTGTACACGAACGGCTCTACTATTCGAGATCGCAGGTTTCCGCTAGCTCCAGTAACAGATTATAGCGGCAAAGCGGTCCCCATTACGCTGCACTCGTCTTTCCACTTCTTTTTCACAGTGATTCCCCACAATGCCTTTTGTATCTCGCCTCTCCCCTTTCGTACAAATTAATCCAATGTAATCCTCGACGCGAACTCACCACCCATTTCTTTCTCTCCGTGGAATTTCTCAAAGTACAAACGCGTCGCTAATATCGTTCGTCGATTCGAACACAGCGGTTGACGCGTGTGCGTGCGAGATTGTAATTGAGAGATGTTGGCTATTAAATTCACTCCGTCGACTTTCGACTTTACAAAACATTCGATTCGGCTACCGTTCGTCCCTCGCGCAATGATCCGCTTTACGATCATCCTCGGAAGACCAAAAAAAAAAAAAAAAAAAAGAAAATCAAAGGAGTCGACCGCAGCGTCGAAGCGCGGCCGATCGGTGGCCGCCGAGTCGTAAATCGGCGCTCGTAAAGGCTGACGCGTCTCGGAAATTCGGAGATCCTCAAAAGCTTATCGCAGCTTCGACCGTGTTTCGAGATATTATTTGCCGTATTCGTTCGCTACGTATTAATTTTTTATTTATCCCTACTATAAATCACAAATAACCTTTGCACCGTTGAAAAAAAAAAATAAACGATTCTGTCTTGCGGTGCCGAAAGCTTCGGGGATGTCGAAAAATCGAGAGTACGTTGACTCCTTCGATGTTTTTTTTTCTTTTTTTTTTTTCGTTTTCTTTTCCACGTTTTTACGTGTGAGAACTTTCCTGCATTAACATAAACGACCGTCCAGACTGTGTGTTCGTTTGGTGAACGCGTGCCTGTCTCTCTCTCTCTTGGCTCTCGAGAGACACGGGCCTCTTGGCTCTGCCTCGACGTGGCACAGCGGTCGATAGTCCCGATCGATGCGCGTGCCAGACGATCCGCAAAGGCGCACGTGACTCCGACACACTCGTTCTGGCTCGGGGAATCGATCTCGCGCATACCAAAGCGCCGGAGAATCAAAATAAAAATTTACTTTCGGATTGCTTTTTTAATCACATTGGAGCTTCATCTATTTTTTTTTTTATTGCATGTTTGTCCGACTATTGAAGTCTGACCGTGAATGATATTTCTGCTGACGGCGATTTGCCGTGGGACGAGCGTCGTCTGATCGCGAACGGCCGTCACTACTTAAGGTAGTCCTAGCGGACAGCCTGAGCCCACATGAGTTCAGAGAGAATTGAGAGAGAATTTGCGAACTCTTATCGATGGGATAAAAATTCGAAAAAAATCAAGCATATGGAAGGTGCTGAAAAGATTGATTTCACATAATAGTAACTCCAAAATATTATTAACAAATGCATAAAAAAAAAAATTGTTCAACAAATTCCCCGGCAACTTAACTTTTTGTTCATATAAAAACAATTTGTTAATCTTTTTGAATACGTATGAATTTTTTCAGAATTTTATCTAATTTTTGAAAACCATGTTTTTTTATTAACTAAAAACGCAATTTTCAAAAATTATACAAAATTCTGAAAAAATTCATACGTATTCGAAAAGATTAACTTATTGTTTTTATATGAACAAAAAGTTAAGTTGCCGGAAAATTTGTTGAACAAGTTTTTTTTTATTAATTTGTTAATAACATTATGTACTTATTATTATGCAAAATCAATCTTTTCAGTACCTTCCATATGGTTGATTTTTTTCAGATTTTTATCTCATCGCGAGGTATTCGCAATTCCACTCTCAATTCGCTCTGAACTCACGTGGGCTCAGGCTGTCCGCAAGGACTACCTTAAGCAATTTTAAATCCATCCCAGTATCCCGGATTTGCTTCACATACCGGCATGTAATCGAATACTTTGTTGCTGTTTTTTTTTTTTTCTTCTTTTCTTATTTTTTAATGCACTTGACCTCGGAATCGTGAGAACATTCCTCGCGATTGACAGGACCTTGGAGTCTCCTTCTCATACCTATTCGCCTGTTGCGCAACAACCGACAGGACGTAATATATCGTCGCCGGAGCACGCCCTTGAGTTCCGTTGCAACTCCGATCACACACGCGAACGTGACTACGAGCTGTTCGCAAGCTGTAGAAGTCGTTGGATCGACATCGGACCTATCTTATTCTATCTTATCGCAGAAGACCACACACACTGGGCCCGACGGACCGGGAGCGTTTAGCTTCCGGGCCTTTTAACTGTCGCAAGCCTGTTCCTTGCCTCCTGGCGTGTCCGTTTCACTGAAACAAGTTTTAAAAAATACTAAATTGTAATATCAATATTAATATAAACGCGTCCGAGAATTTTTTTAATCTAATAATAATTCTAATATAATAAAAACGATCATTACTTTTATATTAACATTAATATATAAAATATTATTTTATTTTTATATTATAATATTGTTTTGAGGGATATAGTACTATTTAGCTTCCGGAGCGTTTAAATGTCTCGGCAAGCGTGTTCCATGCCTCCTGCCGTGTCCATTTCACTGAAACAAGTTTCAAGAAATATAAAATATCAATATTAATCATATATATTAATATAAACGCATCCGAGAATTTTTTCTAATCTAATCATAATTTCAATATAATAATAACGATCATTGCTTTTATATTAATAATATAAAATATCATTTAATTTGAATATTATAATATTGTTTCGATGGAAATAGTCCTTCGACGAAGATAAGGGTTAAAAAAAAAGTGTGGCCTGGGGAGGGGGATGGTAGTAACGAAACATTAAATTGCAATGATCTCGATATTGAAATGACTAACACCTTCTCGTCTTCATTCTGATTACTCGCTCGGCAGCGTGACCCTTCAAGCTCGTGAGAAAATTAGCCTCGCACTGAACGAGAGAGAGGGAGCGGGAGGGGGGGGGGAGGAGTAAGATGAAAGATGAAAATTGGCTAGATCCCGAGCTCGAGTAGCGACCCAATTACGTGCGAGTAATGACTAATTAGTAATTACGTCGCCGTGGAGTTAGCAACAAAAATAGCGTGTTTTTCCTTTCGTAACGAGACGAAGAGAGAAAATAATACAAAACAAGAAGGACGCTCGAACTATTTTGCTCCAGCACGTATGGAGTTATTAACGACGAAAGTCGCGGGAGTTTTCATGGCGTCTTAGCATTGTCCCGAGTTCAAGGAGTCCAGTTATTCACCCCGCGAGAACTTCAGCGGATATACACTGTCGTCTATCACACGCATTACAGAATAATAGAGCAACGTGAAACATGCATAATAATAAATTATTATGATTATTAAATAATAATAATAATAATAATAATAATAATAATAATAATAATAATAATAATAATAATAATAATAATAATAATAATAATAATAATAATAATAATAATAATAATAATAATAATAATAATAATAATAATAATAATAATAATAATAATAATAATAATAATAATAATAATAATAATAATAATAATAATAATAACAACAATAATAATAATAATAACAATAATAATAATGAACGAAAAGCACGTTCCCTCGGTACGACCTTCGCGTAGGAATTTTTTTTCTTCCCGTTCCCACAGCGTGTACTGTAATTATTGAAATTATTATGCAACAGCACAACTTCTTGAATGAATTTTATTTTTCTCACTGAAGATCGTAAGCTAAACGCGGAGACGTTTAAATTTTTTATTTTATTTTTATATCTACGAGCTTAGACTACATATTCATTCATTCGCATTAAATTAACGATGTATTTGTAATATTCATTTGCGATATTATTACGCAAATTTGTAGAGCTTCGTCGTGTTTCTTTAATAATTCATATCGAGATTCTCCTTACCCGCCGGTACGGTTCTTCCAGCTTCCCCCCCCCCCCCCCCCAAAGACTTCATGATGGCGAGCAGAGTGGAAAAATAATGACTAAGAAATATCGATCAAAGCTACCGTCGGATTATTAAATAATTAATGGAGTTTTACGCGCCGCGCCGTGTCCCGATTACACAGCTGAATGTGAACCGAGGTTGGATCCTCGAGGACCACCCACGCATGAAAATCCGTTGGGACGTCGTTGCCTCGGCTTCGCCGGTTTCTAACGTGGTCGATGAGCAATCGGGAATAATCGTACGACGGTCAGGTGTCCGTTCGTTCTTCGTGACAACGGTTAACCAGTCGAGGAAAAAGACGAGGAAGAGGAACAAGAAGAAGATGAGGAAGACAACGATAGAAGAATAATTTATTCAGAGAGGGATAAGTAGGAAAAAAAAAAAATGTTGGGGGGGGGGGAAATCGTCACGACGCCTTGTAGAGGCTCGGAGGTGAGACCCGGCGTGACTCATAATGGGTTTTAGCGCAGCCTGTGGATATACTACCTTGCCGTGTCGTACATTCGACATCGGCAAACTTGAAAAGCTTCTCACGAGACGACACTAACGATGACGAACGAATGTGTCCGCGACAAGACGTACAATAAGATTGCAGCACTGAATTTACCTGCGGGTTTCTCATCCTCGTCGAATCCGAGGCACGGAGACTGTTTTCAGACTTTTATCCCGATCGGCGTAAGAACGGTGAGGCCGTGAGGTAAATATGACGATAATTACGGTCAAATTGTGCGGAAAAGAAGCATGCGCGAAAAAAATATTTAAAAAAAAATGTATACATTTTAAATATAAATTTGGTATTATAATATTATAAAATTTCATATTTTAATGTGATTTAAATATAGATTTTTCGTGAGAAAATATTTTCAATAAAATTGCATCACATGTGTCTCGTAAACAGACATGTGTACACTATTCAAGATGGTAAACGGCCTACTCAACTGCCCAATACTCTCAGCCAAAGTCCATGCACACACACCAACAAGACCAATTCGGAACGTGCGGAACTTTGTGACATCAAAAGTGCGCTTCGAATTTGGAGCGAGATCAACCGTGGCCAGGCTAACGCACCAGGCAAATGGCCTGACGAGCCTTGGATTCGAAGGCTCCCTAGCGATCTTCGAGGAGGCAGCGCCGGACAGGATCCTGCGCTACGCGTAGCTAAAAACTCGAGAACTTCCAAATCAGCCAATCGTTACGTAGATGTGTTGATTTTAATTTTTATGTATATTTCTATTGAATGTTATATCTAAAGAATATTTATATATATAAAAGGGCATTGCCCTTATATATATATATATATATATATATATATATATATATATAAACAAATAAATAAACAAACAATTTATAATAATATTGAAAACATTTTCGCTTACGCTTTTTTTTCCACGAGAGTGAAATAAGATATTTTCGATCGATAAACGGAAAAAAACAGAACTTTCACCCCCTGATGTATTCATTGATCCATTTATCGCGAGAAATCTGTTCGCGGATCGAGAACTCACTGTGAATGGAGTAAGCGCCGTGCAGACTGCAAATTGTGGGTGGGGAACTGACCGTCGTTGCGACGAGAATTCATCTCCTCGAGTCGATTATCATCCGAGGTATAACGGAGACTGTTGACAAGAGCGTCACGGTCGAGTTGATAAATTATTGAATTGAACGTTAGGTGGAAATCTCGAGATAGAAATCATACGAAGTCGTCCCGTGGGACGCTGTTCCGGTTCGACGCAATTAGTCGACTGATGGTCAGATCAATGCTTCAGATTAATCGTTAATTATCGTTAATCGGCGATCCTACAGTTCAGACGCGAGATAATTGGAGCCGCGATTGAATTCCGAAAATCGAAAGCGACGGAAATTACGATGCGACGATAAAGCTAATTCGATGTCCAAAGCAAACTCGATGTTTGGCCCAATAAAATTTGGAGCAGGCGGAGTCGAGGCTGGTAAAATATAAACAGCGAATGAAAAAAAAAAGGAAAACAAAAAATCTAGTGGAGGTACGCTTGAATAAGTGGAGCAGGAATGGCGAATACGCGTGAGCCACGATGATCCGAGTGTCTCCCACGCGTGTCCACGTACAGTGCGACGTGAGTTCCACGCCCAACAGTCACGAAGCGAATGTTGTTCTCGGATAATATGCACGCACGCTCGACCGCAGAATCTCGGGGACTTGGGCGTGCGACAATGAAAGCCGCGAGTCCATGTTTCTCGGAGATGGATTTCGCTGGACCGTGTAGTGCACTGCGAGAGCAGCGTCGAAGAGGAGGATGCATTACGCCTGGGCGTGCAGTAGCTGCGCCCGCTTTTTCAATTATATTTTCCATTCTCAAATAGTAGACCAAACTGAATGCATCAGTGCACTTGACTACGTTACTGACCATCTCACTGCTTTTCCACTTTTGCTCGAGCGATAAAACAAGTTTTCTGTATATTCTATTCTATTCCATGGTTCAGTTTCGAAAGTCCATGGAGTCGATTTTTTTCAATCGATTTGTTTCGTCTTTGGACATTGAATTGGTTAAATGTAAAATACAAAAATCTGTGATCTGTGATCTGTGATCTGCGATCTGCGATCTGCGATCCGCGATCCGCGATCCGCGATCCGCGATCCGCGATCCGCGATCCGCGATCCGCGATCCGCGATCCGCGATCCGCGATCCGCGATCCGCGATCCGCGATCCGCGATCCGCGATCCGCGATCCGCGATCCGCGATCCGCGATCCGCGATCCGCGATCCGCGATCCGCGATCCGCGATCCGCGATCCGCGATCCGCGATCCGCGATCTGTGATCTGTGATCTGCGATCTGCGATCTGCGATCTGTGATCTGTGATCTGTGATCTGTGATCTGTGATCTGTGATCTGTGATCTGTGATCTGTGATCTATGATCTATGATCTTTTTCATGCAAAGCGGGACGAGTATGTACTCATTTTACATCGAGTATCCGTTCGCTCATTTATCTACACACTTACGGTGATAATAATAATAATAGTCGTCTTCATTTTGCAACAACTTCATCGTTCATTTATTTTATTTACGCAAAGTAGTCGTATTGATAACGACTACTTGAGACAGTTTTTTCTTTGGGGCTAACGACAGGGGAATACCCTGTCATTAGCGAATCGACAAACGACCACTTTCCCTCTGGATCTCGACGTTTCCCGTCGTAAAATGAATCATTTATTTTTTTGCCGCCAAATGTTACAACCGATAAGTTTACAATCTTCAGTGTATGCTTCTGTCCCGTGTCTAACGACCTGAACCCGTAGTTTCGTTTTCACTGCGAACGCTAATAAGACACTTTACAGCTGTTCGAAATTGTTAATTTGCTCGTGTTATTGGCACACGCATACTCGACAACATCGTAAGAATAATTATCCGAGCGCATTTCACTGTCGTAAATCCACACAATTTGCGTCGGTTGATTTTGTCACGCTGTTAACGAGAGTCCGAGCTTCCTGATTATCGAACGTTCACCGAACGACTCCTTCGTTCGGTGAACGAAGGACTCCTTTCTACTCACGAAAATACGAATTCACTCAGATCTGATAGTTTGACCGTTTTCACTCGAAGCGTAATTCCAATTAATCAGATGAGAGTTGAGACGACTATATATATAATTATTAATATGCATCATTATCAGTCGGTTATCTCGTTCCGACTTGACAGTTGAAACTTATAATCTTAACCGCTGTGCTAATTTTCGTTCTAAGGAAAACTTTCCATCCGTTTATCAGAGACTCGGTGGCAAAAACTTCCAGTCATTTCTCCTTTACCGTAATGACAAATTTTAGGGTCTACCCGAACAGAAGCTAATAATTTGGCCGCAGTATGAAAAATTCAGCACAATACACGAAGAAAAATGACTCAGTTGCTCTAACAAAATGAGCTTTGTTGACAGTGACCTCGTTCTCGCAACAAGACTATTAGTATAACCAACAAAAGAATTACTACGTAGAATTGGTTTTACTATCACAATAAAACTTTCTTGTTACTGCGGCGATTTCGTTTGCCACGAGAACAAACAACGCCTGCTGTAATTTGGCTGCTGAGTAGTGGCTGGTAATAGCAGAGTTACAGATACGTACATACATTTATTTGAAGATTAACTCACTGCATTTGTATTTTATGACTAATTTTATTATATCAAAAATAATGTCTGTATTTGCAATTGCAAATTCCTGAAATTTTCTGTAATATAACGTAGTACCACGCCATTTTTATTTACTCGAATAAAAAGGAACTGTTTCCTCGCGTCTATTTGTTTTCATTTTCCGCGCCGAGCGTCTCGAGCTCGTCGCAATTTGTCGCCACATATACGAGCCTCGCTCAGTTATACAACAATTTTTTTTGTTACATTAACAAACTCTGTTTTGAAGCGGTAGAAAATCGCTCAAAGCGAAAAATGTTGCTATGGTTACAAGCTGGTTTTGTTATCCCGATATCAACAAACTAAATTTATTACGGTAACAAGAATCTTGTTGTACCGACAAATTTTGTTTCTTCGTGTACAAAAAAAAAAAATGGATTGCAGTTTTTTTAACCGACCGAGTGCCCGCATCGCGACAAGAGGTTTCACATCACCTTAAGAATCCGTGGAGATCCTCGTAAAAAATGTGCAAATGACAAAAGATGTTTTTTTTTTTTTTTGTAACTTGTTTCCTTAAAAAGAACTTTGCGGCCGTATTGCCGAGATGCATTATCTTTGCACCCACGATCAGGGCGATCAATCAAGTAATTATCGAGGTAGTCGCCGGTCGCTCGTTCGAGTTTCGCTCGTAAATCGACTTTTTGTCAGCGTCCGAGAAATGGTCCAGACAGCGGACGGTTTGAGCCGAAGAGTGTACAGAGAGCCAAAGAAATCAAAGGAACGAGTAGTAAAAGTGTCTTAACGACTGGGATCGTATATACGTCTATAACGAGTGCTGAACGCGTTCAAAGTCCTTTCGTTTTCACCTGCGTGCATCCGAGAGGTGTTTCCTCTTCTGTATCCGTGCCGCCCCCTCCCCCCCCCCCCCCCCCCCCTGAACGTGTTTCTCCTGTGCACCTTCGCGATACGCTCGAACGTGAAACGAACTTGCAAAACATAAAATATATAACGGTTTGAACGGTTAAATTGCCGAAAGCCTTTCGCGGACGCGCGAGAGAGTCCCGCACCTTTTTTTCCTCACATCCTCGACAACGACCGGACCACGCGGTTGTACGTCTCCTCGCTCGCGCGAGACGGACGAAGACGGGTGGAATGGAGGAGACGGAATGAAAATATACTTACGACGCCGGAGACGTAAACCCGGGGCGTCTCGGGCGAGTCGGGTTAAGAGATAAATGGCTCGTACTCGTGAAAGTCGTACGTCGCGGACTACCCATACGCCCGAGCGCATGCCTGACAATGAGAGTTACTCGCAAAATATATATTTCGATTGGCAAAGTCACAAGTCGATCGAATCCTCTCACCGCAGACCTTTTTCACGTTTTTCGATTCGATAAATCGCCACGAAGAAAGGGAAACAATATTTTCTTATCAATTCGGTGGTCGATGTCCGTTTCTAATATTAAGGTAGCTATGGCGTTTATACCGGAGTCATAGATGTCAGCCTCTATATGACATAAAAAATTAATTATAAATTATAATAAATTAATTAAATTAATAAATTATAATAAATTAATTAAATTAATAAATTATAATAAATTATAAATTATAATAAATTAATTAAAAATTAATTAATTTGTCCGCATCGAAAATATTATAAAAAACAATAGAGTATATCTATGAAAATGTTTGCAATTGGACTGAACCGATTATTTGTGAGCAGATTATTTGTTTATGTGGATTTGACTTTATTTTTACGATAATTAGGTAAGGAAACGTCATTTGACCCGAAACCGCGCACTTTGATCGCAGTTCTACTGAACATTACTCCGGTGACTTCACTTTTTTTTTTTGTTGAGCATCAATTCCCGATTGGTTCGCGAGTCCGCAGTACTCCATATTTTTTCTCTATCTTCGAACTGAGTATGTTAATTCTCGATTTGAAGATCGATTTCGCCAGCTCTCCCTTCAGCGCCGTGTAAAAAGACCGATTTTCAAGATCTAATTATTCATTCAAATGGTCGTTAAAAGCTTTCGAGATTCTGTACAGGTAAAATTTGATAGTTAAATTACAACATGTCAAAAGTTTGCGCACATGACTTTGGATTGCATTCGCGACATAACTACCTCAACACAGGAGTAAAACAATTTCATGCGATAGAAAAAGATCATCCGATAAAATAATGGGAAAAAGTCCACTTATCGGCTGCACCGCTACGGTTTACAGCGAATATCTACCAATTCAAGAATTTATTATCGAACGCGTTGGCATGTGAGATTGCTTATGACTATGCGAAATGCAAGTCCGAATGTGTCGGGCTGTTTCTACTCGCCGGTCATGAACACGAGAGTGAGTTGTCCTGGAATTGAGAACGCGTGGCGGCGGTGGCGGCGAGTAAACGGGGCCCGCATGTGTCGCCAACAGTGTCCCTTTCACTGCTCCGCATCGTTCTTCCGTGGCTCATGTCGTCCACCGAGCCTTTGTATCTAACCGACGACATGCATTATACTCCTTAACGA
Source organism: Exephanes ischioxanthus (assembly GCA_958510785.1). Lineage (NCBI taxonomy): Eukaryota > Metazoa > Arthropoda > Insecta > Hymenoptera > Ichneumonidae > Exephanes > Exephanes ischioxanthus. The sequence goes on from OY294025.1 coordinate 9,007,853, forward strand.
AACGTCCGCGTTCTGTCCATCGATTCGATGTCAAAAAAATAATGTCATCGAAAGCGATTCGTACTTCCTTGTTTAGATCTCAAGATAAAGCAGTCACATCGCCAAATGTTTCGATATCTTGGTTTTCGTGCGCGATGAGCGATTGAGAGTAAAAGATTCGATGGCAAATGGAGCGGAGTAAGTTAATTTTTTGTCAGGGCGTCAGCGTGTGCAGCAACGTGTATAGTATACCGAACATCGTCGAACCTTCCGAGAGATCTCGAGTCGAGATATTGCAGCTCGTGCTCGTTCCACACGCTGAGCTCCATTCATCGCCGGTACGTCCGGCGTCCAGGGCACCGTCCGTATATAGTAGAAGCTGCACAAGTACCGGGACGTACGCCCTGTTGAACCCGACTGTAACGAGCCGAAGGCGGAACTACAAGGTAAAACGAGAGATAAAGTACCCATTTTTACGTGCCACATCAAATCAACAAGAGGCAGAGTCCTAATCAGTCACTAAGAGAGTCTGTGGCACGTTTGCAAGTGGCCTGTACTATGTCCATTGCTATGTGTCACTGGCAGTACTGAACGAGTGGTCTAGCCACTCGACCACTCGTGCCGGTGGTTGGGGACACGGGACATGCGGGACAGGCGGGACAGGCGGGACATGCGGGACAGGCGGGACAGGCGGGACAGGCGGGACATGCGGGACATGCGGTAAAAGCGGTACAAGCGGTGCAAGCGGTACAAGCGGGACAAGCGGGACATGCGGTACAAGCGGCACAAGCGGCACAAGCGGCACAAGCGGCACAAGCGGCACAAGCGGCACAAGCGGCACAAGCGGCACAAGCGGCACAAGCGGCACAAGCGGCACAAGCGGCACAAGCGGCACAAGCGGCACAAGCGGCACAAGCGGCACAAGCGGCACAAGCGGCACAAGCGGCACAAGCGGCACAAGCGGCACAAGCGGCACAAGCGGCACAAGCGGCACAAGCGGCACAAGCGGCACAAGCGGCACAAGCGGCACAAGCGGCACAAGCGGCACAAGCGGCACAAGCGGCACAAGCGGCACAAGCGGCACAAGCGGCACAAGCGGCACAAGCGGCACAAGCGGCACAAGCGGCACAAGCGGCACAAGCGGCACAAGCGGCACAAGCGGCACAAGCGGCACAAGCGGCACAAGCGGCACAAGCGGCACAAGCGGCACAAGCGGCACAAGCGGCACAAGCGGCACAAGCGGCACAAGCGGCACAAGCGGCACAAGCGGCACAAGCGGCACAAGCGGCACAAGCGGCACAAGCGGCACAAGCGGCACAAGCGGCACAAGCGGCACAAGCGGCACAAGCGGCACAAGCGGCACAAGCGGCACAAGCGGCACAAGCGGCACAAGCGGCACAAGCGGCACAAGCGGCACAAGCGGCACAAGCGGCACAAGCGGCACAAGCGGCACAAGCGGCACAAGCGGCACAAGCGGCACAAGCGGCACAAGCGGCACAAGCGGCACAAGCGGCACAAGCGGCACAAGCGGCACAAGCGGCACAAGCGGCACAAGCGGCACAAGCGGCACAAGCGGTACAAGCGGTACAAGCGGCACAAGCGGTACAAGCGGGACACATCAACAGTTACTGTAGATAAACCAAAGAGTGATGGCGTTCCTGTATAACTTAAAATAAAAGGTCGATTCAATCGCTCTCTTTTTTCCGAGCCCTCTCTCGATCTCAATATTTTCTGGACTCCCGTACATTCTCGCACTCGTGCTCCACCTACCACGTGCCATTATGCAGGCCATGGATTGCAGTGCATGCATGCCTCGAGGGGGCCTCGGTACGGCAATTTATGCGAACACGCGCGACTCCCAGAGCTCGGAAAGCCCGGCTTACAGCGGCAGCAGCAGCAGGCCAGCAATCGAAATGACTGGCGTATGTGGGCTAGTAGTTCTTCACGGTTTCCCCATCGTGCTCTTTGCTACTTTCTGCTCGTTCTCGGTGCTCTTGCACTCTTTTCAAGTTTCTCTCGACGAAAATAATTCTATCGAGACCGTCGATCACTATTATCATTGTGTCAATTTTTTTGCCTTATTTACATCGCATGTTTCGTCGAGGTTGATTTCCCATAATTTTCCATGCAATCTAATTAACCTGATTGGCGACGTGCGACGCGATCTTCATTTTTCTCGTCCGCTTTGCAATGGTCTCATGAAAATTAGGTTAAAAAAAATTGTTTCCGTTGTGTGACATTTGCTTTTCAATGTCGTTCTTACGTTGCCCTTGAGGGGTTTTTTTTTTATGAGTTGGATTTGCCTTCGACTACCCCGAGCACTCCCGGCTCTCATCGTGCCTCATATCCAATTTCATCAACGGTGCATGAACGTGCTTACGAATTCCAATCCGGCTTCTCGTATTTCGTTTCGTTGATCCCAAGATTGCAAACTCAGGGAGTCCAACACTCCCTCACGACATCGTCGGCCTTTGGACACCCCCTTTATTTTTATGAATGAACTCGTCACTGCTCGTCGCATTGCAGAAACTAGCCGTGCGAAAGTCTGGGATTTTTTTTTTTTTTTTTTTACAATTACATCGAACAATTTTCTAAATTTGATTTTTTTTTTTTTTTCCCAACAATTCTCAACACATGAAAAGTCTAAAATAAAAATATCGAGAAAATAAATAAATCTTTCACCGGCCCAAAAATTCCTCTATGGAAGAGGAAAAATTATTAAATTACATGTCTTTCGAGTGTCGTTATAGAATCGCCGCCGACGCTATCGACAGTCTCAATTTTTTTTTTTTTTTCGTTCCTTATTTTCTTCCTTTCTTTTTCTCATGGGAATGAAGTCGACACTGCTCGTCGCATTGCTGAAGCTAGCCATACGAAAGTCTGGATTTTTTCTTACAATTACATCGGACATATTTTCTAAATTTGATTTTTTTTTTTTATTCCAACAATTCTCAACACATGAAAATCCTAAAATAAAAATATCGAGAAAACAAATAAAACTTTTTCACTGACCCAAAAATTCCTCTACGGAGGAAGAAAAATTATGAAATTACATGTTCGAGTGTCGTTATAGAATCGCCGCTGACGCTATCGAAGGTCTCAATTTTTTTTATTTTTTTCGTTCCTTATTCTCTTCCTTTCTTTTTCTCGTGGGAACGAGGTGGAACGCGCCGAGAGAACGAGGACTAGTGCGTGGCCCGGCATACCCGCGACTGTGTACATCGCCGGGAGGAAAAACGAAGCCGGCGACTCGAGGCAAAGCAAAGACCTCGCCGGTTGCGAGACTAGCGGTTGTTTGACTCTCGCCGCAGACTTGGAGCTCTCTCAAGTCCGAATGCTACTTCTTAGTAAAAAAAAAAAAAAAAAAACAGTAAATAAAAGTTTGCACCGCTCAGACGGACCGAGAATCTGATACCAATATTTTCGCGCCGACTAAACGCTCGAGACGAATTTCAGGATATATCATTCCTAATCGCTGATCCGCTTTTCCCAATAATAAAATAATATAATTTCGTTATCGCATTAAAAAAAGAAAAAAAGGTTGCAATATATTAAATTCATTATCTTCGTCGAGGGAATACGATATCTGGAGTTTCTTTTGGAAAGCGGCGTCATTCCACGTACTCTCGCCATTTACGGTTCTTCGCCGTGTCGTTTTATATTGCGCAAAAGTCTCAACCCCCTTCGGCGATATATTCTTTCGCCTCGATCGCGTTCGCGTACGAATAACGCCTGAAGGCGTTACAATCTCGCCCGGTAACGCGACACATCGACCACGTTACATGTCTATACATGCATTCATGTATATATGAATGCGTATGTATACCTATATACACATACGCATTCATATGTACATGAATGCACATATATGTGTGGTTATATATATATATATATATATATATATATATATATATATATATATATGGTCGGTGATACACGCGCATATTTTGACGAATGCATCTCATCTACGTTTCTCGGTAGGTCTGAGCTCGTGCCAAGAAGTTCCGAGGTGGAGGAGTGCAGGCTCGTAGGGTACGCGACGGAATAAGACTAAAGAGCGACGTCTGGACGGATCGGATAGTGGGCGAGTTGTAATGCATTGCAAGCTGAGCCCGACGAGTCGAGCCCAACGAGCGGCGAGCCTCGGGAGAAGAGTAATGTTTGGAGTTGAACTCACGCTGTGGAGTCTTCGGCATCTCCTCCGGGCTCCACGGCATGTCGCAATCGACTCGCGGGCGCGCTTCTTCTTCGGGGAATTACGTTTCTCGATCTTTGCCTCGGCTGCATAACTCACCGGATACTCGGCACTGCAGCTGTGACAATTCGATGCAACTTGCCGTTTTCTGCGTCGAGGGCTTCAAATTAAACGACCTTTTATTTTTTTTATTTTTTTAAAATGAATTTTACGTCTTGAGGGCTGGTGTTTCATACGCGCTGAACTTTTTATAGAACATTCTTTCGCACAACTTTTTCTAATATGTAATACTTTTTTGCACAACTTTTTAAGGTTGTCGGAGCTGCACACTGTAAACAATGTTATGAAATTTACAACACGTTTAATATACAAATTTATATGAAATATACAACCTCGGTATATGAAATTAGAATTCACATACATTGTGTTTGAATTTTTATAATTTAATCTTAAATACAATACCTGTATATTAAAATTACCGGTGATGGCATTGAAAATTAAGATCCATATATGAAGATTATGTTATTAGTACAAATATTTTACAAATCATATTGTTTTCAATATACCGGTAACGCAATATTTTTACATTCGTGTCAATGAAATTTAATACACTGTGTATGCATAAAACTTCATATACATTTATGAATTTTCAAACAGAAATTTTTTACAGGGTACAGTCCCCGCCAAACGTGTGTTTTAGAGAAAAATTCGAACACTTCTCGATGGGATACAAATCTGAAGAAAATCAAGGAGGTGCTGCAAAGATTGTATTTGTGAAATAATAATTCCAATTTGTCATTAACGAATTGAAAATACAAATCATTATTCAAAAAATTGCGCGGCCAATTAACTATCTTCCTTCGTAAAAAATGATTCGTTTATTATTCTGAATACGTATGAATTTTTTCAGAATTTTTTGTAATCTTTGAAAATTGCTCTTTTTCATAGCGTGAACATGGAAAAAATACGATTTTCAAAGATTACAAAAAATTCCGAAAAAATGCATACGTATTCAGAAAAATATACGAATCATTTTTATGGAAATAAATAGTTAAGTTGCCGGGTAATTTGTTGAACAATTCTTTTTACCGTTAATTTGCCAATAACATTTTGGAATTATTATTACATAAAAACAGTATTTGCAGCAGTATTTGCAGCATGTGCTTGATTTTTTTCAGATCTTTATCCCATCGAGAAATGTTTGAAATTTTCCCTGAAACTCACCTTTGGCGGGACTATAACCGCTCCGACTACCTTAAAATAAAAAATGTTCGCCCCACATTTTCCAGTAAAACTTTTTCGCGCAACTTTTTCTAGTAAATAAAAAAAAAAAATTATCTTGCCATACTTGCAGCGGTTCCGTTAAACATTCTTATACGTGTTAAATCGAGGTGCTACCAAGGCCTTTTCAGAACCTGATCAGGCCCCGGTTTGGCGCTCTAAAATTTCTTCTAGGGGACCGGTAAAAAAAAAAAAAATGCCGTACGCTTGATTGCCGATCGCAGTAGAAGGTTGCAATTATCGCGTTTCACCTGTTTCTTCGAAACATGTCAGTCGCATTCAACGAATACACCAAGATTTTGCAAGCCATCGAACAATTATCTTCCTATGTCGAACGACACAGAAACGATCCAAGATGATTCGTCAAAATCAGCGATCGTTAAATCGCAATGGCCGAGGAGATAGAAAGTGATTTCTTTACGTGACGAATGAGGTTAAATACCCGGTTGATCGATTAGTCCCGGAGAATTTACAGGAGGCAAAGGATTAATTTATGATAATTTCCGTTGCCCTACAGCGATCGAGCGCGCCATATGCTCGAATCACATGTCACTCGAGTCGCCGATTTCTTCCGTGCACGAACCTCACAAATGATCTCTGAATTAAACGATAATTATCGCAACGGAAAGAAGAGAAGAAGAAATAATATTAAAAAAAAAAAGGTCTGAAAAGGCATGAAGATCGAGCGCGTCGAATAAGGCTGAAGAGGCTTAAATACCAAGTGATAAATAGAATAGAAACGTCGGGATTAATGTACGGATTCTCCTTGGATATTTTGCAATACACGGCTCGCCGGTTTCGTGCAGATCATTCGAGTTACGCTTCTTCGTAAACTGTGGCACAGATTCCGGATAAGTCACGAACACCGCACGCAGCGCGCAGAGATCCACAATCGGTCCGATGTTCTTCTACGGTGTTTTATTCCCGAAGTGGCATCGCCTACAACGTGTCCGATAATAATGTTGATGAAGAAGACGTTAAGAACGTGGGGAGAAAGCTACCATAAAGATATCGTCGGTGTTGAGGAAGTCAAATAAATATCCCCGTGAGAATGGGGTAACGGGGATCGCGTAAGGGAGCATTCTAATGTTCCAGTGAAAGATAAACCTTTCTCGATGAGGCGAACATCAAAGGAAATCCAAAAATGCCTGCTATAAAATATTTGAGCCTTCACGCACCGGTGTCTCGCTCAGCGAGACACCGCAACTTGCCAAGACGCAACCTTCGACCGATTCGAGTAACAAGTTAACGTGCTAAGAAAAATCTGAAAAAATTCACAGACGTACCTTCGAGTGTTGTTTTTTTGATAACGCAGAAGAAAATTTATTACGAACATACGTATCGGTTTTGTGCTTAGAAGAAGCCATGGTCGTTCGTAAAGCTCTTCCCTAAAAAATTCCTATACTATCTTATATATATTTTGGAAGGTTATTATTTCTTTGGCTGATTGTCCCAATTTTTAAGAATCCAGGGATACCTTGGCCCTGATTGTTCTAAATCCGCCTAGAGGAGCCAATTCCAGGCCCTGATAACTATTCTATTCTACTGTTCTGTGCGTCTCAGTGGACTGCGCAACGACGCCACTTCCGGTCGAAGAATGCGATCATTAAACCGGGAGTGACGTACGAATAATAGGGGAGAATTGGATAATGAGGTTCTCTTAACCCTTCGGGGTCACACATATTTCACCGATCTCGATGGTCACACTGGGCCGATTCTACCCGGTCCATTTTTGAACCAGTATTGTGACCAAACTATCGGTCAGAAAAATCTCAAAAAATTACAGAACATCCTTCAAACATTTTAATTGATGTACGAAACATTTTTTTAATGAGAAATCAAATTGCAACATATTTTTAAAAAATCATAAAGGAGGAAAAACGTTTTTCGCTAAAAAAAATCATAACTCTCGGAATTCTTAATATTTTTGCCTAAAATTTGAACCTGATAGTCCTTAGATATGGTCCTATTGTCGTCGGATAGATTCTACCCAGGATGACCACGTAGGGTTAATGGAGAATACAAGCATTTTAGTAAAAGATAAACTTTTCAACATCAAAGGAAACCTTGAAATGCCTGCTAAAAAATACTTAATGTTTTGTGAGTAAAATAAATGATGTGTTGTTAGTTTTTTAAAATTAAATAAATATAACGGCGACCACCATTGCCGACACCGCCCACACGCGAATAAAAATAGCGACGACTTTCGAGGCGTATAAAAGATGTTTAGAGCTTGAATCGCTTAGCGCGATTCGAGGTTTCCGTTTCGCAATCGAGTACTCGGGCTTCGAGGAATTACCTTTCTTCCGTCTCACTCTGGCTTGTTTGTCATTCGGTTCCCTTTTTTTTTTGTCTCTCTTACCGTTTCACTTTGTCGCTGCGTAAGTAAACGGACATGCGATCCTTCGTACGTGCAATCGCTCGACGTTTCTGTGCGACGCTCACGGCGTCCGGCGATGACGCATGCACACTTCTAGCATAACGTTGTATCATCGCTTAATATTCTGGCGAGCTAATCTTCAACTGATGACCTGCTAATGGGTATCAAATGCCAATGAATCTTCTCTCTAGAATTAGTTATATGATCGATGTTTTGTAGAGTGATAGCCGGTAAGCCTTGAACTAGCAATCTCTGTGTCGGGGCGGAAACTATACGGACGTGAGATGCGGGACTTCGATAAGAAAATTTGATCTTTACGTACACAGTAAAATAGGTACCAACGTTTCTTGTCCACAAGTGTACACAATCTTTTTTTTTTTTTTTAATTATTGCAAATTAAAAAGTTGTTAATTTCACAAAAATGTTGGTTCATTTTACAGAAATGTCGGTTCATTTCACAAAAATGTTGGTTAATTTTACAGAGATGTTGGTTAATTTTACACAGATGTTGATTAATTTTACAGAGATGTTGGTTAATTTCCCAAAAACGTTGGTTAATTTCACAAAAATGTTGGTTAATTTTACAAAAATGTTGGTTAATTTTACAGAAATGTTGGTTATTTTTACAGAAATGTTGGTTAATTTTACAGAAATGTTGGTTAATTTTACAAAAATGTTGGTTAATTTTACAAAAATGTTGGTTAATTTTACAAAAATGTTGGTTAATTTTACAGAAATGTTGGTTATTTTTACAAACAGTTTTTGTAATATTAACAAGAACAAGTTTGTAAACGGATTGCAGTTTTTGGAGGGGATTGGGCGGGCGGGTGGGGTCACATCACGTTAATGCAATGTAGAACGGAAGTCAGCGCAGAGTACGATGATTTTAATCGAAAAATGGCGCGAAAACGTGGCCGCGTTTTGCATGTAGCTTCAAACGAGCTTCAAACAAACAAACGCCACAGGGCTATGGATATTAAACACGCCGACCGCGTTACGTGCAGAAGGATAAGAATTCGGTCGAGGAATTTGTGCCCCGCGAGACTTTCGGAACGCGAGTCGAGTCGTCATTGTGATCCTCATATGGACCGTCGGGGCGAACGTCGATCGAAGGGAACGTGATCGGGGCCCCGATTTCCTGTCGCCGTCCACCTCACTTCCCATGCGCTTCCTTTGTGTCTCTCTACTTTGCATTTGTAATAAGTGAAACACCTATGCCTCCGAATTTTAACACATCGACTATCGATCGAATTCGTAAATTGCACTATCGAGAAGTGTAATCAACTCACCGCATCGCGACTCGCACAGACGCCCAGATAGCCGACCGTAGCGCAGGCAAACAAGGGCAATTACTTGCCACCAAGCTTTGCTGCTTGCTTGCCAGTTTCTAGCACGAGATTGCAGCATATTGGTATCAATAATCAAACAACGGTTGCTATAAGCTGATTTCTTACTCTTAACAGCAGTGAAAGAGATCAAAATTCGTTATCTGAAGCCGACCGCTGATTACACATTTTCTCAATCAGCGTTATTGCTAACGATAACGAAATCTTATTTTTTCACGCGCCGAATGAGTTCCATAATGGATTGATAATGAATTACGTTACAAGATAATAAGTCACTTAAGCGTTTGTTTGCCTTACTGTAATGTTTGATTAATAATGAATATCGCAACAATTATTGTATTATTTATAATACTCTACTATTAATTTATTTGAAATAAAAGTGAATTAATTGCCCTACGAACGATGTAAATTATGGGTCAATGGCGAGTGTATTTGTGTGACACGACTCGCCGAAATGAAACCTCTATAACCATTTAAAAAAATGTGCGTTTTTGGATTTCAAATTTGTTCGAAAAATGGTGTCAAATTGTGGGTTCTTTTGTGTCGATTAATATTTCTAAAATGTGATACACAAATAGACGAGCACTAACGACCCTTGGAATTGAATTTTTGTAAGAATCGATGGAGGCACGTTTAATTTTATAAGAAGTCGAATTTTAAAAAAATTGACTCAAAATAACCATGACTTAAGCAAATTAATCTTCGCAGTGAGATGCGAAGCACCAGCAAGCCTTGCTGACAACTTGCTGGCAATATGCGCTTAAGAATTTTCGGCATTGGGCGCCGGCAAAAACATGCACTGAGAGAAAAATCGGGGATGGAGCGAACACATATGAGAGGTTGTCCCAAACAAATATGGTTGGCTCAATGACGATTTACCCGGTTTAACCACCGAGAGGTTAAGTTAACAAGATTAGGTTGGCTCAACATCTCGGTGAGGTTGAGTTAACAAAATAAGGTTGGCTCAACCTCTCGGTGAGGTTAAATACGGCGAAATTCATGATGAACTTGAATCAATAGATTTCAGCGAGGCTGAGCCAACCTCAGTGAGGTTGATGGATTTAAATTGAGATTGACTCGACCTCAATGAGGTCGATTGGTTCAAGTTCACCATCAGTTTCGCCGTACTTAACCTCACCGAGAGGTTGAGTCAAGCTCATGTCGTTAACTCAACCTCCCGGTGGTTGAGTCACCTACATCGTCATTGAACCAACCATATTCGGTTGGCTCAAGCGCTCATGTATGTTCGCTCCATGCCCGTTTTTTTTTCTCTCAGTGTAGACAAATGCGGATGCACATGCCGCAATTTTGCCGCCATCCCGTGCGGGCATATGTTGCAAATTAAAAAGTTGTTAATTTCACAAAAATGTTGGTTAATTTTACAGAAATGTTGGTTAATTTCACAAAAACGTTGGTTAATTTTACAAAAATGTTGGTTAATTTCACAAAAACGTTGGTTAATTTCACAAAAATGTTGGTTTATTTTACAGAAATGTTGGTTAATTTCACAGAAATGTTGGTTAATTTTACAGAAATGTTGGTTAATTTTACAAAAATGTTGGTTAATTTTACAGAAATGTTGGTTATTTTTACAAACAGTTTTTGTAATTTTGCCGCCATCCCGTGCGGGCATATGTTGCCTATTTCCTGGCGATTTGTTGGTAAAATGTAATATAACGTCGATAAAGAAGAAAACAGAAGCAGCAAAATCTGTTTACTGTTATGTAGAACGCGTTACTGCACAGTAGTGGTTGATCGATCCTACAGCTATAAGTTTCCATCGAGACGATACCAGACGTCAATGATAGCGACGTTGATTTACGAAGTGACTTGTCACGCCGAAGAAGAGAGTCCCCATCGGCAAACGTTAAAGAGGATAAGCATACGAAATCGGGGTCGGAGTGATGGAAGTCTTCCTTCTTAGCTTTTCTTTGCACACATTTCTTCCTTTCCTTCCTCGCCGGCGCAACGAAAGCTCGTCGAGTGCTATTTACCGTACATTGTGTCGAATAGTCGCAAAGTGGCTGATCGCCAAGTAGATCGATCTTTCTTCCCGATTTATTCAACTCGCGACCCGTGGAACGTGTTTCATAAATCTTCCCTCTAAACGATCGTACGAGAGATCTTTATGGCACCCGTGGCAACGCGGCGCATACAAAGTTTCAGCGTCCGAACGTCGTAGATGCTGGAAGAGAGGAGCAGGAAAAACCGTCGAACTTCGATATTAAAAAAAAAAGAAAAAAAATAGCTATACACTGTAAAAAATGTCTCTTTGAAAATTCATGAATGTATATGAAGTTTTATGCATATACAGTATATAAAATTTCATTGACACGTATGTAAGAATATTGCGTTACCGGTATATTAAAAAAAAATATTATTTGTATAATATTTGCAATAATTACATAGTTTTTATATACAGATGTCTTAATTTTCAATGCAATCACCGGTAATTTTAATTTACAGGTATTGCATTTAAGATTAAATTATAAAAATTCAAATACAATGTATATGAGCTCTAATTTCATATACCGAGGTTGTATATTTCATGTAACTTTGTATATTAAACGAGTTGTAAATTTCATGACATTTTTTACAGTGTACGTATTTATGGACGCAGATCCATTGCACGATTCGCGCAGCTGGAACTCGGTTCTTCTCGACACAATGCAAAATTTAATACAGAAAAGAGAGAAAAAAAAAAAAATATCCGCGTCGACGTTGACGTCTCAAATTGTATAGGGACATTAGTATCGACGTAATGAAGATTCTTCTCTTCCCACTCGTCGGAATCCCGGTCGTTCGCGGTCGTTCGCACTCGCGAACAGACTCGGTTTGATTCAAATGAGCGACTCGAGAAAGGATACTGTAATACATGCGAGCTGACGCAGCAAGGTGCTGCTATGGGCCAAGAGGTATGAGAAGCCGTCGTGCAATTTATACGATATATAACCGACGACGGATCATCACAATAGAACAATCCTGCCGACGATCTTTCTTCATTTCTTCATTTTCCCATTTCTTCGTTTTTTTTTCGTCAACAGAGGCAGACGACAACAGATGCAGTGATGCAGAATCGCGGCATTAAATGGCACCTCTATAGAAGAAGAGGGAACGAAGTGCAGAAGATCGTGGATTGTGGGTACCATAAAAGAAATTATTGAGTTTCAAATCGGGGCCCGACGAGGCCCCGATTAGCTCTTATCAGGGACTTATCAGGGTCTGATGTAAAGTTCTAAAATTTCTACAACTGTAGATTCGTAAAAATGTAAAACAGGATATTTACATTCGTAATAATATCGCTTTTCGACACGATGTTTCACAGGTGGGATTTAGTCTGGCTGGCTGTTACACCCCAGCACTGGCGCGGGACTGGTCAGTTTATAACCCGCAATTAACGCCGGTGTTTACTGGGATTCTCGTTTAACGAAGTCGTTCACATTGTGTTTAGTCTCGGATGCTCGAGCTCTCTCGGGGCTTCAAAAGCCGCGAGCACCGAAGTTCGTGAGAACCAACAGAGGGATGTGGAGTAGGGTGGTCCTTAAATTGAAAATTTCTGGATTTTCGGGGGGCCAACCCGTATTATCGTGACCTATAAAATAAAAAGGCGATGTGTTAGAGGTCGCTACCGGCTATTTAAAAAAATTAAAAACTTCGGAAAATCTAAAGTCAAAATGAAATATTCGAGATTTCCTTCTAGCCACTTCGCACTTCCAAAGTATACCGAATAAGAAAAGCATTTTTAGAGGTCCCCACCTGAAGGTTAAAAATACCAAGTTTTCGACAATTATAGCTAATAGTTACAAATTATGTAATTTACTTAATTTTCTTTAACGGTTGAAAAAAGAGTATTCTTGTTTCAGCTGTTGAAGAAACTACTTTTTAACCATTGCAGGAATTTGTCAACTCCCTTTACCAGAAACGACAAATCTTCGGTTTTTTTATGTAACTTTTGTTGCAACAAACATATCTTTTCAACTGAAATATTCGGTTATTTTTCCGCGGCGGATTTTCACCTTCCACAACTTTTTTTTAACTATTAGCTATATTTATCGAAAACTTTGTTTTTTTAACCCTCGATAGCGACCTCTAAGAATGCTTCGATTTCATAGGGATTTTGCAGACTTGTGCAAAATTTATGAACAAAAGTTATGAACAGAGAAAACTTATGTTTTCTCTGTTCCACAAATTTCGTCGCAGCCTGCTTCGATTCAGTGCTTATCCGCTATTAGGGGCTCAGTGGACGTCTCCTAAGGGAGAATTCGAATATTCGAGTGAAAATTTAACTTTTTATGCGGCAGTTCCGTGAACGCGGAAGAAATGTTGAAATGAAGAAATGTGCGCTGTGCGAGTGCGGCTTGAATATTCGCACCGCGGATATTGTCGGTCTCTCCGGTCGAACGCGATTCTCCCTCGCGAATAAATCACCGGTCTCTCATGCTCGCGCTCCCGCGAAACGAGATTTTTCTCTCGGCCATCCAGTACGGCATACAGCGAAAGTATGTCTTCCGTTTTCTCTCCTCGCCGATTCTCGGTACTTTTGAAAATGTTATAATCTTTACGAGCGCTGCACACCAGCCAGTGTACCGAGATGATAATTTCGGCGCAGCGGTGCACTCAATTTCCCTCTTACGACTCTCCCTGGTCGGCTCTACTCATTTTTCTGTTTCATCACGATTTTTCTTTCTCTACAGCCAGTCACAGTATATTTTTGTATTGTATGTTCTTTTTAAAATAAATTATTTAATAAATTATTTAATAAATTATTTAATAAATTATTTAATAAATTATTTAATAAATTATTTAATAAATTATTTAATAAATTATTTAATAAATTATTTAATAAATTATTTAATAAATTATTTAATAAATTATTTAATAAATTATTTAATAAATTATTTAATAAATTATTTAATAAATTATTTAATAAATTATTTAATAAATTATTTAATAAATTATTTAATAAATTATTTAATAAATTATTTAATAAATTATTTAATAAATTATTTAATGTGCTGATTCGATAATAGAAAAATATTGAAAATTACGAACTATCCCACCACTGGATTTCTCTCTTGGTCTCCGTGTTCGGCTCTATTCATTTTTCTATTTCTGAACGATTTTTATTCTCTATAACCAGTCACAGTATATTTTATGTTCACTTTTGAATAAATCATTTGACATTCGTATTATTTAATGTGCTGATTCGATAATAGAAAAAGATCGAAAACTGCGAACTATTCCACTGGATTTCTCTCTTGCTCTCCGTGGTCGGCTCTACTCATTTTCCTATTTCTTCACAATTTTGTTTTCTTTATAGCCAGTCAGAGTATATTTTATATAATCATTTTAATGAATTATTCAACATTCGTATTATTTAATCTGCAGATTCGATCAAATAAAAAGGTAGTAAAATTGCAAAGTATCCCACTGCTTTTCCCGATCTCTGCCCTCCGTTACTCTCGTCCAGCCGGTCGTTAACCGTCCCCGGGCGACAGTGCGAAAGGCGAGTCGTGTCGCAATTAACTTTCCTCTGGTAACTTGAATTTTTCCGCGTCCGCGTGCTGCTGGTGTTGTTACGTCGCTGATGATGACGAGTTTTTTTTTTTTTTTTTTTCATTGCTTCGACAATCTCGCCTCCGGAGGTAACATACATCTCGTACAGCGTCAATACAGGCGGAAAGTGCACCAGGAATAACTATCGTAGGACGAGTTTGTTTTGGATCGATTATACACTGCCTTCGGGTTCAGCTCTTTCATGCCTTTTTTGAATAAACATTGTAGGGTATCGTACGACGGGACGATGAAAAAAATGGATCGTTAGTTCAATTCACGATTCATACGCAGTCTTCATGGTCATCACACACATCACATACAGCTACTATCATGCGACTATCGCAAATTACAATGTCATTTGTTTGAACGCAATTTGTTTTCACTTTCCAATGGTGGAAAACTAAAAATCACGAGAAGGTTGATATACGGGGGAGAAAATCCGATGTCGAAAATTCATCAAGGCTCCCCGTGTGGCGATGTGAAACATACTACCGGCTAGCCACCCCGCCCCACATAGCACGGACATATTTCTGAAATGTGTCGAAAATATTTTGCCAATATTAGAACATTTTTATGATACATTTTTTTTTATTTG
Source organism: Exephanes ischioxanthus (assembly GCA_958510785.1). Taxonomy (NCBI): domain Eukaryota; kingdom Metazoa; phylum Arthropoda; class Insecta; order Hymenoptera; family Ichneumonidae; genus Exephanes; species Exephanes ischioxanthus. Next base: position 9,023,185 of record OY294025.1, read on the forward strand.
ATAATATTCTACCGATATTAGAACATTTTTATGATACATTTTTTTTTTTATTTGAAAATATTTTACCAATATTAGAAAAAAGTTCTGACATATTTTAAAAACATTTTGAAACAAAATTTTTGGCTCTCATAAATCTTACATTGCAATAGTTCAGAAATATTTCGCAAAAATGTTTTTAAAACATTTAAAAAATATTTTTTAATGTTGGTAAAATATTTATTAGATATCTTTCCGAAATATTGATAATTTTTTAATATTTCGGAAAGATATCTAATAAATAATGTGTTTAAAATAATGATTTTAAACACATGTACTTCCTCCAGCACTTCATCTATGGGATTCCTGTGAGCCCCTTCAAAGGTGCCAATAACATGTAGCGTTATGACACGTTAAATGGTCGAATCGTATTAAAATATATCCACGAACCATGGCATTTTTTATTTTTTCGTTCCTTCTGAACATAGTTCGGTACACATCTTCTAATATTCCCTTTCAAAATATTTTTTGACCGTTTCAGAAATATTTCAGATGTATGAAAAATTAAGAATATTTCTGAAATATTTTAGAAACGTTTCGTTAGAATATTTTGATAAAAAAACTTTACAATACGATTCCTATATATTTCGGAATATTTGTAAGATTGAAAATATTTCTGAAATGTTTTCAAAATATTTCATGCTACATGGGGCGCTCAGTCGGTGACTAAAATGTGTTCTGCAATGCCGTTAACATTTTGCTCGCAATCAAATTAGAAAAAACCGAATTCACTTTTGTCCGAAGTATAAATTATTCCAAGGAAAATTGGGAAGAGAATTTGTAACCGATCGAGGTATTTCGCATGCCTCCAAAATAGATTATAATTCCAGTAGTGTAGTTCGTTCTATCGTGTACGATGCCCGGTCTGGACTATCGATTACGATTTTCAACTTTCCATCGAGTTTTGCAAACCGCGCAAGTCAGCTAATCGACTCGAGGGCAACGAGAATTACCTTAATGAACATTGCATGTAATTACAAAAGCCACTCAGAATCTCCAGTGCCGTGTTTGCCAAGCACTCGACGCTCACTTCGTCGTACAAAGTTGCCCCTCGGGTTTGTATTTTTTTTTCTTCGTTTTTTTTTCCCCCTCTCGAGCACTCCGAACAAACAAACGTCGCGGAGACGGATGAGCGAACGAGCACGAAATAACCAAAGAGGAGAAACTACCGATGCGTGAATATATTTTCACCGACCACGATAATTTTCCGGACGATCGTTCGAGGAAATTCAATGCGCGCTGTACGCAGAATTTCCAAATTTTAAGGCTTTTTCTCCTCAACCGACTTTTTCTTCCCGTTTTTTTTTTTTTTTAAATATTTATCGCTACATACAAAAACCGCAATTTGGAAACAGTGATCAATGACTGCCGTGCATGCAAATAAAGCGAATAAAAACAGTTCGATCGTCGCCTCGAAAGGTCCAGCACCTTCCAACGGCCTCTCCTCGCAGTGGCCACTCGCCTTCCGACACGGAAGAGAAAGTCCCCGAAGAGTTATCGATAACCTTTCGTGAATTCGATCGATTTTTTTTCTCTTTCCCCAATACACCCCGCCCCATATTTCGGGATTGCTTCTGCGCCTTTGGATCCTTCTGCGGGGGAATCCCCGCGGTGGCTTCTTTACCGATCACGCCCAGAAAAATAATTTATTTGACGGCCATCGTTTATTTGGTTCAGGTAAAATATGTATTGGATTTAAATAAATATTTATTTCATTTAAGTAACTATTTACTGAATTTACATAAATATTTATTTAAATTAAATAAATATTTTACTCAAACCAAATAAACGGTGGCCGACAAATGATTTTTTTTTTCTGGGTGTAGATAGTTTTGCCAAGCGATTGTTATTTTTTTTTTCCTTCTGCAGAGGAATCCCGGCAGTGGCTTCTTTGCCGATCGCACCCAGGAAAATAATTTATTTACCTGCACATCGTTTATTTGGTTTACATAAAATATTTATTTGATTTAACCCTCACTCCATGTAGGTGTTTTCGGCACCCTAATTCCATGTACCGGGGTCGTTTTCGGCGGCGCGCTACCACACCCACAATTATTAACAGAAACATCTGAAAAAATTCATGGGTGATCCTTAGAATGTCCTTTTGAAGAGCCAACAGGAATTTTTCGGATATTGTTATTTAAACAAAAAATATTTTATCAAATATCAAGCAATGCGCGGAAAAAACGCTTTTCGGGTTTTTCGGCCCGGACAAAAACGACCCCCTACATGGAGTGAGGATTAAATAAATATTTATTTCATTTAAGTAACTATTTATTTTTATCGAATAAATATTTAACTTTAACCAAATAAACGGTGGCCATCAAATACATTTTTTTTCTGGGTGCAGCGTTCGATATTTCTAATCAGGGCCCGACTGAGAGGAATCACCTTGGGGCCATCGAGAGCGCACCTGCCCGTTCAATGCCTCGGTAAATTTCTCGTAAGGGTCATGTTCGGAGTCTCACATGACAAGAGAGAACCTCGGTTTCAACTTTCGCGAGTGGCACGAGTGTTACCGGCGGAGGAGAGGAGGGGGGGGGGAGGTGGTGAACGGGGCGGGGTACGCGCACCTGACCCATTCGGGGCCCCGTTGGGTACGGCGCAGGTTGCCGACGTATCTCATGCTATCTCTTTAATCCTTCTCTCCTCTTCCACGTCCTGCTTCTTCTCCAACAGGTTGAGACCGAGTTGGGACCCGATCGCGAGCCCCCCCCCCCCCCCCCCCCCCCCCCCCTCACAGTCAGCTGTGTGTCAGGGGGCCAACCTAACGGTCCCACACTCTCGTACACTCACTCACGGGGCCTTACGAACGATGCCCCTATGAGATACTACCATGGAACTGAGTGACGTTCCATCGGGATTCAGCTCGGACCCAAACGAGCCGAGATTAACCATTTCGCGGGACACTTGACTAGTTCCGGCATTGCTCATCCCCCTCTTCCGGTCGACCGGATTTTATTACTAAATTATACTTATTGATCTCATATTGCTGGATCGATAGACTGAAAAAAATTGCTTGCCCCGGCTGCCATGGAAACAAATGTTTTACTTCAATTCTACTTTCAATTCTTACTTGATTAGTTCCGGCATTGCTCATCGCTCTTCCGGTCGACCGGATTTTATTACTAAATTATAATGATCGATATTCATGTTGCTGGATCGATAAACTGAAAAAAAATTGCTTTCCGGCTGCCAACGAAAAAAATGTTTTACTTCAATTCTACTTTCAATTCTTACTTGATTAGTTCCGGCATTGCTCATCGCTCTTCCGGTCGACCGGATTTTATTACTAAAATATAATTATTGATATTTCTGTCGCTGGATCAATAAACTGAAGAAAAAAAAATTGCTTGCCGGCTGCCATGGAAAAAAAAGTTTTACTTCAATTCTACTTTCAATTCTTACAACTCCATATGATATTGAAATAACGACGGGAAAACTGTCGAGGTGACATTTAATTGTTTCAATCCCGTATGGAATTGTAAAAATTGAAACAACAATTATTCTCTTTGACAGCCCGCAAGCGAATTTTACTTGAATCATTGATATTTTTTTTTCAATAATATGATAAACGTGACGCGAAGAAGCTCGAAGCGATATCTTCGATAGACCAGGAGTTGCTGCGGCGCGATAAACGTTTACATATCAGAGAAGATGATGAACCATCCGGCGGTTATGGAGACAGAAATGTCATTTTTGTTTCTTTTTTTTTAAATGGTTTTTGGTATTTTATAAACGCTAGACACGTCTCAAATAATTTGCACCGAAATTTAACTCCAAAGCATGTAGTTTGACGAAATTGTGGCTAAAGACATATTGCGGTTGCTGGGGGAGGCCGCGCGGTCGGGAAGCCAGCAATGCGCTACTTATCGAAGTCGTCGCCCGAGCTGTTTCGGAAATTATTTTGCTGTACGGTAAAAGTCCACATACGGTTCACATATCGATGCATTTACATGCTTCATACGTAGTATATATGATTTTTCATGGAAAAAAATTAACCCCAAGTTTTCCCATCCGTATTTCACTTTGAATTCCATGCAATACTGAATTTCTGAAAAAACTGTTTGGTTCTTTGGAGCGTTATTTGACAATTCTATTTGTCAAATGGCACATTACAACGCCGGTCGGATTCTTCAGTTCTGCAAAAAAAAAAAAAAAAAAAAAAAAAATCATGTAATATGCGTCCGAATCGTAAAAAAAAGTTACATACAAAAGATTTTGTAAAAAAAAAAATCAATAATTATTGGCAAAAAACCAAAATAATATTGGCAATAATTATTGGCAAAAAATCAATAATTATTGCTGAACGACAAACGAGTGTGAATGTACAAAAAAAATAGCCATATTATTGATAGTCCGTTTCATTCGTATTGTCAATAATTATTGGCAAAAAATCAACAATTATTGCTGAACGACAAACGAGTGTGAATGTACTAAAAAAAAATAGCCATTTAATTGATAGTCCGTTTCATTCGTATGCTTCGTACTTGCTGATGGTCAAGGACCATTGCACAGGTCAAGAGGGCCTTGAATTTAATCCTGCTTTTTTCGGACACCGTTCGTCCGTAATCGGTTCGATAAACTCGAGCTATTCCCCTCGTCTGATCCAATGGCCCGATGCCCGAGGCGGTGCAGAGAGATCGGCGCAGTGTATTTCGACGGAACAACATATAGTTACCGTTCGTGAACAGTCCGTATACACGATAAGCCCGGACTGGGCCCCTACGGTTTCGGTGTGTTAAGGAACTCGTGGGACTCGGCCAAGACCAGTCGAACTGCCTCGAGGGGTCCAGTGGGCCACTGCAGGCTTCGTTCTCTTCTCTTCGTGCTTCTCGTCGCACGGGAAAACTGTGTCACCGAGGCCAATCTCCTTCTACCAATATTCAACGCGCATCGGCCGTTAATGTTTAACATATTTTCACATATCTACAATACTTCCTATTGGAGTCGAAAACTTCCGCATGCAGGAAGTTTTTTTTTTTTTAATGCGGGTCAATAAAAAACGTTTATAGCAACGAAAATTGCAATATATAATAATCTGAAAAATGCATGCATATTAAAGGTAAGAGAAAAAATTAATTTTGCAGAACAATAATTCCAAAATGTTATTAACAAATTAATCAAAAAATTAATTGTTTAACAAATTACTCGACAAAACAACTTTTTTTTATGAAAATGATTCGTTCATTTTTCTTAACACGTACGAATTTTTTCAGATTTTTCAAATAGTTTTGATTCTTGTGTTTTTTCACACATTTTTTCCATATAAAAAAAAATCAAAGCTAATTGAAAAATCTGAAAAAATCCATGCGTATTCAGAAAAATGTACGAATCATTTTCATTAACAAAAGTTGGTTTTCCGAGTAATTTGTTAAACAATTAATTTTTTATTAATCTGTTAATAACATTTTGGAATTATTATTATGCAAAATTAATTTTTTCAGTAGCTTTAATATGCATGCATTTTTTTAGATTTTTATACCATAGAGAAGTACTTGCAATTTTTTCTTATTTTTCTTGAACTTATGCAAAATGAGCCCGAAGCGACATAGCTACCTTAAACAGGAGCCTTTGATCACTGTATATCCTCAGTGACTGCAGGCTTGGGATTGTCAACATGCTCGATACAGGCCCATAATCATGGTCCTCCTGTCGTAGAGGTCTTCCCATCATAAAGGCAGCCATGCGCGGGAATTTACGCTGAATTCGTTCCAATTTTTTGGCGTGAACAAGAAAGACTGGATTACAAATCTGAGCCTATTATTATTATTATTATCAACAAAAAAAATTGAAATTTTATTTGTTTATTTATTTTTTCAAGAAAACAAAATTTACAAGTTCACGAGCCGGTTTCAAAAGAAAGTATCCGAGTGTCCGCTCGCCTGGACAACTGAAAACGTGCACGACAACGTCCAGTCACGTTTATGTATCACGCGCTGAAGTAACACAGCGTAGGATGTCCAGGTGCTTGAGTCCATGAGAAAATGTGCTATTCCTCTTTTAATTATAACGTCTTGTTCCGCAGGCACCGTTACGTATTTTTCCAACCCGGCGCCTCAAAGAGCGTATGCTCGATCGTTTCATGCTTTGTCATGTGTTGGACTCAGTGCGAAATTGCTGTAAAGGTGTCTGGCACAAAGAGCACACGAATCGACGACCACTCTCATACGTCATTGTACAAAAATTACCAGAACTGGGCAAATACCCTAAGTACTCGAAGTACGTATTGAACTATCAAGTACTTGAAGTACGTATCGAAGTATCAAGTACTTGAAGTACGTATCGAGGTATCAAGTACTTGAAGTACGTATTGAAGTATCAAGTACTTAAAGTACGTATTGAAGTATCGCGTACTTGACGTACGTATTGAACTATCAAGTACTTAAAGTACGTATTGAACTATCAAGTACTTGAAGTACGTGTTGAACTATCAAGTACTTGAAGGACGTATTAAAGTATCAAGTGCTTGAAGTAGGTATTGAAGTATCAAGTACTTGAAGTACGTATTGAACTATCAAGTACTTGAAGTACGTATTGAACTATCAAGTACTTGAAGTACGTATTGAAGTATCAAGTGTTTGAAGTACGTATCAAAGTATCAACTACTTGAAGTACATATTGAAGTATCAAGTACTTGAAGTACATATTGAAGTATCAAGTACTTGAAGTACGTAATGAAGTATCGCGTACTTGAAGTACTGAGCGCTGGGTTGTTCTTGAGTACTGATGTATCGAGTACTGGCAAAACTGAATTGCTGAGGTTCTGAGTACTGAGTACTGACTCGGTACTTGATTCTTTAATACATACCTCAAGTACTTAGTGTATTTACGCAGCTCTGAAAATCACGAAGATTGAAATACCGAGTTTGAACTTTGACATATCCAAAGTCGCAGCTCTTATTGATCTTGCTTTAAGTTTTCCTTACGACCAAAGAGAAATGTTTGCTATCAGCGTTGCGCAAGCTAACTACACAGTAAAAAAAGTTTGTACTTAATACAACAACTTATTGCCCGTAAACGTCCACAATTTTTTATTTGATCATTTTCTGATCGCACCATCAGGTTTCCAGTTTTGCAAACAAAAGTACAAACTAAAATTTTGTTAATAACACGGGAAATAAAAAGACAAGTTTGTATATTCAAGCCTGAACAAATGAGTTCGTCACTTATTTAACAAAATTATTTTTACGAAAATTCGTATTCCGATTTTACGTAATTACTTTTCACTGTGTAGATAGTTTTGCCGAGCGATTGTTATTTTTTTTCACATCCATATTAGCAAAATCCCCGTAATTTGCTTAGTCTCACCTACGGAACACGATAGCCCGACGATGTCTATGATCATCGAGAAAGGTGGCCGGACTTTCTTCCCGGCGGGAATACGTTGGTTTTTCGTGATATTCAGCTCATAGGTGTGTCGGCTGGGCGTGCATTTGATAATTTCCTTCTGCGCCATCGTTCCAGCCCAGTCCCCCATTGTTTCCTCGACGACGAGAACGCGAAAGAAGATATTTCGCGATGTCTTCACGGTGAAACTACGTTTCCATGTCTACCACGACCGCCGGTTAACGCTCACCGAGTCTCTGATAAGTGGTCCATGCGTTACAGAACGACGCGCTCGGTTCCCGCGGAATGTCCCAGCACAATAATTACACCGTCACGAACGTCCGACCGACTCATTTTCCTGCTCGACTTTTCCGGCTCCTCGTCGACGCCGTCGACCGGCGATTATAGTCGAAAATCTTGATTGACCCGATTCGCGCCGTATTTCTTCTTCCGTCCGTGAACCGTCGAAAAATAGGCTAAACCGTTTCTCCGGGTTCGTTAATAGTTGAAACCACATTAGAAATTTCTGGAATTAACTTTTAACAGTTCAATTATGATTTTTACGACGCTCGTACTTAATGTCGTACCGTAGTTGCGAGGATGGTCGTGACGATGAAGAGGCAGCGCGACTGTAACGAGCAACGCACCGCTGACCCGCGTTGGCCGTTCGTTCAATTAATTAACATTCATTTTCTTCGCTTTTCTCCGAGTCATTTAGCCCCGAGGCAATGCGAGAGACGCTCACTGACCACCGGTACCCGGCACTCTTACCTTTCCTCTTCGCGAGTGCTATATAGGCCGCGCCCGCACCGTGGGACCCGAACCCACCCTCTCGAACACCGTTAATTTACTGAGCACCTTGGATAATGAAACAGGTTCTTGATAGATTCGTAAGAGCGATCTGTTATCAATACAATTTGATAATAAATAAATCGATAAATAAATAAAGGTAACCACTAGTCCGATTAATGTACATTCTATTGATTTCATCGAAAGATGAAGCTGATTGAAAAAAACATGAAAGCTGGGAGCTTTCATCCTTAAGGTAGTCCTTGCGAGTGGTGTTCACTTCGGATAAGATTCAGAGAAATTAGAGAGAATTCCAAACACTTTTTGATGGTATTAAAATCTGAAAAAAATCAAGCATATTGAAGGTGCGAATATTTACCTTTTCGAAAATCAAAACAAAAGAATTAATTCTTTTGAAAATCCATTGCAATTAATGGTTTTCTAGGCTTAGGACATCTGCTGTGATACAAACAACGATAAACTATAATCAAAGGATGCGTCAAAGTTTGTATAAACGACTTTAAAAATGTAGCACAGATCGTAAGAGCGATCTGTTATCAATACAATTTGATAATAAATAAATAGATAAATAAATAAAGGTAACCATTAGTCCGATTAATGGACAATCTATTGATTTCATCGAAAGATGGAGCTGATTGAAAAAACATGAAAGCTGCAAGCTTTCATCCTTAAGTATAGTCCTTGCGAGTGGTGTTCACTTCGCATAAGTTTCAGAGAAATGAGAGAGAATTCCAAACACTTTTTGATGGTATTAAAATCTGAAAAAAATCAAGCATATTGAAGGTGCGAATATGTACCTTTTCGAAAATCAAAACAAATGAATTAATTCTGGCTGAAGGACCTAGGCCGATGGCCAATTGACAATATATATATATTTATATTCTTAGGACAACTTACACTATGTAATGCTATGTATCAAAAATTGTTCCATCTGGAATATTGTCAATAAATCCACTACTACTACTACTACTGAATTAATTCTTTTGAAAATCCATTGCAATCAATGGTTTTCTAGGCTTAGGACATCTGCTGTGATGCAAACAACGATTAACTATAATCAAAGGATGCGTCAAAGTTTGTATAAACGACTTTAAAAATGTAGCACTCATTTGACTAGTGCGAAGCGCTCCAACCTCTTTAACTTTCGATGGACGGACCTCCGAAAGTCGTAGAGTTTGTCGTTCGAGTAATAACACACATTTTTTTTTGGTGTTCAAAGACCGGACGCGAATACATCAGGTGGTCAGTATCGTTTCCAATCGCCCGTGGGAGCTGACCTTAAGATCTTTACCGGAAGAGCCAGCGCCGATGAATGAAGCTAAAGAAACACTCGCCACTACCACTTTCACTGTAATCCGGCGCGAAGAAACCGCGTGGGCTTCGGACCTCTGGAGGCCACTCGGTAGTCTTCTGTCATTCGAATGCGTCGTTCAATTTATTGAAATTTACTCAACGAGAATTCACATACGTTTCTTCCATACATTTTTTGGGGACACTTCCTCGTTATTGCAGAAACAAGAACAAATTGTGAACGACTCTTGTCGTTCGTATTCGCCTCGATGACATCGGACACATTTTACACCTTGCATGCACTTTCGCCGCGTTTCTCGAAAGTCCTTATGAACTTTCCGAAGCACCGACGATTATATTATGTCCCTCGATTCTCGAGTAATCGCGTTATACTTCGATCGAAATGTCCCCGGGCGCTGACACAGCATCGATTCATCATCAATCACAAGTCACTTCGCCAATCCCGACTCGTAGTATAATACACCTTCTTCCCAATTTCATTTCTACGATTCGTTGTCCCTCTCTCTGCCACTTCAATCTTCGATTCGTTCGGCAACGCGCTCTTCGAACTTTCTCTCCATTAAATCAATCGTTTCTTCTCGGAACGAATCACGACTCCGCGCTGTCATCTGATTCTAATATTTCTCATTTGAATACGAGATTCCGTCGATGGGTAGTGTCCGCAAGTTCTTTCAACTTTTTTTTTCAGACCCGACGTGAGAAGAAAACCGTTCAGGGCAATTCTGTGTTATCGATATCTGTATTAAAAGATCGACTTCTTCGTAAAAAAAAAGTTGAAAGTTGAAGATTGAAGTTTTTATAACACTTTCTCATAATGTTTCTTTATTCGCAAAGCTTCTTCTATGAGAAAGCATTTTCTATATTTTTGGCTTCCTCATAGAGGAAACTTTGCGAATGAAGGGACATAATGAGAAAGTGTTAGAAAAATTTCAACTTTCATCTTTCAACTTTGATGAGGAAGCGTTATGAAAATTTCAATTTTCAACTTTTTTCAACATCAACGTCGTATTTAACTTTTAGGCAAAAGTGCTACTCGACTCAGGTTTAGCGCGAAAAAATACATTATGATGTGTTCCAAATTTTTTTTTTTTTTCGATTTTTCAATTTTTACTCGAGAAGTCCAAATGACACCGCTTTATCTAATTCTTTTAACTCCGTCATATCCATCATCTTGTGTATTTCTTGCTGCAGAACATGATAAGCACCTAGGTTTTTTGACAATGCCATTAGGGAGCAAAATAAACTTTATTTTAAGCAATTTTACCACCGCAATCAAAGGTCCAAGATTTTGCCGTTTTTGGTATTTTTTCATGTTGAGCCGAAAGCTCAATAATTATTCTGTACAAAAATTTTTGTTTGATGAAAAAGATTTTTTTGCTTCAAAAATCATCCATTTAATTTTCTCCAACGCGAAGAAACATTGCGAGTGACGAATCTGAGTTTCGAGTTGAACGTTCCCGAGACGGTATATCCCCAGACCACTTTGACGTTGGATCACTTTCCTCGGTTGCGCTATTCGCCTCGCACCTCGATTAGCGTCTATTACGTCGATGAGTCTCATCACAGTTATCACCGAGAGCTAATCGTCTCGACAAACTTATACTATCTCACAATCTCGTTTTGTTGGTCTTTTACAGATGAGAAAATTGCGGGAGAACGAGAACGGTCACCAGATTCGTCTGGCGGCCCGAATCGAGGACAAGATTCCCCAGGTCGAGAATGTGGTAAGACATTTATTTAGCAATCATACATCAATCGTTTCTCTTCTTCATTTACTTTACGACAACATTTTGACCTTTATTTTCTATTATTGAATCCATTCGTACTTGCCTCGGCAGTACATATGCTCAATCCATTGGAGTAGGTATCGAATGGAACTGACCCTACATCCAGAAAATCAATTCAATTGACGGGCGCCTCGCAAATAAATGGGTGTTTGGTTTCAATATTTATTTAATTAAATCAAATAAATATTTGTTCAAATCAAATAAATATTTGTTCAAATCAAAAGAATATTTATTTAAATCAAATAAATATTTGTTTAAATCAAATAAATATTTACTTAACCTATAACATTTACTTAATATTTAACCTTAATATTTACTTCACTTAAACCAAATAAATATCGTCAAATAAATTATTTTTCTGGTTGTTGACCACCATACATATTTTCGCATCCTTGTCTTCACCCGGTCGTAACATGGCCGGAAACGATTATTTTTTAACTTCTTCGTAGTACAATCGATGGAGACAAAAGGGCCATGTCAAGGTGCCATGTCGATGTAGCAGCTAGTATAATAATTACAAGCTCCCGACTCTAAATGCTCCTGGTCCGTCAGACATACGGCCAGAAAAAAAAAATTATTTGACGGCCACCGTTTATTTGGTTTAACTAAAATATTTATGTAATTTAAATAAATATTTATTTCATTTAAATGACTATTTACTTAATTTGAATAAATATTTATTTCAATCAAATAAATATTTTACTCAATCCAAGTAAACGGTGGCCGTCAAATAATTTTTTTGTCTGGTTGTATGGTTAATCCGAAACGATTTGTGTGGGAGCAACTAATCGATAGTAATTATTTGCTCGGCATCAACATTGATATCTTGTCAAATTTTGTTAATAATGTCTCATTAATATAACTAATGTTACGACGCGACAGTACTAATGAGAGTTTCTCTTCGAATGAATCAGATTGACCTCTGCAAAGGTGAGTGCGAGGCAGTAGCGGAAGTCGAGCGTCTTCGCGAGCTCGCCGTCGAGCAGCAAGAGGTCATCGAGTTGCTCCGTCAAGCCGTTAAGGTAATTTCAATCAAGAAGCGCACGGGCATTCTTTTACATTCTATTCCATCAATTTTACAATCTTCATTTTCCATTTTGCCGTGCGCGCAGGAAAAAGAACGAAAGTTGGACCAACTTTCGAACAAGAGAAGAAAGGAAGAATACTACAAGCAGTGGTTGGAATTGGAGCCCGTAGCGGAAGTCGACGACGAGGAGGAGCACGAGGAGGGAGACAGCGCACTGTCCAGCGCACCGTCGTCCCTTTCACCGCAACCCGGCGGATGTGGACACTGGCAGACCAACGGAGTTACCAGAGAAGCGTACGAAGCCGTTCTTCTGGAAATTGATCAATTGCAGACGAAGTTTCTTGAGGAACAACAGGAACTCGCTCACGCCAAGAGTCAAGTCAGGGATCTCGAAAAGGCTCTTCTTCAAGAGGTGAAAGTCCATCGAGTTACATCCATTCTCGTCTCTGTGTCAGTACTTTTCCAATTTTTTCGTCACATCTCTTCTTTCGGTTTTTTTTTTTTTTTTTTTTAGACGAGAGGGAGTCAAAACAGCCGACGGGCCCTGAGCGAAAAGCTTCGGAAACTCGAGGACAGGGAGGCGAGCCTTCTTGCCGAGATCGCGGAACTCGGCGAGCAGAATGAACTTTTGGAGTTTCGAGTTCTCGAGCTCGAGGAATCGCCCGGGTTGCGGGAGACCCCGGACACTGCGGACAGTGGCATCGTTTCGCCGGAACCGATTCATATCTTCAGGGTAAATATTTCTCGCACCTGTCCCCGTAACTGATGTTTCATTGAGCCATCTTTCACTCAAGGTAGCCATGTCGCTTCGCGCTCATTTCGCACAAGTTCGAGAAAAATAACACTTTTTTTCATATTAAAAAAAAATCAAAGCTAATTGAAAAATCTGAAAAAATTCATACCTATTCAGAAAAATGAAAAAAAAAGTTTCGTTGCCGGGTAATTTGTCAAACAATTCATTTTTTGATTAATTTGTTAATAACATTTTGGAATTATTATTATGCAAAATTAATCTTTTCAGTACCTTTAGTATGTATGCATTTTTTCAGATTTTTAGACCATCGAGAAGTATTTGCAATTTTCTCTTATTTTTCTCGAACTTATGCAAAATGAGCTACCTTAAGGTAGCCATGAAGCGACATAGCTACCTTAAGGTGATGTAGTATAACCCCCCGCCCACGTACCCCACGCCCAGTTGGTAACAAAAACTGTACTGCATGCCGTTTTGAGATCGCAGACCGCCGAGGAAAACGAAAATCGTCTTTCCCTGCGGCTGTTGATTCGCTAGGGAAAGACAATTTTCTTTTTCCTCGGCGGTCTGCGGTTTCGAAACGGCATGCAGTACAGTTTTTTTTACCGGCGGCGGTATTTCACATCACCTTAAGGGAGTCATCCCGTGTGAAGGCTCTTTTGTACATTTTTTTTTTGGGGATTTTATTTTGGCGAACTAAATAAACATGCAACTGCGAACTTTTCACCACATACTTATTCATATTTTGAGTACACTTTACAATCGTCGCTCATTGCTGAGTACAAGGAAACTTAGGCCACTCATCTGGAAAAAAAAGTTTTTTGCGGTGACCACGATTGTGGGCGTTCTGCTTATCCGAAACAAAAAATTCAAACGGCATTTTAATCTGTGAAGTATGAACTAGTTTTTGAACTAGGATTATAAAAAAATATTGAAAGGTACATTTTTGTCATCTTGTTGATCATTTTTTCGTGAATTTTGGTGGTTTTTTAACGACTTCTTCAACATGAAAAAAACGGCTTCGTGAATCAGAATTATCCTAGTTTGCAAGGTGTCTATATGACTACTGAATAAATCAATCAAATTTCAAAGGAATTCGTTCGATAGATTTCGAGATATCGTGGTCACCAGTTTGAAAGATACAGTTTTGAGAAAAACGCGTACTTCAGCATTGAGCGACAATTTTGGGCTGAAAAAATGGTATAGTGTGCTCAAAATATGAATAAATATATGGTAAAAAGTTCGCAGTTGTATGTTTATTTAGTTCGCAAAAAAAAATTCCCAAAAAAAGCGAAAAAAAGCCTTCACACGGGAGAACTCCCTCAAATATGCACTCAGAAAAATAATGTATTTGACGGCCACCGTTTATTTGATTTAAATAAATATTTATGTCATCTAAGTAACTATTTACTTAATTGAAATAAATATTTATTTAAATAAAATGAATATGTCACTTAAACGAAATAAACGGTGGCCGTCAAATAAATAATTTTTCTGGGTGTGACAGTGCGAAACAATATTTTATTTTTCATCGGTAGGAGCAAAACAACAAGCAACGCGACAGGGCAGTGGCGACGGTCCTTCCCTTCTCAGCTTACACGCATCCGACATCGCCGGTTCCCGTGAAAAAGACATCTCTGTCCCTGCAGGAGAGCGGAATCTTCGAGGGGGACGAGGACGATAACGAAGATGACGACGATGAGGAAGAAGAGATCGAGGAAAACGATCGCGAGATCGAATTTACGAGTTGCGGAACACAAACTGAAGCCCCGGTCGGTGAGCTTCTTCAAGAAGTGCAGCGACTTCAGGAACTGCGCGAGAGGATTCAAGAGAGAGCCGTAAAAGTTCCTTCGGGTTCGGGCCTCGAGGTAAAATCAACCTCCGCCATGGACTTGACCGACACTAAGGTCCAAGATGACAAATCGTCGTTGTATCGCGAGAAAATTCGCCAACTCGAGGAACGACTCGAGTTCTTCGTGGAAGAACACGAGAACAAGTTGAAAAATGATTTGGTCGTGAAACAGAGAGAAGAGGATCTTCTCGACGAGAACTACCGACTCACTGAGAGGGTTTACTGGTTGGAGAACGAGTTGCGAAATCTCGAGAACGAAAGGAAATCTTTTGCCGACGCGGTAACCATGACGGAACCGAAAAATCCTGTGGTTCATGCGGAAACGATGACTCGTCATGAATCTTTCGACGCTGAAACAATGACCGACTTTTCGAAAACAATTACTTCGGACTCAGTTCGAATGCCGACTGATGAGATCAATGATCGGAGTTCCGGAGCTTCGACACACATTTATTCAATTTCGCGCTGCGAGAATATCTTCCTCACGGCGCTGCAAGAAAATATGGACGAAAGTGTGTCGGCTTCGAAGTCATCGGCAACGGAGATGGACGGTTGTCGCGTCGAGCAAAAGCTCCGAATATTCGGGAGCAACGAAGAACCCATCAGCGAGTGTGTCGAGTGCGAAACATTGAGAAGCGATTACGATGCGAAGATCGAACAGCTCGCGAAAGCCGAGTGTCGATTGCGTGGTCGATTGATCGATCTCGAGAGGAAAGAGGACGCCTTCGCGAAGACGCTTAAGCAAGTCGACGTCACGTGGAGCCAGTTGGAAGCTGATCACGCGAAGAATTTGGAAGAAATCGGTCGAAGACTCGAGGAGAAAGTTGAATGCAATCGCAGAATCGTACGACGAATTGCAGAACTTGAAAACCTCACGAGTTGTCGAGAGAAGAAGGAATCATGCAGTTGCAAGTGCTATGATGCTTCTTCGACTTCTACCGTCATTTCTTCTTTGAATCCTTCACCCAGCTCCGATTGTAAGGAAGCGAAAGACCGGAGGTTCCTCGGTAGGGATCAAGTAGACAGCGCAAACGACCAAGAGCCAATGGAAGTCGACGGATCCGGCGAAAAGACGACGGAAGCTCTGAAGACGATGAAGCAAGTCAGCCGAACGACGCAAACTGATGGGGAAGGATCTTTCCAGTTCCCCAACTGCAGCTCTAAGAAGTATCGAATTTGTGAAATGAAAGCGGATTCTCCGAGAGGAATTTCCATTGGCGGGTTGTCGGTAAGTTATCTTCATCCGTTTCTTCCTTAAAGGGCTGCTGGACCTTCCTGTTTCATCGACGAAAATAGGCGATTTTCTTAGTTTTCACTATTCGTCGTTACTGTGCGACGAGTATATCTCAAATCTTACAGGACTGTATTAATAACGTAAACGATTCGGCGTACACTCGAATTTCGGTCGAAATCTTCCGAAAAATAAAGAAAATCGAGTATTATAAACTGTCGTGGAAAGCAACATGGCCGCTGAAATGTTTACAGCATCCGTTTTGCTGGATATAAACAATTCCAGATCTTGCATACGTCAAAAAGGCGTGCATGCCGATTCTGTGAAGTTCTCCGAATATTCCAAAATCGTCGGAAAGTTGCTCACTCAAAAGATAATCACGCATAGTGATTATCTTTTGAGTGAGCAACTGCGATCGCTTAGTCTATCGACTCGTGACGGGTGATCAGAGCCGATGAACACGGGATGGAATGTTTTTTTATTTTTATTTTTCTTAATCCCCTATTTGACCTCCCGGTCAACGGTTCCAATGCGCCAGTTAGTGCACGGCTAGGCGGTCACCCATCCAAGTACTGACCGCGAGCGATTCAGCTCGACTCCGGGGACCACCAAAGCCGCACACCAACCGCGCATCCACCGCTGTCGGTTTTGGCACGAATGCAGTGCACGGCACGATGCAGAGCCACCTGTGCGTCAATCGTGACACTACGTTCACGCACTTTCGCAAACTATAATATTCGCTTTTCTTAATTCCTTGCAAGTTTTCAATCAAAATTCGACTGCACACCGAAGCGTTTGTGTCAATATCATAATCCTGCATGATTTGACGCATATGTGTAGCATATTAACAATGCTAAGTTGAAACTGAAAAATTGTCCAGGTCCGTCGGTAAAGCAGGTTGAAAAAGAAAAGAAAACATCTCCGGCAGCCCCTTAAGGGCATGTGATACAGACTCCGTAGGTAACAAATCGCGTTCCCTATTTTCTCCAAAACGATTGATACGACGAGCAAAAGCAAATTAGGTTTTCATACTTATATCTATTGCCTACAAAAACCTAATTTGATTTTGGTCGAAGCATCAACCATCACGGAGAAAATAGGGAAAGCGATTTGTTACCATCGGAGCATCCATACGTATGTATCACATTCCCTTAAGTCGTCCTATCTTGCTGAAACCCCAGCTAAAATTGTTTCTTTTTTGTAGAATACAGCTGTCCCAGCAGCCGATCTATCGCCGGAAATCGCCGTAGAGGCTACGGAAGATATCGAAGTCAAGACTGCGACGAAAGCCGAAGCTGACGGCACGGTTTCGCGTGTCCACGTCGTGCCGGAAGAGGAAAGGCCTGCGCCCGAGCCGACGGAAACTCTTCGCGTAACCATTAACGAGACAGAGCTCGAAAAGAAGGTTAGAGAAAGCAGGCGAGACGAGAGGGTTGATTGGGAGGGCGAGGGTTGGGTCGTGAAAGCGTGGAACACCGAGAGTTATAATGTTAAAGGTGGCAACACCAGCCGAGCCAGCAGAAACGCTCCGAGGAAATATGTTTTTCGGCACGATGGACTCCATTACGTTCTGTATCCGGAAATTTGCGTTTAGTTATTCGCCCGTCGGTGTGACGGGACTTCGGTTAGTCTTTAAGATCATCGTCATTTTTTTTCGTAGAATTCCGTAGTCGGAACAAAGTTCTCAATCATCCTCATTTCACGGCTCATGAAAATTAAACGACGCGACATCGAAAACGATTATCGAAGACCTCACACACCCACTGTTTTCTTGCGAGTGAATCGCGTCGACGGAATCGCAGCTCGACATTGCGAGCGACAAAACCGCATCCACGCCTTCCTCCTTCACACCGGAAAATTGCGAAACACTTGTACAAATGTATTCTTCGCGACCTTATCGAGTTCGTACAGCGAAGACGATATCTTCGTTGTCGGTATTACGAAATCTGTATATACGATGAAACGAGATGTGACGCAGGGACGGAATGGAAGTCTTGAACGACGAGACATTCGAAGCCACGATATGTCAACGGATCTGAGGCGTCATCGAATTTTCCCATCGCAAGCTGGACAAGCGAAATCGAACGGGGACGAGAATCGGCGAGTAATAAAGATATGGAATGAAAACCAAAAAAAAAAAAAACAAACAAACAAACTAAAAGACGAAGAATGGATCGACCACGACCCGAAGGACAGCATTAGAGTCTGAAGAAGATATGAAGTATGTTTTCATAGAAACAAAAAGAGAGAGAGAAAGATAGTAAAGCAGTAACGGCGAATCACGAAAGCGTCGGCGGCTTGGCAACTGGCCTCGAGACTGGCCAAAGGTCAGTCTGTCAATCAAATAGTCAATCAAACCATACCAATCTGTCCATCCACTAAAGTATACTCGACAATGCCTAAACCTTACTACAAAACCAATCGCTCGTTTACCTTTCACACTGCGCAATTTAGTTTAGCTTTAGATTTTCTATTTTTTTTTTTTGTTTTCTTCCCGTTTGTTTCGTCTCAATTACCTCACCCTCATAGATCGTCCGGGTACGTGGCTTGTGTATAACGTACATCGCGTTCTCTGTAATCTCTGTACTTCATTCTCATTATTCTTTCGTGTCTTTTATCACACGTTCACGAATTCACTCGTACATTTCGAAACGACGACAAAGTTATTTCGTCGAGAACAATTTTTCACAGCTCGTTGATCGAAAGTTGCCGCTGGGGCCGCGAGTAGAAAATAAATTTCACTCGAATAGCAAGCTGCTGTTGGAACTAAACTAGAAGCTACACTTAAGCGGTGGAATTACTCGCATCGACATATAAATGAATGAACCATCAATGAAGCTCTTCTGACGAATGGAAGAATTTCTCATGTCGGCACAACTCTCGGTTTCCATTGGGATAATCTAATATCGCGCACAAATTAGCGTATTTACAATGCTTACGGTGATGGTGCTTTATGATTCGTTGCATTATAATGAAGGCTAGACGTACAATGGTTAAATAATTATTGAGAATTGTTGAAGAGCTTTCCTGCAGGTTTCTAATGGGATATCGATTGTAATGTCACTGTTACATTTGTAATTCACGTTGTTACCGAACTCGTTGCTTTTGGAGAGTATGGTAATATTGCTGCTATAGTCCGTACATTATAATGTAAATGTCGTTGATATCAGTATCGCGATGTCTTCGAGATTTTATGTCTTCGGTAATCTTCTTTTCAGAACTTTGTTTCTTCAATTGTCTTGTGGCGGTAGAATGCGCGACGATAGTAATCTTTCGCTTGGGCGTTACGTTTACAGTATGTTACAGTACGTTTTGACGGAAATGCAACTGAAACATAATTACGTCGGAATTTCGAAGACATACCCAGAAAAATTGTGTATTTGACGGCCACCGCTCATTTAGTTAAAGTAAAATATTTATTTCATTAAAATAAATATTTACGCGATTAAAATAAATGTTTATCTGATTTAAATAAATATGTATTTCATTTAAGTAACTATTTACTTAATTTAATATTTAATATTTAATATTTAATATTTAATATTTAATATTTAATATTTAATATTTAATATTTAATATTTAATATTTAATATTTAATATTTAATATTTAATATTTAATATTTAATATTTAATATTTAATATTTAATATTTAATATTTAATATTTAATATTTAATATTTAATATTTAATATTTAATATTTAATATTTAATATTTAATATTTAATATTTAATATTTAATATTTAATATTTAATATTTAATATTTAATATTTAAATCAACGGTGGCCAACAAATACATTTTGTTTCTCAGTGCAAGAATGAATGTCGTCGATGAAATTCGTTTCGCGAACTAATCGTTTAATATTTTGCAGCAGGTAGTTTACTTTCGATGGAGGTGATGAAGGTTTAACTGTTTCTTCGTTGCGGTACCATTGAGTGCGAGCGGGTGAAGCTACACCAACATCATTGCTACCCGCGGTAATCGAAGAACATCGGACTGTCGTTTTACGTCGCGAGGCCGAGGATATCAAAGCATCAATGAGGTAATTGTCACTTGAAATTAAAAAAAGAAAATAACAAACATTAAAAATGTGCCAAATAAATATTATTGGATTTATTTTTTTTTTTTCATTGCAGGACGATGAGACTGGCGTTGCTTGGTGTGCCCAAGTGATGACCAGTGATTATGTGTCCTGCCGCTAAAGAACGAAGCCACCTCGGAAAAATCATCAAAATTCTGTATCGTTGTTATTTAATTTTTGTTCAATTCAAAGGGCGATAAACGAGATTGACAAGCTCGGAACGTTAAACACACAAATTGTCGATAGTAAATTCGAAAAAGTTGGACGACGGATACAAAAATGTACAAAATTCGCGTAGTAAGGAATAAATCACCGGGAGAAATCAGGGTTCCGACGAAAGCACGGTAGACCCCAAGCTTGTTCGGCCCAACACGATAATAACTCAAATAATTTCGAAACACTCATTATTGTTAATTCAATGATATCATTGTAATAAGCCAACGAATCGAGACGACTCGAACGCCACGATGGAAGAAGCAAAAAAAATCTACGAACTTATTGTTGTGTTTGTCTGTTTGCGTGAAACGTCGAGTCTGATGTTTTATTTTTTCTCGTTAAAAAAAAATTATTATCTGTATCAAAGCCTGTATCCTTTGCAGTGTTTCTCCTTCATCCTTTGTTTTTTTTTTTTTTTTATTTCAATTGTATATTACACGTGTAATCGAAAGTCTGTTCTGCGATCGACGTACGGTCGTTGAAACACGTACTGCAATGCGTTCGACAATTTTTTTTATCTGATAAGTATCTTAGGCTTTAGATAATTTCTCTAGTCGATCATTCGTTTTTAACGATAATACAATAGCTTTTACCTTAACGGCCGATTCGTTTGAGGGCTTTCATTCTATGGTTGAATGAAAAAGGTGGATTTGCAATCGAAAAAAAAAAACCTGCTCTAATTTTGTGCCTGGGCCCAATATTATCTATAGGCTAATGTAAAATCTATTTTATCGCTCTATCTGTTAAGCACTTTTCATCGGAACGGAGACGGTGAAAAAAAAAAAAAACCTGTATTTACGATTGTATAGATCATACGTTACTGAGAAATAAAATCATACCTAAAGTGTTAATCGATCACTGTCATCGTCCTCGGGCATCCGATGTTCACGCGTTCCCCCGAGACTCGTGGAACTTTTGTGCATTGAGGAAAACGACGAGGAAGAACAACGACGGCGCGACGAAATTTTATTCTTCGACAAATCTGGCACTTTCTTCGTATTCACAACGGCGCCCATCACGAGAGACGGCAGAGCACATTCCATGAATCGAACACGTTCGACCAGAGCAGCTTGCTTCCTTTCCAACGAAGCGTTTCTTCTCTCGTAGCGACTTAGAACTTTTTTCCAATAATTGCTTCGCTCGTTTCTTTCATTTTTACGTTTTTCGAGAGTCAAATCGTCTTCCACGGCTGCGGTTGCCATTTACGTCGGTGATGGTAAAAAAAAAAATGTCGTCTTTCTGGTTGAACAATTTTATAAAAGAAATGCACGCGACGATTTTTTTTAACTTTATATTAACGAGGCACTGAATCACGATTCAATGACTTTATCTTACTACGAATTTACAGCTGGTAGTTCGTTAAATAAACGTTACAAATGGAAGTAAACGTCACACAACAAACAAAAGACATCGCTGCGGCAGTCGAAAATCAATGTATCGAAGTGCAACCCAGCGTATATAATTTGCGCCGGAAATTCCTTATTATAGCCTTATTATGCTTCGTAAACTGTTTGCACAAAACCACTACGGTGGTTTCGAAGGTGGTTTGGTCGACGGTCGGATCTGCTAGGGTAGATAGAGAGAATTTAAGCAAGAAATACGAATTTATTCTTTTTTACCTTACGCCGATTAATCTTAATATTCCAGAATACATAATTGACTTTTCTTTTGACAATTAATAATCGAACGCCCCTCTATTTTACTGACAAATCGATAACACAAAATATTTCTTCAAACAAACTATCGACGAGACTCGATAGTTTGTTTGATTATATTTGACAAAAATTTTTCTCTGCCTTAGCGCTCGAGAAGTTGAAATGAGCGCATTCACGTCGAGGAACGTTTCATCTAAAATTTTCTGTTGCAGCGTAAATTATACCATACCCTACCTCAAATGTATGTGGCATTCATCTCAAATGTAGCCAGCGGCAGAAACGGATGAGTGAAGCAACACACAAGTTATAGTTGTGCACTCCAGGTGGCAATAGAATACAAAATAGAAATGTAAAAAAAAATGTCCAAACACTTGTCTAGGCACTTAAAAAAATAATTTATTCTTTTTTAACTTACGCCGATTAATCTTAATATTCCAGAATACATAATTCACTTTTTTTTTGACAATTAATAATCGAACGCCCCTCTATTTTACTGACAAATCGATAACACAAAATATTTCTTCAAATAAACTATCGACGAGACTCCTCGAGGGCTGAGCTTCCGTGCTGTGAGACGGTCGACGGACAATTGATGATTATATTTGACAAAATAGATTCTCTGCGTTAGCGCTCGAGAAGTTGAAATGAGCGCATTCACGTCGAGGAACGTTTCATCTAAAATTTCCTGTCGCAACGTAAACCTCAAATGTATTTGGCATTCATCTCACATGTAGCCAGCGGCAGAAACGGATGAATGAAGCAACACACAAGTTATAGTTATGCACTTCAGGTGGCAATGGAATACAAAATAGAAATGTCAAAAAAAAATGTCCAAACACTTGTCTAGGCACTTAAAAAAATGAAAGTGAAACTGTACCATACCATAAAAATGTAACGCCAAAATTATTAACCGTGTGAACTTCAACGATGTTTACACGATGGATCAATCGGCAGAGTTGTGCAGCTGCGGTCTGGACGCTTTAAAACGAATTCAAGAGACGGCTCCGAATTCGAGTGACGAAATCGAAATCGAGTTCATAAAGGAGCTAAACGAGCAAGAAAGAAAATTCACTGAGACATTGAAGAGATCCAACGACAGGATAGAGGGTTTGCTCATAGTAAAAACTCCGGAAATTATACTTCGAGATTATCCGGGCTTAAGTAAAGTTGTTCCCACCGAGTCGACACTGAATAGTCTGGCGAAGGATTTCGAAAAAGCTCTCAAAAAAGCACAGGTAGATGACCTAGAATTTGATTACTCGCAGAGAAGGCACAGAAATCACGTTATAGATTGAAATTTTCCTCGCAACTTTTATGACTGAAATTTGCAGGAAAGCGGTTGGTCCCAATTAGTCGAACAGATGAGGGAAACCGCAGTGAGGTTGCGTCAGCTGAGCCAGGAAGAAATCACGCGCCGCGAAGTGACTGGTCTCCATTTCCACGAACAGGTAAACGGGTCGGTCCTGCACTGATAAAAAAAATACGGTTGAATCAACTGAGATTCGGGCAGGAACGTTCGACTAAATATTTTGTCGATATAGCTAAAAAACAAATTGGTTAGTTCAACGATTCGTTGGGTGATTTCACCAAAATATTTTTGAGTCATTCGAATATTTTGTTCGACCAACAAAATATTTATTCGAGCGTCTCTGCTCGAATCTTAGCTGATTCAACTGTACTGTTTTATCTGATAAAAAAAATACGGTTGAATCAACTGAGATTCGGGCAGGAACGTTCGACTAAATATTTTGTCGATATAGCTAAAAAAAAATTGGTTAGTTCAACAATTCGTTGGGTGATTTCACCAAAATATTTTTGACTCATTCAAATATTTTGTTCGACCAACAAAATATTTATTCGAGCGTCCCTGCCCGAATCTTAGTTGATTCAACTGTACTGTTTTATCTGATAAAAAAAATACGGTTGAATCAACTGAGATTCGGGCAGGAACGTTCGACAAAATATTTTGTTGGTACAGCTAAAAAAAAAATTGGTTAGTTCAACAATTCGTTGGGTGATTTCACCAAAATATTTTTGACTCTTTCAAATATTTTGTTCGACCAACAAAATATTTATTCGAGCGTCCCTGCCCGAATCTTAGCTGATTCAACTGTACTGTTTTATCCGTGTGACATCAAAACTTTCGCAAGTTTCCAGGGCTTTCTAGGGTCATCTCCCATGTAAAAGTCAACGCGCCAATCCGAGACGAACTCGTCATCTTCATTTGCAGACTCTCTAAGAGGCCTCAGCGCCCTGGAAAGCCCGGCGTCTGCGCGAGAGACATCTCTTCCTTCGGCCATGGATTCGCCGATTGCCAAGCGTTGTTGGCGATCGTTGAAACGTAACAGAATTTACACGATGACAGGGCAACGTCGAAACGACTGCGTGCAATTGCGATGTGTGGGGTGGTGATCGCTTGAACGAACGCGGACAATGGGTCTGCGACAGATGCGAAGAAAAGTGCCCTTGCCCCGAAGACAATTGGCCTCGAGTTCCAGATGCGCGAAAAAGAGGTCACAAAGCTCGAAGGCATGCAGAGAACGTTCGTCGACCTGAATGGCATGGTGCATTTATCGATCCACGGTTTGATAAAAAAAAAAATTGCAGGCTTCGGGTCGCGAGAACTGACGAACGTAAGGAGGAAGCTGAAACTGGAGATCCAGCGGTCGCTGAACGGTGCATAGTCGATCTTTTCGCTATTGAAAAATCGGTGATCGATAAAAGTCCCGATCGTAAGATCGTCCGCGATCATTGTCCTTTGGAAGAAGCTGCGAATGTGAAGGACAAAGCGCGCCGGTGGGTCTACAGCGTGAAAGAGAATGGAAGGCCGGACAGCTCGAAGTGGGAACCCAAAGAGCAAATGGTACAACATGGACGAGTTGCGCCGCAGTCGAATGTCGAAGACTTTGATCAGCGAGGACCCCGTCACCGAGGGACGACGAAAAACGATCCAATGCCAAGGAACGAATATTCCTCACATCAGCAATCTTCCAGAGAAGATGAAGTTGAGTTTTGCAAATTAGATGAAGATATCGAAGAGAAAAATGTGAGAAAACTATAAGTGAAAGAAATCGTAAAAAAAAATAGCTCACTATTGATTGTTCGTAACATTTTTTTGTCATATTGTCATGATGTTTGAAAAATTATGAGATCCAAATATCAATAAGTTGCAGGAGTTGTTCATTTTTCTTATATTGATTTTCTGGTTTTTTCGATCGAAACAAGATTGAAGTCATTTTACAATTTTTTACATTCGTTCCTGGGGATTTTTTTGAGGAATCGATTGTGAGTTTTGTTGATACAATTTTTGTTACCGATAACAAAACCGATGAGAGTTTACGAAACGTTTTTGTTGTCCTGAAATTGTTGGATTCCCAACGAATAACAGTTAATTAATTAAGTCATTCTACAATTTTTTATATTCGATCCTGGGGATTTTTTTGGGGAATCGTTTGTGGCTTTTGCTGATACGATTTTTGTTACCGATAACAAAACCGATAAGAGTTTATGACACGTGTTTTTTGTCCTGAAATCGTTGGATTTCCAACGAATAACAGTTAACTGTACTTATAAGAACAACAATGGAAGGTTTTCTTGACACAGATTTGTACCTGCGGTTGCGAGAACATCGGAGAGGATCGCGGAGAACAAGTTTGTTACTGCGGTTGCGCTGAAATACGGAATTCAAAAGACAACGACGCTATTGAGGGGTAATTTCTATTGTAGGGGAGAGCAGGGCAAAATGGGCCAGTGGGGCAAAACGGGACAGTGAGGGCAAAACTCAATTTTCCAATAATCTTTAGATGCCCCATTTTGTCCCAACGATACATCCGGATTTTCAACCCCGTTTTGCCCCACGGGCGATCATTGCCACCATCCAAAAGTTATTGGAAAGTTGCATTTTGTTTCATAATCCCGTTTTGCCCCGCTGTGCCATTTTGCCCCGCTCCCCCCTAATCAATTGCAATCGAGGATACAACAGTTAAGATGCGTTATTAATCCGGTACATTCCATTCAGAGACGATTGCGAGTCCGCAGTGCTGTGCGATTCGTGCGCATGCGAATTATCGAGTGGAAGGTCAACGGGAAGTACTTCGGGAATAAAAGAAAAAACAATTACAACACGCAATGCGCGATCACCGAACGAGCTTGGAAACATTGAGGCTCAGAGAGCAGATAAAGATATCGATAAACAGGCGAAGAAACTCGAGGACGAAATCGACTCGGTGAAAGCGAATAACGAAAATCTGAAGGAATCGTTCGAAACCTGTTACTGCGAGGAAGACATCCAGCGGATCTTGGCTTTGCAGTGTTCACAGCCACCGCCGATAAGAGCCACACATTCCGGTAGGATTTTTCATTTCGTTCGTGCACTTGTTACACGCACCGAGAAAAAAAAATCGATTGAGTCAACGAAATGAGCGCTTACGGGTGGCGAAACAAATTTTTGGTTGATCGAACGAAATAATTGTTGTATTAAGTGAAGAAAAATTTGAATCGACGGCCTGTTAGTTCGATCGACGAGGTATTCCTTCCGATCAACCAAACATTTGTTTCGCCACCCGTGAGCGCACATTTTGTTGACTCAATTGATTTTTTTTCTCTGTGCGGTAAAAAATAATTTCGTAAAATCGGAATGCAAAATCTCGTAAAAATAATTTTGCTGAATAAGTGACAAACTCATTACTCATTTGTCACTTATTTGAATATACGAACTCGTCCTTTTATTTCCCGAGTCATTGACAATTTTAATTTGTACTTCGATTGTCAAACCCAATGTTGTTTGGACAATAAGTTTTCGTCAAAAGTACACACTTTTTCTTACTGTGTAGCAGCATTGGAACAAAGTGAAGAGGGAAATGATAATCGCAGCGACAACAAAAAAAAGTTTTTTTTTCAATTCCGGATTTCGTGACAAATTTTTTTTTTTTAGATAGGTCGATTTCCTCGTTAGTTCAGTTGACCCGACTATTTCTTCAGGATTAATGGCAGCCGTCCAAGTCCTTCAATCGAAATGTCGCAGCAAGGATGGCATGATTGCTGTTCTTGCCAACGAATTGCGAGGATCTGAATGTATCGACAAGATCGCAAAGAATCTTACCGCTCCCAGTCTTCGATACCCCTATTTGGATTTTGATCAGTGTGGATTGTACGCGTACCTGAAGAGTCCGACATTGCCTCGGAGCACCGCCGGAGAACAAGCGGCGGCTGAAAAATTTTCGAATCCGAAAGCGAGAGAAGAAATTCCTCTTAGGAAGATTCGCCGGACACCACAGCGAATTGATTTTCGCGTCGTTCGCGTAATCTCCAATTGTCTTCTGGTCTCTTGGAACATGCCGGAAGATATCCGAGGGATTAGTGGCTACGAAGTACGCATAAATAGGTACAGTTCAACCGATCCATTTCGAAAAATGCTTTCGACTAGTTTTTTTTATTTATTTTGCTTCCTCATAAAGGATGCTTTTTTTGGGGAAAAAAAATTCGAAATTTTAATGAAAATATGTTTGGAATATTCCAAAACATCAAAAAAGCACATTTAGAAAAAATGGCCGGATGTGTGTGTGTGTGCGTGCGTGGGAATCAGACGCGAAAAATTCAAACCGCTATAACTTGAGAATGCTTCGACCGATCAAGCTGAAATTTGACAGACGGTATGTGTGATTCATGATCAATGTCTCTGCAAAATTTTATTAAAAAATTTGCAGTGGTTTTTTTTTTTGTAGGCCATTTTTTATTTCTTCAAAAATTTCGGTTCGCGCTCTAGCACTCACAATTCTTTTAGCTATCTGGCTAAAAATGCGTACACAGATTTAATATGGTCACTCGATGATCCCATTGAAATTTCGAGAGAATCGATCGAACCGTTTAAATTTTATGCCATTTTGAATTTTTTAAATTTTATGAAAAATTAGTAATGCTTTCTCATAATGTTCCTTTATTTGCGAAGCTTCCTCTATGAGGAAGCCAAACAGGCAATACAGGCAATGCTTCCTCATAGAAGCAGCTTTGCGAATAAAATATGAGAAAGCGATACAACAATTTCAATTTTTAACTTTTTCTTTTCATTGCCAATTTGGATATGCAGAAACATCGTCGCAGCGCGGGTGAGATGCCCGACCAGAACGAACGCAGTTCTTGGCCCGCTCGATCTTTCCGGACAGTCGACAGATTTGCCAGGACTGATGATCCTCACTCTCTACGCTGTCCACCCCACCGGAGACTATTCCGAGCTCTCCAGTGTAAAGGTTCAGATTTGTAGCAGTCTCTGAAAGTGACTTCGCATCAATGTACAAATTTATTGTTCTTCCTTGGACTTCCAGGCCAAGGTGTACAAATTTATTCTTATTTTCAACCATAAAATATAAAAATATATCAACAATATTAAAGACTCGTAACTGAGAGCCGGGAGAGTTCATTGACTCATGTAGCTTTGACTCTCGGAATGTAAAAGTGTTTCCTTCTGTCGACCAGATCATCCAGAGTATCCAAATCCGGCAGTACTTCCGGTATCTCAAAATCGAGACTTCCGGGCCAAGGTGTACAAATTTATTGTTATCTTCAACCATAAAATATAAAAATATATCAACGATATTAAAGACTCGTAACTGAGAGCCGGGAGAGTTCATTGACTCATGTAGCTTTGACTCTCGGAATGTAAAAGTGTTTTCTTCTGTCGACCAGATCATCCAGAGTATCCAAATCCGGCAGTACTTCCGGCATCTCAAAATCGAGACTTCCAGGCCAAGGTGTACAAATTTATTCTTATCTTCAACCATAAAATATAAAAATATATCAACAATATTAAAGACTCGTAACTGAGAGCCGGGAGAGTTCATTGACTCATGTAGCTTTGACTCTCGGAATGTAAAAGTGTTTCCTTCTGTCGACCAGATCATCCAGAGTATTCAAATCCGTCAGTACTTCCGGCATCTCAAAATCGAGACTTCCGGGCCAAGGTGTACAAATTTATTGTTATCTTCAACCATAAAATATAAAAATATATCAACAATATTAAAGACTCGTAACTGAGAGCCGGGAGAGTTCATTGACTCATGTAGCTTTGACTCTCGGAATGTAAAAGTGTTTCCTTCTGTCGACCAGATCATCCAGAGTATTCAAATCCGTCAGTACTTCCGGCATCTCAAAATCGAGACTTCCAGGCCAAGGTGTACAAATTTATTCTTATCTTCAACCATAAAATATAAAAATATATCAACAATATTAAAGACTCGTAACTGAGAGCCGGGAGAGTTCATTGACTCATGTAGCTTTGACTCTCGGAATGTAAAAGTGTTTCCTTCTGTCGACCAGATCATCCAGAGTATTCAAATCCGGCAGTACTTCCGGTATCTCAAAATCGAGACTTCCGGGCCAGGGTCTTCGGGTGGAAAATCTGAAAAGCTTGTTGCCAATCTTGTCCCGATCGCTCAGCTTGTAGTAAACTTCCGTGGTCGTCGAGCGCCGCGGATAGTAAGGATCGTCCTCCAGTTCGTTCGGTATCAACGGCGAGAGCGATCCGGTAAAAGCGTGAACCGGAAATTCCGTTCCGGCCGTCACTGCGGGGGCCGAGGTTGTCGCGGAAACGAAAGATCTCACGGTCGACGAATTTGGCGGTGATGATTTGTCACTCCCAGCTTGCATTGATCGCAACGTCTCGTAGTAAGGAAAATGGCTGCCATCGACGAAAAAGGATGGCCGCTCGTTAGCCGTGGTTTTCGATTTTCCGGAATCTTTGTCAAACCCTGCAGCCCCGAATTTATCAGCGAAGGCTTCTCCCTCGTCGTTTCTTCCCTTGCCTTCGAACCGGAAGAGATCACCGGTTTTTCGGTCATCAATTTCCTCCTCGTCAAATGGCACTTTACTTCCGGTACTTCCGTCGCTCTTGCCGCCATCTTGGTATTCGAATTTCGTCTTTCCGTAGCCGGGAACATCGCCGGTACCGGGCTTGACCTTGAACCCGGCGCCGAAGGGTCTGAAGGTCGTCGTGGATTTCGACGTAGAAAATGTACTCGCTGGAAATCCGTCCATACTTCCTTCCTCGGTGTCCGAACGACGTAACTGCGGACCCGACGGATTCTGCGCGTTCCTAGAGACGTTCGCCGTGTCGTCTTTGACATTGAAATCTGTTCCGGACGGCTCGAAGGTCGTCGTTGAGAACGGGGACGCAAACTTCCCAGAAAATCCCCCCGTTTTGTCCTCACCATTGTCCAAACCGGGAGACCGGAAGTTTCCGGTGACATTGAAGTCTGCGCCGAAGGGTCTGAAGGTCGTCGTGAAGATCGTCGACGGGGAACTCCTCGCGAAAAATTCCCCCTCGTTCTCTTTCTTGTCGGCCTTTCGAGCCTGATAATCCGACGGATTCCCGAGGGTCTTCGAGCTCTCCGTCGCCACGCGATTATTCTGAGAGGCCGGTGAAGTTTTTCGAAAGTTCACGCGGTCGCGCAGGAAGACACTGGAGCTCAGCACGAAAGTCGGTTGCTTGCGTTTGAAGGACTTCGGGGTTGAAGATTGCGAACGCGGCTCGGCAGTTATCCTGAACGATCTTGTGTAAGAGGGATCGGAATTTGGAGATTGAAAGATGTCCAAACTTCTTCCGCCTGTGTTTCTCGCTTCGCCGAGCGGAGCGTCGGCGTTCGATGACTTCCGGTTAGCGAGCCCACCCGACGCGTCGTTTCCCGCTCGCGCATGCGCGTTTCCCCCGGGCGCCTCGTCGTTGGAACTCAAACTCGAGACTCTTCGACCTCGGGCACAATCGACGAGGTGCGCGTGATCGCACACGAGAGCCTCTTGACGAAAGGCCGTTTCCGCCGGACAGTAATACGTGAATTTGTTGCCGTGATCGTCACACGTGTGATACACGCGACAATTTGTTTCGACGTCGGCGTAGAAACCGGTGTCTCGACCTCTGCACGAGAAATTTGTGTTTACCGGAGGTGGCATCGTGTTCTGTAAATTCAAGGGAAATTTGAGACCCAAATAATCACATGGACTCAATTATTTGAGTTAGTGAGATAATTATCTCAAAATTATTTAATAATAGTTTGAATGTCGAATTAATAAAAAAAAATTATGATAATTATTATATTATGATTTATATATTATCATAATTATGATAATTATGATAAAAAATTATGATAAAAATTATGATAAAAATTATGAAAACTTATTCGGAGATACTCACGAAGACGTCTTGAGAGAAGACACTGACGATTAACAGCGAAAGGTGTAACATCTTCGCTATCCGGTAGTCCATGATGAGTGAAATGCCCGAAAAAAAAAAATGCTCGGAAGACGAAGATTAAAGATCAACGAAGCAAGTAGTTTGAGCTCCGAACCGTCGGTCGACCGACGGTGCACTGGGGGTCTGACAAATCGAGAAGCAGCGGGAAGAGAACCTTCGCTCGGTGAGATGGGCGAAGTGAAAGTGAGAAGGATAAGTTTAGGAGCCTTAGCGAATCGTCGAGAGTGGCCCGCGAGGGTATCACGGCGAACTACGAGCTGCTTTAACTACTGTCCAAGAGGCCTTCTCCTTCTTCCATGGCTCGGCGTGCTAGTCACGCCGCTACGCTCGATGCCTTGAACGCCTTCAATGGCACGTCCTGTTTTGCTATTACGTCGATTTAAGCGGTACTCGGCGAACGGGAAAAAATTGTCCCTATCAGATTGCCCGATGATCCAATTTCTTCATAGCCACGAATTTCATGCGGAAAACCTATCTTCAAGATTTAATTGCTTCATTGTTTCAAATTTCATTTAAACAACAAAAAAAAAACCTCGATTGTCGATTTATTTCTGCTGGGTCTTTTTACACTTCTTATAAACGTTTTATAAAAAAAAAATCCTCGTTCTGGGTCTAATTCCTTTACGGTTGCCGGTCTCGACAAACGTGGAGAATTTGACACTCCGTTTTGAAAAAGCACTTAATCGTAGATTTATTTGTTCACAGTTGGGAAATTCTGATTTAACAAAAATTGCCATCCCGGCTCTGATAACAATAACCTTTATAGTTACTGACTCAAAGAACTTGTTCAGTCTCGCCTATACCATTCCTCGAATATTCACGCTGTGAATGAAAAGGAAGAGGAGCTTCAACTCCTGAGGCAAAAAATATCGATGGCACTACAGTTCGGAGTCAACAAAGAGTATAAAGAATTTCCGATGAAGCTCGACGTCAGAACAGAACGGGAATAGCCGAGAATTCCACATAACAGGCTATCCGTCCCGTTCGGCACGTGAGAATGGAACGGCATACGACGAGACTACCGTCATAGGCGGTTTTTGTGTCAATCGCTGTCCGCAAAAAAAAAAAATGAGACAAAAAAAACTCGCCCGACCGGAGAACCCGGCGGATACGGGAAATACAACGACGGCGACGCCACCAACGGCGCCGATGAACACCGGTCGTTCAACTTGTCAATGAGGGATGTTGCGCAATTCCATCTGTCCCACTCGGCTCGGCGATCGAATAAATTCTTTTCTGGGGAACGCTGGAGACCTCGTGGCGCGGTGTGTGGGCAGTCGTTCGAACAATACTCGTTTTACGTTGGTGCTGCAATGTTCAATGCCATTATAAAGAAACATTCTCGCGCACAGACATTTTCTTCATTGCAGCTGCACTTAATCTAAAAACTATTTAGGGCAAAGAAATATGATTGCAAGTCTTCAGACCGGTTATTAAATAATTATAATTTGAAATCATGTATTTACGCTGTGCAATAAGTGCGTTGAATTGTACGTTGGTCGCTATATATATATATATAATTATATGTATGTTTTGCTTTTATAGCAGGGCCCATTCGTAAGGAGAACGAAAAATGATTCGCTTACGAAGATGGGTGGCTCAGAAATATCGTAATAGATCTTGGCAGTGCCATTGTTCGTAATGAACCGGCGCGACAAAAGCCTCTTGCATAAAATCGTAAAAGAGGTTGTTGCCGCAATATGTCCTTTAGCCCGAGGGGCAACCGGGACGGTTAATTGTCAGCGGGACCAAATGATAGAGCAGCAGAAACGACGAGGAAAGAATCGAAGACGAGCATCTCGTATCCTTGGCACGATGACCTATATGGGACGACGATAGAAAGGTCGCGCATATACGGGATCATATCGGACAAAACACACATTTACATTCTGCACTTGTGTAGACGCAAGCAAAAAAAAAAAAGAAGAAATAATGTATTAGCAGTACGAACATGGAAATATACAGTGGAGGCACTCGAATTGAAGACGGCGGGACGTAAACATCGAATTCGAGGGGTCGAATTAAGTGCAAACAAGTAGCTTCCTTTCACTGTATGCTGGATAAATATCATCGTCACATCATGACCTAAAGTCGTGTACGGGTGTGTAAGCATAGTCCACATGTTCGTCCGTCCATTATGCCGAGCTCATCGACATAACAAGTGTATGACGGGAATGAAGGGAATGAAGGGAATGAAGGGACTGAAGGGAATGAATGACGGGAATGAACGGAATGAAGATAATGAAGGGAATGGAGAGAGTTAAGAGAGTTAAGGGAGTTAAGAGAGTTAAGAGAGTTAAGGGAGTTAAGGGAGTTAAGGGAATTAAGAGAATTAAGAGAATTAAGAGAATTAAGAGAATTAAGAGAATTAAGAGAATTAAGAGAATTAAGAGAATTAAGAGAATTAAGAGAATTAAGAGAATTAAGAGACTTAAGAGAATTAAGAGAATTAAGAGAATTAAGAGAAATAAGAGAATTAAGAGAATTAAGAGAATTAAGAGAATTAAGAGAATTAAGAGAATTAAGAGAATTAAGAGAATTAAGAGAATTAAGAGAATTAAGAGAATTAAGAGAGTTAAGAGAATTAAGAGAATTAAGAGAATTAAGAAAATTAAGAGAATAAAGAGAATTAAGAGAATTATAGTTTCACTTAATTATTTATTATAACACATTGATCGCGCATGTTAACATTTTTTTCGGTAATGTCTTCATCAAATATCCATAAGAAGGTATAAAGTTTGTTCTTTTATTTCCTTTCATGACAAGTCTTCCTGTTTATAAACACAGTAATGTCTGCGGTATCGTGATTATGAAAGTTCTTCGACAGTAGGTAACTGCCTTGTCGACTCGAGACGCTGTCGTAACAACGGGTAAGGCAGTGCATGTTTATCGACAAAAATGTTGCAAAGAGTTGTACCGCTTTCTCGCAACACTTTCCGACGGACGATAGACAATTGGTTTTCCACCGGTATACCGTCCGTGTTTTATATAAACATGCCCAGTGCTCATTGTCAATGGCCGGGGGAGTTTTCCAAACATAACCTAAAAATACTCAAATATGTCTTATTTGACATTCGCCGATGATTTTAATGTGAAATAGCGACAGACCGGGGTCGACAAGGTTAAGTTGTTATTCAATCGTCGAAAGTCGACGTAGGCCGGACCGCGGGCAATGGCGGCGATCCGACACACACTTCAGCGCGAAGTCTTCACACCGAGCGACGAAAAATTGTTGAGCGTTTGTTTCGTTAGCAAAGCGTACAAGAGGAAAAAAACGAGCTTTCTATGCCTCGCTACGTCGACGGACAGTCCCAGCTCGTCCTTGATGCTCTATCAAGTCAAGAAGAACGACAAGAATGTATACAAAAAAAAGCAATCGTGGTCTCTCACCGACATACAAACCGTCGACGGTGTAAACAACGACTCGACGGACATGGAGCTCCACATAGACAAAGTTTACAAATGGACAGCCACCGCAGCGCAGGAGAGACGAACATTCATAAGCAATCTTTACACGTACTCCTGCGGCTTGCCGCAGCGGCCTGAGTTCAAAAATATTCCTAAGGATTGGCTTGTGGATCCGGCGTCGCTGAAGGAGAGCGACAGTATTACGCTGACACCAGGTAATGCTCCTGTTACAGGCAATTCTTAGATAACTTGTAACAGTAGATAAAAAGATAGACATGCAGTTATTGTGGGACTGCGTAGCATGTATCTTAGGTAAAACTTTGAGAAAATTGCCAGAACCATAACATATATATATATATATATTTTTTTAAGGTGGGGTCCTGCTTTACAGGGCCTAAAAATATCGATTTTTAAGAATTTTTTTAGGAGGGACAAAAAAGTGAGCCCATTGAATTTAGAGGTATGTTTTAATGTATATTTGGAAACTACGAAATTTTTTTTTACACAAGATAAAAAATTACTACATAGTTACCCAGATAGACGAGCGCCACAAAACGGAGCAGTTGGCACAATATTCGCGATATGTGCTGCACATTTCGCAATTATTGTGCCTCATTGAATCACTTCATGGCGATTGTCTATCTGGGTGTTGGCCTATTTACTGCACTGCAGTTTTCAATTGGCGGGAAAGATGCAGCTCCTAATTCTTGAGCGAAACAAAAAAATCGAATATATTTTCAATTGTTACATATTTTTCTTCTATGTGAACCTCAGAAAAGGAAAAAAAATCATAATTTTATTCAGGATTGAAAAAAAAATGTGTCTTTGAGAAAGAAAAAACAACTTTAACGTGGTATAAAATTATTTAAAAATACTTTTTTAACAATGTTTGAGGTTCACATAAAAGAGAATTTAGTACTGAAAGGAATGAGCTTTGTTTTAAGTCGATAGGTCGTTTAGTTTTTTGCCAGTTTAGAAAAAATAATAACCAATAACTATGCAGGGGGCCAATATCTATGCAGTACTTTTTTGTTTTGTGTTAAAACAAATTTTTTCGTACAGTTCAAATATACATTAAAACATACCTCCAAATTCACTGGGCTCACTTGTTTTTTCGTAAAAAAAAATTGCTGAAAAAACGCTTTTTCGAGGCCTCGTAAAGCAGGACCCCCTTGAGTGTACTTCAAAATTACTTACTCAAGTTTGTACGATTTTGCAGACCTTCTCACGCCCGTGATTACCTCAGATTATCAGCCTATAACAGCCAAGGAAGCTGCGGACTTGGCTACATTGATGGCCGGCTGTGAATACGCGATATCCAATGCCGAACTCTTCATGGAGACCCTCGCGAAAGACTTGTCTATTCTAGACGGGGTAAAGCCAACTTGCATTAAACTGCAAAAAAAAAAAAAATCTCATTTGATAATTTATTACTCTGACGAATTTTTCCTTTACAATCAGTATATAATAAATTATAAATATAAGAGCTCCTGAATAACGAGTTACAAAAGTTAAAAACACTTAAGCTTACAACGCACGAATTGATTTAGCACTAGCATTGACTTTGATGATTTGTGAAAATGATTTTTTTGTTTCTCCTAATATTGTTCTTCATTAAACAGGAAAACGTGCAATCGGTGCTGGCATCGGAGCCCCGCGTGCTGCAGTTAATGAATGGAATCGAGGCGGCGATAGATGAAGCATCGGTCGTCGAGTCCCGTCTGATAAATATCGACGAGACACTCGGCAGGATACGAGAGGCTATGGCGCAGATTCGTCAGAAGAATCACGAGATAAGAACGGCGAACGACAATGTGAAGCTTCTTCTGGATCTTCTCGACGATTTGATAGTGAGCGCGATCGTATTTTTATTAACTCTTTCGGTGTCAAGATACGTTTTATTTTCTGTGAAACGGGCAAATCTTGTTCTAACAACAAAAAAAAATGTATGTTTCAAGACGCAACTTGATGTATCGAACAACGAGCAACGAATATTGAACGACGCCGAATTGCCGGGAGGTCGAGCGGATTTGACGGTCGCAGGGACTGCCTTGCTCAAAGCGATAGCCTCGTCGATTCCATCGGGACTCGATAAAATGGGCGCGGTTAACGAGCAGAAGAGACGACTCGACAAATTGAGAGCTAAATTTTCCCTCATCGTCGCTCGGCATCTGAACAATTTATTCATCCATCTGGTAATAATAATGGAGAAATACGAGAGAAGAAAAAAAATTGACTAAAATCGCGAAGAAAAAGAAATATTTTTCACGAAAATTAAGCTTTCTTGTTAACGTTGAAATAATTTATTGTGCCCGAACAGGGCAACGATGTTGGCGAGACGACAGCGGCAACGGGAGACCTTTTGTTACCCACGCATCAAGCCGTACACCGAGAACTCGAACCC
The DNA here is from genome assembly GCA_958510785.1 of Exephanes ischioxanthus. NCBI lineage: Eukaryota > Metazoa > Arthropoda > Insecta > Hymenoptera > Ichneumonidae > Exephanes > Exephanes ischioxanthus. The sequence goes on from OY294025.1 coordinate 9,060,322, forward strand.
TACACGGAGTTGATGCAATTGCTTCGCGCACTGGACAACAAGGCTTTCCAACAGTTGACTAAAGTCTACACCGGCACGATGAGTAAATTGTATCAGCGAGATTTGAAGCTCTTCTTCGAGGAAGCGAAAAGTCGGCTCATCAGCACGAGACCGCATGGTTTGAAATAAAAATATTGTTAGGAATATCGAGATTCGGAATTGGAGTTAAAAAGGCTATGGGTCAAAAAACGATCTTGATTAATTCAAGCAGTATTTTCTAAACGTCCGTCCATCCTGCGGGTTATATACATAAAATTTTTTCCGGTCCAGTCAATGAATTAGAAAATTGAAGCTGATTGAAGTTACTCTTGTATTGTTTGTACAGCGAATTCCTCGAAATCGAGTGGCCAGAAGGGTGAAGACTTAATAACACCAGCCCCGATTTGTCTGCTGAGCGGCGAAGTTTGGGCGCCCCAGGGTGAAGGCGTTTTGCTCGATTCACTGCTCGATCGAGCTCTCTCGCAACTGCAGCCTGTCTGTCTAGCCGAGCAAGCCTTCTGCGTCTCTTTTCTACAGTTGGACATCGTTCTCTCACCTTCTAAGGTCAATAAGCTCATCGACACACGCCCCGTGCAAACCGAGGCTTTTCCCACGGATTCGAGTTAATTTTTTATCGATATAAACAATTTTGCGCAGAGTGCGGAGACCGACGAGTCCGACGGCGTCAGCAACGGAGCAACGAGCCCCGGCTCGGCGACCTCCACGGCGAGTAAAAAATTAGAGAGACAAATAAACGAGGAAGTCCGTGCAACGATGGCAGCAATATTTCCGTCACTGGAGCCCGAATTGAATAATTTCATATCGTTCCTCGACAAAATCGACAGCTTGTGAGCAATTAATTCATCATGTGTAAACAATTTTTTATTTCACTCGGTGGGAAAAATGGCGGTTTTCGCGCACGCTTCGCCTGCGAAACCCCCCATTTTCACACCTTGTGAAATAAAATTTTGTTCGATACTTGTGCGAAAAACGTTTTCTGAACTCGTGTGATTGCAACACTCGCCTTCGGCACGTGCTGCAAACTCACACTCGTCAGAAAAAGTTTTTTTCATCACTCGGTGCGGAAATTGCCACTTTTCCGCCCGCTTCGCGTGCGTAAAATCGCCATTTTCGCACCTCGTGATGAAAAATTTCGTACATCCCTCGTGCGAAACACTTTTTCGCCCGCGTGAAGTAATCTACTATTTCGCACTCGTATCGAAATGTACTATTTTTCCATCGAATATTATGCATCAACTGTTTGAATTTATGTTTCCAGCTGGTGCATGTACGTTCTCGTACGTTTATCGCAGCACGTAATGTCCGCCCAGGACACCGGCTCTTTTCTCTCAATGACTTTTGCCTCGGCTCTCGTTCAGGTAAAGCGGGCCTTCGACAAATTCATGCAGGCGCAATTGCAGTCGATTGTACGTGACACAAAGGTAAACAGGCGACACAAGTGCGGCATACTTCCGTACGTCGAGAATTTCGGACCGTTTGCTCGGACCGCCGAGAAGATATTCAAGAACTCCGATAGGAAAGTCGATCTCGAAAAATGGTACACGAAATTGGTCGACGCGATGTTCGAGGCCATTACCATTCACAGCGGTGAACATCACAAAACTCCGCAGGAAGTCATCAAAATGGGTATGTCTCTTTTACCCGTTCGCCAATAAATAGTCTGCATTTCATCGGCACTTCGATTTTATTTTTTCTTATCGGGAACTTCGCAGAAAACTTTCATCATCTGTACGATCTGCTGTCGCAATTGAAAATTTCGGTTTTGGATCACGAACGAAAAGAGGCGAAACAGAAGTATCACGACGCCTTGAAGGCATATGTTATTCAATATTTCGGTCGACCACTCGAAAAATTGAACGTAAGTTTATCGGTATAACGATTGTGGGATTTTGTATTTAAAAAATAAATTGTCAATTAAATTCAAACGATTGTTTCAGCTATTCTTCGAGGGCGTGCAAGCCAAAGTAGGCGCCGGCGTCAAAGAATCCGAGATAAGTTATCAGATGGCTTATAGTAAGCAAGAACTACGCAGAGTCGTCAAGGAATATCCAGCGCGCGAAGTAAAAAAGGGTCTTGAACATTTGTATCGAAAAGTTGAGAAGCACCTCTGCGAAGAAGAAAATTTGCTTCAGGTGAGGAAAAAAAAAAAAAAATCGAAACATCCGAAGTCCTCAACACATTCGACATTACATTACCTTCACTATATTCTCAGGTCGTCTGGAGGGAGATGCAGGGCGAATTCATAGCGCAATACGTTAACATCCAAGAATTGATTCAGCGCTGCTATCCCGACAGCAATGTAACCCTAGAATTCACGATCCAGGATATCTTGGAATTTTTTTCGGAAATAGCACGATCTCACTGATACGAAAAACCAAATGATACGACCGAGTCCCCTAAACGCGCAATAAACATTGTAAAATATGAGAACAGACTGTACATTACGTATCGAATACGTTATCGCAGAATATATCGTGTAATTTTAAGGAACGGAGATTCTCAACGAATAAAAATTAACGAACATATATCGTTAGTTGAAAAAAAAAAAAAAAAAACAAAACAAAAAAGTACTTTCCCTCATACCAAGCAAATGCGTCGACAAGGAAAAGCAAATTTTTCTCATAAAAATCGTAAACGTTTGTAACTTTTCTATTGACCTTCAATTATAAAGTAGCCGAACGTTAAAGTATATTACAGTTTTGTTTATCATCTTTGAATGACACTAAATTATTAATCGCGGATCGTATTTGTGTTGTTCACTTCTGTGCAGCCTTAGGGGAGGGTGGGGCCCAGTTCAGGTAGATCGCTCCAGTGCTGATGATCTGTGCAGTACAAAATATTTTGCTTTTTAATTAAATCGCAATAGTATCGATCGGTCGATTATAATAGTTTTGAAACTTATCACTTATCGTTATTGATGGTTAATTGTTGAATATAAAGTAATCGAACCGGCCGACGGTAAAAAAAGAATTTTCAAAATTTATACATACATAGGCCATCGTCCCTCCGAAAAATGCTACGCCAGCTATGAGCTGCATATTGTACGTTTTTTGTTTCGCGTCGTAGTACTGCTGCCAGGACCCCTGAGGTATCGGCAATTCGTCCATTGTCGCGCGCTTGAAGTGCGCCGGTGCATGGTACGCGCGTTCGCCTATTTCAAACAAATTTATCAACCTACAATACCGCACGTTGATATAAAACACATTATCATTAAGGTGAAGTGATGACATTAACTTTATTCAAGGGTGCTAATTTTTTTGAGAAAAATATGAATTCGGGCCGGATGCGAAATTACCGTGTGAGGCCGGCTCGAATTTGCTTTTTTCACAAAAAAATTAGCACCCTTGAGAAAAGTTCATTACAGTTTTCATTACCGACCGCGATATTTCACTTTCCCTTAAGACGATACGAAACTATAATCCTGTTTTTTAAGGGTGCCAAACATCGGTGTCTAATGAAAATAAAATGTCATTCTATTAGTTTTAGAATGGGATTTATTACCATTGGACATCAGAATTTCAGCATCCTTGATAAAGTGACATTAGAGTCTGCATTACCGACCGTGATATTTCGTATACCCTTAAGGTGAGCGTTTGTGAAATGCAGGCAAAAAAGCATGTTTTATTCGTTTTTTTTTGTCTAAAAAAGTTTTATTAAAAATCTGATTTAAGTGATTGTTCTTGATAATTTTCTGATCATATACTGAAAAAAAATTGGCTTGCAGGCTGCCAATGCAAATTTTTTAATTTTCAATTCTACTTTCAAAACTTACAATTCTATATGATATTGACAAGGTTACATGTTATCGTTACAATTCCGTACGAAATTGCAAGAATTGAAAGTACAATTAAAATAGCAATTTTCTTCTTTGGCAGCCCGCAAGCGAATTTCACTTGAGTCATTGGTATTTTTTTATCAGTGTATAAAAAATCCCCTGGATCTCCGTAACAAAATTAAAAAATGTTCATTTTTTCAAATACTAAGTATACTAAAATGGAAAGTATTTTTAATAATGATATTGAAATACGTTAAGCTCCTATAATACGAAAATTTGTTTTAAGTTATTGTTCTTGATAGTTGTCCAATCGTATAAAAAATCCGTAGGGCTGAATGTGAAAAAATTGTAAGTTTCTTTTTTTAAATAAAAATAGAAAGTATTTTCAACCATGACATTGAAATGAATGAAAATATTGAATTGAAATAAATTTCGCTAGTGGGCTGCCAAAGAAAAAAATTGTTGTTTCAATTCTACTCCAATAGTTTGTTATATGCAAACCTGGGGATTTTATTATAATCGGAACACTGATGCAAGCAATCAATCCCGTGGGATTTGTTTTACCATTTTTCACCGACAAACCACAGACGAAAAAACGCTTATTTTGCCCAAAATCACCGAGCCCTTGCTTAAAGGTTCGTTGCGCATCTCACAATGTAAAATATATGATAAATAAGAATCAAAGCAATTGCAATTTCGAAACTTGAGCAGCAGAGTGTTCCTATGTGTTCGCATTAAAAAAGCCGTATCTAAATCACCGTTAGTGCAGTCGTCCTTTTTTTTAAAATAATGCATATGCGCAATCTATAGAACTGTACTGCAGCCCTTCTCGATCAAGATTTCAGGTTATACATAGAACATACGACGCGGCGATAGTCCCAAGAATACTCGAAGATATTAGCGTAAATTATGCCGACGAGGTAAAAAAAATTACCGAGCACGGTACAAAATCAATATTAGTAGCGACGGAACAATGCAACGTTACGTAACAACCGAAAATATCTACAAAATTGTCTCCGAATTGAAACAGGAGAGCACAGTCTTATATCTGCAGTTGTATCGAGCGAGGCGGTACCGAATGCATTATGTAATGAATATCAGCGCAAAATTGAAACAAAAACACCGAAGAGTTACAAAGTATGAATGGGATTTACCTCGCTGGGCAACGTTACGGGCGAACGGTCTCAACAATTGACGCAGCATCGTGAATATCGCCGTGTGTCGTTCTCCCGACGGATTCTGTCGCGAATGCAAAATCAATTGGTCTCCGAACGAAGCCCGTTGTCTGCACGGAGAGCAGAAGGCCAGTTCGACGGTAGCGCAAAAGTTGCCCAGACGAGAAAACAGCTTCGTCCAACGCGCTCGACACCGTCTTCGGTTGTTACTCCGAGTTGCCTCGGAGATGGCGCCACGGTAGGATTCTCGCCAATTGTGTTTTCGAACCGCTCTGCGCGGGTCACGTGACAGCCGTTTTCGTAGTTAAATATCGGTGTCAGCGGATCAGCCGGCCAAACAAATAGTGCGCGAGGTGGTAAAAAAAATTTTCGGTCCTCGAGAAAAGTTTTGTTTATGAGCACAAAAAAACTCGCGTTCCCGTTAAAAGTCGAAGCCCTCAAGCCCGGTACAAGTTAAGATGAAAGTTTCGACGCGTGAATGAACGAAGCTCTTGTGAGAGGAGCTTCTCGAGCGGATGTAACCGTCGCCGACGGGCGTGTGTGTGCGTGTGCGGCATCGCCGATATTCAAATATGTCAAATTGATTAAAATCTCGACAGCATGAAGATGGACGATTTTAACGAGGGGGTCGACGGTAAACTCGCCTCGAGAATGCGAAAGGTCAATCAGGAACAATTTTTGACCCTCGTAAAAATGCATCTCTCCTTCGAGTTGGATCTCAACACCGAGGAGTAAGAAACTCATTTTTGTTTTTAATTTTTGTCCGTGCGCGATTTGGCAGCTTTCACGCCCGATTAATTGGCTTACTTTCAGCAACGACTGCGTCGCGGAGAAGGCGAAGCTAAAGAAGTGGGGCTTGCTGAGCTTCTCCAAGAAACCAAAGTCCACGATGAATCTTCAGAGAGGCACTGACGGCGCGTCTTTGACGCCGGAGGGAATAAATCAAGTGAAGCAACTCATAGAATATTTATCGAAGGAACAAAGTAGGAAATTTGGAAAAAAATTAATGACGGCGTCAAATTGATGACGACTCGTCAATATCTATTTACTATGCTCCGTATCGCACTTTCGCAGGTATTATTCAGGAGGGTATATTCAGGAGAACGGGAAAATTGACGAGACAGCAGGACCTCAAAGCGGCTCTCTATCAGGGAATTCCGCTAGAACTTGACGACGGACCGTACAGCGTTCATGACTGCGCTTCTGTGCTGAAAATATTTTTGGCGGAGCTTCCGGAGCCTCTGCTGACTGAACTGCACTACCCGGCTCACTGTCAGATAGCCGGTAATTTTTCAAAGTCTCTGAGAATAGTTTGACAATTTATATGTGGAAAGAGAATTTTTTATCATTTTTTATTCAATTTTATTTTATTCAAAGATTTCTCCTTTTGCACAATGATAAGAATACATTGCAAACAACAGTAGTGACTGAAATCGTGAGTTCATCGTATATAAAAAAAAAAATTCAGTAATCGAAAACTACCAATCAGAATTTCCTGATATATTAAAATACAAATACAATTCAACAGATAATCAACAGCTATAAATTTAAAAGAATATGGTTATGACTATAAGTAATTGTAAGTACAAAGATAGATGTATTTCAAAGAAATTGCTGAGCTCGAGTTATTCGTAGCTCAGGACTATTGAATTTGCTTGTTCTTTAAACACCTTAGTCCTTGCATCATTTTTAGGAATGAGAGAGATTAAAAACACTTCTTGATGGAATAAGAATCTGAAAAAAATCGGGCATACCGAAAGTACTGAAAAGATTGTTTTTGCATAATTATAATTCTAAAATGTTATTAACGAATTACTGAAAAATAAAAAAGTGCAACAAATTGCCCAGCAACCTAATTTTTTTTTGTTACGAAATTGATGTGTCAATTTTTCTAAATACGTATGAATTTTTTTCAGTATTTTATCTAATGTTTGAAAATTGCGATTTTAAATAAATGTTCACATAAAGAACCCAATTTTCAAACATTGCATAAAATTCTGAATAAAATTAATACCTATTCACAAAAAGTAACAAATCATTGTGACGAGAAAAACAAATTAGGTTTCCGGGTAATTTGTTGCATCATTTTTTATTTCAGTAATTTGTTGATAATATTTTGGAATTATTATTATGCACAAACAATCTTTTTAGCACATTTCATAGGCTTGATTTTTTTCAGATTTTTATCCGATCGGGAAGTGTTCGTAATTCTCTCTTATCACTCTCTCAAACTTAGGCGGCATCAGACATGACGCAAGGATTACCGTAAACGAAATGCCTGTGAAGATCAAGCCTGAATATTCATTCGCGAGTCTCACCACGCGCGGTTAATAATGAAAATAATTATAATGTATTATAATAATTTTTTTAATGTCAATATAACTTTTATCAAATAATTTGCACGATTATTCCAGAGCTCTGTACGGTTGACGCGATCGCGAACGAGTCGAGACTCCTGAGCTCGCTGCAGCTGTTACTGTTGCTCCTGCCGCCGATCAACAGAACCTTGCTCAGACACCTCCTGAGTCTATTGAACAAAACCGCGGCCTTCGAGAGCAGCAACAAGATGAATTGCGACACGCTCGCCACTCTCTTCACGCCCCACTTGATGTGCCCGAGAAAATTATCGCCGGAAGCTCTTCACGTTAATTCGCAGCATCTTTCGGGATTGGTCGCTTTCATGATAAGAAAAGGTGTGGAATTGTTTGAGATTCCCCCGAAATTGGCGACAGATATTCGTGCGTACTGGGTCGAGCAGGAACGAAAGCTCTTGAGTCCTAACAAAAACGACGTGAGTCACGAATATTCGCAAAAACTGCGATCGATCGATTGATTAATTGTATCCGTTACTTCGTTACAGCTAAACGAATCCATGTCGGATGCCACGGGCACAGCGCACACGGTTTTCAGCTTCGTGGACCACAAGCTAACGGCTAAAGCGAACTCTACGCAGGACACTCAAGCAGCTCTGGCCCAGCTCTACGCTCACATTCAAGCGATGCCGGAATCCGCGAAAAAGCGCAGGCTCGTAAAGCAATTCAACAAGGAAAACGGTCAGGGAACACCGAGGCACGTAAAGCAATATCGCACCAAGAGCCTCGGCGATTCCATAAAGAAGCATATATTTCAAAAGAAATTGTTGGGACACAAGAAATTAATCGACATCAATATCGGTTCGAACATGAGCCGATCTAGCAGCGAGGAAAATATACTTTCGGCGGTAAGAATCCTTCGAGTAATCGTGCAATGTCTCTAACGCTTTTAACCCAAAGCTCGTTTACAATTTTTGAACAGACGATGCATTCATTAATTTTTCTGATAAGTTTTTTCAATTTTTGTATCGCATCGCCACTTGTTCAATCTAATCGCGAATAAATAACGCTAAGGGCATCGAACTAAAAATCTCTAATCGATGAAACCGAAATAATTGCAAGGGTACGTTGAAACGTGACTAATAACTAACGCTCGTATGTTTTTGCACGTTTTACTATGAACAGAAGCGTTACGGCGCCGCTGGCATTGAAAAATCGACACTGCCGTCGAAAGCGTTGTTCAGCAAATCGGACGACGAGCTCAGTACCGACAGTTACAACAATTCACTCGAATCGGACAATATTCTGCAGATCAAGCGTCTCAGCAACAGTACCGGAAGTTTGGACACTCCGACCCTCAGCTCTTACAAATCGAAGGACAGCGTGCAACTGATGAGTTTCGTTAATATCAGCGAAGAGCAAAACGACGAGGCGTTCGAGAGCCCGGCAAACTTGGAAGTCCGCGAAGCTTCGGAACGACTGGGAAACGACTCCGCAGCGAGCACTGCGAATATTTTCGTCACATCCGGATCAAATATATTGTTGACTTCGGGCTCGAACATTTACGCGACACCCAAGGACTCGAGCGCGACACTTCATCGCGGGAGCACCGAGTCGCTGGAAGCGAGACCTCTCGATGGGAATCTCGAAAGAATCAAGGAGGACTCGCTCGTGAAAGATCGTCTCTCTCGACACAACAGCGAACCGCCGGACATGTACTCGTCGCGTGACCTTAGCGACCTCTCCGGCCAATCGGAAAACGATTTGGTGCGTCAAAATTCCGACCCCGTCTTCGTCGTGTCCAGAAGACCGAACATCGAAGTTGTTTTCACTCCCAAGAAAACTGAAGACGAGAGGATCGCGACGAGGGAAACGCGATCCTCGCACAATAACGATTCTTCGTCGGAAAGAAGAAACGATCCGTCCGCCACAATCGTTCACGCGTCCCCGATCGTTAAGAACAAATTTTGGAATGTCTACGCGGCGCACACATCCACCCCTTCGGATCTACTGCGAAGAAATTTGGCCAACAGCGATTACATGCTCACGCCCATAACCAACAGCGACAAGAGCATGAGCCCGATCACGCAAAGCACGACCAAGATGAGCAAAGCTATGCAGGTACGCATGCCTCTGTTGCCATTTTTTAATTTATTTTATTTCGCTCGGAGCGAAAATCGCGGTTTTACGCACGCTTCGCGTGCGTAAAGCTTCCATTTTCACACCTTGTGAAATAAAATGTTGTACGTTACTCGTGCGAAAAACGGTTTCTTAACTCGTGTGATTGCAACACTCGCGTTCTGCTCGTGCTGCAAACTCACCCTCGTCAGAAACATTTTTTTTCGCACTCGTATCGTAATGCACGATTATTTACCGCTCGTACCTGCATTCAATAACGATGACTGACTGCACTTTTGAATAAACAAGCTATCTGTGTTGCCGATTAACTCTGCATTGTGTTTGAAGATTGATATTTTTATCATGCATTTGCACGAAATAATTGTTTCTATCCTATCTGTTTGACGATAAATGTAAAAAAAAACCTTTTAACAGGAAACAATGATGACTCCGCGATCCCGAAAGCCTGTGATGATGGTATCGGGCTCGAATCTCTGCAATCTCGCATCCTTGGATAACAACAGTTTCGCTCAGAGTGCCTCGAGCGTGGGTCACACTCGTGGCTCGACGATGGATCTGATGAATCGCAACAACTGCGCATCGATACTGGAAGAATCGCACATACCGGAAGGAACGTCGAGCGAGACGATTTCCACGGGTGTTAAGGGGCGAAATAACGTAACACGCGAGAACAAGGAGAACTATCCTAACACAACGGAAAGGGAGAAGAATTTCAGCCCTTCTATGGACGACGATTGCGGAACGACGATTCAACGATGCTCGATGTCGATAACGAGTACGTTCAGGGAATATTTACTGTCCCGCAGCGTTTTGACCGCCAGTCCCGTTGATTTGAGCTTTACCTCGCGCACCGGCGATTTCGAGCAATCCGAGTCGGATTTGAATATCTTCAACGAGGAGGAATTGTCGGACAGTCTTTTGCATTGCTTGGACGGTAACAATCCGAGCTCCGACACCTCGGGAATCGCGTCCGGTAGCACGAACAGCATTAATAATTCAGCGGAGAAGATCGAGGAGGCGATAACGTCGCCGAGAAAGCGGGGAACGAGTCTGCAACGCCACGACTCCAAACGATCCGTCAAGAGCAACTTTAGGGTCGAAGAGCTCAGGCAGAAACACACACTGAAGCACAAACAGCTGAGCGAGTCCACTCTAAACTCCGTCAAAGTCAAGGAAAACGTACAGGAAACTTCGTTCTAGTGTATATTTTTTTTTTTTGCTTTTCATTTTATTTCGCAATTCCGATAAGTCCGAGCGACAAGGCAGCAAAAAAAAAAAAAGTCAAATCTTGTGCGAAAGATGTACGGTGAGAAATTGCTCGATCTTGACTTGATTCCGAAATATTGCAAGCTCCTATGTGCCAATTTTCCGTAGTGTAAAGTCAATAGGACGTATAATACTTTTTTTTTTACGTCGTTCACTCAAATGACTAAGCGTTTTCGCGAATGCAGCCTTACGGTGTTATTTTTATAACCGTTGAGACAAAGTTAATTCCGAGAGGGTTTTGACATTTGCGATATTTCAATGAATACTTTTTTCGTTTATACATTTTTTTTTCAATATAAAAAATTAAGTACATTTGGCACCAGTGAAATTACAAGAGCGAGAATTGCTAGGGCGTTAGTAGATCGAAGTATATTGATAATGAATTCGATAAAACCATTTTCACTCGACAGGTCGGATTTACTTAGTTCATAAGTAAAAGCCGACGTGATTATGACACGGATGGACAAATAACGTTTTTTTTTTTACTTTTTTTTAATAATTAAATTATCATTGTGCCTTACCGAAAGAAAGCCATTAGCTATGACGATACAAAAATATTTTCATTTGTTCACGAAAATGTTGAGTAAAGTATCATTTACACATTACAAAGTCGATGAAAAATTGTCGAATGGACAACTCGGAACTATAGATTTGTCATACCGATTTGATATTTCGATAAACTTCTTTTCACGTTAGCGAAAGCATAGATAATTAAGTGGAGCGAACAAACTGTGAAAACTGTTTCATAAAATCTGTTAAAATTGACAAATGTTTAATCTCATTAATTACACCATCTCGTACGGAAAAAAAAATGAAAGATCGATCCACACAACGCGAAAAAAGTTGAGATCAACGAAAAAATGTACCGTGTCGCAAACTGCTAATCGCTATCGAAACAAAAGAAATAATTTTTATTTCATTCTAACGTTTCGGCAAAAGCATTGTTATTACAATAATCGAGAGGTACAAAAACCTAGATATTTATATACGCTGAGGATAATTATTAAAATATGGTAGCGATTTCATAAACGGCGAGGTTTCTCACGTACATTGGAGAGTCCACACGTCTGTTTTGAAATTCGTACCATTCTAAACACGCAAATACGGCAAGACTTTCGATTGGTTTCATCATTACAAAAAATACGTGAGGCTCTAATCGCCAGAGTCGTTCAGCGTAGAAGCTCGCTCTCGCCTCTTCGCGTCCAATATATCGTCGACCAAGACCGAGGACAACGATAGATCTTTTTATTTTTCACTGTCCTGAAAATATAAACTCGAATAACTCTCTTTGTAAATTTTTATCCAAAACACAAAATGTTTTCAGCCACATATCGCTCGATTAAAACCGGACATTGTATATGGCAATTTCAAACAATTTAGAAATTCGATTTGTTACCATAACTATTCGCGTTGACAAAAACCAAAATTGTCGCGTCACAATGATCAATTTCGTTGTCGAAATATGCAAAAGTGAACTTGCAAATATAGTGATAACGTGCGGTTGTTGAGGAGCCAACGATCGCAGGACAGAAAATTCCCAACGACTGGCAGTTAATTCTACTTATAAGGACTACAATGAAGGGTTTTCTTAACACAGATTTGTACCTGTCGTTGCGAAAAAGTTTGTTCCTGTGGTTGCTCTGAAATACGGAAATTGAAAGACAACAAAGCTATTAGGGGGTAATTTGTGTTAGGGGGTAATCAAAGATATAACAGTTAAAATGCGTTATTAATCAGGTGCAATCTATTCGAAGACGATTGGGAATACGCAGAGCCGTGCAATTTTTGCGTGTGCGAATTGTCGAGTGGAAGGTCATCAGGGTGTACTTCGAAAATAGAAGAAAAAAAGAGTTACCACACATAGTGCACGATCACCGAACGAACTCGGAGACATTGAGGCTTAGAGAGTAGATGAAGACATCGATAAACGGGTGAAGAAACTCAAGGAAGACATCGACTCGGTGAAGATGAAAAACGAAAAACTAAAGGAACTGTTAAAAAACCTGTTACTGCAAGGAAAACATCCAGCAGAATTTGGCTTTGCAGTCTTCACAGCCACCGCTGAAAAGCGCCACGCATTCTGGTACGAATCGTTGTTTTCGTCGTGCGCTCATACGGACTTGTCATACCGATCAGATATTTCGATAAACTTATCTTAACGTTAGCGCGGCAGTATAGATAATTAAATGAAGAGAACAAACTGTGAAAGCTGTTTCATGAAACTTGTTACAATTGACGGATGTATAATCCTATTAATTACACCGCCTCGTGGGAAAAAAGCGAAAAATCGATCCACACAACGCGGATAAAGTTGCTATCGACAAAAAAATTTGTAGTGTCCCACACTGCTAATCACTGTCGAAACAAAAGAAACAATTTTTATTCCGTACTAAGGCTTTCAGCAAAAGAATTGTTATTACAATAATCGAGAGGTACAAAAACCTAGATATTTACATACGCTGAGGATAAACACTGCAATACTGTAGCGAATTCATAAACGGCGAGGTTTCTCACGTACGTCGGACTGTCCACACGTCCATTTTGAGACTCGTACGGTTCTAGAAACACGAATTCGACAAGACGTTCCATTGGTTTCATCGTCACAAGAAATACGTCAAGCTCTAATCGCCTGATTCGTTCAGTGTGGAAGTCGTTTTTTTCTTTCATCAAACTCGTTCAGAGTTACGCGAGCGAGTTATCGATGAGGTCGGAAGCAGCGGCTTGGGTCAAAACATATCGTCGTGGCCGAGATCCGGAATGTACGATAAACCCCGCTCCTTCAGTGCTTTGTTCATCAATCTCTCTTGATCCTGCTTGAGCTCTTGTTCTCGCCTCTGGGCGTCCAATATATCGTCGACCGAGACCTCGGACAGCGATAGATCTTTTTCCTTCTCTCTGTCCTGAAAATATAAACTACAATGACTCTGTTTGCAAATGTTAACAGCAAAACAAAATTCCTGAAATTATTTATGGCAATTTCAAACAATTTTGAAATTTGATTTTTTACCGTTCTTATTTGCGGTGAAAAAAACTTATCAAAATATGCAAACATGACTTTGCAAATATGGTGCAGAGCCGGGAGGTATTTTAAATACATATTTTAAGTACTCAAACACTTTTCTAGTATTTTAAATACAAAATACAAAATACTTTAGCGTCTTCTCCATATTAGGGCTGTACGGTTAGGCCGCATAGGATGGATGGACGGGGTAAGACGGTCTATCCATCCCGTCTATCCATTCATCCGTATTGATGTTTAAGAGGTACTTTAAGAAGTACTTAAACAAAGTACTTATAAATGTATTTTAAGTACAGAAAGTATTTTGTATGTTAAGTACAAAAAGTATTTTGTATTTTAAATACAAAAAGTATTTTGTATTTTAAATACATATAGTGTTTTGTATTTTGAGTATATTGCCCACCTCTGATATGGTGACAAATATGGACACAGATCTATACAATAATTTTAACTACAGATTTAGATGAGTTGACACAATGTTCTTACATCGCTCACAACAAAATGTTAATGTCAATGTTAACTCACAATTTCACCTAAAAGCACAACATTTTCGCCACGAATTATGAAAACTCCTCTGGGTATGTCTCCGTACTCCTTGCCAACATGAATCCTCTCGATAGTGTGATGAAGCACCAAGTTCGCAAACTGATCCACGCTCCTAAGATATCCAATGAGCGTTCGTCCATCTCGCAGCAAAACCATAAGTTTTTCTGAATTGGTGAAATTGCATACAGATTATTAATTAATTTTAGAGATTCTCTCTAACGTAAATTAATACGTCAGACCATTCTTTACGATTTTATTTTTCATTCTGTGTTCTCAGATAACATTGTATTTTCATTAATATAATTTGCGTTGGTAATCGATATTATCGAAAATTTTATACGGGCTTTTACAGGTTAAAACACATGGGAGGCGATTATAAAAAAGGTTCATACGAAAAATTAAAAACATTGATTCGAAAGCATTTGTTTTGTTATCCTGTCAGGTGCCGGTTCGGTCAATGGAACACCGAGCGTGCGTACGAAATACGAAATGAAAAATACGTACTGTCAAGTTCGTCGAGAAGTGACGCAGTTCCTGGAACAATATCCATTTCAATTGTTTTTTTTTTATTGCCGTCTCTCGTGTCGATAAATTAAAACATAACGAGCGACCCGTACAGACGAGCTCAACAATTGACCGACGAGTTGGTTTTCCAGTTTGGGGTTAGGAACCTCCGTCACAACACTATATCTCGTTTCTCTCCCAACGATTCACACTCGGTCGACGTTAAGACATTGCGCTAATCTTTGAACTAATATCATTAGCAACGAATGACGAAAGACTATGTTATACTTTTTTTTTTTACGATAAAGGGTTATTTGTTCGAGTCGGGATGTGCAGCTGATCCGTCAAGTGGCAATCATGGCAAGTGACGCAAGCACTGGACCTTTTATGCGTGAACTTTCGGGAGGTAGTTTCGTGGAACAGGTGATATATAACGACCCTCCGTCGGTAAAATCGTTATCTATCATAAAAAATTGATACGATTTATAATTTCGCGGCATTGCTGTTGAAACACAAATTACCCAAGATAGAAAGAAACCCTTTATTCCGCTACCCGTGTGTTGTTTAATTCGTCGGTTTCCGTCACTGGCTGTATTTTAGATACACTCAAGAGAAAAATCAAAAATATTCTCTGTAACATCACTTCCGATTTGAAAATCTCATTTTCAAACCGAAAGTGACATCGCGCAAAAAATGTGTACATTTTTCGGGCCCCGTTACTTTCAGTCTCAAAGCCTCAGTATTCCACAGGAAGTGCGCATGAAATCGGACGGGAAAATGCCACTTTCCAGTTTAAAAATCTCAATTTTCAACCCGAACTGACGTCATACGGGAAAACGTAATTTCCTTCTTAACAATGTCAGTTTTACCGACGTGATGTTTTTTGGTTGACGTCACAGTTCTGGTCAAAAAGTGAGATTTTTAAACCGGAAGTGACGTTTGTCCGTATGACGTCACTTCCGATAAAAAACCGAGAATTTTAAACCAGAAGTGACGTCAAAATGAAATTTTCAAAAAATTTCGACATGCCGTTACTTCGTCTTTAAATGGGAAATTTTCAAACCGGACATTACTTTACAGAGAACATTTTTTATATTTCTGTGGAATGTATCTCGAATGTACCAAGCGACAAAAACGGATGAATTAAGGGACCCGCGATATGCCTTTCGATAAAAAAAGAGACACGATGAAGAAACCAGTGCTAAGAGAAATTGTCGGGAAATCTTTATTACTCCTGATTATCGACATTTTATCACAGCACGGTTTTTTTTAAATACGATGAGAGATGTTTAAAAAAGTTGCCATCGAAACGCTGGTGTATTTTACGATCATTTATTGCACCTAGCAAACGAGGTAACCTCACATGTGGCATCATTTTTTTAGCAGCATTTCAGGATTCGTTCAATCGATTCCGTTTTTATATAGTCATTGTCATCGAACATGAAACGCGCACTGTTTTAATGATAAATCGAGGATTCTTTGTACTTCACACACCTTGGGTAAAAATATTTTTCCTTCTTTTTTTTTATAAAACGGGAGTATCCACCACTACTACGATAAAATCAAGTTATATGCCCGTTTTAATGCCTTTCTTTATCGTAAATCAATAAAAGTTTTCATAGTTATTGCATTCGATATCGATGTTCGAACGCCAGAAGAGCTTATAGAATACGCTTATACACGGCTGGTACGCCCTTATGGAATTAACTCATCCATACCCTAGCAACTTTAGCAATCGTAAAAATAATCGAAACAATTACAGTAATTTCGGACAACTTTTTATACCGTTAAAATAATCGCAAAAATATCAATATTTCAACTTCTGCACATTCGCACGCGAGAGCTCACGGTGCCTGTGTTTGCGAACCGTCGTTTTTCGGTTATTATTTCTACGGAGTAAAAAATGATCTAGAACTACCGTAATTTTTTTTGGCTATTCTGCGGTTATATTCTTTAAAAAAAACAACGGTTACTCAAGCTGCTAATGTATATTTCCTGTATATATTATTCTTTTGGTGTATCTGTGTGACATGAGCGATCGCGTTTTCAGCAACCTGCTTATATATAAATATATATTTACGTATAAATAGACTTAGGATCTTGCAGCGGACGCAGTTAACACATGATTTGACTAATTTTTTTCAACGTCCCTTTATATCTTTTGAATCTTATAGCGTATTTATTGAATTCTTGCAAAAACGACTGGTCGGGATTTGTCCAGAACGAAGCTTCTTAGAAAAGAAAACGATTGAACTAGATTATCCAGTTATGTACATATATGCTCTATTGTCGATATATTATTGTTATTATTTACAAAAAAAAAAACCGCTTAATCATTGGATTATCTATACATTTATATAGTTTCCAGCATCAATCTTGTGAATTATACGTGCATTCTCTATGACATAACAATGTTTAACGTATCGTACAAGTCATATTATTGAAATATCCACGGAATGAACCTCCTCTCACTGTAGTCTTTGGGCTATCGTTCGATAAGTTTCCTTTCTTCTTATTTAAACATCGATTTATCGTCGTTCTGATTACACTTTATTTTTTCAATGCAGTGCCTTGTAAAGTGTAAAGTCCATCTCACCGACACGAAACCCAAATTTATTTTAGCGTTATATGTTGAAAAGTATTTGCTCGATTGCTGTGTCGGTAAAGCAGAGCTTTCAGGTCATCTCAAAATGAAACATTGATTTATCGCGGTTTTCTTACATCGCGTCGACTATTCGTTTACCATCTTATGTAACTCTTGTACTCCTCGTTAATGCTCACTCGCTTGATCGTCTCGTAGCCTAATATTATTGAAAAACTGAAGCAAGCCGATTGTACTAGGCGAGCGGACAATCCCTTCGAGAACATTTTGAAACGTTCCTCGACCCAGAGAATTTTAAAAGCGTTGCACATACTATCGAGCCTCTGAACTTGGAGTCTTGCCCGCACGATGTCCAGAGGATTTGTTATTATCGTCGTAGTGAAACCACCCATTGTACCCGCAACGGCTTGGATGAATAGATGGGAAACCCAGTCAGGTAATACTCGTAGTAATTCATCTGTTTAACAAATAGCAAGAAAAAACAACACATAATTAATGTCATGTTCATGTTCCATTGCTCTTGTAGTCGAGCTTTATATCATTTTTATATTAAAAGCCGACTTTTTACCGGCATCCAATTGTTAATAATAAAATATTAGTTGAAATCTACCTTGATATACGGTGTAAAGGCCCCACCAGAGTGCGCTGTTCGGTACATATGCACAGAGCGAGGCAACGTATCCTCGATAAAATCCTTTAACGCCGTCCCTGTGGTAAATATGCCTAACAATTTCCGCAGAAATATAAGCTCGAGAACATCCTGGCTCCAAAGTGAGGCCCAAAGGGTTCATTCCCATCTATAGAATACAAAAAAAAATAGAAATCATTTCGAAAGAATTTTCGTTCTCAAGGAGCGACAAAAAATGAATATAAAAAAAAATGATTTTTACCTTGTCTACGGCAAGTTTTCCATGCTTGGTGCTAACGCCAAGCACCATCATGTGCTGACTCAAAACGTCAAAGGGCACGACTATGGTCTGTCCCACGGCACTGGCGGCTCCACCGCCGATGAGCGCCTTTACCCTCGAATCGAAACCTGCGGTGAAAGGATCCTGCCCCAGCAGATGACGCACACCCTCGTACGTGGAAACGTAAAATACTCCCGACACTATTTGAATTGAGCTTATCCAGAAGCCCCGATACAGACCCGAAAAACCTTCCGTTCTGTATATTTTTTTGTATGCATCGACCATTCCTGAAATATATGTTTCAATAAAAATCATTCATAACCGTTGATATCTTTATACGGTATTTTTCACAAAGAGCTATATACCCTCTACTGTGTGGTTTGGGTGAATAAAAGATTGTTCCGTTGACTTTACTGCTCTACAATCAGATTTTCGGCATATAAAAAATGTCGTTTATGCTCCCAATTGATTCCAAGAGATATTATTATGTTTTAATCAAAGGTATCTTTTAAATGAACAATTTTAAAAATCTGAAAAAATTAGTGTTCTCGAGTGACACGAAAACGTGCCGAACTACAAGAAATATCTGAGGGTCTCGAAGAAAGTGACACAATTGCAAAAGGGCGCAAGTCGCACGAAGTCACGTGGATATAATATATTATATATGTATTGTTACGTTCACGTGGAATAAATAACGCGCGTATTTGGTTTTAGGGCGGATATTATTAAGTACAATCGCAGCCAAATATCTCGAGCACGAACTGTTAAGTGTCTGTTCTCTCTGAAACTCTTGATCTTCGATCAAGACTGTTGTCATCTGGTTAATCGCTAATCTGTCCGTTTGTCATTTATCGTACCGAGCTATTCCGGTCATGTATGTAATAACGTGTGTCCCGGTCCATCCTCATCTCTACATTCGTTACAATATATATATATATATATATGTATCAACGTATTATATGTATTGCTTGGTTGCGTATTAGTTGCGTACCCGTGTACATATGATTTCGTCTCTGAATCTGCAGCCTCGTTTTTATGACGGTGAGTGGATAGAGGCAGCATCGTATCGAGAATGACGACAGCATGCTCAACGGAAAGAACTTTGTCTTGTCCATCATGTCCCACTCGATGGTACGAATGAAAGGTGGTGCCTCTACCGCAGACATCTTGAGGACGTCGACAGTTGTTATTGACGGTATACGAGGTGGTTGTTGATCCCAGCAACGATTTGTTATTTCTGTTACTGTTGCTTATGACGACTTTGGTATCGCTTGGTTTACAGAGGCTTTCGTAAAGCCTGGACTGGCACATCTCACAGACGCTGCCTGGGCATTACTACCCACAACTTTGACTAGACTGAAAAAAAAGAAAGAAATCGTTTTTTATGATGTTTTTTTTTAATAGCTACTTTGTCTATATTAAATATAAAAATCAGGCATTATCTACGAACCCCGATTCGAAAGATAATAGAGTCGTTAGAAAGAATTTAAGAACAAAAAATGAATACATTAAATTAACGAAATTCGTCAAATCCGACACACTTCCGGTTTCTGCCAAATTTCGAAAGAATTGTAAACCGGAAGCGCTGAAAACCGCGAGTTAAATCGCGTTCTATTAGACATTGAAGTTCTTAATACAGTCGATAATGCGAGTTCTAAAGACCTCGTATTATCGACTTTGTCTAGACCTCGTGTCTATATTGTTGAATCATTGCTGATAAGATAGTCTTTCTTGTTGAAAGTTTGATACGGTTTAGACGTAGCGATAAGAAAAATATTCCATAAAAAATTTGTTCAGTTCCGGTTCCGCTCTCTCCGAGCCATTCACAACCCGAATATTGCGTCATTCTTTATTATTATTTTTTTTTAAGCTTTTATTTAACGACGCATTAACAGCGAGGTCTTGAGCGACGAGATAATTCTTTATGCATAATGGAAAAGGCACTTCACATCCATTACTTTCTATTTCACGTCTGTGTACATAAATGCAAATGTATAGAGTTCGACCGTAGGTAACAAGTTTTTTTTATCTATAGAACAAATGCAGCCCAAGATCGCGATGAGCAGAGAACAACGTAAATCGCACCGACGAAGCAGAACAACGCGGCGCAGCAAGTCGATAATTGTATAAACAAACTCGTAATTCCCAAGTGCGCGATAAGCCTTGCAAAACGCTCGCAACGAGAAATGGTTTTTTTATTTACAAAATTTCCGCACCCCGGCTTCGTCTTAAAGTAATTTCCGTACGGTTCTCGTCGATATAAAAAATAAATCAATAAGTAAATAATAAAATAAATAAATAAAGTCAGATAAAACTAAAATAAATATAAAATATCTTGAGACCGATTCACGTTATCAAAGTCGATAAAGCCTCAAAAAATATATCCAAATACAATTATCGTGAGAGCGCTTTACTGAAAATAAACATCGAAGAGCGGGTTTAGCTGCATAATTGATTGTCATGGACGTCCCCACTCTCCGATCTTCGTTTCATGTATCCGTTTTAGAGAAAAATTGCTACAACTAGCACTGCGAGTTGTAGTCTTCCCTGAAGACGCTTCCTCGTTGGTCGTTTATGAGAACAACGTAAATTGTACCGACGAAGCATAGGAACGCAGCGAAGCAAGTCGATAATTGTATAATCAAACTTGTAATCCCCAAGTGCGTGAGAAACCGTGCAAATCGCTCGCAACGAAAAATGGTTTTTTATTTAAAAAATTCCCGCCCCTCGGCTTCGTCGTGGAGCATCGCCTCCATTTTATGACCTCAGCCTAATTTCCGTACGATTCTCGACGATATAAAAATCAAAGAATAAATAAATAAGTGAGCAAATGAATAAATAAAAGGTCAGACAAAACTAAGATAAATGTAATATATCTTGAGACCGATTCACGATAACAAAATCAACATAACCTCAAAAAAAAAATACGTTCAGACACAATTATCTCGAGAGGGCTGTACTGAAAATAAACATCGAAGAGCGGGTTCAGCTGCATAATCGACGGTCATGAATGTCCCCACTCCTCGATCTCCGTTCCATCTGTTCGTTTTCGAGAAAATATATAGTACTAGAAGGTTTAAGCCTCCCCTTAAGACGCTTCGTCGTTGGTGGGTTATTGGATCAAGGTCACAGTCGCGAGCCTGCCTCTCCCCGACCGCGTGGAATCAATGTTCCTTTTCTATTTCGATACAAACGCACTCACCGAGTCGTCAACCACAGAAAGTTAAATGCTAACCCGCCGCGCTGTAGATCTCGACCTTTCGATATTTTTAATACGTATACGAAACAAAAAAAAATCGCACTCGTTCAGCTCAGTGTGAGCGAATTATCGATCGTTACAGAATAATACAGTTTCACTCACAATGATGTAACACGGGCCCGTCGTTACAATAAATGTACCGCTACGATTGGTAAGATCGTCCTCCGGCGAGCCTCGGAGCTTCTTTGCCGCTGTCGCCGTTGAGGCTGTTATTTTTTTTTTCCTCTCCACTTTTCGGACGTTGATCCGCGCTCACGTAGATTACGCACCACCCGTGTGTCAATAATAATTCTCACACCATTTTGCAAATCACGAGTTGACGCTGGTCGTCATATCGTCTTCACTGTCCCCCGCTTATCGCTCACTTTTCAACGATTGTACTCGCGCCCCGCAGCAGTCTCCTCCGTCCCATGTATCCGCCCGATCTGACGCAAATTCTTCACTCGATTATCCACATGATTCCATTTTTTATTTTTAAATTGTTGTCTAGTTGATGAACTGGAATACCACACGATTTTACAGGGAAGAGCGAACACCCAAACAATTCAGGAACAACATGAAGAGTTTATCGGGACCAGACGATATTTATCGTTCTGCGCATATACCCGTTCATCGTCGTTGTAGAATTCGGCTGTTGTGTAGAGGTGTGGGATTCAGTGTGACGAGTACGTAATCGCAGTGAAGAATTTCAGCGGTGAGGCGATTTACAGGTTTACGATGCCATCTGTACGTTGATATTGGAGAACTTTATCCGAAACGTTCCGTCGGGGAAATCATACCGACCGATCTATACGCGCAGAGACCTGCTTTATCGACTGCGACATGATAGTTATCCGCACAATCTGACGCGAATTTGTCACCCGATTATCCACATGATTGCATCGTTGTTTTTTTATCTTCTTCTATAGTTGCTGAACTGGAATATCATAGAATTTTTTAGGGAAGAGCGAACACCTAAACAATTCGGGAACAACATGAAGAATTTATCGGGACCAGACGATATTTATTGTTCTGCGCATATACCCGTTCATCGGCGTTGCCCAGATAGAAAACCGACGGCATGGAATCTACTCGGTACTAGCACGGAAACGCACACCGTGCCGGTACAATGCAGACATGTATGTCTGCATGTCTGTGCTGCTTGCACAGTTCCAGTTCGCCGTGTAGCTTCACAATCTCGGCGTGAACTCCACAGCGAGCTGGAACTGTGCAAGCAGCTTCGGGTATCAAAACGCCGTGCCGTCACAATGTCGTCACCTGCGGACATAGGTACATGTCTGCATTGTGCCGATTCCCTGGCCAGGCCTCTGGGTTTTTAGTTTCGTCCTACGATATAGCTACGATGCAGATACAATAAATTTGTAGCTTCCTATCTGCAAAACGAATAATAATAATAATAATAATAATTCTACTTTAAATTCGTACAATTCCATACAGGATTGAAACGATAACATGTCACATTCTTGTGACATGTTATCGGACTGTCGTGAAACACTGACAGTCTTGTCGTCCGTGTTTCAATATCATATCGAATTGTAAGAATTTTAAGTACAATTGAAACAAACATTTTTTTCTTC
The DNA here is from genome assembly GCA_958510785.1 of Exephanes ischioxanthus. Lineage (NCBI taxonomy): Eukaryota > Metazoa > Arthropoda > Insecta > Hymenoptera > Ichneumonidae > Exephanes > Exephanes ischioxanthus. The sequence goes on from OY294025.1 coordinate 9,083,443, forward strand.
GTCAGCCGGCAAGAGAATTCTTCGGCTGTTGTGCAGTTGTGAACTCGGAAGTGTGGGATTCAGTGTGACGAGTACGCAATCGCAGGGAAGAATTTCAGCGGTCGGGCGATTTACAGGTTACAATGCCATCTGCACGTGAATATTGGAGAATTTTATTCGAAGCGGAATCTCGGGCAAATCAAACCGACTGATCGATGGGCGCAGAGAAGCCTGCTTTACCGACTGCGATATGATAGTCATTTGTTTTTTCAGCTTTGGTGGTTTCGTAGAGCTCGCGGTGTTCCGTGCAGTCCAAGAATTTAACAGAAAATTAATTGAAATCATCTGACAACGATGAAACACGGAAAAAGATGCGTCAAGCTTCAGATGAAGATGGAGAATGGAGAAAATATATCTTTGTGAACTTGGGATTGGGATTGTGATAATTATAAACATTTCGTCGGAGCATCTGCAAAAAAAAAAAAATTACATTTCAAGATGTAAAAATGTTACATGCTCGCTTCATAGTATGAAATATGTTATTTAAGGAAGATTGGGTGTTTTATTACAGCATATCCAAAATTTAGACATGAAACTCTCTAATCGTCTAAACACTGAGGTATTTTAATCTCGCCAACGGAATGGAAAAGAGGCCATGGGTAACGATTCTTTTTCATCTTGAGACACGTTGTTTGTTTCGCCACCGCGTTATCTATCACAATGATTAGGCTAAAATAATTATATCGGGACCGTCTCTCGCGACGGTCACGCGCTCTCTCGCGAACTCGTCGTCGTATTCTCTTGCAAATTGTCTCTCGTTCTCGTGCTCTCTAACGAGCTCTCACGTTCAATAATATTTATTCAAATCATAAATAAATTCTTTATTGATAATTCTGCCGATCGCCTCCGTTCGGAAAGCAGTCAACTGACAAATAAACAAAAACGTCGTCAAGTAGTTTTCCAAAAACAAAAAACTCCACTCGTTTTCTCGCTAAGCTTCGGGTCCCTGTTCTAACGAACAACACTGTTCTTTCGCCTCGATCAAAGAAGCAGTTTTCCTGATTAAGGAACTGGTAGTGTTGGGAGGTTTTTTAAATAATTAACTATATTTTTTATGTACTAGATAAAGATTGAATTATGAATGACAATATTCATATAAAAGTAAAAGAATACTATTTAACAAAATAACTATTTAACTATTCAACAAAATGTTCTTATCCTACGATTATTCTTAAAATATAAGTACTGACCTACGAACCATTGTAAGACGACGTTTCACGAGAAGCGACGAGGATTGAGTAAAAAAAACATACATCTAGGGTAAAAGTGATGAGGATAGAGTACGATAATAGTAAAAGAATACTATTTAACAAAATTAACTATTTAACTATTCAACAAAATGTTCTTATCCTACGATTATTCTTAAAATATAAGTACTGACCTACGAACCATTGTAAGACGACGTTTCACGAGAAGCGACGAGGATTGAGTAAAAAAAAAAACATACATCTAGGGTAAAAGTGATGGGGATAGAGTACGATCTTCTTATGGGATTCAATTTGTGGGTCAAAATTTAGCTAGATGAACGTTTACTCAAGTTCAAGCTACGATAGTGACTAGTAGTTGCAGTAGTAGTACTAGTAGTTTACTCAGTGAGTTTATTGAAAATACATAACATTAAACAGTTTTTGATATCTAACAAATCTCATCTTTGTTCACCTACATTGCGTATTGCCAATTGCCTATCGACCGCACTCCTTCCGCCATGAACTATAACGCTAATTTTTTGCAAAATAATTTTTTAAATATAAAATCCGAACAACTCCGAGAATGCTCGTCGACCTCAGTGACACACATACTCGATATTAGCTCCACCAGTGTGAAAAGCTTTGGCCCTGTAGCTTAAAAATTGCACAAACAGTTAAAAAAGCTAAATGGTTTTTTAAAAGTGTCAAAGAACACGCTCACCCCGGTTACTTATAAAAAATGTAATTTTTCAATGTTGCCAAAAACTCTCAGCTCGATGACATGAAAAATCTCGAAATAAAATATTTCTGAGGAAAAAGGAAGGTTCCTCTCCGAGGAAGCAAAATGGAAGCGTGTGTACACACGGAGCGATGCTGCGCGAAGAGGTGCACACGAAGGGTTTTATTAGAGTACGAGCATATCCGAAGGGGACGAGGGATGCTGTACGAGTGAGCGGAGGTTGCGAGGAACCGTAGAAGTTTCGTTCATCCAATGAATTCTGGCTCCACCCCTATTCGGGGGTAGCAGGCAACCCCCGTAAGCGCGAAGCTGCGGCGAAGCTTGGCACAGTGTCGTTTCGAGATGGTCGGGGTGGGCGTCGACTTTCGGGGAAAAGCACAACCCCCATCGTGTGCGGTGACAACCCCGTGCACGTCGTCCCTTGAACTCCCCGAGTCGAGGACTCCGTTAACTCTCCACCGAGATCAAGTCACTCGGTCGTCGTAGTCACAGTTACGATCGTGTCGAGTTGTCAACCGAATTGTTCGTCCGCGCGTGTGTCAATCACGTCGCTCAGTTCGGGACGACAGTGATAATATACTGCATTCGGTCCGGAGATTAACATTTTTTTTTATGACCGCTGTCAGCCGGTTGGGAAGGTGCACGTGAGAAGAGAACGGGAGGTGAGGAGTTGTTTCTGTTTTTGTTTTGTTTTTTTTTTGTTTCCTATTTTGTGGCAATTAATCGACGAACGGGATGATGAACCTGGCGGATCAGGAGGTCCCTGCTGTTACCACAGATCCAACGAGAATGGTAAGTGTGACGAGCTTTCAAGAATACAAAACGAGACCGTTCCCGATTTTCTCAAAATTCTCGTTTACGCTTGTAACATTTTTTTTTTTTTTTTAAACGAGACGATATTCGGTATTTTTTATACAATCATTATTATATTATGCAATTCGAATGGTTGTCATTCACATTAATGAACTGCACTTTACAACCATCTTCGCATTATACTATTGTAGTCTCAGTGTGAAGGAGATCACGAATCTTATTTTTGTAATTTAATTGTTATATTTTTTTTTTTTACTGATTCCTGGGATCCCATGTTTATTATTATTATTTATTTATTTGTTAAAAACATATTTTTTTATATGTCGTTTCATTCAAACTTGTTTATCTTCATAACGAAGATACGCTGAAAAGCGTTCTGCATTAGCGAACGAAACTTTCTGACCGCACGATCCTAAAGAGCGTACCCTGGATGACAACTAGAGTGCAAAAGCCAACGAGCATTATCCTACACAAGGAGCATATAATAAACCCTCCCTCTCTCGGAGACGATGATTTTCGAGTGGCGAATTGTCATGGCACGCGCCTGCAACACTGGGGCCAACTTGTATCCCACGGGAGGCACCCCTTTTGTGTTCTCTAAACACGTAATTGTCACCCCCCTGAGCATCCACGGTTCCCCCACGATCTGGTGACAGTGAGAGTAGCATCGTTTTCTCCCTCGTGCCACTTTATTGCGGGTGGTCGAGGGGTCCCGGGAACCCCATGGATCGCGGAAGCACCGATGAAGGGACGAGGCTTTGCCCCTGATCATGGTCCGGAACCGTGGGTGACCGAAGTCTCTCGCTTAACTGTACTTCACCGTACAAGAGATACCCTTTTTTCGCGGTTTTTATTCACTGGATCTTGTTTCGACTATTAGTTCTTTTTTTACATTTTTAAAAATCATTATTCCACAACTCATCTTTAATGAGGTAAAATCGCAGAATTACATTTAACAAAACCGGGTCGTAAATGATCACTAAACGATCTGATCATTTTTTATTTTGCTAAGGTAGTCCTTTCGTTATGTCCGAAGCCACCTAAGTTCGAGAGGTGAATGAGAGAGATTACAAACACTTCTCGTTGGAACAAAAATCTGAAAAAAATTGAGCACATGGAAGGTGCCGAAAATATTGTTTTTGCATAATGATCATTCCAAAATGTTATCAACAAATTACTGAAATATCAAAGTTGTGTAATAAATTACCCAGTAACCTAATTTTTTTCTGAATGTGTATGAATCTTTTCAGAATTTTATGTAATTTGTGAAATTGTGATTTTAAACAAATTTTAACGTAAAGAAAACGCAATTTTCAAACGTTACATAAAATTCTGAAAAAATTCATACGTATTCAAAAAAAAAAAAAAAAATCAATATCATGAGAAAAAAATTAGGTTGTCGGGTAATGTGTTTCATAATTGTTTATTTCAGTAATTTGTTAATAACATTTTGGAATTATTGTTATGCACAATCTTTTCAGCACCTTTCATATGCTTGATTTTTTCAGATTTTTATCCGACCGGGAAGTGTTTGTAATTCTCTCTTGTTCCTCTCTCAAACTTAGGCGGAAAAACGAAAGAACTACCTTAAATCTAGTAACCGTAGTAAATGTATATATTGACATTACTATTTACAATATTGGCGGTGAGACATTTACAAATAATATACAATTCATACAATGCCAATTCGCCATCGATCGAGGTCCTTCAGCCCGGGTTAATCTTTGGTAAATTGTGTAACAGTTTTTACTGTGTTAATGACAAAGCTTTTGATCTCTGTATATTGGTGGTGTGTTAAATCTATGTATGCATTAACCTTTTTATTTCTTCACTTCGAATTATCAATTCGCCTGATCCCTGAATCCTAGAAACAATTCAAACCGACTTCCGTCGTTATCCCAGTTCTTCGTTCTCATCCCCTTTTCGGCTCGTTCTTTTTTCCCCTCGGCTGCTCCGAGGGGGCGGCGGAGGGGGAGGGGGGGGGTGTCGTCAACCCCTCCCTCCCCTACAGCGACACACCAGTCTAAACACTTGATTTATGTTTGTTGATTCTAAAAATCACTCGATTCCCACACCGTGGGGGAACTACCCTGGACCATAGTTCACCCGGCCGACGCTTAATTGACTCTCTCGTATGGTCTCTCGAGGATCCCAAAAGCATATGCTCCCACTCGACTTTCCCATGATGACGATACGTCGGATACATTTGTCTGCTCCATCCAGTGTAGTAGAATCGATGAAGAATTACCAGCTAGTCTCGTCTATAGTAGGTATTACATCGAAGGGGCGTGCCCCACGCGTGCGAATTCACCGCCAACCCCACCGTGAAACTGGTTCATACTTATAACTCTATTCCGTTCGGTAATGCAACAGATCAACATCGGGCTTTCGATAATTCTTTGCCTGTAAACGTCGAACTCGCCGACCAAAAATACCGTGTTATCGGATATAACTTCAATTAAAGTGAGGAAGCGCGCGAACTCACCACCAACCACGCCGTGAAACTGGTTCATAGTTCTATCGACTCTATCTGTTTGGTCATTAATTTTTATCAGGTTCTCCATATTTTCGATGCACGCGACTCCATCCGTCTGTGAACAGTCGATAGTCCTCGCGGTAGATTATACAGTTTTCGCGTTAGAGAGGCTGTCCACATTGTTCAAGAATTTCCATCCCAATGATCAAACTTGTGTCGTTTCAATCACTAAAAAATGAATCGATCATATACATGCACTCTATCCTGTTCGCGAATGCAATAGACCGTCATCGGGCTTTTGAGAATTCTTTGCCTGTAAACGTCGAACTCGCCGATCAAAAATACCGTGTTATCGGAGATAACTTCAATTAAATTGAGGGAGCATGCGAATTCACCACCAACGCCACTGTGAAACTGGTTCATACTTTTCACTCTACCATGTTCGCCAATGCAACAGACCATCATCGGGATATTCACAAGTCTTTGCGTGTAAACGTCGAAGCCGTCGACCAACAGTGTTATCGGAGATAGCTTCAATGAAACTAAATGAGCATGCGAATTCATCACGAACCCCATCGTGAGACTTCTTCATACTTTTCACTCTATTCTGATCGGTGATGCCGAAAATACCGTGTTATCGGAGATAACTTTAATTAGCTTGAGAGGAGATGACGGCATAAATCGAACTAAAAACGGGACGTAGTTGCATCCATGAGAAAGAAGTACATGTATAGATCGGGGGGGGGGGGGGGGGGGGGGTTTGAGGCCGGTGTAAGAGGGACGTTGAAGCGCCTGTAACATGAACCGCGTGTGGCCAGCAGCGGCCAGCGAGCGAGTGACGGCTCGGTGACAGCGCGACACATGGTCACACACGCTGGGTGACGAGGTCGGTATGCGAGGACAACAAGTACGATGGGAGTGTGGTGGAGTCAGAGTAACGTCGATACATCTATACGCGTCGGTGTGCGGCGAAGGGGCTGTTGCGCCCAGCGATTCGAGCATTCACCCCGAGCTAGACCACGAGGGTTGTCAGCGCATCGCGTATATGATCGATTCATTTTTTTAGTGACGGAAACGACACAAGTTTGATCATTGGGATGGAAATTCTTGAACAATGTAGACAGCCTCTCTAACGCGAAAACTGTATAATCAACCGCGAGGACTATCGACTGTTCACAGACGGATGGAGTCGCATGCATCGAAAATATGGAGAATCTGATAAAAATTAATGACCAAACAAAGCCTTCGAAACTATATTTTATATATAGAAGTTTCGCTGCGATTCGAAATTGCGCTTTCGGCCGAAACAGTCCGACAGACGGGCAGACAGAAATGGGAAAATGCTTTATTGCATTCTAGGACATCTGGAGCATGTTTTTTGGAGCACAATCTGACAAGCGACTTTTTTTTAATGACAACAGTTTGTATACTTACATACTTCGTATGTGATGAGAAAGTAAAAATCCACGTGAGTGTCAGCGCATCGCGTATATGATCGATTCATTTTTTTAGTGACGGAAACGACACAAGTTTGATCATTGGGATGGAAATTCTTGAACAATGTAGACAGCCTCTCTAACGCGAAAACTGTATAATCAACCGCGAGGACTATCGACTGTTCACAGACGGATGGAGTCGCATGCATCGAAAATTATGGAGAATCTGATAAAAATTAATGACCAAACAAAGCCTTCGAAACTATATTTTATATATAGAAGTTTCGCTGCGATTCCAAGTCTCTCCGAAAAGTTATTGCGCTTTCGGCCGAAACAGCCCGAGAGACGGGCAGACAGAAATGGGAAAATGCTTCATTGCATTCTAGGACATCTGGAGCATGTTTTTTGGAGCACAATCTGACAAGCGACTTTTTTTTAATGACAACAGTTTGTATACTCACATACTTCGTACGTGATGAGAAAGTAAAAATCCACGTGAGACTTTATGCGTCTTGTTAAGCCTCCGTGAAAACGAGCCAATTAGCCAATGGAATCATCTCGTCGAGACATTGTTCAAACGTGTCAATACATCTATAGTATCACTATACGGTGTTACAAGTAGTTACATTACATTCTTTGTATGATCCAAGCTCATTGTGTGTGTCGTGCTGCTCGTCGAACCTTACGCCCCATTGTCTTCGCAACCCCTCTGTTCAAAAGAACGAGTCGACGAAGTGAGAACAGAATGAAAGGAAAGAAAGAATTGTGGGTAAGAGCAAGATTCTCGCCTCGACTTTCCACAGTGGCGAAATGGACCCCGAAGCCGCCACCGACATTTCACGTCTCCAACGCTAATTAATCAAATGACAAGAACGAAAAAAAAAAAAAAAAAAAAAACTTCAAATAACCGCGTAATCCCATTTACCGATGGTACTTTCTTCCGACCGATCGAAACAAATCGGTGTCCCAACAACCGCCTCTCTGACGAAACTCTCTTTCCCAGCCCGCGCCCGAGTAAGCTCCAGCCCAACCGAAAACCATCGAAATCCCCGTCGCCGAAAAGTCGACTATTTGTCCCCTGTGTCATCCGCCCCAATGACTTTATTATAAACCGAAACGAAGTGCGCAATTACTCGTGTGTGCGGCATCGAGCAAGCTCAGACACACACACATGCAGTATATAGATGCGCCCGTTAGGGGTGCAGAAAGATCCCTCGTCCCTTTTCCGTCCCCTAAGCGTGACGGCGATGGTGCGGCGACGGTGGCATCGTTCGAGTGACGGGGCGTTCCTCGTTCGATCTATATGTCTGTATACATCTACGCTACTGCATATAGATGTAGCATCAATTTCACCGCACGAACGAACGGTACGCGTCATGTTCGTACACTGTACGATACGCGCGTCGATGTCCCGAGTATCCCGACGGATGAATCGTCCCGGTGGGAAAGAGATCATGAGACTTCGAAAGGCGTCCTCGAACGGGGATTCCCCGCTGCCTCTACGGCACGCGACCGTGTTTGCCCTCTCCGCTTACGAGTCATTACCTCGTTAATTCAGTCGCGATCGAGCTCTTTGCACAACGATAAAGAAGGCTCGTGGATATGTGTGCACTGACAGGCCAGGCATTCACGAGTCGACAAAACACACGGATAATGCATTGCGCAGGTTCGGCGTGCGACAGGAATAACGGAGTCAATGCGCCGAGATGAACGTTTCGGGCTCTTACTTGATAATAACATTTTTCGTAAATACTGGACAGGGCGCGGAATCGATATCGTGATTTATGTAGCGGATACATTTTTTTATGTAGAGTTTGATTTGAAAATAAAAAAAAAGGTGAAGAACGTGAGAACTTTGTAATGAATTAATATCGCTGTGGCAAGACGGGACTGCATTGCGGGTCGGTTTATTAAGGATCAGCTGGGATTGACTTTGTAATTGGTATTAATTAAACGTTTGACGTCTTGCTTTAATTGTGATTCATTACGAGGATCATTAATAGCGATTATAAAATCCTGTGGGACTGGTGAACATGGTGCATATTGAAGGGCCGAATCTGAAAAGTTTTCGCTGCTGCGAAACTTTTGCACGTGAAAAATTAATGTGATGAAACATTGTTGCTAAGAAAATGGATCCTTAGGTGATTTTTGAACATTAATTGATTGTCGTTTAGAGCCGCGAAGTTTTATGAGAAATACAAATTTTCGGCTGACCATAGCTTTTTATTGTGAATATACGAGGAAAGAATAGTACATTATGTTACAAGTGCGGAAAGTGCGCGATTTTTGCCGAGTAGGCAGTTTGCTGTCCGAGCGACGCGAGGGCAGAAGTCCCACGAGGTGAAAATCTGCTCTCTTCCGTGTAGCATACGATACTTTTTTCTGACTTTGTTGAAATAATCATATTTCTTGGGTCACATAATCGTCATATTTGCTAATGACGATTACTCCCCCTAATAGGCGACTTTACGCCGATACTGCACGCAAGAAGTGTGTTCAGTTTAGGAAAGTTGGAAACCAAAAATTTCTTCCGATTAATGGATTATTTCAGAATTAGTTACAATGTTCTTGTGGGTCTCACAATGACACTTTGGACACAAGGGAAATATTTGTGATTATATTAGAATCAAGAATTATAGAAATAGTTTGAAGTTTCGATCATTGCGAATATGCAACGCTTTCCTTACAATGTGGGAAGATTTTTATCCGTTGTCAACTATGTTTCAATTACGCGATTCTTTGAATGCATTAACAAGTCTTGTTCCTTGTTCAAACAAAAAAGTGAGTTATAATGTTCAGTTTAGGAAAGTTGGAAACCAAAAATTTCTTCCGATTAAAGGATTATTTCAGAATTAGTTAAAATGTTCATGTGGGTCTCGCAATGACACTTTGGACACAAGGGAAATATTTGTGATTATATTAGAATCAAGCAATATAGAAATAGTTTAAAGTTTCGATCATTGCGAATATGCAACGCTTTCCTTACAATGTGGGAAGATTTTTATCCGTTGTCAACTATGTTCCAATTACGCGATTCTTTGAATGCATTAACAAGTCTTGTTCCTTGTTCAAACAAAAAAGTGAGTTATAAGGGCTTACGCCACAGTAAAATTTCGCAACAAACGGTGTGACGAGATCGTGATATCGAGGTTTGTTCAGCTGGCGGGTGACGTCTTACCAGTATCTGAAAACGTGCACGCTAATAGTCGTGAATTCACGGGGCCGGTAATCGGGTTTACCACAAGATTGCTCCGCGAGGAGGAAACCTACCAATCGTTCGCCGGATGTCCTCCTTCTCTCGTCTCATTCCTCGTTCCTCCTGCTGCACCCGTTCTCGTTTCTATCTTCTTCACGGTCCTTCATCATCGCAGACGCAGTTCCATCAGCTGACCCTCTTTTCAAGCGATGTCTCAGCCTCTTTCGTGGTCTCTTGAACCACCCAAACCCGGTCCATCACACTAAGATACCCTCATGTCGTCTCTTTTCTATTTTTATTTTTATTCCCACAGATATTTCTCCTATCATCGAATTTAGGTATTAAATTTAAAGATTCTCCAGATTAATTTAACAGGCGTTCATATATATATCTCTCTATAATATAAAAAGATTTCGCCGTCGCCGCCGTGTCAAGAATCGAGGGGGGGGGGGGGGGGGGGGGAGAGACTTGGAATAATAAGGGCTTAAGTCCATCCAGACGGGGTCACTACTTGGATGGGTGACCGCGGTCACCCATCCAATCGCTGTCGGTCCGGCCGATATATATTTTTTATTTTGGTTAAACACTTTAATGTCGTTAACAAAAAATTTGATTAATGAGTATTTAATCAAACGGTGTTTTAATTATTTCAGATCGGAGAAAGCTTCGGCCGATTAGGCGAACCAGTTCTCGCTGTGGGCACCAACTACTGTCCTGCCTATCCGGTAGATCAGTCCAATGCTAATGATAAGAATCAGCAAGGTACGTACACGCAAATGCAACCGTCGACATGCAAGCAGCATTTTTTTAATTCTATATGCACAACTTGATACAGTGCTGAACGCTAATTTTTAACAATGTAAATGTAGCCCATTTATCAATCAATTCAGGAACCCCATCGAAGAGTGCATTAAACATTTCCTCGTATGGGAAGCTTTGTTTTGATGAAAACAAATCGGGATTTTAATAAAAACGTGTTCAGAATGTTCCAAAACATTAGAAAATCATACTCAGAAAAAATGTCTAGATGTGTGTGTATGTCTCAGACCCGGAAAATTAACTCTTATAACTTGAGAACGGCTTGAGTTATAAAACTGCAATTTTTATAGCGAATCTTTGTAGTGAATATTGCCAAAATTCGTATTTGTTTTTCTATTTTCAAACAGATGTTTGACTAAAAATCAACGAATTTTTCAAAACGATATTTGGCATAATATAATTAAAATTGAAAAATCTAACCGCAATTATTTTCTTTCACCGACAAAGTTCCCTCTATGAGAACGCCAAATAATCATCAAAAATAATTTTCCGTTGAATCTTTGTATATAAAAGTATATTTTAGATAATGAAGCTTTTTAAAATCACGTTTTCACGACTTTTTTTACTGCCGAAGAAAGTCATTGGACATTGACTTTCGCAAGGTTGTAGTAATTATGTTTGAATTTCTTTACGACCCAGCTTGCGCCAGGCACACAAAAAATTGTTTTATAGACTCATCAGTTGTTCCCCTCCACGGAAATCTTTAGTAAAAGGCGAAAGATTTATGCGTGTGTTGAAGGGAAACCAGAGTGACGATTACAGCGTTTCTCCGATCTTTTATGCTCTGTCTGAGGCCGTTGTGTGTATGAGAAACTCGAGCGAAATGTCCATCTAGCGTTAGAACGGTGAACTACAACGAGCCATTCTTTCTATTATTGAAACTGTAAGCCGGTTCAACCGCGGCGGCTCGATACGCCCAAAATATGCTCCAACACTAAAGCCCCAAAATTCTGAACTCACTTATAACAATGTGTCGCTGCTGTATTTAATATTGTTGCTTTAACTTTTAAGAAGAATTGACACCTCACGCGTTAGCCGGGCGCCCTTATGCGTGAAGTGGACGCCTTCGTATAGGCGCAACCGCCGACGGCTTATTTCTTGGTGGTAGATCCTTTTCCTCAGATTGGCCAAGCGTTCGTACGCGAGAAGCTACCGCTTCGTGGTGTTGGTGGACACATCGATACTTCGCTTTGCCGACGTGGAGTCGTACTCATTCGCTCGCGGTGCCGAAGCTCATGTAGCTGAGGCCGGCACTCTGTTGTGTTGGTGAGTCCATTGATGCCTCGCAGTAGCACACCGGAGTCACGAGTTCGTTTCGTGAGCTCAGGCGGTGCGGTCGCACACCTCGAGGCACAAAGCCCATTGGAATCTTCGAGTAACAATAGTCCACTAGAGATGTTGATGATCACTTTGTTCATCAGTAACGACTGAAGAATATTTGGATCCGACCTAGCGATATCGCTTCGGGCAGTTCATGTAAAGTTTGAACCAATGTATGGCATATTATGTATGAGACCACTTGCTGTTGGGGTCAGCTTTTTGTTACTGATATTTGATATGGATAATTTATTCACGGGTTGCTCCTTTTACAGATCCAATTAAAGTAGTGTACTTAAATTTTTTATATATACCTTGTATATGCCTATTTGGCTTCAGAGCATATATATAATTAATTCAATAATAATAAATAGAATAACATTGGTAAGAATAAATATAAATGTTATTATGACAATATAACGTAAATTGAGTTGATAACGTAAATATGAATATAAAGAAATTATTGAGAAAACTTTAATAACATGGTTTATTAGAAGAAACAGGGATACCCGTCGATTGAGCCCCCGTAGCTCGAAATTACAAGGAAAAGTGAAGGGAAAGTCTAAAGTCGAGACACACTACCCAGCGGCCTTTCGATCTATTCCAGTCGTGAGCTCCGAAGCTCTTTGATACACGGAATGACGACGAAGGAGAATTTGCGGCATACAAGAGTGTATGATGTCAAGAGTTCCTGCCTGCGTTCGGAACGGGGTGGCGGATGAAAACCGGGAATGGTGCACCACCACGACGAAAGAGCCGCTCGTTCGACGATGTATCGCGGCGGGACACGCGTAAGCGAGTGATTACACGGAGAAGAGATGGAGCAAGGACGTCGTACAGACGGAAAGGCGCAGCAAGGGCCACGAGCGACCTAGAAGAGCGAGACGAAGAAAGAGATAATATGGGTGGAAAAGGAAAACCGTCGGCGAGTTCATTGCTCGACCCCATGAAGGAACGCTGTCACTCGCAGGACGTCGAGCCCAGTCAATATCTTTATATCCTCGCATCGTCGACAATATTATTTCTTCCCAACAGTCTCGAGAGTCCCAACAGCCATGAACGGATATTGAAAAAAAAATGTTATTATTGCCAAAAAAAATCATATTGGATTAGAAAGGAATTCGTGTACGAGAAGATTTTGGCAGTCCTTGACTGTTCGGAATTTGTGTTAATTTTCAAGAAGCAAAACTTCCTTCCTTCCAACCGACCCCCGAGCCCGGTTTGTAATAAAAACCGTGATTACATTTTTTTTTTTCTTCAAGTTTACCGAAATTCGGGCGTCCAACGGAAATCTTATTCCACTGCTTCTATCTACAGTGGGGTCCTATTTTCTTTGCTACCAAAGTTTCAGCACCCTTGAAACAATAGCATTACGGTTTTCATTACCGACCACGGTATTTCACATGTCCCTTAGTAGCATTGCAGATATTTGTCAAAAAAGATTATAAAAAAGGGAAAATACCTATTAATATCTATAACGTCACTTATGCCGTAATTTGAAACTTTGAAGATCGAGCTCCGTGACCTACATAGCTACAGTACGAAAAATCGAAAACATCTCAATGACGAACCGGTAGATGGAGATAAAATGAAAGCAGAAAAAGGGAGCCGGGAAGCGAAACGCCCAAAAGAAATTCAATAAGCAACGAATTATCGCGCTGCAAAGATTCCACCGAAGAGTTCGTTAGGAACTCACACCGATCCACTTTCTCGTATCGGAGAGTACAAAACTGCTCGTTTTGTACTCATACCAGAAGTGGGCTTGAATATTCCTTCACTGCAATGATTGACACTTTATGGTTGGGATTGCGAGCAGGCACGCCGTGGACAAAGCTGTCTTCTGCTTCCCTCTTTTTCAGTGGTGTTTGTATACATGTAGCGTCGGCATCGCGGACTCTCTCCCCCCGCTGTAACTCAATCAGCGTCTATAATGCTGCAATTTCTCCATAGTAATCGTGTTACGCCCTTTCCCGGCTCTCGATGTGGTGTCCCACGCTTATGGCACCGAACGAACAGGCGGCAGACTGCAATACCCGATGCCCGGCATGGAAAAATATTGAAATCGTTTCTTATACTCGCTTGCGAAATAATTACGGGGAAGAGGAGCCAACAAATCCTTTCCGAAAACTCAATAGTTTCGATCGATTCCTGGTGTAAAAATTCCGAATGGCAAAGGGAATTGTGTGAGATGTTTCGAGGTGTGGTAACACAAACAATCATCTTCTTATTGCATTTAGGGAAGATCTTTTATTATTAACACTTTATATATCGTTACTATAGGGATTCCTCTTCATAATTAAAGGGTTTAAACCTAGAAATACTGTGCTGTACGGTATTTTTCATAGTCGAAGCATTCCTTGCTCCAAATTGCAACTCCGATGGCTCCGCAATGATCACGATGATAAACCGACTACAATGTCATTGAGGAAAAATGACTGTTCGCTCTCGCAGTTGTGACAAAGGGTCGGGAACTTCTTTCTTTCCCATTCACTGGGATTTTCACCCTCGCGTTAAGATTCGTGAGGGCGAATTTCGCTGCTAGTGACGCTCTCGCATAGTTATAGTAACGAAGGGTCCATAGCTTTAGCTCTAAGACGATGAAACTACAGAGATTGATGGGTGAGGCCGAGTGAATCATTATCCGGGAGCAACGAGGTGTAATGTTATAGTGGAATTCGATTGGTCGAAGACTATCGGGATCCGAAGCTATATTATACTATAACGTTAGACAAAATCGAGTTACCGATGAGTGGGCTGCCCGTAGCGAATCTTCGCCATTAAATAGGACCCCTGTTTGTGCGAAACAACTGGATAAACATGATTCACTCTTTGTATCTTGTCACTTATTGTTCCAGCCCTACGAAAAGGGTTGCAAACTAATACTGCTTGGAAGATGTTCATAATTATATGTGTCGCATTCGTAAATTCTATTTCGAAGCTAAGTAAAATGACTATGTCATTTTACTTAGCTTCGAAATGCCAGAAATGCTGTATTTTTTAAGGTTTACGATTTTTTAAATCTAATAATCCCTCATGTTTTAGTAATCATTACGTTGATTACGCTGATTTGACCTTTTCCTCCTGACATAGTTGTAAAATTGGAGCTTGAATCTAAATCTAAAGCGCACTTTCTCTATTATTTATATCTGCTCAAGAAGAAATGTTTTTAAGACACCATTTGTTTGATTCCAGGCACAGAACTGTACCCAACGCAGGACTATCGACAAGAACCATGGCTACAAGATGGTAAATTTTTTACTTCAATGAAAATAAATTCTATTTTCGTTAAGCAAATCATTTTATTACTTTTTTATCTATTGATTTGTTCACACGATAAGGAGTTGAACGGGACTCAAATAGAGCACAGTGGCCCGGGTACATAAGGCCTGGATAGCTCAGTCGGTAGAGCATCAGACTTTTAATCTGAGGGTCCAGGGTTCGAGTCCCTGTTCGGGCGTTATTTTTATTTTTTCACCAACAAAATACTATTTTTTAAGTGTGAATTTATTGACAATAAAGGGAAATCACAATTATCGAAGTAAAAATAATTTTTACCTTAATAATAAGCGCACAGTTAAAGCGTAAGCATTGCGGCAGCCAGTGCTATATGCTACTGGGTACTATTATCATTATTATGATAGAATACACAGTCCGTCGTTTCGCTGCCGAGCGATTAGAGGCCGCTCACTGTCAGAGCATTAATTTTAATTATTCCTGCCAACTGTGGATATTACACGCGATGAATATAGTAGAAGTGGGATCATGGGGTCGGTGAGGGGAGGGGGGGGGGGGGGGGTGCCGTACACGGACTGTGAGGATAGGGTAGAGCTCAATATATATGTATACTATACGTCGTTAGTAGAACACCCCAGTAGATTGTATTACGAAAGCCGGTCAGTGCGGTTTCGATGCTATAATCTCGTCGGAGCCTGCGGCGTGCCTGACGGTCAAGAGTCTACATTTTTTTTATTCAACAACAAATATGAAATAATTGCTCCAATTGATGGTTTAATGTTTTCTGTTATAGGCAGTAGCTGCGAGACTGAGGACAGCGAGCAATTCGTTCCCGAATATCACCACATATCAAGTAAGCCTGAATTTAACTAGCTTTTAATTTAATTGTTCTCCAATTGTCAAATTTGAATGACGGAATCGAACTTAATTACGAGAGCCTCGTCCTCGCCGACCAATCATAACACGAATAAAACCACAATCATCTGTGTGATAACTGCGACGTGAAAAACTCACATAGAAAAATAGTTTTCGGAGAGTGAGAGACAATGAGGCTGTTACATCCCGACGAGCTCTCGGCGAGTTTGTGCTGATGGAAATGTAACGGCGGTCTCGCTTTCGAGTCAAGGCGTTAGCCCTGTACGTTAGGGACGGGACCTCGCCTAACACTGCCTTAGATATGAGCGATGCGTTGAGAGGATACTTGAGACTTCTTAGCCGTTCGCACGTGATAGAGTATGCAGAACAAATGTATAGACCCGATGATTCTGTTTAGTACTCACACAAATAATATTTCATTTTCTCGTAGCCAGGTGACGTACAGGTTCTCGTACTACAATCGACCAGACTATGTCGATATCCGAAGACAGCCGCGCAGAGCTATTGGACAGAGTTTCGTCGTACAGAGCATTGCTCGCTCTTCGGAGTCTAATAGATGGCGTCGAGACGCTACCGCGTCTCTTGATTATGGAGTCTAATAAATTTTGAAATTTTTCCCGTATATAAGGCCTTAAGGTAGATGGTATTCCCGGAGATTTAAAGTATTATAACTATTCTGACACCAACATTACGGCCGACCGAAATTTGTTATTGGGGTGCATATTATTAATAACAATCTCATACAATTATCTCATCGCGATTTGTAACATGACAGATCGATACGACTCTGGGGGTGGGATCCCAGTAAAGATGTTTTCACAGTGTTAGTTTTTCATATGAAAAAGTAATAATAGCATTCATGAAAATGTTTTTTCAGTAAACAAGCCCTAACTTTCGATAGATAAATCTCCAATATCCACAATAAATCATCGTGCAAATTGGCGGGAATTATTTGACTTAGATTATTCTATTACATCACAAATACGTGGTGGGTAAATCTCATTGGGGCTGTAGATTTAGTTATGGTGAATGCCGCTTATATACTGTTAGTGGAAGCGGCGCGTCGAGCGCAATCGAGTGCGAGTCTGCGATCGAGGGGTTAGAAGAGTAAAGTGGAAGGAGCGGAAACTTTGTTTCCGGATGCGACGAAAATTGTGTCCCGCGTACATCCTCAGACAGGTGCGGCGTCAAGAGCTACGATCTTGTGTCGATGTAACGGAACGCGCCAAATACTCTCACACAGCTAGCTCCGACAGCTAAGATAATATATAAGCAAAAGCCGTCGCAGCGTCGCAGCATTCGATGGATGCTCTCGGGAGCTCCGCGCTCGCGTCTTCGACGTTTCCGTCGGCCATCCGTTAACGTGGAAATTGGCTTCCTTGGAATTAACTTTGATAGGTAACTAGTTTGTGAAGACACACATGCCCCTCGTCTGATGTCCCACGTGGTGCGATCGAAGATGCGCTTTTACAATCGTTATTTATGTCGCTAGGCCATTGATTAGCTACATTGTTAAAAAATATTGTAAAATTAATATATCGGACGGAACGTTTTTTTTTTTTTTGCAAAAACTGACACATTAAGTATAATGCACAATTGTGATAAAAAAATTAATGTATTTTTACAGTAGAATTAAAGTAAATTAATAAAAGTACAGTGTCTCTAAAGTTTTTAATACACCGTACATTCATTTTTCTTTACAATTGTACATGAAATTTAATATGCCAGTTTATGCATAAGAATCCCACTACTGGTACATTACATTTTATACGAATTATTGTTTACAGTGTGTAAGACACAAACTTCTGTATAACCGGGGCTCGAATAACGAAATTGTTGTACAGAAATTCGCACGGCTTTCAATGTTTTTTTCGTATGAAAACACAATTCGATGAAGCGCGGGCTCTGTAAAGAATGACAGTAAAAAAAAGCCGTTGGAAGATATGCGTAAATGCACCAGGGGTGCGGAGCTAGGGATAACGATACACAATCTACGAAGCTTTATTAAAATCTAAAGCCCCCGGAGGCTATGATCTTTTACTGTTTTTCTCGTGCCAATACGCTTGAAAAGAGAAATGGAAAATAACCGCTCGGAGCTTCCAGCTTCATTTTTCCCGAAGAGCTAATACTCATGTCGATTATCGATATCGGATTACACGACCGAGCACTTTGAGGCTGTACAGACCGTGGTATATGTATAGGTTCGCTCGCACAAGCAGGGTTTTTCATTTGCATTTATAATAAAATATCAAGTCTATCACGATGTACCGTCAGGCAATCGCGTTTCAAACTCTACGGTATGTTTATTTAAATCTTATTGCTTACATTTTCATACGTAGAAGTTTATCTAGAGTGCAACGCGTAACTTTCCGCGCTTCATCTCGTTTCAGTACGTTTTCCAGCGGAATTATCAATCAAGGATTGAATTTAACATGTTATGGAAACAAGAGATTTTTAGTCTCTTGTGTATGCTTTAAGCGCTCACTTCCCCGATAATGCACAACCCCCCTACACCCTCCCAAATACACCGGTCCATAATCTCTCTTGTTCGTTTCGCTCTATAATCCGTTGTTTGATATACCGCAGGCTGTTTACTCTCCTCCGACGCTCCGGCTCCATTTCGGTCGGCGCACTTCCGGTATTGACTTGCTTGTCGATCGTACGCGATTGTTTTCATTATATTATGTAATTTGTCGACTCGATAGGTTAAAAATTCGGCTTGCAATATTATTATCATAATTTTTTAGATAAAATTGCAATTTTTGGTCTTTATTATTTAGATTACACATTTGGAAGATTATGTAGCAATTGTACGCACATAAAATAGAAAGTTATTTCAAAATTTCGATTCATGCGATTGGTTTAAAAAACATTTTTACCCAAAATATCAAATATATTACCGTACGATATTATAACTTCAGTTTCCGTGAACCCAAAGTTTGTCAGTTAAATATATAATTTTTCTAAACAAATCTTCATGAACATAGTTGCTTGCTCTTGGTGCTAAAACGCGTGTTTCTCTTTGGGGATACAGATTGCCAGTCAGCGCTTTCGATCGAGTTTCATAAATGGGTAAGGACAGATTGTTGCTGTATTGTGCAATAACCATTAACGGAACTTGAAAAATTACAAATAAATCGATTGGCTTCGAAGCTTTCTGAGTTATGCTTCCCACGGCCGTGCAGTCCGTTTGATTCATCGTCGACACGCATAGCGACCCTTCGCCACACGGGGGTTTATACAGTAGATGTATGTATACGTATAGTAACGACAGTGTATAGTGCAGAGAGAGTACACAGTACGCGAAACAGAGACACTCGGCACCCTCCATTACACCCTCACGTGTCACCGGGACGATGCTCGGCGTCGCTTCCGGTCCGACACGCGTCCTTATGTCCCCGACCCACTTCTGCTCGTCCATTCAACGATTCAACGCACTGCGCTGCACTAACTTTTGCACACGTATACTATTACTTTATCTATTCGGGATGCAGAAAAAAGCAAGGAATCGTTTCACTACCCCTCGGAAGAACTGCACAAAGAATAACGTTATTTATGCGAGGTTTATGGCTGAAGGATACGGCAGACTTAATCTGTTCTAGCCCGATGCTGTTCGATAATGCTTTTTGATCTTTAGTTCTTTTTTTGAGTAAAAATATAAATACAACGTATTTTAAAAGTTCGTTGAAGAGAATTTTTGTTGTTGGGTCTACGTGTATAGCGGAAATCCTTTTACCCCCTAGCGATTTTCAACCACGTGTTCGATACATGTCAATAATAAATAAAACAAAGTACAATCCATTGGTCAATGAAAAAAAAAAGTAAAACTTTCAATGGCATTAAGTTTTATTGTATCAATTTTTATCATTGCAGATGGAGACGTTAAGCGTGAATCGCCGAATTGCAAGAGAAACGTCGCCGATGCTTTTCAGTATCCGACCTCGGTGCAAGAACCTCACGCCCATAACAACAATTTTCTGGATCTGAGTCCCGCGGCCCCGGCGACTTGTTTCAGGTGAGTTGGAACGACAATAATGAAGATCGATCGGAATTGGCTTGAACTTTTTTGTGTTCAACAGAAATAATCGACTGAGCCCTCGGAACAGCGAAGCGACGGAGAGCGTAGCCGTGAAGGAGGAGCCGACGGATCGAGGATACATCGAGCCAACTCCCGTCACCAATTTGCCATCTTCGACGATCCAAGAGCCCCAATCCAGTAATTATCGTTTATCGCTTCTTGTCTTTAGTTAGGACTGGATAATTGAGTAACCATGCGCGGATTCACACAATATAGAGAATCATGAGAACGGAAGTTATTAGTATGGCTGCATTGCAAGAAAAATCGGGGTCGGAGCGAACACACATGAGGTTGACCCAAACAAATATGATTGGCTCAATGACGATTTAGCTGGCTTAACCGCCGAGAGGTTGAGTTAACAACAAGGTTCGCTCAACCTCTCGGTGAGTTTACATACGGCGAAACTCATGGTGAACTTGAATCAATAGATCTCATCGAGACGGAGCCAACCTCAGCGAGGTTGGTTGATTCAAATTGAGGTTGACTCAACCTCAATGAGGTCGACTGATTCAAGTTCACCATTAGTTTCGCCGCATGTAACCTCACCGAGAGTTTCAGTCAAGCTTATGTGGTTAACTCATCCCCTCGGTGGTTGAGCCACCCAAATCCTCATTGAGCCAACCATGTTCGGTTGGCTCAAGCGCTGTTGTATGTTCGCTCCATCCCCGTTGTTTCTCTCAGTGTGCATGTATAGAAAATCGGTGTAGAATGTAACACAGATAGTAGCTGTATGGTTCGAGGAGTTTCAAGGGCCATGCGAATCAGATGAGTCTATTCCACACCCTCGCTCTGAATTCCCATATCTTAGCGTGACAAATCGCTGCACAAAGAACACTTCTACTCGCCCTCATTCTAACCGTATCGAACCCCACGGACACCAATGAATTGTACATGTCCTCTCGGTCGAGAGATGTCGAACTCATCGCTCCACCGCTACTTAATTATATCCTGTCTGTATTAGATCGTCAAACTTTAATATAGATATCGAATCGAACAAATTGTCGTCAGGATAGGGAATGGAACTGAACGTTCGCGATTCGACGTCAGAACGACTTTCGATCGACCAAACCCCTGAAAATGTCATACTCGGAATCCTGGAAGGAGTGTCTGGGAGTTCTGTCGCTCTCGAATTTATTGCGCGACGCGACATTATCACAGTAGTTCCATCAATTTCCTGCTACAAACTTCAGTCCACTGTGTCGCTTTTATTCACCAAACCGGTCCTATATAGTGTGTTTAATCTATTTCTTGACCGAAAGGGATGATCGCACGTCCACAGTTTCACTCCTGCTGCTACACGCGAATATGTCGTGAGCCATGTCATATCATTTACAAAAATGACAACTTTTTGGCTATATATACGACGTGCATGAGAAAGCTACGAAGCTCTATTGTACGTGTCTGGTAAAACCTTGGGCAACCGGAGATATTTCTGTTCCAAACTCATCCTCTGCACACAGCAGTGTTGGTAAGAGGAAGTCGTAGTATATTCGTGTTTACTTCCGGTAGTGGCAAACAGTGCTTCCAGCCGAAGCCCGACAGCCCGAGGGCTATACAAGATATACAAGCTCGTCGATATTACTGCGCGGTTCGATTTATCGCGAGGGTGACTTATTGGTTACACTCGCAGTTTGAGGTATCCACAGAAAATTATTTTACCTCGACGGCTAGGCTTAGAAAAAAATATCGATATCCGGTTTTACGGAAAATAAATGCACAAGATAAGATCCTTAGGGAATTTTCAGAAACGTTCATCCATGGCGTTGGAAACTGATGGATAACTTTTTTTTTTAATGTGATGAAAGAGAATTTTTTTGTCGCAAAAACGAAAACGTTCTGAACCACGTAAATTTTTCTGGTCCTTAAATTGAAATTTTTTTAATTTTCTGGGGGCCATCCCGTATTATCGTGAGGTATAACATACAAATGCGATGTGCGAAGGGTCCCCGTAATTAATGCATTTTTAGAGCTCGCTACCGGCTGCTTAACTTAAAAATTTCAGAAAATCTAAATTTAACGCCAGAATGAAATATTCGAGATTTCGAGAATAAGAAAAAACTCTGCGAAATCCCTATGAAATCGAAGCATTTTTAGAGGTCGCTACCGAGGGTTAAAAAAACAAAGTTTTCGACAATTATAGCTAATAGTTATAAAATTTTGCAAAATGTGAAAACCCGCTGCGGAAAAATTTCAGAAAAATCTAAATTTAACGCCAGAATGAAATATTCGAGATTTCGAGAATAAGAAAAAACTCTGCGAAATCCCTATGAAATCGAAGCATTTTTAGAGGTCGATACCGAGGGTTAAAAAAAACAAAGTTTTCGACAATTGTAGCTAATAGTTATAAAATTTTGCAAAATGTGAAAACCCGCCGCGGAAAAATAATCGAATATTTCATTTGGAAATATATATTTGTTTTAACAAAAGGTAAATAAAAAAAAAAAAAACCGAAGATTTGTCGTTTCTGGTAAAGGGAGCCGACAAATTCCGGCCATGGTCAAATAGTAGAAAAAATCTCTATCGACGAACGAAGGAAACATTTTATTTGCTTAATTCTCTTCAACAGCTGAAACGAGAGTACTCCTTTTTCAGCTGTTGACGAGCATTTTTTCTTCTTCGTTATACTTTGGAAGTCCGGGGTGGTTCCAAGGAAACCTCGAATATGTCATTTTTACTTTAAATTTAGATGTCCCGAAGTTTAAGATTTTTTAAATAGCCGGTAGCGACCTCTAAAAATGCATTAATTTCGGGGACTTTTCGCACATCATATTTTTATTTTACACCTCACGATGACACGGGGTGGCAATCAGAAAATACAAAAAATTTCAATTTAAGGGCTACCCTAACATATATCCATATACTTTTTCATATTGGACGGAAATGCGGCAACGGTTTTGTCTAAAGTCAAACGGGAAGTCCATTCAACATTTTCGGGCCCTCCTTTAGATTTGACGGCTACTTCGAGAGCGGGTCGCGTAATCGGTTATCGGTCATTATTTCGATACATTTCTTGACAAAGATTTTTTTTCGACAGGAGACTATGAAGAACAGTTGAATTATAATAGCTAAGAGCGAGGGTCTTTTCCAGCCGCTCTGCCGCTCCTTCAACCCCCGATCCTCCCTATGAGACGACCATTAGTTTCGCACGCGTGTCTAAGTACACGTAATTGAATAATTGAAGAATGCTTTCAACGTCGAGCCTGGTTCGCTTGAGCTTCCTTGCTTAGGATTCGACGATAAGGCTACCCGTGTAATGCAGCTTATCGAGTTTCACGACTCCGATGCACTCTATATCCGCGGCCTTATGCTTACGTTGATGTATTCGATGTCTTCTCGTCCCCCAGGAAAAGTTTCCATGCCGAAAGGCTCTTCCGATCGGCAGCTCTTAACCCGCTCTTACACAATAGAATAAGTAACAACATTTGTTGTCCACAAACGTCCACAATTCTTTTCTTGTTAATTTTACAAAAATGCTTACGCATTTTACAAACAAATGTTTTTTTGAAAAAAAAGAAGTTTAATGAATTGTGGAAAAAAAAAAGTTTAATGAATTGTGGGGAAAAAAAGAAGTTTATTAAAAGTACGATCCTCTTTCACTGTGTAAGGTATTGGCATTGATGGGATCGAAAGACATCAAACATCGTGCAACAAACACGTTCATTTTTTCAAATTAGATCGTACGTCACCGTTTTTTTATTTTCCAACTCATATCAAAGCCTCGTAACGCACACTAAAAAAAAAATCGCGCAACGTAATCCCTGTTATTATAGTTAATAGATGAAGGGGTGACTTTACTATACTGTAAGGCTGAAACGTTTCAGAGTTTACCCCCCCCCCCCCGAGATTCTGGCAGTGGTCAGTTTAGCATGGGTGAGTGGAAGGACGGGTAGGTTGCGTGGGTCAGAGCGCACAGGATAACTCGAAGGGGGGTCGAGGTTGCACGCTTTGGCCTCTGTAATCAAAACGATTAGGCTCATAACCCTCAGGCTCCCCTACCACACCCTTCTTCTTCGCCCTTTGTACTTTGCGTCTCGATTTCAGGCTGGTTTGCGATAAGCCTAACGTCCCCGGAACTCTAAAATATCTTCATGCTCCAAATATCGAATTAACATTTTTCAGAATAACGTTTTATTAGGCATTGACAAATTAACGTTTGAGAATACTTTGGTAAAAAAAAAATCCGGGTAAGGGTAGATATTAAGATATCATTTTTTTTTAATCTACAAAACGTTTGAATCTGTTCTATGGAGCTAACCTCGCGCACTTCAAATTATTATCGGTACCTAGCAAAAAATTCTAAGAGGTGCCGTATTCGACGTTTTACCCAACAAATGCGGAACCTCCCAAACTTAATTGTCAGCGACCGCCTTTCGCTGGATTTTTTTATCGATCAAAATATATAGTTCTACGGGATGGGAGCTTAAATTTTTGTCATTTTTTTAATTAAACACAAAAGACCTCGATTTTTTTAATTCGTATATAGAAACCTAGAAAGTAGGGTGAATTTGTTGAAAAAAAATTATTTTCACCCTCCAAAAGTAAAGATTTCAATCTGAAATTGAACCTCGCGAACGGCAGGTCTATGCAAAAAAAATCTTATGAGATGCCGCATTCGTCGTTTATACCCAAAAAGAAAGAAGACGTCGAATTTTTTGGGTACAAATGTTGAATGCGGCACGTCTTAGGATTTTTTGCTTGGGCCCGTCTTTCGCGAGGTTCAATATGAGATTGAAATCTATACTTTAAAAGCGTGGGAGGATGGTTTAGAAAAATGTCCTTTTTGAGAAACCCCCTAATATGTATATCCCGGAAATTCGATATTTGCACATGGCGTCTTCGCAATTTTCTGCAATCCACAAAGCTTTCTCCATGAGGAAATCGAAACCATTGCAGAAGATTCTCTGTCAGACAAAAGGCTTCATGAATAAATGACAATTTTGAGGAGTCAATGTCAAAATATTCAATTTTCAGAGTATTTTTTATGGACTTAAATGAACTACATTTTGAGGTTCCTCTATAAAATAAAAGTGTTTGCCAGATTTTGTGATTGATAGAGCAGTTCAAAGTTCGCGGATTTGTGAGCTCTGAAAACAGTGAAAACAGTACAGTGGCCTTTAAGCAAACGCATATAGATGCAACGATAAAAAAAAAAAAAAAACAAAACAAACAAAAATGTATTGCTGTTGACAACTGGAAGTATCCGATCGACCGTTGATATACGTCGGAGAAATGAGCGGGATGCTGTGTGCTCGCCGGTGATTTTCAGCAAAAGCTACTTCGCAGTCACCTGGGGATTACGGGGCTTCTGCACCGGTCTCCTCGCGCTCTATTCCGCCGACCTCCTCTGTCCCTCGTTCTTCGTAATTCTCCCTCCCATTAAGCCGCCTCAATTATTCACTCGCAGTTTACGTTAATAATAGGATAGAGCGAGATACAGAGCCAAGGGATAGAAAGACCGGAATGGAGAAGAGAGAAAGATAAAACTCTCTCTGGACCGGATACCGTGTTATCGATGTCTCGTCTCGGGACGCTTGACTCCCCTCGCTCATACCGTGAACTCTCTGCATTTTATCTCTTTCGATTATTTCATTTTTTTTTCTTCATTTTTTTTTTTTTTTTGAATCTCTTTTTTCGTTTCGAGAAAACTGATTCCGTGTAACGTTCCGTACACTCGTAGAATTCTCTGGACTGTTCGAGTCGATGTGGGAAATGAAATGAAATATTAATCGTTGCAAAGAAAGTTGGGCGAACGGCGCGAGTCCCGGGTTACGTGCGGACCAACGGATTCAGCTCTCTAATAGCTGCTCGAATATAAATCGTCGGAAACGGATTCCCATTGGTATAATCGCTCGACCAATTAAAACATGTGTACACACGGCAAACACCGTACACCGAGTCGAGCGATTTTCAGACCCTTCCGGTCATTGGCTCATACCAAATTAGAAATCAATTAGAAATTAAAAGATCGTCAGTGATCTTAAAAAGAAAAAAGGTGCAAAGTAATTTGCACATGGCTTCCTCATTTAGTACAATTTTGTACATAGCTACCTATGAAAAAGTTCTTTGATCGATTTGTGGCTTCCCCGTAGAGGAAGCTATGCCCAAAATTGTAATCGTTTATTCGGTTTAAGTAAAATATTTATTTCATTCAAATAAATATTTATTTCAATTAAGTAAATAGTTCCTTAAATGCAATAAATATTTATTCAAATCAAATAAATATTTTACTTGAACCAAATAAACGATGGCCGTCAAATAAATTATTTTTCTCGGTGCAGAAATTCACCATTGCCCTTTGGAGTCTTGAACAATATGCAGTTGGCAACAAAATTCTTTCCTCCGTTAAAATTCACAATTTCATGTGCGCGATCTCCGTGAGATTGAGTCCCTTTTACCCGGAAATTTAGAAAAAAAAAAAAAAAAAAAAATCTGAGCACGTTTTGACAAGAATTCAACTGGAACCCGCGTCACGTGCCCCGTGCTCTGCTATCGGAACGCAACACCATCGTGCCGCAAACTAGAGTGTACAAGAATCTCGGGAGCGTGTGACGGAGAGTAAAGAAATCCGCAGAAGGTTCGACTTCTCGATTTTTCAATATTCCCCGTACGCGACTTGGAGCGTAAACGGATTACCGATCGTGAATAGCTTTTTCGGCTGAGCAGCGGGGGTTGGGGTGGGGGTGGGGGGGGGGGGGGGGTTCCACTTGCACCGGAGGGTGAATTCTCACCGTTTCTCCCGCGCCCTCGCGTTTCTCCCCGTCCGTCTCTCTCTCGCGCCTTTTCCAGACAGATAGAGAGACGAAGCCCTTCGATTAATATACATACCGTGCGGTAGCTGTACCAGATTTGCAAAGTCACGATGCCGAAGCTGAGGTTGAGGTTGAGGTTCCCGGGGAGCGACAAGAGCGCAGTTTCTGCACAGCAGCGGCAGACTCTCGGTACGCGGCAGGGCGCGATAGCTTCGGCATCGAACCAACCCCGTGGGCTTTGAATATCAATCAATTTCCTGCCGATATTTGTGTGACGAGCACTTCACCAGCGACGAAGCGTGAGTGCAGTAGCTGACACTGTCGCACTCTCTCGCTTGTCGAGAAAAAAAATCGCTGTATTAGCCTCTTCTTCGTTTCTTCTTTTCGTCTTTTCGCGCTGGTAGCTACCACGTATGCCGATCTCCACTTGGTCGTGACATTCAGATTTTATCTTGTCCAACGCGTCATTGATACTGCCTGTAGATACCTATCTACCCTGAGGAAAAAATTACTTGTTTAGTGAACGTAATGACTTTTTACTATAAAAATATAATCTCCTGAGGGGAGCTCTGTATTTTATAGTTAGGACAATAATCGCAAATTATAGTAGCAATAGTACATTAATCCACCAGGGCGTGAAACGTTTTTCCAACGAGTGTGAGTTTTCAGCACGAGCCGAAGGCGATTGCTGTAATCACACGAGTCAGAAAAAGTGTTTCGCACGAGGGATGTACGAAATTTTTCATCACAAAGTGCGAAAATGGCGGTTTTACGCACGCGAAGCGGGCGGAAAAGTGGCCATTTCCGCACCGAGTGATGAAAATATAATTATAGTTTAGCCAATTACATAACTTTCAACCGAAACTATATGTATAGACGTTCCCTCAGGGAATTACTCCGTATTTAAACTACATGGAGTCATTTCCTGAGGGGACTGGAAAAAATATAGTTTATTTGGTTGTACGAATCCGGCACTGAAACACAAGTGAGAGTGGAAATTTAATTTACACATTGCTTCATTATTATTTTCAAGCCATTCACGGACATTTCTCTATGAGGAAACTTGGTAACGGACTTTCTCATAGATGGTGCTTCGTGAATGGCTATAAAAAAATGGAAGATTCAAGGTCCAAATTGAACTTGAATATTTTCGAGTATTTAACTTCGAATATTATTATATCCGAGTATTTATAGGAGAGATGACGATAACATTTTCAGTTACTTTAAAATCGTTACTAAAAATCGTTAGACAATTGCACGAAGAGTCTGGGCTACTTTAGTTTTGTGAAATCCCAAAGGAGATCAAGTTCGGAGAGGCGTAAATTCATTGTCGTGAAGCCATAAATGCCTCTCCGCTTCACTCTTCCGTTGAGAGGAAAGAAGCTTAAAAGGGTTGTTTCACCGGGAGCAACCCGGGCCACGAACACGAGCTCGTAGCTTTTGAATAATTGATAACCCACCGGATTTGCGCAACGTACGGTATGGTATACCTATTACGTTCGTCCATCGTTGTGCAGAAGTCTACACCACCGCAGCAGCTACCGCGATCTCGAGAACCGTGCAGCTCTTCATCTGTGCAGAATCGGCCAATGCCATTTTCGTATATATATATATGTTCATATTAATTGTTACCATTTTATAATATAATAAATTACAAACTGCTTTGTAAATTGCATCGTTAAGAAAGGAGACTCGGGAAGTAAATTTTCAGGTCCGCGAGAATTTTTCGTCGAGAGCTAATCGGTTTGCTATACTTTAAGGTGAAGTGAAACCTCCCCGAGGATAAAACAGTTAGGAATTTTTCAGGTTGAAATTGTAGGTTGAAAAGTGCATCGCTAAAATGGAATGAAACTGAGAATAGGAGTAGAATGCACAAATGTAGTCTTTCGTTCTGGATTTTTTTCTGAAATCGGAAGAAAAAATTACAGTGTGATTACCACGGGAAATCTGTAATTAGCAAGGTTGTGATATATTCTCTTAACTGTACCAAGGATCGAAATAACGGCGAGATCACGTTTAGTTATAGCATAAAAAGTGGAAAATATGATCGCGTCGATAATTACCGATAAATATTTATTTATCGGTAATTATCGACGTGATCATATTTTCCACTTTGAAAAATGTATTTACATTTTTTACGCAAAATGGCGGTACCAAGCTTGCTTACAAAGATGGTAATTACATTGTAATTTTTTCGTTCGAAAAAAATCGAGAACGAAAGGCTACGTTTGTTCCTACATTCTACGCCTATTCTAAAAGTTTCATTACATTTTACTAGCGCATTTTCGAGAAAAGTGTTAAACCGTATGCGACGATGTCATCTAGAACATTTCTAACTATTTTACCCTTGGGGCGGTTTCACTTCACCTTAAACAAAACAATTGCACGAATGTTTGCAGTCATGTTTTTCGGATCCATCCATATACTTTGAGGTCTCTCTGTGGCTTTTTCAGATTTTTTTTTTACCATTTTTTTCTTTTGTTATCACTCGAACTGATCAAGGATAAAGAAAATAATGGCACACGTAACTGAGCATGGAATCTCAATGTTGAAAACATGGCTATAACTTGAATCTAAGTGTTAAAAAAATAGCTATAACTCGACGAAATTTGTGTTTCCGTTTACAGCGAGAGCCCTGGTGTATCAGAGACAGCAAAACTATGAAACAGGATTACTAACGAGGGACACCAGAGGTTCGCCAACGTCCAGCCGACCAGCGAGCGCGTCCTCGGCGACATCGCAGTGGCATCCGGTCCCGGCAACGGCGGAAGCCTCTTTCGTGTCTCGTCAAGAGGTCTGGGACTCGGACATTTATCCAAAGCGAAGCGGGACGCCGACCTGGACAGAACTCGGTGCCCAAACCGATCTCAGAAATTCTTCCTGGGATCGTCAAAGCTCTTGCTACCAGAAACGCGGCTCGCCGACCTCCTCGTGGTCCACGGAATACGCGAAGAAACCGTCGCCCTCGAACGTCGTTACTTCCGGTTGGAACGAGGTTGCCGTCGGTTATCAACAACAACGACGAGGATCGCTTCAGCTTTGGCAATTTCTCGTTGCACTTTTGGACGATCCCACCAACTCTCCGTGCATCGCGTGGACCGGAAGGGGCATGGAGTTTAAGCTCGTCGAGCCGGAAGAGGTGGGTCAACAAATCGAAGCATGCATTTTTTCTTTAAGGTAGCAATTGCGGTACAGAAAAAATTGCATTTTTTTTTTCACAGCTCGAACATAGAAAAAACGCGATTTTTAAAGGTTACAAAAAATTCTGAAAACATTCATACGTATTCAGAAAAATAAAGCAATTCTTTTTATGAAGGAAAATAGTTAAGTTGCCGGGTAATTTGATCGAAATTTATCCGTGATTAATCTCGAATTTTTATTTCGTCATCCATACGTGAAGATTATGCACTTGGGTTTTTTCCTCTTTGACGTGAATACATTTTACCCATCAGTTTTCTGTATAAACGATTTTTGAATGCAGGTCGCACGCAGATGGGGTGTGCAGAAGAATCGTCCGGCAATGAACTACGACAAGCTGAGCCGTTCATTGAGGTATTACTACGAGAAGGGAATAATGCAAAAAGTTGCTGGCGAGAGATACGTTTACAAGTTCGTGTGCGATCCCGATGCGCTGTTCAATATGGCATACGGCACAGGAGCTCCGATTATACCGGGCGAAACGCAGAGCAACCTTGTCAGGAACCAAACGATCGCTGGCAAAAATCCCGGCGGTACAGATGTCGCAGACGTTGCGAAACACACAGCTACCGGATACAACGACGCTGTTCTTGCCATGTACTCGAATTCCGCCGCAGGTAACGAAACTAACCATAGTTTTTGACACGTTTAACATATTAGTCATATTCATTAATCACCATGTGTTATATAAAGTCGATTTTGCAAAGTGCAAAAGCAAGTGCAACATTTTTTTTTTTTTTTTATCGGATGAAAAATAAACGTGGATATAGTTCGAAGATTTTGTTAAAAATTGGTAATCATTTGTCGACCTCTCTAAAAGATACGGACCGTAAAGAGGACGCATACTCTGTGCTCGAAAGGTTTCACAGGCAGCACCGCATGATAATCGTATCGACTTCAATTGTAATCTATACAGACTTCGGATACTATTGTATTATCAGAAGATTATATTATCAGAAGATCTGCACTGATCTTCTGATAATACATGGAATTCTGTTTACAGTAAATTTACACATATTACTAAACAAAATAAGAATACAATTGAAGTAGACAAACCAATCACGTCAACTTTAATTGTAATTCTCTACATAGACTTGGAAACGATAAATCCCGTTGGAATTGCACTGATAATATGCATCTTCTGATAATACTGTAACGACCGAGCGAATGAATAACTCGCGTATTTGGTTTTGGGGCGGATATTATTGATTATGATAAACGTTAATTATCTCGATCACGTAATGTCACACGTCTGTTCGCTTTGAAGGTCCCGTCCAGACTCTCTGACGTGACGATCGATCTTGTATCGATCGTCCGTTCGTTTGTCTATTGTCAAACTTAACTAATTCGTTAAAATACATTGAATTATGTTTCCACTAATTTTAAACAAATTACTAAATACAATAAAAATATAAGAACAAACTTATAATTACCGTCTCTTGAATGCAGCTTACGGTTCTCCGAGTCTTCACCACCATCTTCACCAGTATTTGGGAACGAACGAGGGTTTCAAGACACCCCCGAGTCGCTACCATTCCCACCACGGTCATCAGTACAACAACAATCATCACTCTCACTATCACCATCCGACGTCCGCTTACACGGAGACCTTTTTGAACTACGGTCGTTTCGCGAGTCACGAACTTCCGGTCGACATCAGAAACCAGGAAGTCACAAGGCCGAGTTACATCCACGATAGCGACGGTACCGGAAGACTCAGAGACACTGCATTAGCTTTCGAGGCCTCGCAACGATCATCGCAATTGCCATCGGCGAACAGTGCAAGCTCTCAGCCCCAGATTATCGACGCCACGACAACCTCGAAGATCGAACAAGCTCCTTACACCTGTCTCGGTGTCGGAAGCTGCGTCTGCTGAGATTAATCAGCGCTCAATTGTCTTCGAAGAAATTCAGCAGCCTCGTCGTGTGGCTCGTTCGAGGAAAAAAAATTCTGTAAAATTTTTTAAATGAGCTCTTAAAATGTTGAAACTCACGTTTTCAACCAAAATTCAGCTCAAGGTCAATTCGATTTATTGATTTTTTTTTTCATTTCATAAAAGTGAAAGGATTAAAATCGTAAATCCTAATACTGCGCACAATTGTGATTATGTTTTTCTATCGAACGTTTCGCTGCTGAACCATACTATTAGATGAAATTGTCTGTAAATAGAAGCCAAGTAAATGCTGAACGGGTGTTATGTAATCGCGCGATCTGTTGTGGTATATACTGTATAGTCCCGGTTCGATGAAATGTATAATAAACTAATGAATTAAATTATTTCCTCATAACCGGGACAATTTTCTAGTCATCGGGCTCAATAAGTTCCTCTCGATCATTGTTCGGCACAAACATATGCACAATACATTATCTGGTGTACGATAAGATATATGTAAATAAAAATAAATCTTTATCAATGCGCTCACAATGTCAAAAGATATCTTCTTCATTTGCGTACACTTGTGTCTATGAGATTCATTAAGAAATCACTACAGAAAGGTGAAACGATAGAGTGATTGGCCTTCGACCAGTAAGACTATAAATAAATGACCTCATAAATAAAATCGGAGTCGTAAATAAATAATCGCTTTATAATAATTGTGTAAAGAAAGTTAAATTATATCGTGCAGCAAAAAAAAATGTATTATCCGTTTGTGATTAATGCTGACAAAGACATTATTTCAAATGTCCGTGAGATAATCTCATTAGTTTCGTCGAGAATTTACACTGTAAAAAAAAATGCATATGAAATTTAATGTACGGAACGGGAAGTTTTTATACAGCAACTGGTAAATTAAATTTCATGTACAATTGTGATGAAAAATTAATGTTCGGTGTATTAAAAACATTGAAAATACTTTATTTTTAATAATTGACTCTAATTTCAATGAAAAAGTATTTTAATATTTCATAACAATTGTGTATTAAATTTAATGCACCAGTTTTTGCATACAAACTTCCAGTTCGGCACATGAAATTTACCATTTTTTTTACAGTGTATTCAACGGTTTAGTTCGGTTAAAATTTCAACCGGCGTAACATTAACAGCCTCAGTTTTATAAAAAAATATACGGGGACAAATTTGATTATATTTTGTGCAGTAAGAAAAGTCCGGATGTGTTCGTGATCAGCGTTAACGAAGATAATATCTCTGAGGTAATCGTTAGTTTGATCCGAGGCAACAACAAACTGATCCAACAGTTCAGTTATCGATTCAATGATTTTTACAAAAAAAAAAAAGTAAAGTGATAAATTATGGATGCTAATGTGCACAGCTCATCGCTATTTAGACATTGCTTTCGGAATTCTCACACACCGGCCATTTATAGTTTCTCGCTCCGTCGCACAGTCCCGGCCCGTACTGTATCTTCGTCGCGCATTAGTACGGCGAGGCTCTCATCGACGACCTCGGAACGGCCGCTGACGTAACGCATATCGAGAAATGCCGTTGGCGTATTTTCAGCTGTGACACAAGGCAATGATCGTATCGCCGTGTTTATATCGCTTGCACGTTGCTCGCCGGCACTACTGCCGAGTGTATATTCCGCGACTGAAGTGGCCGAGGAGTGTGGGAGACAGTTCCACCTCGAACCGGCATTTATGACCGTGCTCAAAGCTCCAGCTAACAGTGGATCTCGCATTTCGACTCCAGCCGCTATTCGGTACAGTTTCAGTTCCGACAACTTCGAACTATAATCGTCGTTGAGATCAATCAAATTCTTTATTTATTTTTATTTTTTTCAATCGTTCAATAAGAACATTCGAAAAACGTACGGAATTGATATCCTTCACAAAAGTGCTAACAGTGGATCTCGTATTTCGACTCAAGCTGCTATTCGATGTAGTTTTCGTTCCGACAACTTCGAACTATAATCGTCGTTGAGATCAATCAAATTCTTTATTTATTTTTATTTTTTTCAATCGTTCAATAAGAACATTCGAAAAACGTACGTAATTGATATCCTTCACAAAAGTGCTAACTGTGGATCTAGTATTTCGACTCTAGCCGAGATTCGGTGTATTTTAGTTCCGACAACTTCGAACTATAATCGTCGTTGAGATCAATCAAATTCTTTATTTATTTTTATTTTTTTCAATCGTTCAATAAGAACATTCGAAAAACGTACGTAACTGATATACTTCGCAAAAGTGCTAACAGTGGATCTCGCATTTCGACTCCCGCCGCTATTCGGTGTAGTTTTAGTTCCGACAACCTCGAACTATAATCGTCGTCGAGATCAACTAAATTCTTTATTTATTTTGATTTTTTCAGACGGTCAATAAGAACATTCGAAAAACGTACGTAACTGATATACTTCACAAAAGTGGTAAACATTTTCGTCTCAGCGGGTTAATAAGTAATAACCATGGGCAAAGAAATATCCGAACCGGAAACCGAGTCCATGGGCTACAAAGACAAGGCGAAAGCCGTCTACACTCTGGAGTGCTTGGACGGTCGTGACATTATGTACCAGTTTCGGGCAATAAGTCACTATCACAGGAGCGCGAAGAAAATTTTAAAGATCACGAAGGATCAGGATAAGGTGAAGAATATTCGGGAAGCTATCGAGGTATTCGACCAGTGGCTGAACGACTACAGGGAAAACAATCGAGGCAAAACTAACATGCCCTACTTGTCCATCGAGACTATCGAGGCTTTCAGGCCTATGGCCAAAATTCATGGAGTTTCGGACATGGAATTTTACAAGTCAGTATATGTACTTTTGACATTATTATTATTGTTGTTGTTATTATAATTATTATGATTATGATTATGATTATGATTATGATTATGATTATGATTATGATTATTATTATTATTATTATTATTATTATTATTATTATTATTATTATTATTTGTTCCAAGCTATTACGTTTCAATAATTCAATGTGTCATTTGATCTTTTATTTTTACTTTTACTTTTTTAAGTACATACAAGGGAGCTGGTGGCGACTACAAAGCGTTGCGCTCGATTAAAATTGCCGACGGATCAACAACTTGGGACATCGAGAGAAACAAGAGATTGAAAGAGATAATAAACGACGTGAGAACAAAGGACGTCGAATGGTACGAGAATGAAGAGGATGGTCGAAAAGGACATCCGTCGAGAGAGCACGTGCGTTGCATTTTTCTGGGCTACAGTCCCGATCCATCGAAATTGAAGGCGCTGATACCGAAGATATCGGAGGAATTGGAAGTTTCTGTTCGAGAAGAAAAAATGAACGTCGACGAGGTGAAGAACGAGAAAGGAAAGAAAAGAAGTCGGGACCGTTCGTCGAGCGACGAAAGCAGCGTGGACGAAGAGCCGGCAAAAAAGACACCGAAGAAATCTCCGGAGCCGGAAAAACGTGAGGAAGAAGGAAGCGCTCTCGGTTTCAGGGACAAGGAAAAAGCCCTGCGGAGCATCGAATCTCTGGAGGGACGCGACGTCTCTTATCAGTATCACGCTATAACCGGCCTCGTCAAGAGAGCCGAAAGGGTAATATCGTGCACGAAGGACGAGGTGAAAATACAAAATATGAAAGAAGCTGTTGGTGTCTTTGAGGCGTGGGTCACCGACTATAATGTCAATCATCGTTCCAAGGAGAATTTCGGATATTTGACGCTGGACATTGTGCAAGCGTACAGACCACTTGCCGAGGAATACGGCATCGAGATTTCCGGATTTTTAAAGTAAGGACGATAAATATTACTGTACAGCTGAGACGAGTCAGATTAACATCGTCGAATTTCGGTATCGACG
This sequence comes from Exephanes ischioxanthus, assembly GCA_958510785.1. Lineage (NCBI taxonomy): Eukaryota > Metazoa > Arthropoda > Insecta > Hymenoptera > Ichneumonidae > Exephanes > Exephanes ischioxanthus. The sequence continues at coordinate 9,119,342 of OY294025.1, forward strand.
ATTCTCATTTATTTGTCATTATTTAAATTAATTTAATTGTCAAGCAACAAAAGAGTGAAAAGAAAAATTCACGAATTAATTAATAACTCTGCAACGCGGTTAATCGAAGAAAATTCTTTTTTTTAATTTGCTGCAGCTTTCAAACTGCACCGCTGAATCAAAGAGACTGCACAATCATTCAATTGTTTGTGTATTTTTATTTTTATTCAAAGGTCCTGCGCAGTAGATTAACACATTTCTACTGTAAAATTATATTTTCTTGTACCATTTTTTAAATTTAATTTATTTAAAAACTTTGGCGGTAGAGTTTTAATGGAAATTCCTGTACATGGACCATAAAAATTTTGTTACGAAGTGAAATGTGACCTTGCGGATTGACTTTATTTCTGCGGTGCAAGGGTAAAACATTGTCTTCGATGAACTGCGATATAAAATAATTTTTCAATTGTTCAATTTCTTTTCACATTTTTTGCGTTTTTTTTTTTTTGTACGTTCAAGTAGGACATTTTTTTTTCTCTAATATATAATTAACGAAGCGATGGCTATTGAATATTGAGATTTGACTATTCAGATTTAACCCTTTGAGGACCTACGAATAAAAATTATCAAGTTCCAAATTTGAAATATCTCCATAACATCGTCGTTGAAAAAAACGCATCTGCAAGACTCTAATTGCCTGTTTGATTGTTTCAGGGCCTACGAAGAGGTCGACGGCGACTACAAAAAGCTTCGATCGGCCAAAGTCCCCGAAGGTCACACGACGTGGGACATTGTGAGAAACAAAGAGCTGCGTCCGATCGTCGAAGGAATAAAGGACAGATACGTCCAGTGGTTCGAGACCGACGAGCCTATGCGAGGTTTGCCTACCAAAGAACACACACAATGTATAATGTGGGGATTTAGCCACGAGCCTGCGAAGTTAAAAAAAATACTACCATTGCTGAAGGAAAAGTTGGTTCGCGTCGATTGAACACTTTTATACTGTTATTTTGTTCGAATAGAGTGAAATAAATGAATTATTTACGGATCAATGATGTACGATTCTCGCGCACTCGAGTGCCTACAGAGGTTACGTAGGCTTGCGTATCTCGTAGGATCGACGCGTGGTACTTGGCCAACGAACAGCAACTTATCTACGTACGGTACGAGCAAACTAGAAGCTTACCTTGTGCATCCTCTGCGATCCAATCCCGCGAAATAATCCCGATGCTCTTCTCGTATAAAGTTCGATTTTTTTCAATCAATTGTCATTGCTTCCGATATCCAACGTCGCACTCGGACGACTGCCGATACATTTGCCTCGGACGCTACTGCCGTGTCCTGTCCGATCCTGTCGGAGGACTGACCGTTGATTCCAACGATTCCAAGCCGTAAAAAAACTCTCTCCCCGACGCCACCCTCGGCTTTTCCCGAAGTTAGCGACACGCCCAGATGGCGCGACGTGCAACTGGATTTTGACCGACGTTACGAGCGCGAGGGAAACATTTGCCGTGGAATGAGATCGATAGTTTTTATTGCTCGTGCAGCAAAAAAAACAACAAAAAAACACAGCCGAAGCGCGTCGGCGTCGCTGGAGGGTGAGTGCGCGCGTTTTAGGTTAGGGTTAGTGACTCTCTGACACCCGGTGCGGGTGCCGTGAATATTTTTTTATTCGCGCGCAGCAACATCGCCGCTGAAATTTTCTCGTCCCTTCGCCCTCGGCTTTTTCTTCGCCAGCGTGCAAGTGACGGAGGGCTCGGATCTTTTCGCTTTCCGCAGTGTCGCGCGGCGAGCTTTAGCGTCGTGTTTGTTCAGTGATCTTTTCGGCGAATTGCGGATATGAGGGTGACAGGAAAAAATTGAGATTTTTATCGGGAGAATAAGCCGCCGGTCGTCCGGCGAATTCGCGATCTGTCACTCGGAAAACCGCGTGCTCGCGGTAGGCGTGTTGTAACTTTTACAAAAACGCTTCGATGACATAAAGGGAGATTCGAAACTACGACGAATAATTCAGAAATACGCGGTTCTTTGTTCGCAAGTTTTGGTGGTCGTTAGATTTTTGTTTTTAACACAAAAATAATACGAAAAACGCGATCGAAGAAACGTAAATTCTGCTTTAAGGAAAGAAAGTGAGTTTTTATTGTTGTTTGTTTCCGTTTGACGTTTTTACCTGTTTGTATGTATGGAAGCATTTGTGAGGGTCGGTGGTAAAAGTTCCTGTTACATCTTTGCAGATACTTAACGAACGGCCGGCTCTTTGTCTTTGATTCGTAAATTCGCTTCTAAATCTGAGACCCATGCGATGCGAATATAGATGTATCGAGAAGGCCAGATCCGCACTGTTAAATCGCCATGACCAGGATGCAGGATAAGTGAGAAATGTCTCAGACAGCGGATGCCGAGAGCGAAGCGGGTTCTATCTGCGACGAGGAACGCGTGAGAAAATTGTTTCAAGCATGCGACGGAGACGGCGATGGCTTTATCGATAGGTGAGTACCAAATAACTTTTAATTTTTTTACTGACATTAGTGTCCTGAAAATTACTAATTCGCTTACTGCTTTGTGATTTTTTTTTAAATTTGCAAAGATTCTTCTACCAGAAACCACCCTTGGTAATTTTTTTGGATTCCTCGATGATGAAGCACAATTTGCGAATTCCTTAATTTTGGGGTATTCGATTTTAGTTAGTAGATGCACATAGATCTTCAGAAAAGATCAAAATTAGAACCTGGTAGTTAAAAATTTGAATTTTGGGGTCTGCTTCGATGCCTTAAATCTTCATGAAATTAAGCAGTTTGTAAGCTTGCGTGCTCTTGTTGGCATACAAACTGTGTATAAATATAGTCCATACGCCCTTCTGGCGCTAGATCATAGATATTGTTTTTTTTTTTCATAAAATTCTGTAAGTTTAAAGCCTCATTGAAATAAAAAATCCTCAATCGATTTTCGACAAAATTCAACAACGATTCTATCCACTGCTGAACGTAAAGCTATCTTTATGAAAGGATTTTAAGCATTAATGGACATTTTCAACGAAATTCGAAGCAATAAAAAATTTTACCGCTACACAAAAATTGATGAAAATCCATAAAAACAACGGGCGTTTTCGTAATCTCAGCGAGGCTTTGTAATTTCAGCTTGACAGTTAAAGTTTCATTGAATTATTGAAGTTTCAAATTTGCAGGCCACCTAGGCAAACCCTCGAATAATTTCGCATTATTCTCAAACGTTTTTGCAAAACGGAAACAAGAATCTTCAGCGAGCAATCATTAACGTAAAGAGATACGAAGACACGGAACTTAATTACAAAGGCTCGGATAAAAAGATGTACAGTCGAGGTTCGAACGCAATAACCATGTTAAATACCGGAGCGTTCGGTATCGTTTTAAATTAGCAGCCTTTCGCCGAATGAGAAACAATTTTATTCCTCCGGCCCTCCGCGGAAGCTTCACTTTCTTTTTTTCTCTTCTTTCGATTAATTAGATCGTTTGAATGCGCGAGCTAGCATCCACCTCGCTTCGCCGGGAATTAACAACGCGGAATACATTTTTTGTTTCTCCTTCGCTCAAAGCAGCAGCGCGCTCCTCGAATAAATTGCCGAGATAATGCAACACGGGTTTATACGGTACGCTATATTATTTTGCCTCGTTTGCTCGGAGCCAAGATAGAGACAAAAAAAAAAAATAAATAAGCGGCGCGGAAGGAAAAGCAAACAGACTAATGATAAAATCGTGCAAGGCGTAAATATTTCTTCATTAGACGTTCGGCAACGCGTACGCGAAACTTCGTGCCAAGTCTTTACGGTCGTTTCGCATTTTCATTTAACCGGGGGGAGAGGGGGGGGGGGGGGAAGAAAAAAGAAAAATCTCTTACAATTAGACGAACCCAGTTTACTCGCATCGCAGTTATCAAGAAGAGAGCGGAGAATTAAATATAATTTTTTTGCCGCGCGGTGAAACTCGAGTGCGTTACTCTGAAAGCCACGAGAGTGTTTTACCGTTGAAAATTAATTCGTAAATATATATCCGTTAATATATCTTTACTTCACGTCGAGATTCGAGAGTCGTTATGCAACGGTGGGGTGGATCATCGCTCCGATGAAAGCTCTTGTACGAAACTCGAGCCACGAGGAGTGAACGAGCGAACGAGAGGAAACAATTTTTTTTTTTTTTTTTTAAGCTGTATTTCGAACGACTGAGCCAGTATTTGTGACTCGTTTAGTTTCGTTGCGGAATAACGAGTAGGAAAGGATTAGTGTTAGTGAAGATAGGGAGGAGATACACGCGGAACATGAAGAGGGCTCTAAAAAAAAATGAGATTTTTGTGCCTTCCTCTCGTTTTTCTTCATTTCCGTCGACGTCACGCAGGTGTTTAGTATTTCAGTTAAAGTTTTTTTTAATCGATAATTTTTACTTTTTTTAACCAATCATGTTAAATAGATAAACACGGAGAAAAAAATATCGTTGGGACCGCAAGAATTTTGTGACCATAACTCATTCACCGGGTTAACGTAGGAACAACAAAATATTTTCCTGCACTGAGAAAAAAAATCGATTGAGTCAACAAAATGAGCGCTTACGGGTGGCGAAACAAATTTTTGGTTGATCGAACGAAATAATGGTTGTATTGAGTAAAGAAAAATTTGAATCCACGGCCTGTTAGTTCGATCAACGAGGTATTCCTTTCGATCAACCAAACATTTGTTTCGCCACCCGTAAGCGCACATTTTGTTGACTCAATTGATTTTTTTTCTCTGTGTGTGGCAGCAAATATTTTTGCTGCCACACCAATAAATTATTAACGATCTACATTTTGTTAGAGAAACAGAACTACTTTTCTCCGTGAAGCATTTGAGTTTCATGAAGTTACGTACCTCAACTGCAAGTTGGCAGTTGCGTTCCTGTGAGGAAGCAACTTCCTCATTTTTGCCTTCCTCACATAGATCGCTTCGTGAATTTTCCAAAATTATGAAAATTGCAAATTTTGTACATATTTTTTTATAATACTTAAAAATATTATGCACGGAAATTTATGTCAGTGTACAAGACGTCTGCTCCAGGCGTCGTTCAGTTCGCTAAAAGCAGTTCTCCTTCTCTATCTTTGGCTTCACTTGTTCCTCTGCATTTCTGCACTTCTGTACTCTTTTTTGTTTTTCCTTCCTTTTCCATCGTCTCCATTTCTCTTTATCTGCCCGCCACGGCTGTGGCTCTCTCGCTCGCGACGCTCATGCGTGCATGCGTCTGCACATGCCTGGCTATTGACTTTGTAAACGCCGTGGCAGGGGCGAGCAGCAAGTAACCCAGATAGAAAGAGAGAACGAGCGAGCACCATTGGTTGCACACTTTGCCTCTCCCGTTGCGCTTTCCCGATGTTTTCTTCTCTCTTTTCCTCCCGAGGGGACCTCAGCGACGATCGTTTGTTACACCCTACGCCGGGACTCGTGAACCTCGGAAATTTTACCCGGCAAGAACTGCAGCTAAGAGCTTGCTCGATGTAAACATCGAGCTAAAAAAGAACGTCGCTCCATCGTTAAAAAAAAAATCCCGTCATATCCATCATCTAGTGTGTTTCTCGCCGTAGAACATGATAAACACCTCGATTTTTCAGCGATACCATCGGGAAGCGAAGAAATCGCTGTTTGAAAATATGCAAAACTACTCGTTTTTGCAATTTTGGATATAAAAATCCCGGATAAACTTTTCTCGTTAGCCGTCGCTTCGGGAATATATTTAATGTATTTTTCGACGCTGACCACGAAGCTACCACTTATTTTATTCATAGATGAATATTTAATCCGGAATATTGGGTCCGAAGTAAGATACTAATTTTTCATGAAATTCGTTAAATTCAAAATTATATAAAATTTAAACGGTTCGATCGATTCTCCCCAAATTTAATTGGGATCATCGGGCGATCATACTCCATCTGTGCACAACTTTTTGACCCGGTAGCTAAAAAATTGTAAGAGCTAGAGTGCGGACAGATATTTTTGAAGAAATTAAAAATGGCGTACAAAAAGAAAAACAATGGAACATTTTTTAAAGAAATTTTGAGGAAATATTGCCTATTAACCACACATGCTGAATGTGAAATTTCACCGTGATCGGTCGAGGTATTCTTAAGTTATTGCGGTTTGAATTTTTCACGTCTGAATCACACATACATACATACATTCTGCATGTATGTATGTATGTGTGTGTGAAAAAAATGTGAAGAAATGAAAAAATGAAAAGAAATGAGAAAATTGCATTGAGAAAAGAGTTTGTTTGATGAAATAAAATCTCCCGTTGGATATGGCGAAATAAACATTGAATTTATCGCTAACTAAATTTTTGTCGAGCCAAATAAAATTTAATAGACAAAAAAAACTATTGACCAAAAAAAAAAAAAAACCATCTGGTCACAAAAATGAAATATTTACTTGAATAACTAAAATTAGTTGACAACGAATGAATTTCTATTCCCCCGCCCCCAACGAAAGATTTTTTAACATTAAATAAACTTTATTTTTTCTCAGCGTCGGAGCGGAAAACGTATAATGTTCTCTTGACGAATAACAATATAAATAATTCCGTTGATCCGAGTGGCTCGGCTCTCGTCGAAGCGGCTGGTTGTCCAAATTACGAATGAGCTTAATGTCTACGACGAGAGGATGCCGCGAGAGGGTACGACGGTCGAGATGAAAGTGGGAAGAGGGTCGAGGTATGGAGAAGCTCGACGATGAGCTTGGGGAAGGGAAGATACTCCGGAGGGATGCTTTGAGAGAAGCCGCCTCTATCCTACACTCTCTTCCTCCAGCGACCGGAGACGACGGCGGTAACGAAGCCAGCTGCTTTAAACTCTCTTGAAAACCGCTCTCGGCAGCTTTCCAACCCCTTCGACCAGCAGCGGCTGCTTTGAGAGAGAAAAAGAGCGGGACGGAGGAGACAACCGGCGAGCACCGCCAACTTCCTGCACAACCCTCCACCCCTTTCCTCAACTTTACCCCTCAGTTATTTTCTTATTTACCTTACCTTCCGCTTTATGCGTATTACTGCACTCGTTCCACTCGCGAAGTTTCATAACGATCGATCATTTTCGTGGCCACTTGAACATCAATGATTACTTTTTTTTTTTCTGCTGCTGTCGTCGATGTGACAAATTGTCAAGTATTTTTACGGCTACGTTCGACCGTTTCGGCGTTTCAGAGGTGAAATAAAACGCGTATATCCCCTCTTCTTCGTTTTACGTTTCGAGTATGAGGATGTTTCGGCCCTCTTCAGAAACTTTATTTTCTATGATCATCCAATTATTTTTGCTTAACCAAATCGCTTGAAACATTTACAATCATTGTAATAAAAAAATGTCAATTAATACTAACTATTCGTATCAATAATCCTAAATAATCATCGAATTCTCACCATCTCATCTATCGATTCGTTGCAGCTATTTTCTGAGAATGTTGTGGCATTCTTCGTGTAAACAACCCGTCGGCATTCTTTGAGGTTATCCGCCAAATTTCTCTACAATTTACATCATTAATATGAAACAATCTTATGCGACTGTCAATTAAATTATTCATTTCTTTTATAACTTTTTTAACTAATTCAATTTACCCCGTATTCTCATCATTATCACAAATGATTTGGTTAAGCAAAAATAATTTGATGATTGTAGAAAATAAAGTTTCTAAAGAAGGCCAACATCCTCATGGGCGAAACGTAAATGGAAGAAGAGGGGAAGTACGCGTTTTATTTCACTTTGGTTAAGCAAAAATAATTTGATGATTGTAGAAAATAAAGTTTCTGAAGAGGGCCAACATCCTCATGGGCGAAACGTAAAACGAAGAAGAGGGGAAGTACGCGTTTTATTTCACCTTTGAAACCCCGAAACGGTCGAACGTAGCCGTCGAAATACTTGATAATTAATTATTACCGTTTCTTTTTCGACAACGGTCGGTAATTGACTGATTGACGTATAACCGCTTATTTCTGGATGAAAGGAATGAGAAGTCTAATTTTTTAAATGTTTTATTTCATACTGCGATACATCCTTCGAAATTTTAATATTAGTAGTAGTCTTAATTTTAAGTATGACCGTCCGACTGTTTACATAGTTCCGCCCTGTAAACCTTTGGAAATTTCATTCATTATTCTCAAAATTGACATTTTGTAAAATGGGTTTTTCTTCTTCGTTGCTATAAGAACAATCGGTTTTATTCCCGAGCGTGTAATTGCCTTGTTTTTGTAATTCGAAACATATTTTCAACAATGCAGCCAACATTTCCTACCGGGTAAACGTTAGTGAATGGGATCTTTTTTTCCTGATCTTTGGGGAAAATTGAACTTCTTCTGCTCTTTCTTATATTACTTCTAAGATAGAAATAGTCGCGTTGTTTCATCTTCCTTTAAAAATGCCAAGGCTAGATTTCGTCCCCATGAAATTACGTTGGGCTCCAAGGCGAAGGGTGCCACGTTTTATGACCAATGAGTCACGCTTCCTTTTTCAACCCCTGTTGACTGCGATGCTGCTGTGCCTAGCAGTTTGCCGAAAGTATCTACTTTCGGCAAACTGCTCGCTATAGTTCAATTCCGTCGTGTATTATACGTGCTTACGAAACATTAGAGTCAACTTTTTGTTTTCCTAATTTCCCCAACTTTCTTAATTTTCTTAATATCCAGATTTCCTACCTTCTAAATTTGCCAATATTCCGAATTTTTCCTATTACCTTTTCCTACTTTCCTACACTGATAAAAAAATACGGTAGAATCAACTAAGATTCGGGCAGGGACATTCAACTAAATATTTTGTTGGTACAGCTAAAAAATTGGTTAGTTCAACAATTTTTTTGTTGATTTCACCAAAATATTTTTGAGTCGTTAAAATATTTTGTTCGCCCAACAAAATATTTATTTGAACGTCCCTGCCCGAATCTTAGTTGATTCAACTGTACTTTTTTATCAGTCTAATTGTTTAAATCTCTCCTGTGGCATACTAAGTGTTCACATACGCATGGTTCCTTTCGTTGAAGAAAAAACATTACTAATAAAAAAATCGATAATTTTGTCTGCGATGCACGACGAAGCGAAAGTAAAGCACATTCATATGAATAAAAAAAAATTGACTTCAAAAGTATCGAAATCAAGCAATGTTGATTTGAGCTCTATGTAATATCCCACGGAATTTTCGCACCGGCATTGAAGTCTGCGTACAATGCGAATTGGTGGAATCACCAAAGCGATCATGCGTGTGACTTCGTTGGTTATCTACATATTGTTTTCTCTCTTTGACACTCTTTCCCAGCATTTGGACCGCCAGTATTTTCCACTTTGCTGGTCGATGGCTCCGAAAAATCATTCGAAGCACCACAATGCCTACACGCGTATTGATCGCATCCCGCTTCGCTCTCCCACACGTTGTTCCCACGTTTTATAGTTCAATTCGCGTTCCTCTCGGTTTGTCCTCTGACGAATTTCGACTCTGCCCAATTATTGTTGCCGACTTTACACCTCACAAATAATAAACAAATAACGCAAAAAAAATTATAAATCATACACTGTAAAAAAATTTAGTTTGAAAATTAATGATGAATTAATGAGTATTGGAAGCTTTTTTACACAGTTTCTAAAATTTCAAACACATGTGCGTTGCAATTTTACAGTAACATTTTTATTTTTAATACAAATTTTTGTAAATTTCAGGCGAAAGATTTGTAATTTTTGTTAAAAACTAGTATATTAGTGTTCAAATAATGTAAGTAATGTAAGCAAATTTCAAGTTCCAGTACATTAAATATTTAATTTATTTTTACAGTGTAACAAAAAAGCTTGCTCCATGAGTGAGCAAAAATATTTAAAAAAACAGGCACGAAAAGCGAGAAAATCACTCACAGAACATAATGGGACGGCATTGGGCAATATTTCGATGTTCTTACCCTCTTCATCGTCGCACTCGAGTTCCTCTTTAATCGCATATTTTAAAAAATTTTCTTCGTTTCAACGGTGCCTGGAAACGAGATCCGTTCGCGGTACATCGAGGGTGCGCAGTGACGGTGCAGAAGAACGGTGGGGCGACATGGATATGTAGGCATAAGTGAGAATGCACTGAGAGGCGGAAGTGGAAAAAAAAAAGAAGAAGAAAAAAAGACAATAGAGCAGGCGAGAGGGCGTCGCGAAAGGGAGGATTGCTCCGGAGTAGGCGCGAGAGTCTTTTGTGCGCAAGAACTGCACGGGCTGATCGCGGAATGTAGTAACGGACGAGGGAGTGAAGGCGCTTGATACGAGAGGGATAGCCGTTTTTTTTTTTTTTTTTGGGACGAGTTCCGGATGCTGTAGTACAACACCCGCTACAACTGCCGGTCCGACTACGCTGCTCGCGCTGGTCGGGCTTTCGCCGGTGTAAAACCCTTTTCGCGAATTCGCGTAGTTCCAACCGATCCGGTCATGGTCATGATGCAACCCGAGGTACAAGGGTACAACTTTGTACTGCCACTCCCCATTGTGTTCCCCGTTGGAATGTTTTTTTTATTCCGTAGATGCTCGCAGGGTGACCGGGGTTACTTGACACACCCGGGTTCACGGGCTTCTCTCGCTACTCTCTCGTCTCTTCTCAGCAATTAACTCGGTAATTTACGAGTTACGGTCACGTGAGTAGCAACCGTGTTTTTTTTTTTTTTTTTTTTTTGGGAGCGAGTTTTGGATGACAACTTCCGGTCCAACTATGCTGTTCGCGCTGGTCGGACTTTCGCCAGTGTAAAACCCTTATCCGGAATTCGCGTAGTTCCAACGTACCGTTCATGGTCATGAAGCAATCCAAGGTACAAGGGTACAACTTCGTACTGCCACTCCCCGTTGCGTTCTCTGTTAGGATTTTTTTGCTCCGTAGATACTCGCACAGTTGAGAAGGGTGACCGGGGCGAGTTGACACACTCGGGTTTACGCGGTTCTCGTTATTCCCTCTTCTCCTCTTCTCAGAAATTACCTTGGTAGTTTATGAGACCAATAAATGTGATGGAAACGTCACGAATTTCGGTTGCGCCAGTGGAAACCGAGTCGCACTTAAAAAAAAATGGATACAGGTTTATAAAGTGATAAAGACACAATCTATCGATGCATGCTTGAGGAAAAAAATGATGCGTCGTACAAGAGTATACATAAAAAGTAAACCAAAGAAAAACACAGAATTACAAAATTCCTACCTAAAAATATTACATATTAATTCATACATGCCGTAGATTTTCACTCAAACTTTCTGCTCTCGTCTGCAGCCTCGGCTTTCTGTCGCTCGGTGCATCCCGCGGTTGCGTCTTATCTTCTGTTTCAAAGGTCGACGCTGAAGTAATTTCTTTTGACGTTACTCCGTTACATCTTCTAGAGGATGAACAGCGGTGAGTGAAGACTCGGGCTCTTTTACAACGAAGTGGAATTCATAACAAATTTATTACTGCAACTTTTTATCTGTCGTTTACAGCACCGCACAAGTGGGCCGTTTAGAGTCCAATGCAAATTTCAACAATCTCGAGAAATTCAGAATTAAAATCTCTCGACCGCTCGCAGATCTCCGCTAAAAGCAATAAAAAAGAAACTGCTACCAATTAGCGCAATGACTCTTCAATTTGTCGTGACTAAAGAACAGAAAAATGATTTTACCCAATATTGGACTGAATTTTCATAGAAAGAAGAATGAATAATGTAACCATTGTTCACGATCCTTTGTTTTACATGATTCACTTCGATCCGGAATATTCTCATTGAGCGCATTGACTTTTAGCTTAATCAGTATCCACAATCTCCGATATTTATGGTCTTGCAAAAGAGCCACCGCGAAACGACTGGAGCAATGTGCTCCTCAAAACATCCTGTCGCCCTCTTTTGTGTTCGACATCGGATTTTATAGAGCATTCCGTGAGCATTGTATATAACAGCACAGAAAAAAAAATCGAAGTATTCGAGTGTCGGGCCCTTTTGTACGGAATCTCACGCGTCACTCGCCGAACACAATATTATCCCAATATCGTTATTCCGAGTCACAGATTATCGCTCGACGAATGCCAGCGCCATTATTCGTAATCACCCCTGCGTGTGCATTCTCCTCGGCGAGCCCCGTTGTTGCGCGACTGAGGATGAAGCGGACCTGTTCCCTCTGGCGTTATGTGTCAGCAAACAGAGGGGGAGACTCTTGTCGTTTTCCTCGAAAACTCATAAACTTCTTACCCGGAAATAATTCTTTTTTTTCTAACGATGAGATTTTTTTTTCTTTCGTACGATGCGCCGAAGAAGTAAATTTTGAAAAATCGACGAATTTTTTTCTTTTTTTTTTTTGCAGTGTCGGTTATCGCATAATCGGAAAGAGTGCCGTTTCTGTGCAGTGTGGCACAACAACGCGTGTACCTTCTCAGACTTTTGTCGTCTTCCACGAGAACGCAAACTTCTAATCCGACAATAATCATTTTTTTTCTAACGATGAGATTTTTTTTTTTGCGGTGTTGGTTATCGCATAATCGGAAAGAGTGCCGTTTCTGTGCAGTGTGGCACAACAACGCGTGTACCTTTTCAGACTTTTGTCGTTTTTCACGAGAACGCAAACTTCTAATCCGACAATAATCATTTTTTTCTAACGATGAGATTTTTTTTTTTTGCGGTGTTGGTTATCGCATAATCGGAAAGAGTGCCGTTTCTGTGCAGTGTGGCACAACAACGCGTGTACCTTTTCAGACTCTTGTCGTTTTCCACGAGAACGCAAACTTCTAATCCGACAATAATCATTTTTTTCTAACGATGAGATTTTTTTTTTTTGCGGTGTTGGTTATCGCATAATCGGAAAGAGTGCCGTTTCTGTGCAGTGTGGCACAACAACGCGTATACCTTCTCAGACTTTTGTCGTTTTCCACGAGAACGCAAATTTCTAATCCGACAATAATCATTTTTTTTCTAACGATGAGATTTTTTTTTTGCGGTGTTGGTTATCGCATAATCGGAAAGAGTGCCGTTTCTGTGCAGTGTGGCAAAACAAACTCGTGTACCTTTTCAGACTTTTGTCGTTTTCCACAAGAACGCAAACTTCTAATCCGACAATAATCATTTTTTTTCTAACGATGAGATTTTTTTTTTTTTTTGCGGTGTTGGTTATCGCATAATCGGAAAGAGTGCCGTTTCTGTGCAGTGTGGCACAACAAACTCGTGTACCTACCCGCTTGCGTACATGATACGTTATGTACGCAACGGCTCAGGGGGACTGTCCGTCGAGCACGCACGTGCTCTCAAGCTGAGTGGCAACCGAGTGCAGCGAATGTACCACGAGCCCATGGAATTTTCCGCCTTTTCGCTCTTCGTCCACAGAAGCGACAGACAGCGGCATCGAATCCCTTTGTGCGCGGCTCCGGCGCCGCCGCCACCGCCCTACGTTCACTCCTATTTACGTTGCTTCTTCGCTCTTTCCGTTTTTCATTCCCTCTCGTCCGACCGACCATCATCTGCAGCAGCTCGCTATGGCACAGCGAGGTCGGCTGCGCAGTCATTGGCCATGCACCAATGTCGCGAGCGTGCGGTAAAGTCTCACCCACCGGAAACGATTTTGATTTTTTTGGCCATCGAGGACGTCCCGGTTGATTTTAAGATAAAAGTGCTGTCATATTCGCCTTCAGCCCAAAAATCTACATGGACTGCATGGACTTTTTTCAACGCCATAATTTTTACTAAAAAAAAGTCCAATCAACCTTCTTTCCGACTTTTTGGAACGGTGGACTCAGTGATGTGCCGTCACGGTGATTTTTCGTTAGCGTCAATTGACGACAAAACGACCGTCAATTTTGCTTTTCCGCATTCCGTGATTTTTCCGCATTGTGATTTTGTTTCCCAAAATCTCAAACGTAGTCACAACACCTATGCAGTTGGGAAATGACCGCCATTTTGTTTTTGGTCACAGATTTAGCAAGCTTTTCAGCAGATTACGTTGATTGCAAGAGAATCTGTCCCCCTCGTCGACTCGTAATTATTCGCATTTTCAATTCTTGAATCAATAAATTCATAAACTAAGCAACAAATGAGTAATGAATGCGACATTAATATTTTCGGATTAACGAGATTCGTTCGCACGTCTCTAGGTGGGCCCCAAGATTCCGAAAGACAAATCTCCACGATGGTTCCTCGCGTTCGATTCGATCTTGCCCACCGGAAATAACACTGAAATTGAAAGTAGGGGAAACCGGGGCAAAATGGGGACATGAAATGTCAAATCGACGTGGGGCAAAATGGGGTACCCAAAATTATCGAATAAATCGATTCATGATAGCCAACAAACGACGGAAACCGGGGCAAAATGGAGACATGAAATGTTATATCGACGTGGGGCAAGATAGGGTAATGAATGAAGCTAACAAAATATGCCGCAAGTCAAATCGAAGGGTACCCCGTTTTGCCCCAGATGGTTTTTTTTTAATATCCTTTCAAAACCGGTGCCAATACAATTTTGGTGTGAAAAACAACGGATCTATGTTTTCGGTGCCGTTGTAGCAGGTTTTATTGCTTAGCGTCCCCGTTTTGTCCCAGTCTACCCTACATAACGCCAACACATTGCCGCACCAGATACATTGCGGTGAACGGAGTTCACAGACGAATTCGTTGAAAAGTCGATCGATGCCGCGTTGCATTGGTTTTTGTTCTCTATTGCTCGAAAACTTCCTTCGTGCGCCATTGCGATAGCGTCGTGCGCATTCAATTTTAGTGTTATTTCCGGTGGACGAGACCGGAACTAACGTGAAGAGCATCGTAGGTTTTTGTCTTTCAGAAATCATGGTTTCACCCTTTCGGGAATCTTTCGGCTGGTATCGACAGCCATTAAGATTTGTCGATAACTGCGGTAGAACATCTGCGAATACCAGCGATAGTCAGAGTTTGCCGATGTGCCCAGATCAGAAACGAAGCCGTACAACCTGCGCAAACACTCTCAGTTTGCTTGCTCTCTCGAGCCACCAGACGAGGCAAAGGTCTCTTTAAGCCGCTTACGCACCGGCAAAAGACAATGCGCTCTCTCATCCCCAACCTCCCCCGTTTTCTGTATTCCCGCTTATTCGTCCTTCTTGTTTGTTGTTGCCTCCGAACGTTTCAGCCGGCCATTCCCGAGTTTCCAGTCTCGGTGATTTGCATACGAACTTCAGTAACTACTTATCAACCGTAATACCTCGAGTTCTCTAAAGACTTGGTAGTTTCCGTGTCTTCTGACTTCAACGAACCCCGGCATATGAGAAGTTCACGTTTCCGAATCCACATCTTCGAAGCCTCAAAGCTGCATCTCACGACACTCAACTTCAACAATAAAAATAATAATCGGATATTCTCAAGACCATATATGAAACCCCTTCCGCCCCGCCCTTCCCGTGCCCAGTTGATATCGAAAGCTGTGATCAACTTTTTTCACGCTAGCATCTACGGTCAAAAGAAAAGTGTCATTAAAAGCTGGCATGTAATCGGTCTTCGATGATACGTTTTTTACCTTAGAGACCACCGTCCGTGAAAAAAGTTGATTTCAGTTTCTATTACCAACCGTGGTATTTCTCCCGCTCTTAACGCCATGTGAAACACTCTCTCGTGCTTTCTCCCTCCACTCCACTGCGAACGCTAACAACAGTATCTTTCTCGCTCGCTCGGCGCGATCACGTGACTTTCACCTACTCGTAACGCCATGCGAAACACTCGTAGTGTGTCTCTCACTCCACTGCGAGCGACAATAACGGTATCTCTCTCGCTCTCGTAGTGCGGTCACGTGACTTTCGCTTGGCGTTAAGGACATTCGATTCCTAGGTCATTTGGTACTTTTAGAGTTGGTAATGTCGGCGGATTGCTAATGAATGCGCACGGTATCTTCTGAAAGAAGTAAATCAAAATGTCCCAACGTGAATGCCGAGCTGTCGCAGCCATTTTTTAACGTTTTAACGCTATTCTTATGGAATAGGGGAGAGCGGGGCAAAATGGCACACCGGGGCAAAACGGGCTAATGAGACAAAACGCAATTCTCCAATAACTTTGAAATGGTGGCGATGGTGGTACGTGGGGCAAAACGATTTTAAAAATCGGGATGTATCGTTAGGACAAAATTGGGCATCCAAAAATTATTGGAGAATTGAGTTTTGCTCTCACAGTCCCGTTTTGCCCCGCTGTGCCATTTTGCCCCGGCCTCCCCTAGCCACTGCACTACGATGTGTAGAGTGTACCTTTTAGTTAGTTAGCAAGGGGCTGAAGTAAGGAAATACCCATTTAAATTCCGAAACAATTCACCATCTAGATCTTTAGTGTGTGAAATACCACGGTCGGTAACAGAAACTGCAATCAACTTTCTCCACGGGTCGTGGCACGGGCGAACAAATGAGAACGCTCATCGAAAGCGGATGTCAAGTCAGCATTCGATGAGATGTTTCTTTCCCCGTACATGCCACCACCCGTGAAAAAAAGTTGATTACAGTTTTCCGATACCGACCGATGTCGGGTTGGTCGAGAACGGAGGTGTTTCACTTTGATCCGAAAAAAAATGTCATCGTCCGTTTTAGTCGAGTGTGACTGGCATTTAATTTTGCCAACGAGCGCCGAGCCTTGATGGTCGAAGGTTCGAACAGTCTCGTTCGTCAACCGATGGGCGGTACCGGCAATGCGTTTTCCCGTGATTGCATAATCCAACGCTCCGATACAGCGGGTCAGTGGCTCCAGTCTACGGCGTCGGGTATAGCCTTCTCGCGTCCGTAATTAACGACCGACGTTCAATTCGACCGACGGCATCGACCACGTCCCGACGTATGCCTATCCATATTCTGGTCGCCGGCCGAGAATGGCCATGCGAGAACGGCGGCGGTGCCATTGTTTCGGCCGACCACCACCAACGGAGACGAAAATAACGCAGGATTCTGTGTCGCGATCAGTTACGACCGGACGAAACTCCCTCGGCTTGCCTGGAGCATCGCCGGTACGTTGACGCGTATTTTCCTGTGTGTTAATTTCCGTTCGGCGCAGGTACAGTCAACACTCGTAAATTTTACCAATTCGAGACCGGGACTGACCATTTGTTTTACGGCGGAAGGGGCGTCCCATTGGAACAACAAGCCGGCAGGCAATGTGCCTATTCACTGTTTCCGAAGTAAAGTGATGGGCGTGTGGGTGAGGGCAAGGTAGTAAAGGCTACGATAGAGCATTTTAGTAAAATTTCGTTAGCCGTTCATGTGCAGCAGACGGTGGTTGGATAGGTGAGAGTCCACTTTACAGCCAAATTTCCCATAACGCAACTTTACATCAGTCGATTTTTATCTTCAATCTTAGCCAGTTGCCAAAATTATGGAGTTGTTAAAATTTAGGTGTTGGTCTTCATCGAAGTTAAGGGTAGAGTCGCCTATTTCGGACATTTTATGTCCGAAAAAGGCGACTCTACCCTTGACTTCTATGGGGACCCTCAGATCGAGCGGTTCTGAAGCACCTGAAACATTTATCTTACATTGGCTGTAATTGTTATGCTGTAAACTGCCTCGATATGGTATCTTGATATACATGTCGCTCACATCCTGCCGAATCGGTTTCAGTATAAGTACGAAAAAAACGTGTATTTCAAGTGAAGTGATATATTAACAAAGTAGAGATGAAGAAATGTGTGGGTGATCTTCTAAGGATAAAATATAAAAATTTGGCTGGTCCCAACGATTTGAATTATGTGAAGTTTGAACTTTACAGAATTATTGGTCATGCTATTCAAAGCTCTGAACTCACCGATAAATCATTGCGTAATGAAAAGCCGGAAGATAAAGTAATATCTCTAAGGAAGATAAAGTAATATCTCTATAATGTAAACAAATTTCGTCGCTGCTACCGTCGCAGTCGTGTTCACGAATCGCGGGGCGGGGGGGGGGGGGGGGGGGGCTGGGCAATAATTGAGTCAGGGGGTCAATAATAGAGTCAGAAGCCACAATAATAACGTCAGGGAGGATCAATAATAAGGTCAGAGGGGCCAATAACATGGTCAGGAGGTTCGGTAATAGGGCCAATGGAGTCAATAATAGGGCCAGGGGGGTCAATAATAGAGTCAAAGGCAACAGTAATAAGGTCAGGGAGGATCAGTACTAAGGTCAGAGGGGGTCAATAACATGGTCAGAAGGTTCGGTAATAGGGCCAGTGGAGTCAATAATAGGACCAGGGGGTCAATAATAGGGTCAGCGGTGACAATAATGGGGGTAAGGGAGTCAATGATAGAGTCGGAGGAGGCATCCGCGGGCATAAATAATACGGTCAGAGGTGATCAATAATAGAGTCAGAGGTGACGATGATAGGGTCAGGGGGTCAATAATACGGTCAAAGGTGACAATAATAAGGTCAATGATATTAATATATAATAATAGGGTTAGGGATAGTCTATAATAGGATCAGGGCCTAGAAGACCGGGGTAAAATAACACTGCCCCCAATCTGGGAAGGGGTACCCGGTCGGGGGTTGCCCTGGGTAACCGGAGGAGGGGGGGGGGGGGCTTGGGCTACGATATTATTATAGTAATGTGTTTATATATTGATGGATTAATATATTATACATAATTTAATATTATTTGCACGTGCAGAAAAGCGCGAAACCTTGTAATCTCATAGATTTGGATCCGCCATTAAAAAAAATGCGTCCCCATAGTAATTTTTACCCAGCAGCACGAATGATTATATCCGCAATTATTTCTACACGCATTTGTACAGTTTACTCGGTATCCTCGACGGTCGAAAAGTTTGCTTATTCTGCATATCCTGCAGAGCCTCTATCCCCGCCTCTCGTCTGTCAAGGCTCGACGAGTCGGACGAGAGTTTACGCACGAATTACGTCCTCCTCTCCTCGACGTCGTCGTCGCTCGCGCTCGCATTGATTGCGTCACGTTAATCACGACGCGCCGCGCTTGGATTTTAACGACCGTGCGCGGGCGGCCAGTACTAGCGCGTATTTAAATTTTTTTTATTTTCATCTTTCTCTTTCACACCAGTATCGTACGTGCGAGGGAGCGCCAATGCTCCTTCCCTCCCGTTCTGTCCTGCAGAGCAATTTTTTTTTTTTTTTCACTCATCCGTCGGTTCGTTCGTCCTCTTTTTTATTTTCATTATTTCCCTCGAACGTTCTCTCCACTTTCCACTCCATCGTTCAGCCGCTGTCCGCACCAGTGGAGTAGGAAATTTTTTCGCGTTTTCACGGTCAGAAGCTGGTACGAACGGTGAGCAAGGGTATTATGCGTATTGAATATAGCGGTGCGCCATACTTTGAGCTTTCGAGGATACCCATGGCGTTGCATTAACGGAACATCGTTTCGTTCTCGTTTGCGTAATGGATTTTTCACTCGTCGGTTCGTATTTACGCTTTTCTTCGTTTGCCCCCCCCCCCCCTACCCCCTTTGTTTTATTCGTCGTTTGCTTTATTTTCCGTTCCGAGCTATGAATTACTCGTCGCCTACCGCCAGACAGGATGCAAATTCTAATGAATGGGCATGATAAAGGGAAAAGTACGATTTTCAATTTAATTAAATTTTTTTTTTCTTCATAAACTACTATCAGACTTCCTGCGAATGATATTGAATTCTAATTATTTTTTTGCCCAATATTGCCTACGGGTATTATTAAATCATTTTATTTAATATTATTTATTTGTGGACTCATTATTAGGTGCATTATTTCTGTTGGGTAGATGAACCGGTTTTATTTATTATTTCGTTATACAAAACCCCGTTTATCCGAGGTAATGTGGGGAGAGCGAACATAAGATAAATCGGTGCACTGAGAAAACAAATTGATTGAGTCAACAAAAATGAGCGCTTACGGGTGGCGAAACAAATTTTTGGTTGATCGAACGAAACAATTGTTGTATTAAGTGAAGAAAAATTTGAATCGACGGCCTGTTAGTTCGATCAACGAGGTGTTCCTTTCGATCAACCAAACATTTGTTTCGCCACCCGTAAGCGCACATTTTTGTTGACTCAATTGATTTTTTTTCTGTGTGTGCCCAAAAAATTGGGCACGTTTATTTTCGTTGTCTAAACTTGACTTCATAACTGTGATATTAAGATTTTCCCTCGGGTGGCTGTTGTGCTCCCACGTTACCCTATTCCATTTCTGCCACTGTTATACCACAGTGTGCTTCATTTTTTTTTCTTGTATTTATTTTCTCCTCGCCTTCTCGGCTCTTCGTTACTTCGTGTAATTTCCTCGAGACGAGTGGGACGTTTCGCGTGTCCGGCGTGCCGGGAAGACCGTGGAAAGTTTCGCGATGGATAGTGAGAACTGGAAAGGCCACCCCTAGCCGGAGGGAAACAGCACACTCCGTGCAGAGCTTGGCCTAGAGGAAGGCAGGGGAATTCAGCGCGAGACAAACTTTCACCCGGAAAAGTCTGCCAGGGGTAAAATGCGTTAGCGCGCCTCCGGAGAAAGAAAAGGAACTCCGCCTCATAGTCTCACCGGTACGAGTTTTCATTCTCAAGTGCGAGCACGCCACCGCGGCTTCCTTTCTTATTCCTCCCCGGACTTTTCTTTTCTTTTTTTTTTTTTTTTTGAATTCTCCTTTCAGTATACGCTTCCCTACAGGGTGACCAAAAATTTGCTGGACAAACGACCCTCGGTATAAAACACTAATGGATCTACTAAAATAATTAAAAAATGGCCACTCAAGAAACGTTACTATTTTTTGATTGGTTTTATGAGCTTTTTTGTATAAACACGGAAAAGATTTTTTTCTAAATAAATCCAAATACATTTTTTCTCCCAAATTCATTTTCCAAAGGAATTTCCTTGTCATTAGGCAAAATGGTCCACGTCATGACACAAGTCAATTTTACGTGATTTAGACAAATTTTATTGAATTAGAAAAAAAAAAACCGCTCCGTTTTCGACAAAGACTGGGAGTTGGACTTCGTCACGTCTTCGTGTTTAAATCTATCAGCTTCATTCGTCACGCCTTTCCAAACTGTACAGAAATTATTCACGGAGCGTAAAGTTTACTGTGCATTACTATATAATACGGGCGATTGAAATTTCAAAGTCTAGTTTCACCCACTACTACCTGTAATGTACGAAGCACGAAGTTTGCCCGGATAGGGTTCATTATACTCGCTTATTATCGATCAGTCTTGATGTAGGCAGGAGCTTTGTCACATCAGTAACGAGTAACGTGTACGACGGCAGTGCGGGGGGGGGGGGGGGGGGGGGGGGAGGGAGTGAAATAGAAGAAGAAATTTCTGGTCATACACCAGAACAGCGAGAGCACGGAATTAACGATTTTCCGCCAGAATCACCGCGACGCTCGGTTCATGGATCTTTAATTCAGATATCACGTGCCCAAGCCGTTTTTCCCCCGTTATCCTCCAGACTGGTTGAATTTTCGTCGAGCCACATGCGACTCTGAACTTATTCGACCCCGGTTCTACTTACGGAAAAAAAAAAATATCGATTTCATGAGGTATATTGACATAATCGATTGTCGCCTTATTATTCGCCCAGTGATAAAGGTGGAGTGCTCATGTTGACAACGTATTAAAAATTCTTAGATATATTGTATACCTGATTAGGAGAGCAAGACATCTACTAAATATACACCCAGAAAAAGAATTATTTGACGGCCATCGTTTATTTGGCGTTTTTTTATTTTGTTTTATACGATCAGTTGCGAAAAATAGTCTTCGTCGCACTTAAGGTGAAGTGTAACCGCTATGAGTGCGAGAGAGATAGCTACGATTTTGCAACCTAAAAATCTCTTAAGCCTTTATTTATTGGGAAAATGATGAGAACTGTGAACTACAGAATTACTGTGCATAGTTTAACGTTCTCGTATTTTTTCCTAAAAATTAATCGTATTAGAGAATTTTGGAATGCAGTTTTCGTTACCGACCGAGGAGTCGCACTTTACCTTAAGGAAAATAAAAGTTTTTCATTATCCTGTAAACACCGTCTGGTGTTTACTTTAATTAGCCGATCCTTCGTACTTTTTTCCTGGTATAACACAATAGATTCTTCGGTTTTCCCAAGATTCTATGCGGTAATCATTGACATCGCTATTAAAAAAAAAAAAAACCGATAATTGCAGATTTCTGAAAAAAAAAAAAATGGGCGGAGCAAAAACGCTCGTTCCTCTCATCGTTTTAAGGCTGTATGTACAATCTATTTTTTCCCACCCTCCACTCAATAACCGATAGTGAACACGCAATCAGAAATGAAAAAACCCTACTTTCACGATTACTATTGCCGAAGCATTCCGGAGAGCAGAAAGCGTTCAGTTTCCGTGAAGCCTCCTCGAATTTATCATCATCGTATAACTTTATTGATACTCGAAACAATTCTCCGCTACGAAGCATCGAATGAAGTTTAAATTGCATCTTTCGTTCTTTTTTTCAGCCAGGACCTCTTGACGGTGTGCAGAGAGCTCAATCTCGAGAATTCGGTCGAGGAACTGATGCGAGAGCTCGGAGCGGACGAGCACGGTCGAATTTCCTATCAGGAGTTCCTTAGACGCAGGTTGGCCCTGCGACCGGAAATCGAGGCTCTGAGATCCGGCAAGCACAGAACTTCGAGCCCTCATCACACTCACACACCGGAGTACCTTCCAACGAGCAGCGACAACAGTCTCGGTACATGCAGTAATATTGACAATTTCGTCCAATATCCATCGACATTGAGCTTTTCGCTCAAGTCCCGCAGGATGAAAGAAAGAAAATACAGTCACTTGAGAAGAGAGCGTAACGAACACAAGAACTTTTACCGTTCACACCCAGAAAACAGTTTATTCCAATCAAAGAAAATTTTTTAAGGACGAAGAAAAATGTTTACTTGCTTCATAACCTAATAGAGCGTTTATTAATTTAGAATATATTCATTTGTTTGATAGTATTATTCTTATTATTTAATAACGTTTATTTGGATCTAATAAACAGATCCAAATATTTTGCAATCTTACGTCAAGTAATTTATTTATTTATTTCGTGACAGACCTGCTGCTTTTGATCGTATGGGAATAATGTGATACATAAATAACACAGAAATTAATTTTTTGTTGAATAAGTCATTTTTACTATCAACGAAGCATCAACAAGCAATGTTTTATTGTTAAATAAGCATACAGATCTGTTATCGACGTACGATTTCACTAATCACGTCGCACATTGGCTATACTCATAACACAACCAATCTCGAAGTTGGTTCTTCGAGGACTCATTCCAAAACTACAATTCGATCGAGGTACACCAAAAAAAAAAAAAAAATTTGGCGTCCACCGTTTATTTGGTTTAAGTAAAATATTTATTTGATTTAAATAAATATTTATTTCATTTAAGTAACTATTTACTTAATTTACATAAATATTTATTTAAACCAAATAAATATTTTACTTAAACCAAATAAACGGTGACCGCCAAATAATTTTTTTTCTGGGTGTACACAGCTTCAAATAAACATAGTTTCATAAAAACAAACCGATGAGTTGCCTCTTTATTGCAATGTAGCGGTTCCCCATAAGGAATAAATATAGTCTTGTACTATCAGCAAGAGATGATTTCAGACGACTGACGCGTTGACGACTTTGTAATGCGCGCTACCGAATAACAGCCGCGTTTTTCTTGACGTCAAGTATATAATTTCATTGCCGCAAATAAACATTTATTTAAAAGTACAAATCTTCGAATAATTTTTCTACTTACACTAAAGAGTATCCGTTATTTGACTCAAATAAGGATTTTGTTAACGCAAGTAAACATTTCTTTTATCTTGATAAATGTCACTTAAAGATCGAAATTTATTTGATTTTAATAAATCTTTTTTCTGGGTGCATATTTGTTGAGAAGAGAAAAAAATTACCAAGACTTTTTAAAAACACTTTCAGGCACGGTGTCCGGACGTCATGAGAGCTGGGAATTCGACAGTGGCGCCCGCGATCTGTCGCCCGAGCCTCACACCCTTCAGAAGCTTGTCGAGGCCGCCGCAGGTGGAACCGGAAACATGCTCGACCTCGCCAACAAGGTAATTTCTCAAATTTTTCGAAACGGCAAACGTCAATCCCGTCGCATCGACTCGAGGAGCGATCAATTTCGACAACAAAATCTCCCTGAATGGCGCAGGTACGCTCGCTTAATCTGCAAGCGGGTCCTTGCCCTTGGACAAAAAAGCGAGCATGAAACGAAAGACAAAGAATCCGAGCCAGCACGCTGTTTGAGTAGCGGAATAAACAGGCAACAGTGAAAGAGGAGAAATTGGCTGGAGAGAGAGAGAGAGGCGGCATTGAAGGGACACAAAAAAAGAAAAAAAAAGTATGAGACAAAAGACACAAAAAAGAGATTTTTTTTCACTTAACGCGAAGCATGGAATATCATCAAAGCGTGAAACGACCAAGTGCAAATTACCCTTGAATGCTGACGTACTTCCACCGGGTAACCCCACCGGGCTCTCATTTTTGTTCTCATTCTTAGGGTACTCATTCTTCTCCCTGGTAACCCTTCCTACAAAACTTCTGACTCTCCCTTACGACTTTTCGTCCTGTTTCTCGAATTATTTTTAATGCGTCGCTACGACGTCAATATTTCGAGCCCACGAACATTAATTTTGCAAACTCTTCTAATGTCCATTTAATCAGTTAATCTGTATGCACAAGGAAACAGTGGGTGGAGTCAAAATTACAAATATTTATCTGTAAAAAAAAAATTATTCAATATCCCTGTCCGAATTGAAATTTTATCTCCCGCACTTTTCACGATTTTAAGCGTCTCCGAGGCATCGGTCGATAAATAATCTCAATAATATTTCGTGCGTCTTAGAAGAAAAAAAACGTTTATTTTTTTCCTCCGTTCGTCAGATAATAAGCCGCAAAAATATTCGTCTGCGAGATCGAGTGTATTCGGCATTGCCAGAACGAGACTCGCCTCGGTAATTTCTGCTCCGCCCACGAACCTTAATTTTGCAAACTCCTCGAATATCCATTAAATCAGTTAATCTGTATACCCAAGAAACAGTGGGTGGAGTCAAAATTACAAATATTTATCTGTAAAAAAAAAAAAATTATTCAATATCCCTGTCCGAATTGAAATTTTATCTCCCGGACTTTTCACGATTTTAAGCGTCTCCGAGGCATCGGTCGATAAATAATCTCAATAATATTTCGTGCGTCTTAGAAGAAAAAAAAAAGTTTATTTTTTCCTCCATTCGTCAGATAATAAGCCGCAAAAATATTCGTCTGTGAGTAGGAGTGTATTCGGCATTGCCAAAACGAGACCCGCCTCGGTAATTTCTGCTCCTGTCCGCTGCCGGCGCAGCGAGTCCGATGGAGAAGAAATGAAAAAGGTGAAAGAAATCTCGCTGCTAGCTTCCCTCGCGAGTAAAACTCCACTGGCTCGAGAATCTCGACGGTCCCATGACTCTTTCCGAGCTCCTCTCGTACTCTGCATTAAAGTCTATGTACCCTCTACCCATACCTTGGACTTCTTTTTTTTTTCTTACTGCTGCGTGCATGACCTCAGTATTTTTTGTGTGCGCATCCGCGTCACACAGGGGACCGCGGCCGTATTTATTTACAGCCTATAAATAACGGTTATTACGCGGAGCATTACGGTTCGGGTACCGCGGCGAAAAATGTAGTGTACGAAAAAAAAAATTTTAAAGGCGAGGCGGCGTTTGCCCAGCTGCTCCTCCGCGCTCCGTAAAGGACCGATTTTTATCGGATCTTCTGTACCCCGTCGATATAGAACACGCACAAGAGTATCGGGCCGTACCCTTCCTTGTGACTAAGTAACGCCGAACAAAATACCACCTTTGGTCTGAATATAAAGGAGAAAATAAATTATGTAGAAAGTTTCTGTTCTTTTTTAACCTTCTGTGGTATTTTTATAAGCTATTAATATTTTTTTTGGTATCCGTTATGAAATAGTAAAAAAAAAAAATCTTTAAGATAATACATTGATTCTTGCATTTCTCGAAGAATGTTGCTTTATCACCAAAACTTTTCTTAGGCGTTCCATGTGATTTGGGCTTGAAGCTTAAGGCGAGGTAAAACACTCAGTCGGTAAAAAAAAGTGTAATGAATGGCCTTCGGAGATGGTAGACATTTCGCGAAGAATCAAAGTATTAGCTAATCACAGTAAAAAATGATTGTAAATTTAATGTACGGGAATTTGAAAGTTGCTTACATTACTTACATTAATTGAACGTTAATGTACTTTTTTGTAAAATAAAAATACCAGATATTAAAATGACAAATCTTGTGCCTGAAATTAACAAAAATTTTCATTGAAAATAAAACTTTTACTATAAAATTGCAAGGCACATGTGTTTGAAATTTCGGAAACAGTTTATGTAAAAAAATCTTCCAATACCGTTCATTACTTTTCAAACAATATTTTTTTACAGTGTAGAATTCAATACCGCGTTCGATGATACGTTGCTTTTACCCCAAATGTCAACCATTTTTACATGGCATTGATTCGAAAAATGCAGCTATCTTTCTTGCACTCATATGTCACGTGGTACATGTTTCACCTCGCATTAAGCAGTAAGTGCAACGCGTATGCCGGGACGTAAATAGTGTTTAAATAAATTATTCTGCTACGCGCAAAAGCGTGTCGGTCCGTACTTTTTCTTGTGACCAAGTAACGTCGAACAAAATACCACCTTTGGTTTTGAATATAAAGGAGAAAAGACATTATGTAGAAAGTTTGATTCTTTTTTTTTAATTTCCTGCGTTACTTTTCATAGGCTATTAATAATTCTCTCGGGATCCATTATGAATAGTAAAAAAAACGAAATTCGTTAAGATAATACTTTGATTATCTCGTTTCTCGAATAATTTGTATTTATCAATAAAACTCTTCTTGGGCGTGCCATCTGATTTGAGGCTTAAAGTAACGCGTACACATGAGTACACTGAGAAAAGGATCCAGTAAATACTACCGATCATCTAAGAAAAATTACCATAGCATATAGAAAGTCTCAGATTTTCCAAGAATTTTTATTATAATATCTACGAAAAGTTCTTATAAATCCAGTACTTCCTCCCAATGGTGGCGCCTTAGTTCCCTACAACTAAGTGTTTTGGTAATATTTTTCAAGCGATAAGGTCATATTTACCAGATCCTTCTCTCACTGTATCGAGGCGCACTGTTTCTTGTGACCAAGTAACGGCGAACAAAATACCACCTCTTGTTTTGTATATAACGGAGAAAAAAAAAATGATGTCAAAACTTACGGATTTTTTTCTTTTTTTATAACTTCCTGTGGTATCTTTCATATGCGATTAATAATTTCCTCGGGATCCGTTATGAAATAGTTTTTTAAAAAATTCGATCACATAATACTTTGGTTCTCTCGTTTCTCGAATAATTTTGCTTCATCACCAAAACTTTTCTTGGGCGTGCCATGTGATTTGAGGCTTAAAGAAGTCGCACTTCTTCACCTCGTCGAATCTTTTTCGCAAACTCGAGAAACTTCGTAGCACTTATCCGAACGTGACGCCTTCACCTTCTGGCGAAATCGCGGTTTTTGCGATCCATCGAAACTTGCTTGAGGATTGAATCCCCTATGAAAAGCGAGCTCCGATGGCGTATCCGGACATTCGCGGTTGGGCGGTAAAACTTTGGAGTGTCGGATTGAAGCCGCCATATCGATTCTACCCTGTGGAAACTACTACCGACTAGACGAATATAGCAAACGTGAACTGGTTGTAAAAAAAGAAAAGTTTCGAAAAAAATAACTTTCAGATTTTTTTGACGTCTGACTGAAGACGGGGAATGTTTGGCTTTGAAGTTAAATTATCGGTTCGTTGTCTGAGCTCCCGTGGCATCCAAATCCTTGCAAAGAAAATTATCATATCCTACAGATTAAATGCGAGCAATTTTTCACTGAGGCATCTGATTCCGGTTGTTCGTTGATTCGTTCAGCCCTAAGTTCATAAAGCTCTGTTCAGTCTTAAGTAGAGATGCCGGACCGTAAAAAAAAAGATCTATCTACAGTATTGTATTGTATCGCCACGCTATGTATCGATCCAACAATATATCGAAAGAAAGAACATCGATACCAAGAAAATCGAACGTTTTATTATACGATTAAAATACATT
This sequence comes from Exephanes ischioxanthus, assembly GCA_958510785.1. Lineage (NCBI taxonomy): Eukaryota > Metazoa > Arthropoda > Insecta > Hymenoptera > Ichneumonidae > Exephanes > Exephanes ischioxanthus. Next base: position 9,147,368 of record OY294025.1, read on the forward strand.
ACGTCAAATCGTCACCTTTGCAGCTAATCATAAAGAAATTATAAACGAATATAATCGTCAAAAATGAAATATTTAATGTCTTTCGTCATCTTTTATTACCACATGTAGTACACGTAGCATTCGATAAACGATACAATTCAAATCCTCTACGAGAAACTGTCAAATGTAAATAATACTTTTTTTATAGTGCGTGTCGCAAATATTAGCATATATCTCGCGGTTACTTTAACGATATAAATAAAACCGTAATTTTTTTTGTTACCTAACTTAAATGCAAATAATCCTTTTTTAAATTATACATATGCATATGTTCGTATCACATTGTAGTCAGTGTTTTGGTACGCGCTTTGAAACTCGATGCATTCAACCAAACGAAAAACAAAAGAGAGTTATAAAATTAAAAAAATGTATACTTGTACGAAGCTTTTGTAATTTTTGTTATTTAGGTGTCTATATAAGACACCTAAATAACAAAAATTCCTTCAGAATAAGAGTGTTACTTTTTCGATTTTTTCTTTCTAAAGCTATTTGTTATTCGGCAATCGACATAAAGCGCTGTTTATTTAAAATCTACAAGAAAAATGTAATTCAGTGGATCGATCATTCAATTGGAAGATCGATCCACGGTATTACCCAGTCCGTAAATATCGATTCAAAATATCGATATTTACTGGAAGAAAAATCGGTTTTTCAAAGGGGCGATCCAACACACAGCATCTCCAGCCTTAAGGTGAAGTGAAATGGCTATGGGAGCGTGAGAGATGGCTGCAATTTTTCAATAAACTTTTTTTTAATGGCGCCAATTTTTTTGGGAAAAACTATAATGATACGGATCCGGTTCAAATTTACCGCTTTGTCAAAAAAATTCGGGCATAAAAATATAGTTTTCATTACCGACTGAGTCGGAAGAAAATTGTCTTTCCCTAGGGAATCGACAGACGCAGGGAAAGACAATTTTCGTTTTCCTCGGCGGTCTGCGATCTCATAATGGCATGCAGTACAGTTTTTGTTACCCACTGAGCACGGGGTAGGTAGGCGGGGGGTCATACCACATCATCTTAAATGGAGAATAATTGAAAATAATTGTAAAAATATTCTATTCCGTTCGTATATTAAAAAAAATGTAAAGGGGTGTTTTGTTATAAAATTTATATATGAGATATATATATATATATATATATATATATCATATATACATATATGAATGTATTTGTTTTTTCCGAGATTTTTTTATTGGCCCGTAAAGTTTTCGTTTGAGAGGAGAGATGAATAAAGATACGAAGGGATAAAGGGATGATACAAACCGACCCTTAATTCTCGTTCACGCCACTCCGCGTGCTCCACTTCGAGGCGAGTGGGGGAGACTCTTCAGTGCTGGGCTTTCTCTAGTGGATGCAGTACTCGGCGGATTGAGCTCCTCCAGATATTCACCGACCGATGTGCACGGATGCGTTCCCGAGCCCGTCTGAACAAATTTCATCTCAATGTCGGGCTTCGACCTTGGAGAAGTACTGCGAAGGTCCTTCAAAGAAACCAGGAAAATTATGTCGATCGTTGAAAGTTGCCACATATATATATCTGTATCGAAAACTAGTAGAAAAGTGGAACAGCTATACCGCCCCTTGGCTGGTCGATCAGGGTGCAAGGTCGGGTCAAGGGGCAATCAATTTTGTTCTCATTTTTTTTTAATCGCGCCTCTTCCTGGCTCTCGACGGAAGGATCAAAGCTCGAACCAGTATCGGTACGCTCGGTAGATAATTGTTGAATTTTAATCTGTCCAGTAGTCGGCAAAATGTTTTTGGTCGATGCGATCCGAGATTTGCCACGTGTACCGGAAGTAGTAAAAGTAACCGGTTTTTCATTTCTTTATTTATTGTATTTATTTTTTATAACCTCGGAAGCACCAATGAAAAAGGTATTTAATTACGAATAGTCGTGTGTTGAGTTGTATCGTGAAATCTACGATACCCCAGAGGGTCGGCAATTTTAGTTCCGAGCAAAGGTCGAACCAGTATCGGTACGCTTGGTAGATAATTTTTAAATTTTAATCTCCCACCATTCGTCAAAAAGTTTTTGGTCGATACGATCGAAGATTTGTCTCGTCTACCGGAAGTAGCAAACGTAACCACTTTCTCATTTATTTATGTATTGATTTTATCTTTTATGAGGAAGCGAGATGAAAATTGAAATTTTTTATAACCCCGGAAGCACCCATGTGAAAAAGGTATTTAATTACGAATGGCCGTGCGTTGAGTTGTACAGTAAAATCCAGGATATCCCGCAGAGTCGGTAATTTTAGTTCCGAGCTCCTCGTCCACTATATAATTCCTGATGGCTGCCGGGAACTCTGCAGACTTTATGGCGCTGCTGCTTGTCCTGATTTCTCGAGTTATGACTCTGTTTTTCTCAACGCGCTGTTATCCTTTTCAGACTTTTCTATGTCGTTTTGTCCCTCTCAACTTATTTTCTTTTTTTTTTTTGTCTCGCGTACATGTAAAAGGTAGAGCGTACGTCTACTCTCGCACGCCGTCTAGTACATCGCCGTATTTACTGGTTCCTCCTCCCCCCTTAACCCCCCCCCCCCCCCCCCCCAGCCACCGCCGGTCTCCGTCTTCCTCGCTCTCTCGCTCTCCAACGTCTGCGGAATTTCATCCCCGTGCGCGTCTGGCTCCGCCGAGACGGATTCCTGAAAGCATCCAGAACGATCCAGCGACGAGAGCCGAGGATTCGTGATATTCCGTTGGCGCCGCAGCATCCACCGAAGCTTCCGCAGTATCCGTCGCCGCGTCTCCGCTCGAAAGGAATCGTCGAACCCCCTGATATTCCATGCCCCAGAGACAAACTCGGTCAAGAGAATATTTTACCCACCACTGTGGTTAGAAATGGATTCATTCGTATGGAAATTGTAATTATTCGACTCTCGTCGTAACACGAAGGTGGAAATAAGTGAGCCTGCCGGAGTGCGGACACGTATTCTTCAAACAAATTTAAACCCCAAACAATTTCAATTATTGCATGATTTTTACAAAACGGCGCCACGTAACTGCCCTACTTTCGTACCAAATTTACACCCGTTTTGTGAAGTTCTTGAGTTACGGGTGCTTGGCACACACAGACACACACATACGTATGTTCTAAATATTATTTTCTGACTCGGGTGAACGTCCCAGTTTCCGGGCACGAACTAGTGATCGCCCACGCCATGTTAAACTATAACTGTAGCGTAATGTACAGATATAGTTTAACAGGACGTGGCTGATCAGCCGCGCAAAAAAAGTATGAAAAAAATATAAAAAAATGGAAGTATTAAAAGTATGTCGTGTTGGACTGAATAATACTCAAATTAATACTCCTCCAATCTATCGCTGAAAATTAAGAGGTTTATTAATTATGAATCTGATATACGTTGTAATATATGAGTATCAAGTATTAAGTAGGTTTACAGATTGACGTTTGAGTATTAAGTATGAAGCCCGAATCTCAATTTTTATGCAAGCTTCATACTCGATACTCGTATATTACAACGTATATCAGATTCATGCTTAACAACTCCTCAGCCACAAATTAGAGGAATATAATTTGAGTATTATTCAGTCCAAGACGATATATTTTAAAGACCTCCATTTTTTATATTTTTATTTCCATACTTTTTTTTGCGCGGGCACTGGCTCGTTTGGAACGTTTTCAGCACACTGACACTAAAAAATGTTGTTTTTTTTTTTTTTTTTTTTAATCCTTTAAAACAAAGTTTCTTCTACGAGGAAGCAATGACGATATGCTCAGGTGTGGGATGATTTTTTGCTGCCTGGGTAATTTAATTCTTCATATGCGAGAAAGTCCACTTAGCGCATATTGGGCATTGGACGTTTCCTTGTACTAAGTGTGTAAGTCTCATAATTAGCTCACACCTAAATGCACGCCAATGACATTCCAATGAACCGAACATTAAGGAAACCGACTTCATTCCGTTTTCATAACTTCTTCGCTGCTCCCCCTTCTCATCAACCTTGTAAAACGTTATTTTTTTTTTTGTGACAAAAAAAACGCAGTACCTCACCTAAAAGGTACCTGACGTCCCGTGCAGACGCTTTTTCGCTTTCATTCGCTCGTCGCTATGAAGCGACGAGATGGGGCGGCAAGGGGAAAGGGCGCACGAGGGTCAGACGCCGCCGGTGGTAATTGTGGAATTAGCGAAGTTAATTAAGAAAACCACGGCTCGCAGGCTCGGTAATTGCAGCAATGTCTCCCCCGTACACGACCGTTTGCGAATCATCCGTTAATCCCGGTCCCTCCCTCACCCGCAATTTCATTTTACTTCACCCTCCTTTTTATTCGTCACTGGAAAGAAGTTCGGCAAGAAGTTCGCTCTCGTCAATGCGAACTATTTTTCCTTCGGATCAATTATTCTAAGCCTTCTTCCTAATTAACTCCGAACTTTCACTTTTGCCGTTGTCATATTAACGCTGGTGGAAAAGACACACTGGACCGGTGCTGGCCGACGTTGGACCAACACCGGCCGACGCTGAGCCAATACTGGCCCTGTGTCGCCAATATTGCCCCCACGAGGGAATATCCAGGGTATTCATATTTTTAAACTAACAGACAACAAAATTTGAAGTACTTTGCGTACTTGTGAGATTTGTTCTCTAATTTGTTTTGAACTTTTACTTTTGTCGTTCTCATATTAATATCCTGGGTATTAATATATTTGAAAAAATTGTGTTCGTAACCGACGTTGGGCCAACACTCACCGACGCTGAGCCAATACTGGCCCTGTGTTGCCAATATTGCCCCCACCAAGGAATATCCAGGGTATTAATATTTTTAAACAAACAGACAACAAAATTTTAAGTGTTTTGCGTACTTGTGAGATTTGTTCTCTAATTTATTTTGAACTTTTACTTTTGTCGTTCTCATATTAATATCCTGGGTATTAATATATTTAACAAAATTATGTTTTTTAACCGACGCTGGGCCAACACTGGCCGACACTTAGCCAATATTGGCCCCGTGTAGTTAATATTGCCCCACCAGGGAATATCCAGGGTATTCATCATTTTAAACAAACAACAAAATTTGAAGTACATTGCCTACTTGTGAGTTTTTTTTCTCTAATCTGTTTTGAACTTTTACTTTTGTCATTCTCATATTGATGTCCTGGGTATTAATATATTAAGAAAAAAATTGTTTTTTTAAAATACTTGGCGCCGAGACGCTGACGCGGCTGTTGATTTCTTTTTCCGTGAAATCTCTCGAAATTTATGAAAGAAGCGAGCGCTGGACGCAATGCTGCAAAAGAAGACATCTAGAATCGCGAAGAAGCAGCACAAACGTCGTCGTGGTGTCTCGGCAGCGTTCGGTAATTCTCGATTGGCGCGAGCAGCACCAGGCAACTGCACACCGCATAGCCATGGGGTTGCGAACTGGTGCTAGTGGTTACCACACGGAGTGTTCAGACTCAGTCTGTGACCGACCGCTGTACGGTGTGTGTGCGCGCGCGCCCGCGCCCTTTCGATCCGATACGAAAATCTCGAGTTGCCGAGTTGCTACCTGATTGTGTCACGTGTTACCTTAAAGAAAAAAAAAAAGAAAACAATAAAATTCTCTCAAAAATCCAACAAAATTTGTTTCACCGAAAAACCAACAAAAGTGCTATGTAAAATAGATCAAAGTACAAAACGTAAAGTGGATACTCAAAAATCTTCTGCCGGAACGTTATACGTGGGGAGATAATTTATGATACTGGAATCTATCGCGGGATTTCGCAACTGTCATCTTATTGCTTCGATCCATAGCGAATCGACAGTAAATGGATGAAAGTCATTAATTTTTTTTTTTTGCTCTCCGAAATATTTATTATGCACCGCGGTTAACATTTTTACCGAATAGTTCTTTTTTATTCGTACATTTTTTTTTTTTCATTTGCAACGAGAACTTAAAAAAAATGCAATTACACAAAAATTCTGATGACAGATTTTTATCTGCAATTTTTTTAATGACCTCAGATGGCGAATAACACATTTTTCGGTTCGGTGTTTCTCGGAATGCAGCAATCGACGAAACGACACAGTTGCGAGAGAATGCGCATTATAGCGCGTCGAGATTTCTGTGCTCGAATCTTTTCCGTAACGGATGAGGCGAACGAAAACGTTATAAACGAGCTCGGTACCGTTGGCCACCTGCCAAGATCCGGTCGTGGCAGTTTGGCCCAGGTATCTCTCTCGCTCTCGCCTTCCCTCGGCGGAAAACAATGCGATTCATTTAATTTCCATTACGCCGTATATAGGCGACCGGTTATCCTGGCGCCTGTACGTCTGTCCGCCAGTCGGTCGGTCCGTCCGTACGTCCGTCCGTCCGTCCCTCGTGGCTGTCTGGCTAGACTCGGAGCTTTACCACTAGACTGTGGCGCTTGCCAGTAGTCTCGCCACTAAAACTTCACCGCTCGGTCGACCTCGATCACTCACCACATTATTGCGGGCAATGTCCTTTGCCACCTTTGGGTTAGTTGGGTACCCGCTGCAAACTCCTTTTTTTAAACCCTTTTTTGTTTTTTTTTGTTGCTCTTTTCGCTGTTTACTCTTCGCTTCAATTTTCGCCGATTATCCGATTCATTATTCCGGAAGCGTTACCTCAAGCTCGATAACCGCTGCTACTGATTTCGCGAATTTCTTTGGGAATTTTTGTAAATTTTGTTTATTTTATTTTTATTATTATTTTCTTTTTTTTTTTTTTTTGTAAAAATTGCATTTTTAAATTAACGCACATTGCTTCCTAATTTTTTTTCAGACTGTGACAAAACTGTTTGTACGATAGAAATGCGTCGCCCAATTTTGACTTCCTCGCGCAGAAATATGAGAAATTAATTTGCAAATCGTGTTTTTATCTGCAGTCGTTAATAAGCGGGTAATTAAAATCTCTAATCGGGCATTTATTGTCAACGGAGTCGTAACGACGAAGGAGAAGTGATGGGCTTTAATATTTTATGGAAATTCAGCTGTCTGGCTCAAGTCGTTAGCGAATTATAGAGTTTTTACATTTGCATATCGGTACATACGTGCACCCGCATGCGGGCACCTGCTGGACACCGCGTTTCTCCAGGTTTTGCACCATTTCAAGTACTCTCAGACAAAAAACCGATGAAATTTTACTTCCTCAAAAAAGAAGCTAGACTGTAAAAAAATTTTGTTTGAAAATTAATACTACAGAATGGAAGCTTTTTTACGTTAAACGTTTCTGAAATCTCAAACGCATGTGCGTTACAATTTTACAGCAAAATTTGTATTTTTCATGCAAATTTTTGTAAATTTCAAGCAAAAGATTTGTAATTTTAATATCTGGTATTTTTATTTTACAAGCAAAGTACGTTAATGTTTAATTAATATGAGTAATGTTAACAAATTTCAACTTCCAGTACATTCAATTTACAATGTATGCAAAGATGTTTTCGCAAAAAAAAAAAAATCGAGATTTTAGTGTCAGCGTAATGGAAATGGTCTAAAACGTCGAGAAACGCGATTTTTAGCTGGCGTCCGGATGCGTGTACTTGTGTGTGTGTGTGTAACGGATTTGCATAGTTTCAAACGACTGTCATTCGGAAACGGTTTGAGATATTGAGTTGAAATTTCGTACAGTAGTAGAGTAGTCACATTTCTTCATTCAGTGCAATTTTTATGGAGATTGCGGCCCAAATGAATATTCTACGTGATTTTGAATTTTTTGAAAAATGTCTGCGGTATCTCTAATTTGCGTAATAGTTGAGCATTCGTCCCGAAACGGCACACAAATGCAATATTTTGATCAATGATCTTTGTTATTGAATTTGGTCAAAATTTATCCAAGCGGTCAGATTTCATGGGATTTTAATTTTTTTCAAAAATTACTAAAAACTGTATAATTTGGGTATCATGAAGGTATTCCGCTCAAATTTGTAAGATAAATGGATTAATTAACACTGCATAATATTGAGTATTAAATTTGGAAAAAATTGATTGATCGTTTAAATTTTATAACATTTTGAAATTTATTAATTTTTCGAAAAGTATGTTTTTTACGTTTGACACGAGTTTCCGAATCGAATATCACGCTAAGAGTAAAAAGAGTTACAGTTTTGTAATCAGGAGTGAAGAGTACATAAAAAAAAATTGTCCCAAAACGACGAAATCCGCAAATTTCAATTAGCGGTTTTCTACAACAAATGTTCAAATTTTCAAGATGTAGTTATTTCTTTGTATTACGAAAAAGCCTCAAAGTACTTTACACATAGCTTCCTAATTTATTACAATTTTGCGCTCAGTTTCCTCTATCAGGCCGTCAAAATCTATCAACGAATTTCTCATAGTGAAAGCTACGCGTAAAATTTTAATAAACGAGGAAGCCGACCGCAATTTACTATGCACCTTTTTTAAAAATCAATTAAATTTTCATAAAAAACAATTTCCTCTAAACGGAAGCAAAGTGAAAACAAATCGTCGTCGAATTATAATCGAAGGCATAACACGGCTCATGAATACAGACGAAAGTAGGCTGAAACTGGAGCATCTACCTTAGTTTTACAATGTAGCTGGCAAAGCCCACTGTTCGTTCCACACTATCGTTCGACCTACCTTCCCGGAGACGGTGTTAACCCAGTAACACGCCACGGACTTGCAGACAAGGTATATCGCTATACTGCAGCTATTATTGAACTGGGTAATGGTATACTGTTCAACGATATTACCTGTCGCCTATGTCAACGTGTAGGTCACGCAACGTTTCTATTGAACGCCCTGCCGAAGGCTGTACAATACTGTACGTCACAGCCAACGGTATTAAAAAACCAAACACAGATTAATTGTCCTTTTTGTTCCCGACAAAATGCTAAAAATAATTTATACAACTACGTTTTTTTTCTTCATTTTTTTCAACAAATGCGTGTACCGTAACTTAGCAATCGTTGCACTATATCAAGCAAAAAAAACAAGCGTGCGTTCTCGTACTTAGTACCGAGATAGGAGTATTCTTGGTGTGGTGTTAAAAAAACAGAGATTGGTTGTCCTTTTTGTTCCCGACAAAACGCTAAAAATAATTTATAAAACTATAAGTTTTATAAATTATTTTTATCTTTATAAAACTATAAGTTTTTTCTTAATTTTTTCAAGGAATGTATGTACCGTAACTTAGAACTCGTTGCACTATATCAAGCAAAAAAAACGAGCGTGCGTTCTCGCAATGAGTACCGAGATAAAGGATTTCTGGTGCGGTCACGACGACGAAAACCGTTTGGATTTAATATTGGAGGAGGTTAACCAGCAAAAACAATCGCAATAAAAAAGGTCCTCCTAATTTATAAAAGTCCGTCCGACGATTGACCGAGTAATGTTTAAATTTATGAAAAATCTCTGCCCGTGTTATTTACATTTTTTATTAATAATTTTTAAAAAATGGTTGTTTCACCGTGGCTAAAAATTAATTCTCGCCCGTAACCGTAAATCCGGTGAAATATAAAAAGGTATTTATGCCTCGCGTCTTGAAAGACGGTCTCGTTAAGCGACGAATACCACGCGCCAGCCATCGTGGAATGTGCATAATAAACGATACGTCGCTGCGATGTAATTTTTTTTTATTTGCCTTCTTTTATGTCAACAATAATCTTGGCTCTCTTTTCTTGTTTTAATGTACGAATGTAAAGACAAAGCCGCGGTAGGGCCAACCCGTTATGACGATTGATCGAGCGGCGTTACGCGGAAAAAAAAAAAATGCAAAAAGACAAAACCGCGGAGTCGCAGTTTAATGCGAGGTAGAGAGGCCAAAATCGTCGAACGACACGCGAACCCACGATCCGGAGGCACGCCGTAGTACACGAAAAAAAATTCGTGTTCGAGAACGAATAGCCTCTGCGCCTCCGCGGATATTTTCGTCCTGCACTTTATTCCTATCGTTCGTTTATTTCGTTCTTAGCTTCGCACTCGAGCTTCTTCTCCGGATGCTTCTCCGCGGAATCGATTATGATGTTTTTTCCCTCTCCTCTCTGACTGTATCAAGAGCCTTGTTTTGTTTTATTACATTTTTTTTTTTTGTTTGTAAACTGGACCGGTTCGGTTAAGCGGAGGCGTAGACTCGTTCGACTCATAAGGTCACGATTATGATACGCATATGATGTTACAGTGTCATGGAAAAGATATCGATGACTCAAGGCTGACAATGGCGTAATCACTACGATGCGCGCTTATTTATTTACTAGCCGTATAAGCGGCCTGCTCGGGTTCTGAAAAGCGAGAGACAAAGTAGGCGGTCAAACTTCCACACCGAGAGAAAACCCAGAAAAAAAAATTTATTTGATGGCCACCGTTTATTTGGTTTAAGTAAAATATTTATTTCATTTAAATAAATATTTAAATAAATATTTAAATAGATATTTAAATAATTATTTAAATAAATATTTAAATAATTATTTAAATAAATATTTAAATAAATATTTATTTTAATTTAAGTAAATATCTATTTAAATCAAATTTAAATGAAATCGTGAAAAAAACACTGAGTCATATGGCAAATTTCGACCTGGCAATGTGGTAAACCAGCGCCATCACTAGCGATATGAGCAATTATCGCTGGGGCCATAGCAATTTTTATGCAAACTGTATGGGAATTTTTTCCAGAATGCGAGTTGGCAAATTTTTACGTATCTGACGAAGAATTTCGTGCATAAAACTAACAATTTCATGGATCCAATTTTGTTATGTATTAATTTTATGTGCACATTTTTTATGTATACATTTTTTGTGTTTTTATACATAAAAAATATTTGATCGATAAAACACCCAGAAAAAATATATATTTTACGGCCACCGTTTATTTGATTTAAATAAATATTTATTTAAATCGAATAAATATTTTACTTAAACGAAATAAAGGGTGGCCGTAAAATAAATATTTTTTCTCGGTGAATATGCCGGTATAATCTACAAAGCTAAAACCTATATTTTCTACTAAGACGAACTTATATTCTAGCAAAAATTACGGGATATTCGGGTAATATCTGCGATAGCGAAAATTACCACATTCTCTAGCAGAAGGTGTTAAGTTTAATGCGAATGTTTTCCAGGAAGTCGCTGTAGTTTTCATATTTCCGAAAGTTCTGTCGGTTTTTCCCACATTTATAATAATTTCTATCACATTCTTCTCTTAGTGTAGCTATGCCATAAACGACAATAGGACATAAGGGTTACAGTGTCATGGAAAAAATGTCAATAACTTAACGCTGAGAAATGCGGGACTATTAGCTTATTATTTACTGTGGCTATAATGCACGCTTATTTATTTACTAGTCGTATAACCGGCGCTGCTCCGGTCTATTTCGAAATGCCATCGTTTTGCCTCTAGCTTTAGACCTTGAAAAGCGAAAGAGGCAAAAAAAAGGCGGTAATGCTTCCAGCTGTGCCGTAAACGACAATAGTATATAAGTGTTACAGTGTCAGGGAAAAGTTATCGATGACATTTACGCCACAGTAAATGGGTAAAAACGCACGCATATTTCGCGTTGTTTTTCGGTAAATATACGCTTTAGCGTATATTTACCGATTTACCGGTTTACCGGATGTTTATCGATTTGATTTTTTTAGGGTGGAAAGAGAATATATTAAAGAACATTTCAGAATTTTTTTCAAATGTTTTTTTATCGCTTGGCAGAAACTTTGTTTTTTCGGAAGTTCGTTTGCGGTGACCCTGATTTCGACTTGTCATTTTATCTGAAACAAATTTTTTAAATTGTTTCTTAACAAATGATATGTATATCATTTGCAAGGACCGCGTTATAACGCTGTCCTTGACGAGGGGAAAAAATTGCTGTATGGCGACCATTTGAAAAAAAAAAACCCATCTTTAACCATTCTTTTACACTTTGAATCATTTTAAAAACTTATTTTTTTTTTTATATGAAAACGTCAAGGAGTGAAGAATCCGTAGAAGTAAATCGGTAAAACTTTTCATAAAAATCCATCAAACCATTTTTGAGATATCAGGTTAACTGATTTTGAAAATCGCTTTTCGAGAAAAACGCCTTCAAAGTTCGGCCGTGCTGGTCGAGCACTCCGCGCATCTGCTCGAGCACTCCGCCACTTTACACATAACGATCTCTAATTTTCGTAATTCGATGACTTTCGACATAATAATTGATCTAAATATTTTTAACACTATAAACTATTTGTAAAGAAATAATAAAAAAAAATATAAAATATTTTTTTCTGTGATAATTTAAATAAATAAATTTACACCACGGTAAAATAAATGTTACTGTGGCGGAAGCTCTTAAGGCTGACAATGGCATAACCTCTATAATTCACACATATTTATTTACTAGTCGTACAAGCGACGCTGCTCGGGTTCATTTCGAAACGCCTTCGTGTTAACTCTAGCTTTAGACCCTGAAGAGCGAAATAGGCAAAATAGAGTTAGTAAAGCTGCCAGCGATAACGCAAACGACAACACTACATAAGTGTTACAGTACCTTCATTATCTTACGAAGTCACACGTATCAGATAAAAAGAAACCATAGGTTGTAAATCTAAAAAAATAAAACTAAAATAAAACTAAAAAAATAAAAATAAAATAAAATAAAATAAAATAAAATGTACATCGCGTAAAAAAAAAAACATGTACACCGCGTGAACTAACGATATTGTTTACCGGATTCTTCGCCGTCCCTCGACGTACGAAACACCGAACTTCCTTCTCCAGTCGAAAATCCTTGATTATTCCATTAGTGGAAAGAGCATTCGAATTTATGGTACGGAAACGACCCCTTTGATTGCCGAAAGATAAGAACTTAACGTAACTCTACCGTCCGCCTCGTCTATCGCTCGGCTAATTGAAGTAGCGATTAGGTCCCATTTATCCGTGGTTTATTCAACATCGACAGAAGCGAAAATAATTGTAAAATCGGTGTAACAAAATTGAATACACCCGGAGGATGTGTCATCGGGCCCGAGCTCCCACATGTCCATCTACCGTAATCGTTCTCGATTAGGGCATTACGGGAGCTTTATTTATGCCACTAACGCGCGCATGCCAGCCGCTCGTGTCGAGCCTCGATGATAAATACATACTTGCTACACGCACAGAGTAAGAGCGAGCTCGTGCGGTTCGCGGCAGGTATTCAATTGCTCGCACGAACGTTCTCGCCACACACACGCACACACATGCACACACACACACACACACACACACGGCAAGGGCTATCGTCGCTGGTGTGACGCAGCCGGCGCTATGAATTAAAACCTCCGCACGACTTTGCCCTGTACGCCCGGGGTTAGGGTTACGCTTGCGCGTGCAATTTACTCGCGCCCAAGAGCGTACCGACGTAATTACTTGCGGTACGTACGCATTCTCGCATGCGACCCGTCGAAGCTCATGTGTACGCATGAATGTTAGATTTCGCATACACAACATCATAATGAACTATCGATGTTGGTTTCGTTCCGCACCGGTTGTTTTTAATTTTAGTTATTTCTTTTGATGTACAGTAGAACCCCGATTAACCGGGGGTTGGATTAATTGTGCGTCTTGCGAGGTTTTTTTTTTTTATGCGCGGAGCAAACCAAAGCTTGTTACTAGTAATATTAATTTTTTAAATCCAAAGCTTTAGATTATAGTTGACACTATTTAACAATTAAGTGCAAGTTGTACATTAGCCATTAGCCATTGCACATTAGCCATTGTTCACTTATATACTTTCGCTGTCTAGTTCGGATTAAGGATGCTTCACACGTACATTCCCAGTCAAAAGTGTGATTCAGTGAGAATTCGAACACTTCCTAATGGTATAAGAATCTGAACAAAAATCAACTATATTAAAGGTGCCAACAACATTCATTTTACATAATAACAATGAAGAATTGTCTAGGTGCGTCGGTAAAACAGGTAAAGCAGGTTAAAAAAAAAGAAAAAAAAAACCAGCTCCAGCATCCCCTTAATCGGGGTTCTACTGTAATTTCACTTTTATATCGCGTATCTGCAGGTCCGTTTTTTGTTGCCTTTTTGTATCCCTTTATAAGTCACAAAGCAAACAACCCATTGTTTTATTCCTGTGCGGCGTTCCAAAGACCGCGGAATTTAGTTTTATCGCTTCGCGAGCTCTGACCAATCGATAACTTCGAAATTTGTACGGAGAACACGATCAAAGGCATTTTATATCAAAACCCTTACACCCGCGGTAACGGAGCGTACAGAACGTTCCGAATGCAGGGAGAAGAGGCGTTAATCACCAACGCAAATAGCTTTTTTGCGAACTCTCGATGTACTCTTCGCATCGCGAAGAGCGCATGCGCACTCGTTACACCCCCTTGGGCCTTTTGTGGGCGTAGATGGGACGTGCGTGTGTTCGAGATCCATACATGTCTATTCGGAATCCGGAGGAGAGGAACACTGGAATTGAAGGGTCCGACGCGATAACTCAATTAAAACGTCCGCCGGTGGACCGGCGAATTCGTCAAGCGCGTAACGAGACTTAACGAACTCGTCGATGGATCTATACTCACATTACCTGCACCAGTTTTAACAATGGAAATTGCCAACGCTGTATTTATAGTGCCTGTTGCTCGGACGGAAACTATAATTACAGAGATTGAATGGATCTCTCGAAGTCCCTACACAGTAAAATAAGTACCAAAGTTTCTTGTCCACAAACGTCCAAAATTCTTTTCATGTTATATTTACAAAAAAAATCTTGTCCATTTTGCAAAAATGTCTGTTAATTTTGCTTCCTCATAGAGGAAGCTATGGTTTACAAATATTTTTGGTGAAATTAACAACAAAATAATTGTGGACGGTTGTGGAGAAAAAAGGTTTGTTAAATGTACAAATATTTGTTTACTGTGTAGGCGAGGTCGCGTTATTCAACTGGATGGGAAAGATGCAATTATCTCTATCTGTCGCCAAAGTATAAAATATATATTTTTTAAATATATGGAACACAGAGAATAGAATAGAATAGTGTTGTTTTATTCGTGTCCCGAGGCAAGCCCCCTACGGCTAACAACCAAAACGTCGCGACAAAAAAACCGAAAACAAAGGAAATAACAAAATGTTAAACTTTAAAAAATTTAACTATATTACAACCACAAAAATCAAACTACTGCAGATAAGAAAATAGAAAAGAAAGAGAATAGATACGAGAAATATAAAATATAAATTTTTCATTGCGAAAATATATTTTTATACAAGTTATACATTTTTTATATGCGCGAAGATATACATTTTTAAATATTTGGCCGGATACATCCGTGACATATTTATATCTCAGAATACGTAGATTATATCACACAACTAATTAACAACGGTACGTCTGGTTTCATGCGCTGATGAATTTTTAACGATTAATCGATAAAAATAAATAAATAAATCGTAAAAAAAAGTAGCATGCGATGAATCAGAACTGAAGAGTTATTCGTTCGATAAAGCAATTTTTATTCGCGTATAACTGCTTTACGATCGAGCGCACGTGAGCCAGCCTAGTTGATAATTCATCGCGGCGATGCGGGTTTCTTTTATTTTCCGTTCTTATCTCAACATCGCGAAAGGCCGCACGTGCTACCAATCCATCACACGTGTGTTTATATTGTGTACAGTCATGGTGTGTGTTTGCATGTTTTATACTGTGAGCTGCACACACAATAGTCCCCGTGCAAAATTATAACGCGAAGGGTACACGTCATCGGGTTTCGTACACATGAGCATGCGATCTTGTATGAGTCACTGGTGAAGCTCGGACCAAGCGACGTCACTGTGTTTATGTGAATGGGGCTTCGGTGCTTGACCCCCACATCCATTCGATAATTACTTAAAACCCTTTATTATATTAAGGAATAGTAAATAAAACATGCATATAGTTACTTGCTCAAGACCGGCTGTGGACCAAGAATAAACATTTTTACATTTTTACATTTTCACATTTTCACATTTTCACATTTTCACATTTTCACATATTCACATTTTCACATTTTCACATATTCACATTTTCACATTTTACGGTTTTACATTTTTTACAGTTTTACATTTTACATATATTTTTCAACAATGTAGTTGCTATTGTTCGGCATATTCAATTCCTAGGTTTTGTCACCTCCAAGTGCGATTTTTAAAGATCCAGCATATTCATGATTAATGCAGTTTTTCTCTTGACATCAACACAAATACTAGAAATAAAAAAGTTCTCGGTACTGCAACGAGCAACCGCAAAATCTGGACAAAATGCACGCTGCTAAAATGGGTATAATGCAATGTTATCAGAGCAGTGTGTATTTCGCGTATACAGTAGCATCGTAGTGGTACGTTTCAAGTCCCTCCTCTCGTGCCAAGTGCCGCTCCCTGCTGCTCTACTACGGTCGCTTCTTATGCAGTTTCGCATTTCGTATGTATATATTCGCGAGATAGGAGCTCGTGTTTATGCCCGGCATGATTTATGCTCGGGTTCCAGCAAACCTCAACGGATCTATCTCTCTCAACCCTTTTTTTTCTTTCTCGCTGTAACTTTCCTACGAAGCCACTTTTTACCGCGACGAAAACTACGGAACCTAATGAAACGTTTCTATACAATGTAGAAAATACGAGAAAAATGCGAAATGGTTTTATCGCAAATAAATGTAATCTTCTCTGCAGTCCTCGTGTTCGTAATTGGAACTGTTGAAGCGTATAAAGTATTTACATTTTCCGCGAAAATAAAACGTGATCCAGTAATGATTGTCTTCCGTGATTATGCTCTTCGTGAGGAACGTCAGTCGCGCTGGGAAATATAAATCTATTTTTTTTGAAATATATAATTAATTAAATATGATTTATTTGATATTATATATATATATATATATATATATATATAATAAACATATACTTCGCACTTCTGGTGGCTCACGTGCTCGGATAAAGAGTGTCCACAGGACTTAAAATAACCAAAATCTGGGCAGGATGGGCTCCTGCCCAATTTTGATTATTTTAAGTTTATTTAACTTTATTTTAAGGGGACCTAGAATATAATCAGGGCCTGGTCAAGAACCCTAATGGGTCTTGCAATAATTCCCCCCCCCCCCCCCCCTCCCGCCCCGATCCGCCACCTCCCTCCACGATACCACCCCACCCCCTCTCTCTAAGAGAACTAAAAATATTTCAAGTTGTGTGATCACCCAAGGGGGGACTTAGAATATTTTTATCTCGGGGGGGGGGGGGGAGGAAAAGCGTCAGCTTCACCGAATGAGAGGCTCCGTATACCATGAAGCTGACCTTTTTCCCTTATGATAAGGGGAAAAGGGCCACCTTGATAGAAAGGGAATTCCCGAACTCTCCTTATGGAGAGTTCGGGCCCCACCCCGATTTTTGATACGGGGACGGCGGCGCCGAGACTTTTATAAATCATAGACATATTTTTGCAATAGCCAATTTTTCCCAGCGACCATAATTCAGAGGCATTCAGTCTTGTGAGTTAAAAATTCTCACGCGCAGTGCAATCGTAACCTACCTCCATGAGCTCGTGGAGGATTGATAAAGCGACTGAGCAAGACGATTAGTCACTATCCGATGTCGCGCGATCTTTAACGTGGTGTATAATTTTTTAATTATTTTTACACCGACAAAGTTGAGAGCATATCGCGCAATATTACACCCCGGTTATCGAGGATAAGGTTTCCCGCGGCACGTTCATCCCTCAAGTGACCGACTCCTCCTCTCATGAGTTTATAATTACGTTAGAAGACGCACGCATATATCCGTCGTGCTCTCGCCTCTACATTGGAATGCCTATATTTACTCGTATTATTATACTCTTACTGTACAGTACTAAGTACAGTGGAACCTCTGTTAACTTACACTTCCATAACTTACCAACGAGGTATCTTACTAGTGGAGAGCGGGGCAGAATGGGACAGTGGGGCAAAACGGGACAGCGGGGGTAAAACTCAATTTTCCCATAATTTTTGGATGCCCCATTTTGTCCCAACGATACATCTGGATTTTCAACGCCGTTTTGCCCCACTAACCTTCACCGCCACCATCCAAAAGTTATTGGAAAATTGCGTTTTGCCTCATTATCCCGTTTTGCCCCGCTATGCCATTTTGCCCCGCTCTCCCCTATATTATTTATAGTAGTTATATTTTGGAAATTTGTCTATTTGTTTGTCATGACTCTGAGGATATCTGCACGAGACCAAATTTCATCAATTTATAATGGCTGTGTTTTACATCGCACAAACTTCGCTCGGGGAAGTTCACTTAGAGCATAAGATTCTACAATAGCATATTTTTTCTTCCCAAAGCAGTGCATTGACAGAGACTTGCCAAAGATGAAATTTGATGTCAGGCTTTGATGTCAAGATATCTTTAGGTTGACTGTTTATCACAATTTACAAGAATCCAAATAAATCCCACTAAAAGCCCCCAGGGCCTGATTATTCTTAAGCCTCCCTGCAGGGACTTCCCTCCCAGGCCCAGATAGCTGTTATATTATTGTGGTACTATTCGTTGCGTCTCGGTGAGTTATATACAATAATCGGATGCGCAACAGCACTGGGGAATATCATCGCGTTAAAAACAATCTCTTTCTTCCACCGGAAGTGACCTAATACCGAAAATACGTCACTTCCGGTTTGAAAATCTCATATCCCGACCGGAAGTGTCGTTGACATCAGCTTCGCGCGACAATTTGCTTTTAACGGGAAATTGATATTGATATTTTATTGACTGATTCCTCCTTTTGCAGCTTTATC
Organism: Exephanes ischioxanthus; assembly: GCA_958510785.1. Classification (NCBI taxonomy): domain Eukaryota; kingdom Metazoa; phylum Arthropoda; class Insecta; order Hymenoptera; family Ichneumonidae; genus Exephanes; species Exephanes ischioxanthus. The sequence goes on from OY294025.1 coordinate 9,166,093, forward strand.
AAAATAGAACATTTCAATAAACATATGACTCAGGTTGTTATCACATGTCTTCTCTTCTGGCTTCAAAACAAATCCAAAATCAAATAATAATACTAGTTACAACTGAATAGATTAGGTAAATTATTTTTTATTAAATTAGTTACAAAATATTTGTACAATTTTTAATGGTCAGAACCGTAAAAAACCGAATTACAGTTTCTCTTACCGACGGAGTCTTGGTTGGACGAACAGGAAAGGATCTCGCATTGCCTAAAGGAAGGTTGCTTTTCCCGAGCTCGTAACGTACGAAAGGTTCAACTCTATTACTTATATTATCACTTATCAGCTAGAACGACGTCATGCTCGCGTTAGATCGTATCGCCCTAAATCGCTAACGAACGCCTCCCGTGTCGCCCGACTGGCACCTGGCTCGCGATTCTCACCGGTTCTGTAGATCTGCAGACTGACCTTCCAACGCGCTCGATATGCCGTTGGGCTTGCGTCCCCCTGAGGGTGGGACATGTGCACGTACGCCACAACCATCACACACCATGCAACTCGTCGGTGGGGGGGGGGGGGGGGGGGTTGCTCGCAAACTAGTAGCTCGCATCGCTAACGAAGGATTAACGAGCGAACGCAGCGGCGAGCTCGTTAAACACACCCGTTCGAAAGCATTTACACCCTCGATCGCACTCGGTTGTGTTTTCTATTCGTGTGTCTCTTAAACTTCGTTTACACATCGTAGAATCGTTGTTACCAGGACAGACCGGGCTATCTTCCGAGACAGGAAACACTCGCGCGAGTCAAGTTTGTGGGCGCTCCATTAACAAGAAAGTTATTGGAGGCACTTCGGTTTAGTGAAAGACTTTGTTTTCGGTGGAAAAAAAGTACGTTTAAGTACGCACAGCTATTAATAGTAATTTACGACACTAGTGCGATAAAACTTTTTCTGACTAGTGTGACTTCGCGGCACGGAGCCGAAGGCGAAGTGCTGCGATCGTACGAGTTCAGAAAAAGTTTTATCGCACGAGTATCGTACCAAGCTTTTTGTGACTCATGCATGAACAGTGGCAGTTTATGTGCGGGCGGGCCGCGACATAAAGTGGCGCTTTTCGAGAAGGCGTTGCATAAATACTCGAAGTGTTGCATAAATATTCGAAACATTGCAAAAATACTCGAAGTGTTGCATAAATACTCGAAGCGTTGCATAAATACTCGAAGCGTTGTATAAATACTAGAAGTATTGCATAATTACTCGAAGTATTGCATAACCACTCGAAGTATTTCAAAAATACTTGAATTATTGCATAAATACTCGAAGCGTTGCGTAAATACTCGAAGCGTTGTACAAATACTCGAAGCGTTGTACAAATACTCGAAGCGTTGTACAAATACTCGAAGCGTTGTATAAATACTAGAAGTATTGCATAATTACTCGAAGTATTGCAAAAATACTCGAAGTGTTGCATAAATACTCAAAACCGTATCGTTAATACTTGAAAGCGTATCGTAAATACTGTGCGCATGCGCACATCCGTCTGTTTTTTCCTTTATTGTCGCGCTCGGCCAGCAAAACAACCACTCGCCTTTCATGCATTCGTCACAAAAAGCAGTATGTGATACTTGTACGTAAAAGCGGACTCCCGACGGCGGTTGTGAAGTGGCCGCACTCGCCTTCTCTCGCGCTACAACAGCACTCGATCTGGCTCGTGCAGCCACTTCTCAACCTTCGCCGAAAGTCCGCTTTTACGCACTACTGTCGCAGAGTACTATTACTTCACACCGTGTGATAATGGGGGTTTTGTGCATGCGAGGCGTGCGTAAAAATGCCATTTTCGCACCGAGTGTAATAAAAACTGTAACGCCTATAGTAGAAATAAAAAAAGGATAATACCTCCACTAGAAATTTTAGAATTTTGTTCACTAAGTCTTCTCAGGGACTAACGTAGAGTTCTGAAATTTCTACTGGGGGCGATGCAGCCATCCAATAGCAACTTCGTAATCCTATTTTCTTCGTGACACAACTAAATACAGAAAATGACCGGATAATGGGGCTCACATAAAGGAGAATTCGAATGTTTGAGTGAAAAATAAACTTTCCTCGATAAGTCTAATACCGACCGGAACGTTGAAATATCTAGGAGATACTTGAAGGTCTTTCGTTAAAAAAAAAAAAATCCCCGATAATTAAAAATCTTCTTTCTTGGCACGTTTTTCCAGATGGTTGCAATAATTCATTCTCGAGTGTTCAAGCGTCCTCTTATCCGTCGAGCTCCGTTTATAGCGTCTTGCGTGCATAGTATCTGTTTCCACTTGAAACAGCAATCTTCCCTTGCTGCCATTTTCCGCTGTCCCCGATACTAACGAGCCTCTGAATTTAATATCAAATTGCTGCCGCTGCTGCTCTTCCCTCAGAGTGTGTGGGTCGTTCCTCGAATACCCCGAGGCAAAAGCGTGCATTATTGCTAGCCTAAGGGGGAAAACCAGTGCTTTCCGTGTCGTGCAGCACGGCCCTCGATATGACTCGAACAATCACATAGATCTTTTTCCTTGTTTTTTAATCCCACCTATAATTGCTACGATCAATGCGGTTCATCAAATACAATATCAGCACTTACTATTTTATTTTGAAGAAATCAAGAGACGCGTTAACGTTTTGGCACCAAGTACTTAAAAAAAAAACTATTTTTTCCTTAAAAAGACATTATCGATTACTTACTTTATGTAAGAAAGTGGAAAACAAAACCAATTAAATCACGTGTTTTGTGAAATTAAAAAAAAAAAAGCGAAATTTAACTAAATTTGTATAATTCTATGAAATTTGCGTAACTTTATTAAATTCCCGTCACTTTATTAAATTTGCGAATTTTTATTAAATTTTGCGTGACCTCATTAATGTTGCGTAATTTTTATTTTATTCAGTTCATCTACATCGAGCATAATCGACAAAAGTAACAATTTGAATCAACGTAAATACGTGAACATTAAATAGTAAAAACGAGCAAGTGGTTCATCGAAGCGCGAATAGCCGAGGATAAGTGGTCCGGTGTCGATAGCGGATATGAGTTGATCTCGCACCCGTTGGTGCGTACGAAATATATTCCATCAAAGTGGCGGGTTTCACGGTGGCGGTGAACAATGGCACCGCCGATACCGCCGATTATTACGTGGAGCGCCTGCAGCGCCAACATCGCCAGCATCTCCAGCAGCAGCAGCAACAGTCGCAGCATCAACAGAGATGCAACTACAATCAACAGCCTCAGATGCCGCGACTCCATGCCGTTCTGTCGAGCCATTCGCGAGATGTCGTCACGAAGGAGGTCCTGGAACCAGCGACTATACGAAACGATCTCGTTTACGTACACTGCGCCACCACCGAGGACGAACTGGACGAGGACGAGGACCCAGAAACCAATGGCGAAGGGATAATGAGGTCCAGATCTTGGTTGTGCTGCCCCGGCGATCAAAACAGCGCCGATCAGGCGGTTCCTATTCAGGTCGAGGCTCACTCGGCCTCACGGCAAAACGTGAGTCCTCCTCGACGATATTAATTATGGATATTCTTTTTTTTTCTGAGGCCTGCTCCAAGCTGTTATGGGTAAATTTATCTCTATAATCATAAAATATGTATTGAGGCGACTTGTCATTCAATGATTAATGTATCTTTCGCTTCATTGTGGAAACTTCGTATCTATAAGGAATTTTTGCTTCCTCATGGAGGAAGCTATGTTTTAATTTTTTTTTAATTGAGTTGGTTTTCAATTTGGCGAAAATTTATCTAACTGTTTAGATTTTATGGGATTTTGAAATTTTTGAATTTTTTGAAAAATTTGTTTTTTATGTTGGCTCCAAGTTTATGCATCAAATGGTGCCTTAGGTGTAAAATAATGTAGAGATTCGTCATCAGTCTCAAAACGACATATTACGCACCTTTCAAGTGGCGATTTCCCACAATAAATTTTAAGGAAAATTTTGATCGTCTCTATTTTTTGAGATGCAGGCATTTTTTTTTTATCTTGCAAAAAAAGTTGCAAAGTACTTTGCACATGGGTTCCTTATTTATTACAGTTTTGCGCACAGTTGTTTGATTATTTTTTCGCTCCGAACCCGAACCGGCCAGTCGTTTTGCATTAAAGTCAAACGACGTTGACGTTGAAAAAAATTGAAAATCGTATTGCTTCCTCATGAAAGTTGTAAAGTGAAATTTTCATATGGCTTTCTCACAATGTTCCTTTATTCGCGAAGCATCCTCTACGAGGAAGCCAATTCTACAGAAAATGCTTTCTCATAGAAGAAGCTTCGCGAATAAAGGAACATTCCGAGAAAGCGATATGAAAATTTATATTTTTATCTTTTACACCCAGAAAAATAATTTATTTGACATATATAAACCGGTATATTTATTTGACGGCCACCGTTTATTTGGTTTAAGTAAAATATTTATTTGATTTAAATAAATATTTATTTAAATCAACTAAATAGTTACTTAAATGAAATAAATATTTATTTAAATCAAATAAATATTTTATTTAATCCAAGTGAACGGTGGCCGTCGAATAAATTTTTTTTCTGGGTGTACGAGGAAGCGCTATCAAGAGTTCAATTTACAACTTTTTTTTTTTTTTTTGGAATCGAGATTTTAATATCCAAGTGCTCGAAATGTTCAACATGGTCGCAAGTTTTCGCGTCTGAGGGATTAATGTTTATTTCTAAATTATTTGGATATCGCATGCAATTCCGTGCCATTTTTTGATCACGTCATTATTCGATATTTCGACTCGGTCTACATTCGCACGGGTAACCGAATACATGTCGTTCTCGATGTAAGGTTGAAGAAAATTGAGCCCGAGAACGCGAGTATTAAGCTCTTTCGCTTCGCATATCACGTTCCACTTAGCTCCCGTACGGCAGATAGAACCATGCCGTTAAAACTCGATCTGGGTTAATGGCTTACGCTTTCCGAGCACCTCTTGTTTTTTTCTTCTTCTTTTTCCTTAGCTTCCTCCTCCACGTGCTCTTGTCTTGTCTTTCTCCGCGCTTCCGGCGAATCGCTCGCCCTTAAGTCCGGGCTCAAAGCTTCGTCAGCGCAGCGCTCGGTTTCCATTCTCGCCGTCTCTGCCGTTCCAGCTCGTGGCTCGTAAATGCGAGAAAGGATGTAACGAGCGAGAGGGCTTCACGTCTTATCTCTCCCCTTCCTTCTACCGCAGTTTGCCGATCTTTTCGACCGAGTGCAGCACGTGAAAGCTGCCCTTCCTCTATTGTATGGAGAAAAAATAAAATAATCCATTTTTTAAGCGTAAAAAATGTTTTAAAAAATGGCGTATCGAATTAATTTTTTTGTTCTGGATTGTTGATTGAATTTACAAACTGCCCGGCAAGTTCCAGTGACCTGCGCGCATATCTTCATTGTGGTAATCAGTTTTCTTCGGTGAAAGCGATTTAAAAAAATTACCTTTTAATGTCTGGTATCTAAAAAAATGTTTATATTTTCGACAGACAAATAAATATATTTGATTGATATTTTCAGTTAATTTTTTGCCAAATGTGTCACTAAAAGGTCCATTTTGTTAGCGCGCGTATGTGAACGATCGTTAACGATCTCCGGTAAATTAGAGAGCGCCACATACAAAAATATATATTATAATATTAAAATATTGTTGAACTTGTGAATTTGTTATTTTTATCATCGCCATCGGGTTTCCTGATTATCGTGATCGACATCTTCGCGAAACAAACAAATTCATTTTTCACAGAGTGTAACTTCTTCGGTGATACAGAAATTAAATTAAAAAATAAATTATAATAATTCACAGCTTTATTTTAGCTGAGAAGACAACGGGTTTTCTTCCCGGCAAAAAGATCCCCGGTCCCGAGGGGAACCGTACCGAAATTTGGTTCTCACTGTCCTCTATAGTTGCAAATAATAACCGAACTCGATGTGCAATTGAGAAAGGAGATGCGAAAGCTATAAAAAAAATTAACTTATAATTTATGATTTCTTATAAAAACGAAGCTAAATCAAATTTTTTGTTTGCTCTTTTTTTATAAACTTTTTCCCCAATTGTACCATTAAAAGGTAATTTATTTTTTGCATGAGTGTGCGAACAACCGACAAAGAACTCCTGTAAATTACAGAGCCGACATAACGAAAAATAAATAGTAAGATATGAAAATATTGTTGACCATATGAATTTTTCCCGATGACCGTGATCAACATCTTCGCGAAAAAAAAAAAAAATCATCTCCCACAGAGTGAAATTTAAGAAAATTCGTACCCTCTTCGGTGACCCTGAAATTAAATTTAAAAAAAACGATTATAATAATTCACATAATTGTTTCAGCCAAAAGAGAAGACAACGAAATTTCTATATAATAATCTAAAAAAAATAATCGCAGCGGATTAAGTTCTCACTTTCCTCTAACGTCGCAAATAAAAGCCGAAAGTGATGTGCGATTTCCGAGGAAGATGCGAAAGAGCTGCTCGACGAACGTTCATCTGCACTTTTCGCCATTTCGACGAACCGAGAGTAAAAAAAAAGCAGAAGAAAAAGAAAGCGAGGAAAAGAGGAAGTGCGCGCCTTGGGGCAAACGGCACTGACCGCCAGCTATTTTGATTACCGCCTGCGCTCGACTCTTCATGCCTACCCCGGTTTCTTCGTGTGCGCGTAACCCTGGCCATACACTGCGCCCAGGGGAATGCACGGAAGCGCGCCGTCCAAGAAATGCACTCACATTCCGTTGGAAGTCCGAGGCTACAGCGATATGTATAATGTCGATGCTTTATGCTCTCGGAACTTCTTCCTGCGTTCCAGACTGCATAAGCGAAACGCCGAGACGGCCGCGACTGTCTGCCTCTCTACGGATGAATAAATAATTCGCTTCTCCGCCGCGCTCCGTACAGAGTCGTCATAGTTTCCGAGTGACGGCTCGTACTGTAATATATGCTCCGATCGCGCGAAACCGTAGCGCGAATATAGCGATGCGCATCGATCACAACCACCTGGGGACACTGAGAAAAAAAAAAAAATGGTTGGATTAACCAAAAGTCGCGGTGACATACGTTCAAAGCTGTTATTTGTTTGGTACAAATATAGCATTGTTTTGTTAAACGATTATTTGCTTCAATTTATTCAAAAATTTTCGATTGAAACAGACACTTTTGTTGAACCAACCAAATACACCTTTGAACGTATGTCACCGCGCATTTGTTCAATCCAACCATTTCTTTTTCTCAGTGGAGATTCGGCTACCTTGCGAAACTTGTACGAAAATCCATTCGGGTAACTTTATGCGATGATCCAAAGATCCATGAATCGATGATTGATCAATGAATTTACAAGAAATCGGTAAGCTTTTTGGGAGACGTGCATCCAGAAAAATAATTTATTTGACGGCCAGCGTTTATTTGGTTAATGTAAAATATTTATTTGATTTAAATAAATATTTATTTAAATTAAGTAAATAGTTACTTAAATGAAATAAATATTCACTTAAATCAAATAAATATTTTACTTAAATCAAATAAATATTTTACTTAAACCAAATAAACGGTGGACATCAAATAAATTATTGTTCTGGGTGTGAAACGAACCACGACGACGAGCCGTCCCGTATAAAACTCTGCGGACTATGATGCAGCGTCTTTAATGTCAGGAGCGATTTGGCCACCTTGCGAAAATTATCCAAAAATCCATTCGTATAATTGTATTCAATGATCCATAGATCGATCGATCCATGACTCGACAAATGATCGATCAATTTATAAGTAACCGGTGAGCTTTTTGCACGCGTAAAACGTGCCGCGGGGACAGCGCTGAGCCGTCCCTTCTCAAACTTCTTTGCGGGCTATGATACTCGGTCTTTAATGTACGGTGTACGGATTAGCCAAGTTGAGACGAGACGGAGCGACGTGTTGCCTTTTCTTCGGGGACCCTCAAGAGTCACGAGACTGCTCACCCAACTCAAAGGGCATCCCAAGACCTTCGCGATACAAGTCGTGTCGCAACCACGAGCCGGGAACGTGACACCGTCGTTCGGTCCTCAAGGGTCCCACGATGATAGACGTCCCGCGACTTCCGGTGTTGCTTTACATCGTTGCCGAGAATCGTCAAAGCGAAATATATCATTTACACTGTACAACCTATCTACTTAACCTCTCTCAACGAACCCTCAGAGAGTTTGAAAAAAATATATATATATCCGCAATCTTCAGGCTTCAAAAACTAGTATTCCATATTGCTAACACTTTTTCGAAATTAAAAAAATATTTAAAAAAAATTAAACATTGGTATTTTCGTATCGCTTCCTCATAATATCCCTTCGTTCGCAAAACTTCTTCCATGAGGAAGCATTTTGTGTATTTTTCTCATATAAAAATCCAGGTGCTTATCGTGTTCTACAACCAGGAAAAAAATTATTTTACGGCCACCGTTTATTTGATTTAAGTAAAATATTTATTTGATTTAAATAAATATTTATTTTAATTAAGTAAATAGTTACTTAAATGAAATAAATATTTATTTAAATCAAATAAATATTTTACTTAAACCAAATAAACGGTGGCAGTCAAATAAATTATTTTTCTGGGTGTACGGCAAGAAATATACAGGATGATGGATATGACGGGACTCCTCCGATTCGCAGGGCTTCATCTGAAGCTCTTTTTATCACATCGATCGCGAATCTACCACTTATTTTATTTATAGATAAATATTTAATATGAACATTTGCGTCGAATGTAAATTTTTAATTTTTCATGAAATTCGAAAAATTCAACATGACATATAATGTCTCCCCAATAAAATGACTCCCAAAAATGAACAGGGATCATCGGACGATCATATTCCAACTGTGTACACGTGTTTAGCAGGAAAGCAAAAAAAAAATTAAGAGCAACGGCGCGAACAGACATTTTTGAAGAAATAAAGAAAATCGCGTACAAAAAGAGGTGCAGATTTTGTTATGAATTTTTTAAGAAACATTGACTATTAACCACACGTACTGTGTGAAATTTCAGCTTGATCGGTCGAGGCATTCTCGAGTTACAGCGGTTTGAATTTTTGCGTCTGATTCACACACACATACAAAACATCCGGACACTTTTTCTAAACATGATTTTTCGATGTTTTGGAAGATTCTAACATGTGATTAAAATCTCGAAAATAATGGTTCACCAAAACAAAGATTCCTCTATGAGAAAGCCAAATAAAATAATCAAAATATCACTATTGACCGATAGTTGGCAAAATAAAAAAAAAAAAATCTCGAACAAACGTACAAACGCTCTGAGAATTTCGCAAAAATTTCGGAACGTTTCATCGACGTGAACATCTCTCGCTAGTGCTTCAAAGGAATAAAGAGTTTCGAAGTAAAAAATACAATGTTACAGTCGAGAAAAGGTTACATTTTTTTTTTAATCTTCATCGCAAGTACCAAACTTCCGAGAATATCGTACGAGTTTGATGAAGTTTCACTGTACCGCTCAAGAGGTACAGAAAATCATATGAGATATATAGTAAAATATTTTTTTTTTTTCTGTAGCAGGGGTCAACAGTTGAAGTCTGTTGAAGCCGGATATGAAGCCCAAGAATGTAATATAACAAAAATTTGTACTCTCAGCAGTTGTCACGTATCCAAGAATTTTAATAGACGTTCCGTTAGTTCAATGAATGACGACATAAATTGACCGTTTATCGATCGGGGACGTGCGGCAATCGCGAATCCTCTACGGCTTCGGACCACAAGTTGGTACCAAATCGGGACAAGTTCCACTCTGACAACGAGGCTTTCCCATGACGCACGGTCTGTTGTCCGGACAGGACGGGGCCTGGTCGCAATTTTTTCCGGGAAGATGGATGTACTCGTCCTGGGCTTTCGTCACAATCGAAAAACCGACCAACAGAATAGCGAAGATCAGGAGGGAACGCATCTTGCTGCTTTTATATTCTGCAATGAAAAAATAATAATGATTTACAAAAAATCGTCGGACGTTAATCGATGTTCGTAACTCGTAGAAACTATTAAAAACATTATTAGGAATAATGAAACGGTTAATAATTCATTCGACCAAATATTGGGAATTTGTTCTTATGGTCATCGAACCGGTTGTCTGCGATCTGGTTTTATTTCCAACGAGTTAATCGTTCCCCAACTGGTTACGTGAACAGTTTTTTTTTTTTTATCTGTTTATCGACTCTAAGTCTCTAAACTGGTTTAATAAAAATAATTTATATAAGTACCTAATTATATGATCTCAGAACAGTTAAATAAAATATCGAAAATATGCACTGAAAAAATTCGCTTGAGCGAATTTCTATGTTCAAGCTGTGAAAAAACGCGATTTCCAAAGATTACAAAAAATTCTGAAAAAAATTCATACGTATTCAGAAAAATAAACGAATTATTTTTATAAAGGAAAATAATTAAGTTGCCGGGTAATTTGTTGAATAATAATTTTTATCTTCAATTTTTTAAATGACAAATTGGAATTATTATTCCACAAAAACAATCTTTGCAGCACCTCCCGTACACTTGATGTTATTCAGATTTTTATCCAATCGAGAAGTGTTCGAAATTTTCTCTGAAACTCCCGTTTGGCGGGACTGTACCGCGAGTACTACCTTAAGTATCTTCTCGATTTGTACAAACGACATCTTCTCACCTGAACAAAGAATAGTCTGCTTGATAACTTTCGATTCACGTCCGCGACTCGTCTGTTTTGCAGTGTCTCGTTCGACCGAAAGACGCTTCGGGAATGAAGTTTCCGCGTCCTGTCTCGTCTTATTTATTGATCGCGACTCGACTCACTATTCCTCTCCCGTATTATGTTCAATTCGCGATACACGACCGACCGACATGACCGGTTGCTCCCGACGAAGGACACATTAATCTATTTTCATCGACACTCAGTCTCTAAACCGGTTTAATAAAAAAAAAAAAAATCATGTATATAAGTACCTAATTGAATCATCAAAGACCGAACGTACGCAAAAAGTTTAAATATATATACTTATCAATATCAGTCACAACGACAAGGTTTTGCATTCCCTCGATGTTTACGATCTATTTACAACCAGAAAAATAATTTATTTGACGCTGACCGTTTATTTGGTTGAAGTAAAATATTTATTTGATTTAAATAAATATTCATTTCATTTAAGTAACTATTTACTTAATTTAAATAAATATTCATTTAAATCAAACAAATATTTTACTTAAACCAAATAAACGTTCGCCGTCAAATAATTTTTTTATCTTGGTGTATCAATAATTAATACCAACGACAGTGTTGAAGATTTTCTCGATTTGTACAAACTACATCTTCTTACCTGAAGAATAGTCTGCTCCAAAATATTGTCTCACGTCCGCGACTCGTCCACTTTGCAATATAGTCCTCGATCGAAGACGTTTCGAGAATGAAATTTCCTCGTTCTGTCCCTGGTTACTTATTGACTCACCACGCAAGCAATTATTCTTCTCCCGTATCGTTCGCGTTTCGCGATACACAATCGACCGACATGCCCGGTTGCGCCCGACGAAGGACACAAAGTTGTTACGACCGATGCTCTAATGACCACCTGTTACTTCGCCGCAGCGAAGAATCATACGCATCGAATCCACCGAAGATTTCCTCGAAAGATATTTCTTTGATCCCACACCATACCGCAAGCCTGACTTTCCCACGAGCCTCTCTGTACGCCGATTTGTCCTATCGCTCGAATACACAATTTTTCATCTTCACTTCGTGAAAACAAAACGTAACAAAATGCAATTAATCGCTCATATCTTCCGTAAATTGTTCTCACGCGCATTCCGACAAATTGTTTGAGTTATCGTAATCGAGGACTTCCAGGAAGAACGCCTGTTGCTCCTCTGAATTTTAAGGTGAAGTGTAACCGATGTGAGTGCCAGAGAGATAACCGCAATTTCGCAATCCAAAAATCTCCCAAGCCTTTCATTTCTTGGGAAAATAATGAGAATAGTCAGCTGCGGAATTAAGCGTCTTAGAGAATCTTGGATTGCAGCTTTTGTTACCGACCGAAGGAGTTGCACTTCACCTTAAGGTAGCGAAGTCGCTTCGGGCTCATTTCGCATAAGGTCGAGAAAAATAAGAGAAAATCGTAAATACTTCTCGATGGTATAAAAATCTTTAAAAATTCATGCATATTAAAGGTACTGAAAAGATTCATTTTGCATAATAATTGATCAAAAAATTAATTGTTTAACAAATTCCCTGGCAATGAAACTTTTTTTTTTATGATTCATTCATTTCTCTTAATACGAATGAATTTTTTCAGATTTTTCAATTAGCTTTGATTGTGTTTTTTTGTATGGACAAAATGTGTGAAAAAAACACAAAAATCAAAACTAACGTATTCAGAAAAATGAACGAATCATTTTCATTAAAAAAAAAGTTGGTTTGCCGGGTAATTTGTTAAACAATTAATTTTTTGATTAATTTGTTAGTAACATTTTCGAATTTTTATACCATCGAGAAGTACTTGCAATTTTCTCTTATTTTTCTCGAACTTATGCGAAATGAGCGCAAGGCGACATAGCCACCTCAAGGGGAAGTGAAACAGCTGTGCGTGCGAGAGAGATAGTTGCAACTTTCAAATTAACTTTATTCAATGGTGCTACTTTTTTAGAAAGAAAATGAATTCGCGCCTGATGCGAAATCACCGTGCGCATCCGGCTCGAATTTGCTTTCTCCTAAAGAAAAAAAATAGCACCCTTCAGAAAAGTTCATTACAGTTTTCATTACCGACCCCGATATTTCACTTCCCCTTAATGCCACTTCGTGATATGTTTTTCCTCTTCGATTTCCCTTCAGAAACCGATTTTTTTTTCATCGACGTAATTTTTTATTTCAAAGATTTTTTTTTTAGTGATCGAATATTATTGTAATTTTTTGTTTTCTTATTTCTTCTTTCAGTTACACGCCGCAGCCCTGTCGTCGTTGAGGTCCGAAGTTGCCGAGCTGAACTCGAGGCTTCTGGTAGCGACGAGAGCCAGGGAAGCCGCCGACGCGGCTCTAATAAGGGCGGAGAGCCAGGCATCCAGAGCTGAACAAAGGGCCGAACAGCAAGCGTCGAGACACGAGGAGAGGCTCACCGAGCTTCACTCGGTTATCGCCGAACTCGGCAGACAACTGGAGAGACATCGAGCGACCGTAATTGCCGAAGAGGATGAGTCCGGTTAGTCCGTCGATCCATCGACCTCGAGCAATCCGCTTCGTCCCGTTCTCCGTTTCTACTCCCTTTGTAGCCCCTTCGTTTCTTCTTTTTTTCGTAAATAAAATATAAAGTTCTTGCCCCGGTTTACTGGAGCGGCTGTGAATCTTTGTCGTTATGGGAAAACTTTTTGACCCCCGTTCGAGACTAGGGTAGATGTGTTTTTTTTTTTTACTATTTATTTTTATCTTTCGCTTTTTTTTACCTTAACTTGATTTTTGCAGAAGTCGAAACGAGCCGAGACGCCGAAGGTTCCATCACTAATCCTGTCGAGGAGAGCGAAGCCGGAGGAGACATACAGGGCGATGGCGATAGGACACTTGGCGATGCCGACTCGAGTTGCTGCGAAGAGATCGAAACAAGACCGAACGAGGTAGAGGAAATCGTTTCTAAAGGCGATGCGAGACATCCACCGAGTCGTCGAGTCGCACGGCGCTCGGTCGGTAACAAAAACTGTAACGAATGACCGTTTCGAGGCCGTCGACGTCCAAGGAAACAGTAATATGACATCTAGCGCCTCTATCAATTCTGCGACAATTTTTTTTCTTCGAATATCTGCGGCCTTGGAACGGCTTTCGTTACAGTTTTCCTTACCGACGGAGGTACAGTAGAACCCCGATTAACCGGGATGCTCGGGACCGGAGAGTCCCTGAATATTCGAAATCTCGGCTAAACCGAACTAGACAGCAAAAGTAGAGAAAGGAATATTTATTTGTTATAGGTATATACCTTTTACAAATTAGACAGTTTAGCTTTTCTTACGATTAATATATATATATATATATATATATATATATATATATATATATATATATATATATATATATATATATATATATATATATGATACCTTAAAGTACGCTTATATAGTGCAAGAAGGAATGGTTCGAATGGTTCGACACATAACATGACATATAAAAAAGACAGCGAAAGTATATAAGTCAATAATGGCTAATGATACAACTTTATTTTGACTAGTTACAATGACATTTGGTACAACTTGCACTTAATTGTCAAATAGTGTAAACTAGAATGTAAAGCATTGGATATTTTTTTTTATTAATAGTACGTAAGCTATTTTTTTTTTTTTTGTAAGTCCTCGGAGATTTTGGTTTACTTCTTGCACTTCCTTCGATTTTCGTCTATTACCTGTTTCATATTCCGGCGCCGCGCAGAAAAAAAAAAACCTGGAAGACGCACGGTTAATCCGCTTCCCGGTTAATCCGACCACGGTTAATCGGGGTTCTACTGTACTTCACGTACTCCGTAATCACGTAACTGTACGAGAAATAGTTGCATTTTTTGAATCAATGCCATGTAAAAAAATGGTCGACGTTTGGGGTAAAAGCGAAGTATCATCGGACGCGGGATTGAATTCTACATTCGCTAATACTTTGCTTTTTCGCGGAATGTGTACCATCTCCGAATGCCGTTCATTACAGTTTTAGTTATCGACTGAGTCTCTTTAACCTCGTTTTAAGACAATTTGAAGCTCCGCGATCGATACGGAATATTTCAATGAACTTCCCTGGCGAGCTCGAGAAGTGAAAATAAAATATTGGTTTTCTTTGTTTTTCGAGCTGCTGAGTCAACTGCCGTTCGGCCGGTAACAAAAACTGTAACGAATGTCCGTTTCGAGACCACAGAGACGTCTAAGGAAGCAGAAATACGATGTTCACTGCTTCTATCAATTGTGCAACGATTTTCTTTCTCCTCGAATGCCCGCGGCCTCAAAACAGTGTTCGTTACCGACGGAGCTACTTCACGTACTCTCAAGGCGAATTGAAGCACGATCGCTATGAATTCTTTCAATGAATTTCGCTACCAAACCCCAGAAGCGAAATAAAAATTGTTTTTATAATTATTTTTTCTAACGTGGTAACAAAACGTCTCTAGAATATTTTTTTCCCATTGCAATTTCTTAAATACATTGTATTATTTATCCGCAGAACGAGCGAGAGCAGTTGGACAGTCCTGCGGCTCTTCCGACGCCTGAGCCAACGCAGCAAGCCGCGTCGTGCCAGAGTGTCGCAGTTGCGACGCTGCAAGAAGAGGTGAGCGCTCTACGAGCGGAAATTGCGACCCTCCATTCGCAACTCGCTCAATTCCGCAGTCACGGCCAAAACAGCAATCACGGACACCTAACGAGCAGCGATTCTCCTCGTCGTGATCACAGGGTGAGCGAAAACTTGCAGCCGCGAATATTGGCGAAGTTTGCAAGATAGTCGGATTTAATTTAATTTTTAATTTTTTAAATTTAATATGTTATTTGCCTTTTTGATATAGACGAGAGGTAACATAAGTTCACCGGAACCCCTGACAGCGCCCTGTTCCCCACTGCTCCCACCTCTGCAAACGCCACCGGCGAAAACGATTTCGAGGGAGGAAGCGCCGATTCTGAAGATGGCGGAGAGGGTAAAGCTGAGAAGAACCGACGAAAGACACATCACCGGGCCGGACATAACGAATCTTGGAGTACGTGGGCGACACTTTTGTTGCAGAGATTTTAAAAAATACAAATAATCAATGCCCTATAATCATCGGGAGTCCGAAAAAATATTTTATCAAAACATATCAAAACATCGAAACATATCGAAACATATCGAAACATATCAAAACATATCGAAACATATCAAAACATATCAAAACATATCAAAACATATCAAAACATATCAAAACATATCAAAACATATCAAAACATATCAAAACATATCAAAACATATCAAAACATATCAAAACATATCAAAACATATCAAAACATATCAAAACATATCAAAACATATCAAAACATATCAAAACATATCAAAGTTTTACCAATGAAAAATATCTTCAGGTGTGTTCAACGATGGTCGCGGAGCATCTAGTCTCCGATTTGCTGGAGCAATCGAATCTCCAAGAGCTCAACGGCTCCGAGAGGCAATTCGAGGTTGAGACGGAGAGACTCAACAGCAGATTGGAACACGCCCGGGCCAACAACGCGGTACTCGCGCTTACTCTACAAGAGAGCAAGGCTCAATGCGATAGGTCAGCGCGCATGCAATTTCCACGGATAAATTTATCTATCGACCGCAGTCTCGCCAATGACTCAGCGACCGTCGCTAAATTCTCGATTGTTCTGCCGCGGCTTTTTATTCAAGAAAAAAATAACTTTGAATAACATGAAATATCTCTATGCACTTTTTTTTCTTATCAGACTAAGCTTACTAGTCGGCAAGTACGAATCCAACGCTACGGCCCTTCGTATGGCCCTTTCATTCAGCGACCGTGCCATCGAAGCTTACGACGTTCTCGTCGCTCTTCTCGAAACGGAAATAGCACTTTCGACCGAGAGAAACAACGTGACGATCGATAATCGGCGAACGGCCGAGAATGTTGCGCATCACGTCCTCAACAGATTGGAAAACGATTGCACGGCTTTGGGAGCCCCGTGGGAGGACAGTATGATATTGTCTGACGAGTGAGTATAGGCAGTGCCAAATTTACTTCGTTAAAATTATATTTTCCCGACTGCGCTAAAAAGGCCCCATTTCATGCCTGCAACGAAGGAATCGGAAAGTAACCGATTCCTTCTGCTCGTCAAGAATCGGGCACTTTCCATCCCAGTTGCTGGCATAGAAATATGGCCAATTTTTAGCACAGTTGGAAAAAAAATATCGTGTGCCAGACGGGAGGGGCGGATTTTCCCCCCTCGTAGCATAATGTACTATTTTTCCAGGCTTCGCTAAAATAGTCACATTACTTGCATGCAACACGGGCGGAAAATAGCTTATTATTGACCAATGATCGCTATTAACCTGTACGAATGCGCAGTACCATTTCATTACTGCCTAAGCAATATGGCTCATTACTTCCTCTGGAAGCCATATTACTCCCGGGGGAGTAAGCCTCATTGTCGAATATCACGATTTAAAAATGTGGTTATTTTAAAGTAAAAAAAAAAAAAAAATTCATATGCTACACGGGAGGGGGCGGATTTTCACCTCATTTGATCTCGTGTGAAACTTCACTCTCGTGCAAAAATCGCGCACTTCCCTCTCTCGTAGCGTAATATATTCTATTGTTAATATATTCTATTATCATTCCTTCATGAATAATTTACAAGTCACTGTTGTGGCAGTTCCGAAGTCTCTTGGTCGGTAGAAGAAGAGCAGAGGTTGCGGCGCCACATAAGCAAATTGAAGGGCGACCGATCTATGGTCAGATCTACCGCGGTTGAGCTCGAGAGCGTTCACGTTGAACCTCTGAACTCGAAGAACACGATATCGCTCGCTGAAGCTAGAAAGCTCGATCTCGAAACGGCGGTTCTTATGCAGGTATGCTTACTTTTTTTTTTAACTCTTTTTCATTCGACAGTCGATATTCCCTTGTCAACAAGAACTAATAAAACATTTATTTTTATCTACAGGAATTAATGGCAATGCGAGAGGACAAAGCGGAACTGAGAGCCCGGGTTTTCTTGCTCGAGAAGGAACGCGCGAGTATAGATTTGAAACTAAATGCAAGAGACACACAGATCGCGGCTCAGCACGCAGCGATTCAGCATCTTCAGGGACAGCTGAGCGACACGGAAGCCATGCTGGCAATGGCTTCTAATAGGGTACCATTTTTTTTTTTTCTCAATTCCGTGACACAAAGCTCATCTCTGAGAATTTGTTGTACAGTCTGCTCTCAGTAATATCACGCACTCGGGGCGCTGGATGCGCTACGTTACGAAGCGTGCGAAATTATTAAATGCCTCCACTCTATTCTAACAGTCTGATTTTTAGACGGAGTGTCTCGCCAGCAGCGCAAGTCCGTATAGTGGCGAAAGCTTTCCCTTCACGGCGAAATAACTTAGAGAGAGGATTAAGGCAATCCTTGCGAATTGTGTTGAATTCGCATAAGTTTCAGAGAAATGAGAGTCAATTGCAAACGCTTCTGGATCTTATAAAAATTTGATAAAAATCGAGCACTTTACAGGCGCTCAAAAGATTAATTTTGTATAATAATAATTCGAAAATGTTATTAACAAATTGATAAAAAATTTAATTGATCAACAAATCTCCGGGAACTCTAACTTTTTTTAAAATGAAACTGGTTCGTTTATTTTTCGGAATACGTACGAATTTTTTCAGATCTTTAAATTCACTTTGAATTTTGTGACTTTCTACACATTTTTTTAACATAAAAAAAAATGCAATGCATTGAAAAACTGAAAAAATTCATACGTATTCAGAAAAGTGAAACATTTCCATTGAAAAAAAGTTGGATTTCCAGGAGATTTGTTGGACAATTTTGTTTTTCATCATTTTGTTAATAACATTTTGGAATTATTATTACGCAAAAGTAATCTTTTCAGCATCTTTAACATGCTTGATTTTTTACAGATCTTTATACCATTCAGAAGTGTTTCCAATTGCCGCTCATTTATCTGAAACTCATGCGAAGTGAACTATTCGCAGGGAGTACATTAAGGGGAAACGCGACATTACAGAGTGCTATTTTTACGAAGAGTCGACGGCATTCCGTTTGATCTACAGTAGAACGCCGTATATCCGAGGTAATGCGGGAAGAGCGTACGATGCATAAGTGAAATCTCGGATAACACGGTAACACGGACAACATACTCCAAAGTAGCAGTTGCGGACTACGCCGCGCGCAGGCATTAGGTCTGTTCGTTACGAGAGTAGATCAGAGTGCAGCGCAAGCAGAGCGTTCGTTTAGCCGGAACTACTGCTGCGCCCCCTATGCCTTGGGTTTCGATAGAGGAGTTAAATGCACCGAGGTTTCTATTTTTTTCTATGCCGCTAACCTCTAATGAAAGTTCCTGGAAAAAAGCCTGGAGTCGACATGAGCCCGAACACGTGTTCGTTTATCTAAACTGGAGTCGAAATAAGCCCGACCGCGTGTTCGTTTATAAAGTCGCGCTCCCGTACGTAGTATGAGTAACTCAACTCAGCTAGAGTTGGGCAAAGACCGAACGCGTGTTCGTTTTTGTTCCATGAGGCGTTTCCGGTTCCGAGCGTTCTGGAACACTCTGGAAGTACTCGGAGTAAAAGTTTATTCTAGTAACGAACAGACCTATTGCTGCTTCAACCGTTTTATCCGAGATGTCCGTTTTATACGAGCTCACACCTCGTTTACCGCGGAGGCCCCGGGTGCTTCGGATAACGCGGAGTCGTTTGATCGAAGGTCGGATAAGCGAGTTTGTACTGTATTCTCTGCCGTACCGGTGGAGAAACTCTTCCAATCGGCTCAAAAATTTCAGGTGATTTTCGATTGTCTTATAAATGCTTGTCGCTTTTTTTTAAATTCGTTTCAGGACCGAGGTATGAGCGACAACGAGAGCGAAGGTATAGAGTCAGAATTGATAGAGGCACTGGGCAGAGAGGGAAGGCTGAAGGAGCGACTTCAGGAACTGGTCTCGACATTGGACAAAGTATCAAGAAATTCGGAGCTCAGGCATCAGCAATCCGCGGAACTCGTCAACGATTTGAAAATGGCGAATGCGTAAGTCGAATTCATTACCGGTCGTCGAAGGATTACATTTTTATTGTGATTCTCCGAATTTTCAGAGCCCTTGTCCAGAGTCTGGAAAAGTCGAAGAAGAAGTACCAATCGAGGCTGAAAAAGTTGGAGCAACAAATGCTGGGAATGGTGGAAAGGAACGCGTCCCAGGTAACAAATTTCAATAAATCTCATACACTAATAGGATATCGTATATAATATTTATTTTTTTTTGCTAACTATCAACATAAATTCTATGGCATCGAAGCTTTGATCTTGAGAATCGGAAATACTCAAAATACGTCTCATGTTTGCTGAGACTTTCGTCTCCTTTCCAATTCCTCTTCAACCAGTTTGCTGAAATCTTCGAGCGGTTTGTAATAGTAGTGCACAGTCTGAGCTCCCGCCAATGCGAAGATCATAGCTGCGGACACGAATCTCAGGTATTCGCCCCACGAAACTCCGGCAGGCATCGCGCAGCTCGGCGTGTAAATTCGAAATGTGCGATCGAAACTTTCACTCAGTTCTGTTTGAACGGTATTTGCAATCCCTCTCGCTCTCGTCGCAACTTTTCGTCGACGTACGCTTCGACCTGCCTCCGTTTGAAGGTTCTGTAGAAGTTAACCTCACCGACTCGCCAGTGTATCATAGAAAATTCTAGGGCAGCTCCGAGCACGAAGAACACCGGTAGAAAACGATAAATTCCGAACTTGCTACGTCCGGGCACCTTTCGAAGGAACTGTCGCAACTTCTTACTTTGCATCTGCATTTGTTCAACTATTTTCTTAAACAACTAAATGCCGAAAGACCGACGGTAAGTGTGAATCTCGGTGGTCGCCATCTTGGATCGATTGCAAACCCTGCGCATGCGCAGAGACGCGTTCGGGAAACTGCCCGTCTTTCTCGGTTATTCGCATCTGCGCAGGGCTAACATATATTAGGGAACATCTTATAAATCTACAGATACCCAAATTTATAAAATGTTCTTAGTACGATCTGACTAAAAATGGAAGGTACGGCGCACTGTATGTAAAAATATGATGGGATTTAATAGGCGGAACGATATAATGCAATTCACGTTCCCGCCGTTATTACGGCGGGAATGTGAATCAATTTTATTTTTGATTTATTGATCAAAAATAAAATTGAATCAACACAAACAACACGGAAAATAATATTTTTTAGGGAAAATAATTTGTTTCTTTGAATATTTTTACTGTGCCGATTTACTGACTCTAGATCGCTGTTTGAAAAAAACAAGCCCTCATTGGTTGTTTAAGTTACCCGTGCGTCATGGAGAGAGTATAAAATCAGTTTTGATGAAAATAATTTATCGCTCGAAGTATTAACATCTGCGGTTATTAATGTTCTAAAATCAGTCGATCCAGTAATCGGCAATGGGTAAATCGGCACGGTCAAAATTATCGAAGGAGACAAATCTTTTACGCAAAAAAATATTATTACTTTCCGTGCTGTTTGTGTTGAATCAATTTTGTTTCTGATATTTTACGGAACGAATGCGAATTGTATTATATGATTTCGCCTATTAAAACGCATATTTTTTTTTTCCTATTGTCCACCTTACATTCCGTTTGTAGTCAGATGGTACTGAAAACATCTTGCCCATTCGGACTCCTGTATGTTACCCCAGCTCGACACTCTCTCCTTCTTTCTATCTTACAAAGACTGAGCTTCTGAACGCGCTTCAGCAGAATTGAAAAGTTATCCTCGTCTCCCCGCTTACAGCATTTTATACATGGGAAACGATCTATTTCCGCATGTCAGCGATTTTTTTACTCTTCGAAAATCAATTTACCACGTTACGGACTTTCCGTACGACTATAAACGCATTGATAATATTACCTGCAACGAATATACGACACGATCTATATAGCGTGGGTAAAATGTGTGCATTTCTGTTGCTAGTCAACCGATGTGATATTTATTAACTGTAGATCGTAACTATCTGAATTCAACAATGCAGGTCAAGTCGCTGAAACAAAGGATCGTCATGCTGGAGGACGAAGCGGCAGGCTACAAAGGAAGTTTGCCACTCCAGTCGCAGAGTTCCGGTGCTAGCGAGACATCCTTATGACACTCGAGTGACGAGCCGGACGATCGAACGCCAGATTACTACAACTAGTATAGACATATATATATATATATATAACACGATTAATACTCGACGAGTATTTCACGACATTTCCTATCCAGCTAAGAAAAACACGATTAAACGGATGGTTACAGTATATAAATCAACGTATTTTTGTACTCGAATAGTCGCCCAAGCATAACGCTTAGCTGTTTCGCTTCGTATAATTGTACACTGATGTAAACGACGATGTCGCTATGTCGCTCCGGTGCAAGCTCTTACTTCATAGCGTTTTTCACTGAGAATATTATTATTTTTTTTCCTCATATAACAATATACGTAAGAGAAATTAAACTCGCGATGCATAATGAAAAATCAGTGAAAAACGTTATACTAGTTAATTCCTCGAGTAATTCGTACCTATTTAATTTATATATAGTATTATATATATTAAAAAAAACGAAACTAATTGCTATATGACTTCGTCTTGGCTCTATAGAGTCTTGAGAGTTCAGTGATGTTTGCCTGTAAATATGTATATTGGAAGCACAAAAAGTAAAAACGAATCGAAGCGTGATACATATATGTAGACTATGATTAAATAAATTGTGCTTTATTAATACTTGTATTATTATTTACGTCATTGTTAAAATTACGCGGTATGTTTTTGATACAAAAACTCAGCGAAGCGGAGACGACAGACCGAGCAAAAATCCTTCCCTTCATGAGCTAGTTGCGTTTTTTTTTCATCGCTGGAGGTAATCGTTCAGTCTGCGCATGCCCGCTTCTTGTGTAACTTTGAGCTTAATCATCCGAAATATATCATGCAGGTTGGACTTCCGGCTCGTTTGGAATTTCCATGGCCATGGTTTCCGTAGCGTTGTTACCGGGCACAGCCGGCTCTTGAGCGGTTCCCGGTACATCGTTTATCTCGACAGCTTCCGCTGCTTTGGAGGTCATCAGTTTGTACATCTCTTCCTCGAGATGAACGCACGCTTGCTCGATCTCGTAGTTCTTAGAGACCAGGCCGACCCACTGGGCCTCCAGGGCTCTGAGCTTCTCCCCACCCTGTGTCTGCATCGATTTTCTCTGCCAGTTAACTTCCTGTATCTGCTTTCTCAAAGTCTGCAACTGTTTCTGCGCTTGGTTCAGCAGTTGAACAAGAACTTGGAGATACGCCTTCCACGCCTCGCAACCATAATCCATCATCAGCTCCAAATTGCATATTCTGGAAGAACGTAGATAAAAGTTGTAATGTTAAAATATTATTGTACATAATTAAAATAATATTAAAATATATTTTATTTTTTTAATTTTATCGTTATTGTCCCCCGCTTCTCAGAGCTACTGCCTTATAGCGGATCGGCTCGGTTGATGCGTAATTACTAAGTCCTCATTTCTATTTTTTTTTGTCCATTTCTGTTTGTCTTCCTTACGCACCGAGCCAGTCCGCCCATTTTTGCGGCTGCAGTCGACTTCCCCCACTATCGCATTGGCCTAAGTCTTACAACTAAAGGCATAGGGGAACTGCAAAAAAACCTATACCGATACGGTCGGTCGCAGATTCGCTTCACGGAACCGGAATTCGGCGAAACTGGCTACGTCCAGTTTCGCCGAGAATGTAAACATGGTCTATAGCTATATATTTGTGGGACACACAGAAAAGTACGCGTGTGCTTCGAGTATATATCTGGAGCTATGTCCCGCCCATATTTTTTTTTTTACGAAACGACGGCATCGGGAATCGAACCCTCGACTTGCTCTGCTTTAAGGACATGTGAAACGACTCAGTCGGTAACAAAAATCTGTAATGAATGCGATTCAGAGGCCGTAGAGTTTTCAGGAAAAAGCAAAGCATCAGCGGATGTACAATTTAATACCACGTCCGATAATCCTTCCGTTTTACTCTAAAAGTCAACTGTTTTTAAATGGAATTGATCGGAAAAATGCATCTATCTCTTTCGCACTTATATGCCACGTGGTACATCTTTCACATGGCCTTAAGGTGATGCGAAATACTGCCGCCGATAACAAAAACTGTACTCCATGCTGTTTCGAGACCTCAGACCGCAGTGACGATAGAAAATTGTCTTTCCCAGGGAATCGACACATGCAGGGGAAGATAATTTTCGTTTTCCTCGCCGGTCTGCCATCTCAAAACGCCATGCAGTATAGTTTTTGTTACCAACTGGCCATCAGGTGGGTGGGCGAGGGGGGGGGGGGGGTTATACCACATCACCTTAAGAGGCATGTACGCTAAGTACTAGATCAATGCTCCGGTTAAATATATTAAAATAATATAGTCGTATTGTTAAGATATTGATTTCAAGAATGTCGGCGATGCGAAAGGTCTACCTAGTCGCCTGATGCTCCAACTGCGCGCTACTGTTCTCCACGCTTTCGTTCCAAGCCGCGAGGTCGTTCATTTTTCCAGGGGGAGGCGGCGGCAACTCGTATCTCTTCATGCTCAGCACCTCCATCGGCAAACGATTCTGCATTCTCTCAAACTCGTGTTTCATCACTTCAGTTTCGAAGGTACTTATGTTGAGAGACTGCAAGTGCTCCAGATAGTTCTTCGTCGGTCTGTAGCGGCGAGTTTCCTCCTCGACCATCGCGAGGGCCTGAAATAAAATTCGGAATTTTTATATCGTAGAATGTCGACGTTGCTGCTTTGCTCGTCACAAACTCGGTTGATTAAAACAAAAATTTCTAACGTAGTTGTTATCGGGAAGAAAGTATTCGATTTACAGGTCTACATAATCTCAATGTACATCGAAAGGTTAACTTAGGCAAAGGAATGATTCATAAAAATAATTTTACCGCTTCTCTGACACCAGGCTCATCGTATCCTTGATCTATGTACGGCAACGCATCAACCACGACTTCACCTGCCATTTTTGTTAATTATTATTAATACGATCGCGTGTGGAACGACAACGTAAATATATAGGGTGAGTTTCAATGTTAGCTGTAAGAGCTCGAAGCGGGTAACGTATAGGTAGCCGAAAACGGAACCTACATTGTGACCAACCTCGCCCAACACAAAGTTTCTAGTACACTACGACTCCCGAATCGTTTCCGTACGAGAGACACGATATATGGGATTGAATGCAATTTCCGTCTGACATCCTCGCAGTCGAATGCATATTAGAGCCAAAAAATAAAATAGTATGATGTTTATTGGCAATAATACATAAAACCCGACGGATAAATATTCTACACTTACCACCTAGTAACCCGACCGGACTAAATGGTATAACAATCTTTGAATCTCTTGCTAAGGAGTCGACATGAATCCAAAGGGATTTCAAACGATACTAAACCCAAATAATGGGCTAATTTACCGACGCTCGAACCTAAGAGCGGTCGGCAATACCTGCATGTCACAAAGGTGCACAGGGGGTACCCTTACCATGTTGGGGGGGCCAAATTTTTTTTCGCGATATCGCAATTCTGCCACCGCCATTCGCTTCAGCCATTCGCATTCGTGTTCAGTTGTCATGTCGTCTTTTTCAGTGTTCACCTGATATACTCTCAGTATGTAAGACCTTGCTGCGCCAAACTGCATGGCAATCAGCGCTCAAGTACGTGAACAACGTTTAGACTGTTTAGAGATAATGGAAGACGGCGACGATAACGTGTGACAGAAACTTTTTTAGGAGGTTGTCAAAGGATAGATGTGGACTTCTCAGCTTCGAAAAATGACAAAAAATTGTAAGAGTAATTGCCCATTGCAATAAATCCGAGAGCGATTGCTTGTGGCGTGTATCGAAGACTATGAGCACAAGGAGGGATGACTGCAGTCGTTGCAACGGTGATACAGAGTCCAGTTGCGGGTGCAGTAAATGCGGCAAATATTCGAGGAAATTGAAAAAAACCTCAAACTATTACTTAATGGAGAAGACGGGTGATTCTGTAAAGCTGTCGGAGTCCAGTTACGTAACGCACATCGTCTTCGCTGGCATTCGACCGAGCGACAATGTCTATGAGGTCTATGTCAACAACCAACTGTAATTCGGTGTTTGAACGAATCTTTGAGCCTAACATTCGTAACGTTCAGGTAAAAATGTTGTTGGCACCGGAAGTGGATATATCTTCCGTGAAGATTACCGTGAAAAACAAGAATCTTCGTGTAACTGTTCATCGTCCGCTGGGCGAACTGGCGAGACGTTTGCCTCTGTCGATCCACGAAAAGTCATCGCTCAATGAACTCGTAAAGAGAAGCATAAAGCATTGTGAAAATTTCCTCATACCGGAAAGCATTGACGGCGACAAAGTTCGAGCAATAATCGATAACAAAAATAGGACCCTCGTCCTTACCGCACCTACGATAAAGCCGTGCAAAGCTTTGAGAAGACGCTTCTCTATGATGTTGGATAACTGAAACTAATTAAATCATTGATGAAAGATTTTTTTCACATTCAAGGGTACATTTTTATTTTTGTAACCGCAAGCAGAGAACAATATGTTCGAACTCTTTCGATACGTTTCGTGTATACGTATATATTTACTATTCAGTAAATATTTATTTATACCCTGAAATCTCGATTTTTTTACCGGATGTGACCCAGCTAGAAAAGCGCCGCGAATCGGCGCTTATCTAGCTTAAGAGCGAAACGTTCGTTCTTGTCTGTCTGTAGAGATTATCCCCTATGACGTCATTTCCGGTAAAAAAAAGCGAGAATTCGAAACCGGAAGTGGCGTTTTCCCGGATGACGTCACTTCCGGTAAATAACGTAGATGTTAAAACCGGAAGTGAAATTTTTCTAGTATTACGTCACTTCCGATAGAAACCTTAGATTTTGAAACCGGAAGTGTCGTTAAAAGGGAATTTTTCAAATTTTTCTGCGTGACGTCACTTCCGGATTAAAAGTGACATTTTAAAGACGTTATTACAGAGAATATTTTTAATTTTCCTCTGTAATGTATATCGCATGCGGCGAGTGACGGAAATGTGTGAATTAAGGAACATCGGAAAGGGGGTAAAAGAAGAACGTGCCATGTGTCTCAAATGTATTCGGAATTCATCTCGCATGTAGCCAGCGATAAGAACCAGATGAATTAAGAAACACAAGGCTTGTCTTTCCTGGTATTAACCGAAAATTGACAGTAATCTCAGAGTCTCCAGTGAAAGAGATTGAGCACGTATTTACGCGGACAGTTTCTCCTCGTCATGGACAAGCTCCCACGTCACTGCCTCGAGAACGCGACATTCTTTCAGCGACACGACGACATGGACCTCCGAATGACCTCCAGAGGGATAAAAACAACCTTCAAGTTCATCAGAGTTCCCGACTTCTATACGATCGACGAAAAACAATACTTCGTGGTCAGTAAGAAAAAAATCATAAAACGGCGCATAGCCCGAGAAGTTTCCGACAAAAATGAATGATAATCTAACGCAAGCCTCGTGAAAATAATATACTTCAAGGCTGAAATGAAGATCGAAGGTCTGAAGATAGGAACTGCAGCGTTAGCGAACGATCGGGTTCTGAACATAAAGTTGCAAGAGCTCGAGAGTCCTCGGAACGTGAGAAATCTAAACTTTCTCATACCATCGGAAGCGAACGCTCGTGAAGTCTCCGTTGAAGTTTTTCACGGCAGCAGGATTCTCGTGAGAGCTCCGATGAGAAAAAAGCAACATCCGTAACTATCTCGTACTCGCCGACGAGGTATTTTTTTTTTTTATCAATCCATAATCTACGATCGTATTAAAAATCGAAGGAAAGAAAAGAAAAATTAATCGAAAATTTCACTGTCCGAAGAGTCGCCTTTCCTCGTTTTATTTTCCTTTCGAATAAAAGTCACAGGTCCACAACGCTCGTTTGTTCAGTGTTTTATGTTTATTTTTTCACGGGTGCGGTTTTGGGAGCTGCGGTGGTCGGAGCTTTCGCGGTCTTGGCTGGCGCGGGTTTGGCGGCCTTTGTGGGCGCCGGTGCAGCCTTCTTCGGTCCTGCGATCTTCTTGGGCTTGGCTGCCTTCGCCGCGAGCATCTGCTTAGTGCGCCTCTCCTGGAGCCTCTTAGCTTTCATAGCCAACGAGCTCTTGGGGAGGGTCACCTGAAAAATTCCAATATTGACGTAAATTTCCTGCCAAACGGCCACTCATAAAAAATCTCAAGTATATAGAAAATCTCAAGTATATATAAGTATAGAAAACAAAAATACACGTTAGAAAGAGCTCAAAGTTGGTTATATCAATTATGAGTGTGCGGTAAACCATGTCACAGTCCGTTGAGTAAATTTCGCTAGACTGAAACGCCTAGCTACCATATTGCTCTGGCACCTGATTGGACCATCCCGATAAGTGGATTACTGGGCTGGGGACATTTCTACGGTGCCGATGGACCGGATTAAACGTTCTCTATTACCGAATTTCCACCCGTAACGAAAACGGACTAAAGCGCATCTAAACTAGTGACCGATTTTTGCGTAAACTCCGATCTCTCTAGTTAACGACCAATCGCGTACGCGAGTAGAACTCTGTTCTCGAGTTTACTAGAATTCCGTCAGTAGTTCAGATACATTTCAGTCTCGTTCAACTCACAGTGGAATCTCGGTATATTACGGTTAGGAAGACACTTACGCCACGCTTCGCAGCCAGAGCGAGATCCTTCTCGCATTGACGCCTCTGAGCGGTAAGAATGGCCGATCGCTTGAGAACAGCGGCGTACGGGTTAAGACGAAGCATTGCCCTGGTGTTGGTCAATGGGTTGAGTTTCTTGACGCGACGCACAATTCTCCTCCTGTCGACAACAAAAATCTTGTTTAAGTGTGTGTTTCGACGCTATTAGCAATTTTAGACATTAACTTATTTTTGTTTTTTTTTTTTTGCAATCAGAAGTGGTTGGAGTATAATCAATGTAATTCAACAACACGGACCATTTAGATCATCATAACAAAATATATAAATTATTATAATTTTTTTATGACGAATAGATAAACGCAAGAGTTCGTACCTTGGCGTTCGGAGAACCTTGCGGATCTCGTCGGACTTGAGAAGCCTGGAGAGATCGGTGTTGGCCATCTTGGGGAAAGGTAGATTGTATCCGGCCTTGAGTTTGGACTCCTTGCGCCAAGTTCCGTAGAGAGCGTCGAGCTGATCGAAAGCAGATTTCGTCCAGATAACGAAGCGTCCAACGTGACCACCGGGTGCGAGCTTCAGGAGGTTGAGCTTGTTGATGTTCATCAGATCGACACCGGGAATGTTACGGAAAGCCTTGCGGATTCCCTGCAAGAAAAATCGCGAATCTGTTCATAGTACTTGCTCGAAAGTGAAAAATCTTTTTTATTCTGTTAATTTCAGAACTGAGACCAACCTGGTCTTGACCGTATACGATCAGAGGTCCCCGACGCTGGATGCGACGACGGTTACGCATCTTACCCTTACCGGCACGGAAACGCTGCGACTTGTAGACCTGAAAATTAAAAAAATTCAGTGTTAGTCTTGAATTTCTTCAGAATTTAAATTTTCATGTGTTAATCATTTCGCTTCTGATCAGATCAATCGGGACACGAATATTGGACTGTGCGGTAGACCATGTCACAGCTTAGCGATGAAGAAACGCTGGACTGAAACGCCTAGTTACCATATTGCTCTAGCGCCTGATTGGACCATCTCGATAAAGGTGTTTACCGGGCTGGGGACATTTCTACGGTGCTGATGTGATTTTTTTATTTATTTCGTAACAATGTTTGTTCTCTCACCTTCTGGATGTCATTCCAAGCCTTGATACGACGCAGGAAGATAACCGCCTGTTTCGTCTTGTTGTATTCCTGGATTTTGTCGGACACTACAACGGGGAATTCCGGTACTTCCTGAATCATGTGTCCTGACCAAATAATAGAGAAAATAACAAATTAGTAAAGGAACTAAAAAAAAAATTAACGTAAATGTATAAATTTCGTTTGGTTTAATCGGTACAATCAGAGCTTTTGAATTAAAATCACTGTCGATCATAAACACGGACCAAAAGCGGTTCATCATTATGTTTGACCGATTCGTGTGACGCGAAAGATAATAGAAAAGTCGATTTCGAGGCTTACCCTTTGACTGGACGAGGGCTGGTACGCCGGAAGCGGCGATCGCCGAGACTATGGCGTAACGCTTCTGGTTCACGTTGACGCGACGATGCCAACGACGCCAGGGCTTCGTCGGTGCGAACATACGTCCGCCTCTGCACATGTTGCCGAAGGCACCCTGACCGGAACGGTGAGTACCGCCGCCGCGGACACGAGGAATACGCGCTACCGCGCGACCCGTTCCCCATGACTCCGCCGACGTCTGGTGACCTGCGATAATCCACCTACTCTTTAATTGTTATACAGTTGGGCGGTTTGAATGGCGCTTCTGAATTTTCGATCTGAGAACTTTTTTTTTCTCATACTCGGAATGGTAAGTGTCTAACATTTTTTTATTTTTTAAACTTTAAAACTCTTCAAAGGCAAATTAGAAGACTGGAATCAAAAGGAAAGTATACAAATCTTATCAATTGAGACATTGTAGAATTATTTTATGTTATTTTTTTTTTGTACTAAGTTATTACATTTTTTATTTAAAAAACTTAAAATCTTTTCAAGTCAATCTTCAATCAAATGGAAAGTATAAAACTTTTGTCAACGGTGTCATTGTATTATTTTGGTACTATTTTTTTTGTATCGAGTTATTAAATTTTTTAATTTAAAAAACTTAAAATCTCTTCAATTCAAACTTCAATGAAATGGAAAGTATAAAACTTTCATCAACTGTGTCATTGTATTATTCTGTTCCTAATTATTTTTATTTTTTTAAAATTAAGTTATTTATTATTTTGATTACAATGTTCAATAACGTGTTTATTATTTCATTTTTTGTATTTGTGTCATATATATATTTTTATTATTTATATTCTCTCTTGAACCAAAATGTGCAATTATCATTCGGCAGATTTTTTACTGTAAGTTTTGCATTTTGTGTTTAGCGGGCGAGAAGCAATCCGTACGATGAAACGGTAAGATCGCAATGAGGAGGAAAAACAAAAAATTTTTATCCCATCTATTTTACTCACCAGCCTCCTTGGACACGCAGTACGGCTGTCTGCTGTTCTTCGACACTTGCTGATGAACAAAGTTCACAACGTCGGGACGAATCGGAGCTTTGAACACCGCCGGAAGGGAGATCGAATCGCCGGACGGTTCATTTTTGTCACTGTAGACTGTGACCAGAGGTCGCGCTGTTGATAACGACTGCAAGAACAAAACAACCGTTCAGAAAAATTCTCCAAACATAAAAAATATTCGACTAAAGCCAGAGCAGTATTTCCCGGCATGTAATAATAACAATTTTATTATTCTAGAGAAAATATAATAATCTCTTAAAAAACATGCGCATTCCAGTTCGCTTTAACAATAACGTGACGATAAAAAGAAACAAAAATGACGAAGTTGTTTAACGGAATCTAAGGATCGAGCGACCGCAACATTGAAACATCGCGATCTTCAATTTGTTTATCGGGGAAAAGTATTCGGAGTCCAAACTCACAGAGCCTTGAAGTATTCGAAAGATAAAAAAAAAACGAATAAATTGCAACGAACGAAGATTCGAACAGGAAAATAATAACGAGAGAGCGAAAGGTTTCGATGTCCCTTCGAAATTCACGCGTGGTCGACGAAAAGTTGATGACATGCACATGGCGGCTTTCAGAGCTCGAAATTCTCGCAAGTTAAAAAAGTTCTTCCCAAAGTTACCCGAAGATTGTTTGCACGCCCGTCGACGAACGAAGATAAAAGACGATCGCGCAATATCGCAGAGTCGCTAGAGTTGTTGCAGCAGCCGGAGCGAAGCGACGATAGAGCAAGCGATCGACAATGGATCACACGTGGTCGACGGTACGGCGAACGTGTGCGAAACTTTATCGCGTTTATTTATCGAAAAATCAAGCGCATTATCGATGAC
Source organism: Exephanes ischioxanthus (assembly GCA_958510785.1). NCBI lineage: Eukaryota > Metazoa > Arthropoda > Insecta > Hymenoptera > Ichneumonidae > Exephanes > Exephanes ischioxanthus. The sequence goes on from OY294025.1 coordinate 9,197,815, forward strand.
CGATGATTAACGGGGCTTGGCGAACGCTTAGTGTGCAAGAATTAACGTACGACTTACCATTTCGTGGCTTTTTTTACCACTTTTGGCGCATCAGAGACACACTAACCAGGCAGTTAACACGCCTTGCCTGGCCGTAAAGGAAGAAGAACGTAAGCGGAAGCCGCGCTGCTACACTCTCCGCGCATGCGCGCCGCATCCGTGACGTTTCACGCTCGCGTCTACTACGCTGGTCCAATACATCTGAAAACTACTTGTATTGGACCTTAGAAAAACGATAAAAGAAGCTTTTTCAAGCGAAATTAAGTGTAATAAATGTAAATCGGTTTATCCAAGTTGCATATGACCTTCGTGGATCAAAATATTTCGATCAATCGCTAGGCAGTAATGCGAAGCTAAAACGACCCAAACGCGTCCTCAGCTCTAAAAAAATAAGTTTCTTTACTCGGCGATATGCATGAATCGATTTTTACTTCATAGACTATGTATTAAACAATAAAAATGTTCAATATTCAATGATATTCTAGATGTAAAGTCGTGGAGCGTACTCATAGTAATTCGAACACCGGAAGTTGCCGCAGCTTGTCTCGCTACGGGGTTCACTCGGTCTTCTACAGAAACTCTCGAGCGCGCATCTTACCGACAGTCGGCGAGGACTGCCGAGAAAATCTCGATGGACCTCCCCTTCTATTTTGTGTCCCAAAGAACCAATAGGGCAACAATGGCCGGCACGCATTCCTACGCAAAGCGGTAAACATTTAGTAACAACAGATTAATTGAGACAACAAATATCGAAATTAATCTGTGCTTATTACGTCGAACAATAAATACGCGAGATACTTTGAACGATATTTCAAAAGAAACATTTTCTTTACCTACGTTGCGCAACCTACAGGTTACGTTTGTTTACACGCTCACGACGATATATAACCTATATACAAAGCAAAATAACGGATTCGATATTTTTTCGTTTATTTTCAGAATTGCAATCTCCTGTGTGGCAAGCCGACGTTCGATTATCGGGAGACGCAGTCGAGATGGGACTATCGTCGAGATCTTGTCTCTGTGAAGGAAACTCTAAGGGGCTGGAGTTGATGATAGGTCACATTGCATTCCAGACTAGCCAAAGCTTAGTAGCACAAAGTGCTATGGAGGCTATTTACAAATTTAACCAATTGCACATTAATTTACTGTTACTCATTAATGCTCGAAAATAGTTGAGCGATCTAGCTATTCATGGCTACCGTCATGGCTATTGATCGTCAATGTTGAAAAATTATTTTTCACCAATGTCGCATAATAAGCTCTATTGAAATTAAATTATATTGTGAACACGGTACATCTACCCAGGTAGCAGAAAGAAATTTGTTATAGAAAAGTAATCTGAATGGGTTTCATATGTCCTTCTGGACGACGTCCGAAAGTTACCAACCATCCAAAAAGTTAACTTTTGGATGTAGGATTCCATGCGGACTGACATGTGCAACCCATTTAGATCACTTTTTTATACTAGATGTCTTTTGCTACCTGGATAATAGCATGAACTCGAGTCAAAGTCTATCTGCTGAGCTAAAATCTGATATATGCTGGCTGTTGTTCGGGGAAAACATGGGAATGTCAAGGAATTTCAAATTCGTCAGGAAAATCAGGAAAACGTCGGAATTTCAAAGTCGTCAGAAAAATGAGGAAAACGTCAGGGAATTTTAAATTCGTCAGGAAAGTCAGTAAAACGTCAGAGAATTTGATATTTGTCAGGGAAAGTTCGTAAATCAAAATTTCGATATTTACGGGCCGCCAAAAAATTGAGACCGAAACGACGAGCTTGTAGCAACTCTAAGCTTGGCGGATCGCCCAGAAGAGGACAGCTCTCGTGAGTTCTCGTACGGCAATGTACAGCGAATACCGACGCACGGTATACAGCCACGGAATATTTTTAATTTTCCGTGTTCTGTTCATTTTCTTCGTTCTTTTATTTACAAAGCTTCCGCGATATATAAGAAAAAATTACAACAGATGCTTTGTTATAGAAGGAGCGTAGCAAATGGAAGTAAATTCCGAAGACGCTATGTGAAAATTTATCATATTCAGTTTTTTTTTTTTTTTTTTTTTTTTAACGGAAACTGCTTTTTCCATGAGGATGCAAGAATAACAGGATATAATTTGAATATTGCTATATTGTCTGAAGGGATTCGATAAGCAAGTGAGCGATTATATGAGACTACTAGTATCGAATATGGTGAAAATCGATGCATACGTAAGTGTGTTCTGAAAATGTGCATTTTTCCAAAAAATGGCTTATTAAAGAAATTAATTTTCGAATACGTAAAATACAATACCCGGCAACTTTGCACATTGCTTTCTCTTAATTTCCCTTTCTTCACAAAGGTTTATTAATAAGGAATCCAAAAAATATGAAGCCACTTTCCGAAATTCGGTAAATTATCCAAGACTCTGTAGATACTCTTAAAACGATGTTGTCACCGTTCCATTGCACTCCGGTGCGTTTGCTGTTCAAAAATGCATACCAAGCTTGCTAATGTAAAATTGAATTACACCTTAAAGTAAATTATAGCTGCAACGCGCCCAACATTTGTAAATAAATTACTGTAGAATAACGTTCTTCACACTTGTCGTCCTAGGACATCGGGCCATTTCCACTTTTTTAAAGCCTCGAAATGCGATATGGGATTATTCCGGTCCAGTTTTTCGCCGGACGCCCGAATTATACATCGCGTTAGTGTCTCCCGGGAATTTCGCTGATTAAAACCTCTCGCACGCTTATTTCGTGGCTAATGCGAGTTGAATCTTTTGTATTAATTATCTGTCAAGTGAGAGAGCCAGCTAGCGATTTCCGCTATATTGCCGTACAAAGCGCTTCAAGCTCATTATATGACAGAGACTCGTTTTCCAATATCACGGAAATGCTTGTACTATTCCGCGCGGAATAATAGGAATGAGAGTTGAAATTAAATTCAAGGCGCTTTTTTTTATGTACTATGGACATCCAATACCGTCGCATTGCTTCCCTTATGCACTCCATTTAATATATATTCGGAAATCACTTGGTCGTCTCGTAACGGTGATTCACTTATTATTATTTATTGATAATGAAGCTCTAGGGACGAGGTCCCTTGAGAGCCAACCCCAGCTACAGATGAGATGAAAATCCGCTTTGCTTCCCTCATTCGCTCCATTTAATATATTTCAAGAAATCACTTTGTCGTCTCGTAACGGTGATTCCCTTGTTATTATTATTTATTAATAACGAAGCTCTAGGACGAAGTCCCCTGAGAGCCAACTCCAGATACAGATGAGATCAAAACAGAGGCAATGCTAAAAGCACAAGCGCTATCATTTATACGCAGGGTATTTAACATATTTAACATTCGACTGAAACTACCGAATAACAGGACCAATGTAAGGGAACTGAATCTAAAGTATGTAAATCGTTTCACGTTCCTTCTCTGCCAGGAAGTACTGACGGTGATAGCCACGAGAAACTTTAAGTGAAGAAGCATCAGTCACCGCCCGAGGCAACGAGTTCTAAAACTTCGAACCCGTGACAATGAACGATCTTTCAAACATGGTTCCAAAGGAAGGGACGTAAAGCGAGTCAGTACGTGACACATCACGCCGTGTTTTCGTGATTGGCCTAAAACGCAGCCTTTCCCAAATTGGTCAAGCTTCCACAGACGCAAAGCCTTGTAAAATAAACGCCCCATAAAAAACAAACGACGCTCGCGGAGAGAAGCCCGTCTGAATCACGCCTACACTGCAAAATATGGCCTGAGCAACGAAGCATAAAAACGAATCTCACGCATATATTGAACGAGACCTGAAGTTTATTGGCCAAGACCGAAAATACGCTCGCGTAGACGACAGAACAGTATTCGAAATGTTGCAAAACCAAAGACAACACCAAACGGCGGCGCATTGCTGTATTGAAGAACTTGCGAATCACTTGTGGGGCATTCCAGGCCAACTCGTGATAGTGAAAACTGGTACTTAAATTTTTTTCTTTTTTTTGCATGTTTATAGAGCGGTATAACAGAACTGTCGGCACCAATTTTCAGATTTTTCCGAAAATTGGTTTCGTTACAATCATAACGGATGTGAATTGCCATTTCATCGATTTTTATTTTTTACTGTCATATTTATATAATTTTTTTTTTTTGTTTCACGAGATCGAGCAGATGTTTATCGAAACTGAAATCCCGTTGCGTCGTTCCGCCGCGATGTATCGGGATAGAGGCCTGCGCGGATTTGGAGCTGACGGACTCCCGCGTCAAGGGCTGGTAAGGGGGTAAGCGCGCGCTGGAACTGCACGTAGGGGTGGAATTGAAGCTGTGCTTGAAAACGGCCGAATACCAACTAGTTGAAGGCCGGCCGTCGTTTCGTTCGTGTTCCTCCGTCTCGCCTCCCACCTCGGTTATCCACATGTCGTCGTTCTTCGTCCCACCGGGCTTTCTTCGCTATGGACTCCTGGCCATCTTCGTCGTTTCCGGTGAGATTAACACTATTTTCAAATCGATGGTTAACTAAAAAAAATTACGTGGAACAATGCAAATTCTGCGGAGCTCATCTTCACGCCTATTTACATTTTTCGTTTAACTCTCCACCGCTTCGGTAAATCCCCTCGAGATTCCCTTAGGAATTTGGTGGTCTTACATAAAAGAGACATTTTTACTTGCAACATCGTTCATCGAAGTTCTTTATCGAAATTTTTTAAAATGAATTACTGATATTCAAAAAATTATTAAGAAATAAGTGATTAAGAAATAAGGGATTAAGAAATAAGTGATTAAGAAATAAGTGATTAAGAAATAAACCAATAAGTAAATTAATTCATTGAATTATCCCAGCACGTTTGTCAGATGGAAATACATTAAAGTATTCCCGGATGAATAGATCTTAAAACGATTTTTTTAAATGTTGTAACAAGAGGTAAAATTAATCGATAATTAGGAACAGATTTTTTACGCTAAGTGGTCACTTTGGGGTCAGTCGCGTAGTCATCCAGTTTCTCTTATTTTCAAGAAAAAAGTCTATTTAAATAAATGTTCAATTCAAAACCAAAATATGATCTCATGGTAAAAACTTTAATGGAAATTCAGAATTTTTTTTTACAAGTATTCCAGTGTAGACAAATACGTGTCAGTGTCGAACAGAAGCGACTAAATTATAAAACGACCGTTTAGAGTTTGTTGATGCGATAGCTTAATTCGCCGCCAGAGTTGTACACGTTAGAATATGAGAGCTTTCGGGTTTTATATAACATTTCCAAAAGGATTGGAGCATCTCGAGAAGCACCGAACAAGAACAGCGTGTGATTGAAGAATGAATTGGAGAGTTGGAAAGAGAGTGAAGGGGACGAGTGAGTGTGTCACAAACAATCCGAGACGGCTCAAGTTTCCGTACACATGAAAGCACACGCCGCCACAGCTTCGTTCCTGCTGTAATACCGCTTGCAAATTTCCGCGCCATGGCGCCCCGTCCATCTCGGTGGGGAATTCGTAATTCGCGACGTTAAGGTGTACTTACGTTTCTTGCAGGACGATTTGAACGTACAATCAACGCTGAGAGGTCGTCGTTGAATCGTCCCTAAGGTCCATGTATCTTATAAATTCGCGACGAGAAAGTTTTATAAGATTTTCTTCCTCGTGTTTCCACTGATTGAATCGCGAGTTTCTACTGCATTTTAATGGTAGGGAAGTTTCTATCTGGCGAAACGGGATTACGCTCTCTACTGCGGTGGGAGAATTTCGATGTAGCGGAAAAATGGAAATACGAAAATGAGAGGTGGAATATTGTATCGTCAATTTGATACTGAAATTATTGCTAAAATTGCAAATTTTTTCGTCGACAACGAAATCGCTAACGAAATTCGATGTCGATGATTTCTCAATGAATCTGGAAGAGTTTTTTTCGTCAGATCTCACAGAATTAGAGGTAAAGTTGTTAGATTAAAAATATCGAAAAACATGTTGCAGTTATTACGAAAAAGCAAGAAACCAATTTCTTAACATCGGATTTATGAACGGCAAAGGGAATACGCAAATACCTTTATTTTCATAATGTCTGGATGGAAGGTACAAGACTTTGCATTGGTTGCATCTGAGTCGGGAAATCATATTTCAGATGGCAACTGGACTATTAAATTTTCAAGGATGCGCTTATACAGACAGGGTAGGAATTCCTATTTCCGGGGGCTCTTAAGGGGTTAACCGACGAGCTATTGGATACTTTTTTTGGCAAGCTTTTGCGGAGTATCGTACAAAAGCTTGAGTCCGATATATATAATAAAAGTGTCGCTGGAATTCCGATTCGATGCTTCGTTTTCGAGAAAATGAAGGAGCAAAAATCCACTTCCGGCCTTTTGGAGTATATACACTTGGTAGCGTCTCGTCAACTCGCTTAAAAATCTTTTTTTTAATTACTTGGCGTCGAGACGCTACCGCGTCTCTTGATAAACGTATCATGCCAATAACATTTCTATTTCAATATTCAAATCGCGGTACTTGGTATAATCGAGACTCCTGTTATTTTAACAATTTCGCTCAACTTTGTATTCCTTCGTACGGTTTTCACTTTCCCAGAATTTCCGAACTGTTTATTCATGCAGATTTATCCTAAACAAATTCCGCATCGATGATGGAGTTGAACAATTAAAGGCGCTGCAGAGTAACATAGTGCAGTGATAATATTTGTACCATCGACAACGCTAAACTATATCGCGGTTGTTTACCATTTTTTTTTTTACCAAGAAAAAGTGTGCAACAATATGTAAATGGCATAGATGAATGAGGTATTGAATATTCAGTGAGATACGGTCTCGCAATATATGTATAAGACATCGATACCTTTATCTGACAAACCAACAAACATTGTTCGGTGTGGTAAAAAAAAAAAATACAATTATTTAACCGAACTGACCAATTCTTATAACGTTGGTTTATCTTATTATTTCCGGTGAAAAATGTACTTAACACTTTTTCCAACTATACGTTTGACGTAAATTTATTAGCAATCGTAACGCAGTCTCGTGATATTCAGGTATATCTTTAATTATTTTCAATTGACAGAACAAGCGAGCGGTATCGAACGAAATATAGTCGTCGGTTGAAAATTGATGAGAGAATTCTAATATCCATTTATAATGTCCGCGAAAGAATTATTGGACTATCGTCTTTCTGGCATAAATCACGGCAGTGAAGACGTTCGGGGCTACGATAAACGTGATAAGCGAGGATGGTATAAGAGAAAAGTGAAAGGTATAAGAGGGAGAGACTAAAATGAAGGATTGTCGCGGTCTATGCATCCCCGAGGATGCGAAGTGGTATCTTCCGTCCACTCCTCGCTCTCCTTCTATCTCTCCCTCTCTCTTCTCTCTCCTCCGTTAAATATTCGATCGAGTTTCCATCGTTGAATAGGTATCGGCCTCATAGGTGCTAGTGAAAGCTCGTCGATATTAGATACACACATATAAACAAAAGGTTCAAGGCCCATTCGATACTACTGGAGCCCGAAACTTTCGGTATCCGCGATTAATCCTTCCGCTCCTCGCACACATGTCCCAGATTCTCGAAACTACGTATTCACCTATGTCGGTCAAATTTTTATCTCTTTGAAAAATATTGTTCGACTTTCACGTGGCGTGTACTACGACTCGTTGTCTCTTCGTTTGCGAACGTTAATATTGATCCTATGACTGAATTAAAACTTCGCATTAACTCCGATACCAATCTGCGTTTGTCGCTTTAAGGATGTAATACTGCGGTCGGTAACAAATCGCCGTCGCTATTTTCTCCGAAGCTATTGATATTTGCACGAAAGCGATAGTATATCATGCCGCGAGGGAGGAAAATGCGTCTTTTCACCGAGTTTGAAGTTTGAACAGAAATTCGCACGAGGTGAAAAATAACTTTTTTCCAAGTGGCATACGCTATTTTTTTCTCGACTATGATAAAAAGTGGCCATATTTATATGCCTGCAACGTGCATGGAAAGTGGCAGATTCTTGACGAGCAGGAGGAAAAGTGATTTAGCGGGAGGAAAATGGAAACTTTTCCTTCCGCTCAATCACTTTTCCTCCCGTTAAATTACTTTTCCTCCATCTTTTTAGCGTAGTCGGGTAAAAATTGAGTTTTCATGGGTCTATCTGTTGCCTACCCAGTAAAAAAACAATTTCGTAAAATCGGAATGCGAAATGTCATAAAAATAATTTTGTTAAATAAGTGACAAACTCGTTTCTCACTTATTTGAATATACGAACCTGTCCTTTCTTTTCCATGTCATTGACAATTTTAGTTTGTACTTTTATTTGTAAAACTAGAACATCATCACATAAAAAATTGTGGACGTTTGTGGACAATAAGTTGTTGTAAAAAGTACAAACTTTTTTTTACTATGTACGAGAACGTAATCTGCTTTTTCCGAAATTTTATCAGTCTCGAAGAAAATAGGGGAGCCGATTTGTTATCAACTGAGCGCGGGGTTGGTGGGCGGGAGGGTGTTTCGCAAGGCCTTAATGACCGCAAATAGGGTGTTCCCCGTTACCCCAACGGTGTGAGCAATTATGTTCATCACCGCCGTTGTTTCACGTGAAAATAACATCGAGCTGCTTATTTTACTAAAAAATCTCTAAGGCGAAGTGAAATACCGTAGTCGGTATCGAAAACTATAATGAACCTTTTTTGCTTCCTCACAGAGGAATCTTTGTTTTGATGAAAAAAAAAAAATGTTTGAGATTTTTATGAAAACGTATTCAGAATGTTCGAAAACGTCGAAAAATTACATTTCAAGCCAAAAAAAATACAGAAAAGGCTTCCTCCTAGAAGAAGCTTTGCGAATAATGGAATGTTATGAGAAAGCGATATGAAAATTTCAATTTTCAGCTTTTTCAATAGGTAATTAATTCCACGTATGTATTGAATTCGCTTCTTTCCAAACAAAATTAGCAGCATTGAATAAAGATAATTGGAAAATTGCACAGTTTCCCGTTGATGGGTTATTGTCAAAAGTTTATTTTTCACAAAAAACATTCGAATTCTGTTTTAGGTGATCTCCATTGCATTTTTTTTTTTCTCTCGATGTCCGCTCTCTGCTGTGCCCGAGGGATCTTAATTGAGTTCGAAACACGAGAGTACTGTGGTGTTCGGTTTGAACCCACGTGTGGTTCCGTAGGTGACGGTTCGTACGAACTGCGCACTTTCGCCTACGCTGTTGTTGTCGTGTTACCTGACGTACGTTAGCACGAGACACGCGAGCGCGCACAGGTGGACCAAGCGATGGACGTTTGCAAATGTTGTCCTTTCGGCCGTCGCTCGACAACGCAGCTTTCGCAGTGGCCCAACCGGCCCGGGGCCGAGAGGCTCCAGCAATTTTGACGTCGCCGTCGGGCAAATTCGACAATTTGCATATTCACCTCGACGATTGGACCGACCAATATTGGTGCACGCCGCTCGGCCGGTTGTCCGACTACAGATTGAGTTAGCCAATTGTCCGCTTTATGAAAGGAACTGTAGCCAAACGAGCGACAGGCGCGAGTGAGGCTGACAGTCGCTGGTGAAGTTAAATCTGTGGCCTGACCTAATCGCACATTCTCTGTGTATACTGCCAAAAAAAAGTCAAAATAGGAATGAACTTTCTTCCCGGCTGATTGAATTTGAAGGATCGAATTCAAATTTGTTGCAAACATTTTTCAAATTTGATCTAAGACCGATCAGCCAGTAACCAAATGACGCGTTGGGATCAAACTAATAACGTAATAATAATAACTGAATCAGCGGAATAAAAAATTCCAAATGATAAAAACCACGCTCGGGGATACAGTAGAACCCCGTTTATCCGAGGTAACGTGGGGAGATCGTACGTCTAAGTGAAATCTCGTACACCCAGATAAATAATTTATTTGACGGCCACCGTTTATTTGGTTTAAGTAAAATATTTATTTGATTTAAGTAACTATTTACTTAATTTAAATAAATATTTATTTTAATTAAATGAGTATTTTACTTAAACCAAGTAAATTGTGGCCGTCAAATACATTTTTTTTTCTGGGTGTATAATACGGATAACATACTCAATTCAAACTTGTACTACTATTACATATTTTTTTAAATAACACCACTTCATATGAACATTAACTTTATCAGTTAATAGTTATATTTTAAATATATTTATATTTTCGTTAATTAACATTAACTTCATATAAACATAAACCATTGATTCTAAAATCGGAACTGTTGTATTTGTAGCTCGCAATATAAAGCAAACTTGTACAAGTTTACGAGTGTATGCAACAAAGTTGCCTTTACGGACTACTCCGCGCGTCGGCTTTGCTGCTTTATCCGTTTTATCCGAGTTTTCCGTATTATCCGAGCCTATACCTCGGTTAACGCGGAGGGTTCGGATGAGTTGGGCGCTTCGGAGAACGCCCAACTCGGCTCGGTTAATCGAAGGTTGGATAAGCGAGGTTCTACTCTAATTCATTACATTCATAGAAACATTTTTTTCAGATGTGATTTTCGAATGTTTTGAAACATTTCACATCGCACAAACATCGAAACGAAAATCTATAAAAATATATCTATATTTTTATAGATTTTCGTTTCGATGTTATATAGAGATTCTATAAAAATAAAAATCTATAAAAATCTATAAAAATAAAAATTTGTTTTCCCGTGAAAACAAAGCCTCCTCTATGAGTAATCGAAGAATGATAACATTTTCAGCGCGTGTATCAAATGCATTTTTGAAGTACCATCTACTATCGATACACATCTGCAGACGCGTATATTATACTGCAGACGCGGTAACGCTCACTGCTGTCGAGTTTCCCGCGGGATTTTCGTACAATATTCACGAGAGACAGGGGCATGCTTTCATCCACATCTCTGTCGAGTCTGAAGATCTCGAGATCCTACTCTCACTATCTACATAGCATATAACCCTGTCCTGGCATTATCATCCCGTTACTGTATCTTCTCCTATGCAACTCCTTGAACGTATTTTCTCACGTTTGCGACGACGATCCTATGATATCCGCTATTGTGTAACATCGATTTAACCTATCGGGAAGAAATAAAGATCACCCTCAGTGGATGAGTCAAGAAGAGGAGCAAAGAGTCGAGCGTAAAAGAGTCTCTGAAAAAAAAGTAAGCAAAGAATTCTGTCTTTCTTATTAGGGTAAATCAAGGTGAGATGGCCACCCGTAATATCTTTTAAGGTGAAGTGAAACTCATTCTCTGTCGCTCTCTCTCGCTCCACCGTAAGACCAATGACGCTATCACTCTCACACTCCTGGCTCCGACACGTGACTTTCACTTCACCTTAACCTAACAGACGATTGGCGCCGCCGCTTGCACAGTTTTTAGCATAACAATTTTTAAGATTGTACGTGCAAGGGTAAGTACGATCGCTCAATCCCTATTTCGAGGTAGCCAAACATTTCTCGAGCTATATTTCTAGCGCTCTGGAGAAATACTAAATTGTAATTTTGCTAGTAAATCAACATTGCACACTATAGTTGGATCTTTCAAGAAAAGATTAGCGCGTAGTAAGCCTATTAAAAAAAAAATTCTTTCCCTTAATTTAAGCATCAGATATTTTTCCAAGAAAATGGGTGATATGGCCACTAATTTTCCGCTAGACATCGTCACTTCTTTTTCGGAGGATGTGGCCACGTCAGTTGTGGCCATATCACCCGGATATTGCGGGTGAAATGGCCACGTTAGTGGTGGCGAGCCACTGCCCGCGATAGTAGGCGTTGGCAATATTTGGGTGGTATGGCCAGAGAAACCATTTTCTTTTTAGTTTAGCATCTGAAACACTTGATGGAGGCAATTACTGTATTTCTGCAGTTTATTTAGACAACATAAAACTATAATAAGACATGTTTTGTGCGATCCCGATGCTTCTCTAGGCCTAATTGACTACCATTATTACTGTGGCCATGTCACCCGAAGTGTTCGGGTGAGACGGCCGATCGCAAATATTCATTTATAGAGCCACATTTAAATCACGCATCGAAAATATCGAGAGTTTTGAGTGAATTACCTTAGTTTGAAGTTTCTAGAGTTGGTTACAACAAAAAGTTTTAAAGTTTTAAAAACGTTAAACCTCCAATTTTCGTTGTTTAAAAAACCATGATCATATCACCCCGACGTACCCAATATGGAGAGACACGGTACGGCTCAGATACAAAGCTACAGGCACTGTAAACACGCGTTTTTACAGGCGCTGTAAAAACGCTGAATCAGTTCTCATTCGTCGGATACCAAAATCTTACGTTTTACCGGCATCTTCTCGAAACGGAACTTCTATGATTCTGCGAATCCCTCACCGCCAATTTCCAAACTCCTTCGACGCTCTAGGAAATTACGTTTACCTGACTCTGCATCCTTTCCTCGTGGCCAGTGCGAGACAACTTCCGGACCTATTCCGACAATTTCTATACCGTCCGTACAGCTTAAGTTGAATGAGGTTCGTACTTTTGAAAGTACGAATCCGGTCGGATAAAAATATTGCATTAAGACTTCTTTTTCCTCTATCGACAAGTGTATCGAACAAAAATGAAATACTGCAAAATTCCAGCGAACATCAGTCTCCAATAACTTTACTTTTTCCTTGAATATTTTCGTGGGTCGTGCCCGAGTAGCTTCGTCTGCATCACGTAACCTGTCACCTTGACTTGCATTGAAGGATTTTTCGATTTACGCCAACGAGAGTGCTCTCGCTCGAGAAAAATTAAAAGAAAAAAAAAGTCAAACATGTTTTTCGTACCGACGAAAACGATCGGTGTGACAACGCGGATATCGCGAGGAGTTCCTGAGGGAATCCTCGATCCATCATATGGTTACGGATACAGCGAACAACCGCTGTACTGCATGCCGTCGAACAGATATCCGTGTCTGCAAAGTGCACAGTACCGAGTGCCTCTTATTATTATTATTACTATTATTATTATTATTATTATTATTATTATTATTATTATTATTATTATTATTATTATTATTATTATTATTATTATTATTATTATTATTATTATTATTATTATTATTATTATTATTATTATTATTATTATTATTATTATTATTATTATTATTATTATTATTATTATTATTCATTGAACAGAAAGCTCTACGACATCGTCCCTTGAGAGCTAATGCAAGATACAAATGATAGAATAAAAGAGGCAATAAACGGTGCAAATTTACATAAACAACTTCCAACGGGAACTGCGGAACAGTTCGAACATAAGCACGCAAATAAAAACGAACAAATATAAATACATTATTTATACATTTTTTCATTTCATTTTCGTACTCGTTTTACCAAAGTTTTACCAAAATTCAATATATATATATATATACATACATATACATGTACATATAGACCTGTACATATGGTCGCATGTACAGCTGCATGGAGTCGAGAGTTCGAGACTGATTGGAACTTTTAGTGCATCATCCAACGGATGAGCTTAATCGTGCTTCATCCCTACCATTAGATGCTATTCCTTGTGTCGGAGAAATTCTGGGATGAAAGAAAAGTGGAAAGACAGACGGTAAAGAAAGAAAAAAAAAGAGAATCAAACTACCGCAACCGGCAGCCGTATTCGAGAGATTGGCTCTTTCTTGGAGGATGGCTGCGGCTACCGTGAGTATAGTCCCGGATGCTATCGAACACTCGTGGTAGAGTCTTCTGAACTTTTTTATTTTCTCGTGCTTTATCATCGCCTCTTGCGAGGCCGTCAGCTGAGCGGGTACAGCTGCTCTCATTTGTTTTTTGAATTTCCCCGCTTTAGATTCCAGCATCCCAGTCAAACGACCACCATACGACAAAAAAACGACCAGTCGTATTGTGCCGTTTTGACGACCATAAAACAACCAATGAAACGACTATTTTGTCGTTTTATGCCGTTTTGTGCCGTTTAAAACGGCACAAAACGACCGGTCGTTTTTAAGTCGTTTTGCGGTCGGTTTCAAGGATCGTTTGACCTGCTAAGGATCAACGGCCATACAACTTTAACCGTAAAAACCGATAGTGCTGTATCTTATCGTCGAGTGCAAAAAAAATATATATATTTTTCGACCGAAAATACTTACTTTCGGTTTCGAAAATTTTATTTTTCGATCGGAAGTGACGTCATACCAGAAATACATCAATTCCGATTCAAAAATCTTATGTGATGCGAAGCCGGTCCCGCCGCTGTGAATGAAATCGAGGTCCTAGTGTACTCTAAGTTTAATCTCAGTTGACTAAGTAAAAGTCTAAAATCTTAAATTAACCGAACAGATGCTGTCCAATTGAGTCGATAAGTCGTAGAGTTGATCAAAGTCCGCCAATAATTGACCCATCACTCCTTCTAGTTTAACTTTAATAGATAAACCACAAGTTGACCTTAAATTGACCGAACGGAGTTTACCAAATTGATTCGATATATGATTACATTGATAAAAGACGACGATTAATTGACCTTTAATTTTTTTGCCTTCAATATTAGTCGACCATAAACGCATCAAACAGCGCCTTCGGGAATTGGTCAATAATCGGTCAAGTCAATAAAATTGATTGATGATTTTTATGTCAAATTGACTGAAAGTTGACTGATACTTAACCGATTTCAGTCGATACACCGTAAGTTGACAGTAACTTGATGAAGAACTCTTTTGGATAATATTTTATCGAATCTGGCAGTCAATTTCTTGTCGCGGCCATGTACAGAAGTATTGTGTTTCTCATTCGTAAGCCAAACAGCTTGTATACCAACGCCGATTCGTGCACCAATTTGCGAGAGACAACAAGGAAGGTGATATTTGACTGGCCACGTCTATTTGTCATGCCCTCAACGACCGGGCAAGACTGTGTGAAACTTTGGAGTCTGTGGATGCATGGTTGATTTTCACGCCCGGTTGCGCAAGGCTGATCCTCCTCTCTATACCTTTGCCGATAGAAACACACGGTGCCCGCCCCAGTGCCACGAAGATCGCACAATGCTATCCGAACGATCAGAGATTAATTTGTACCAAGGGGAAATTCAATGAACCGTGTGCTACCATAGGTCAAGTGCGGGAGGAACGAGAGAGGATCCTGTATGGAATTGGTGTGGTTCGAACTTCGAAGCTAATACCGCACAGCCCTCGTCGTTATATAATAGCCGCCCAATCCCTAATAGCCTATAACATTATATACGGCAACTGAGTCAAGAACGTTATCTATAATTATTTATCGATCTATCTGGCGTTATATCCGTGTATTATTTCCACGCGAAAGTTCGCATGTTACGCAGTTACGTGGTTAATGTAGCGAGATAATTCGACAATATTGAACCCCATGACTCCTCGTTAGAGTCCTTACGATCCTCCATCATGGATTCGCGCCTTTTTCATTCAAAGGTAGAAAGAATCGAGAAGTTTTTTAATCTTAAAAAAAAAAATTTAATACGTTACAAAAAACGAAATTTAAATCCTTCGGTATATTATCAACGAGCGAGACTCTACCCTGGGGTACTAAAAATACTCGTTATGAAGGTTGTAGAAAGTTAGTAATTTCAGTGTATGAATTGTATTTTTCAGGTTGTTGTGACGAGCACGAGTACAGATTGACAAAGCATCTACTAGATGGTTACGACGCGGGTGTTCGGCCAGCTAAAAATTCGTCGCAACCCCTGGTAGTTGTGTTTGGACTCTCGTTGCATCATATCATCGACGTGGTAATTCCTAACGATGAGAAATTATTTAATCAAACTTAAATCCTGTTAACGGAGACTCCTCCGTTATTCGCAGCTCGGCGGAGTTTTTTTAATTCGAGCTTTAATTAGGAAACTTTATCCCCATAATTTTATTGTTGAAAACTGTACACATTGCGCCAAAAGTGCAGCGTACAAATATTTTGTTCGTGTCGTCTTTCACCCGTAGGCAAAACATTTTTAACAGAACATTTCGTGGCTCCTTTCAACGAATACATCCTATCCCATAACATCCCGTAACATCCCGTAACATCCCGTAACATCCCGCAACATCCCGCAACATCCCGCAACATCCCGCAACATCCCGCAACATCCCGCAACATCCCGGAACATCCCGGAACATCCCGGAACATCCCGCAACATCCCGCAACATCCCGCAACATCCCGCAACATCCCGTAACATCCCGTAACATCCCGTAACTTTATCCCCATAATTTTATCCCCATAATTTTATCCCCATAATTTTATCCCCATAATTTTATCCCCATAATTTTATCCCCATAATTTTATCCCCATAATTTTATCCCCATAATTTTATCCCCATAATTTTATCCCCATAATTTTATCCCCATAATTTTATCCCCATAATTTTATCCCCATAATTTTATCCCCATAATTTTATCCCCATAATTTTATCCCCATAATTTTATCCCCATAATTTTATCCCCATAATTTTATCCCCATAATTTTATCCCCATAATTTTATCGTTGAAAACTGTACACATTGCGCCAAAAGTGCAGCGTAAAAATATTTTGTTCGTGTCGTCTTTCACCCGTAGGCAAAACATTTTTAACAGAACATTTTGTGGTTCCTTTCAACGAATACATCCTATCCCGCAACATCCCGCAACATCCCGCAACATCCCGTAACATCCCGTAACATCCCGTAACATCCCGTAACATCTCGTAACATTCCGTAACATCCCGTAACATCCCATAACATTTTTTGGTTTCTTTCAACGAATACATCCTATCCAGTTGCAAGGTCTCTATTACGTTTTCGGCGACATTATATAGCTTCCCATGTGATTAGTTTGGGTATAACACTGCAAAAAAAAACATAAAAAATCTTGTAAACTTACATTGCTATAACGACGATGGAGTGGTCATAATAGAACGAGCGAATCAGCAGTCATGCAACTAACGAGATCTTCCTGGTCGATACAAACCCTTCCCGGTTTGAATCGATCTGCGACGAGTTTCCTCGATTCCCGGGATTCAATTATCATATCTACGTCTATTCTCTTCCTTGCGTATAGATTCGACATATACGATTGTATGTACAATGCATAACACTCCCGCGAATATGTATGACAGGCTCAATTGCCCGGCTGAAGGCCCATTTTTTTATTCAATTGTTGTTTCTAAAGTTCGTTTGAATAAAATAATCTCGTAGATTTCTACAAGGTAGTCCCAAATGTATTTTTCTTTTGTGCAGTCTCATATTACGAGCATTCAGTTTTTTTCTCTGTTCTACGATTTCATCTTTTTGTCCATTCAGTATATCTTTATCTCTATAATTGCATGCTCTTTTACTTTACTATTATGAAGATTGAACGATATAAAATTATATTCGTAAGTCTCTTCCACTTTTATATTTCTGATAATATCGCAGGATGAAAAAAACCAAATCTTGACTACGAATTGCTGGGTCACCCAGATCTGGACGGATCATCATCTCAAGTGGAACATATCGGATTACGCGGGGATTCGTGTTATACGAGTACCGTACAATCGGGTTTGGCGTCCGGATACGATACTCTACAACAAGTGGGTAAACATTTTGATTACTCGTTCGAAACGAATCTACCACGCGGAAACTCGATTAGATGTATAAACAGCCTCGGGAATGACTTCATCTAAGTATTTGGCGTGTTAGCTGCTCGGGGAGGAGAAGATTCGATTCCTGTTTGTCTTGTTCTGTAATGCCTCCTCGAGCCAGTCGCATTATTACGCCGCTCGTTAATTAGTTTCATGATGAGTTCCTAGATCACTCGATGCCACAGTCCAAGCAGCTGTCTGTAGGTGTTTAGAGCTACATGATTTTTCTTTTTTGCAGCAGCTTTTTTCGAGACCTGCAGTTTGATATTGTTTTTATTTGCCGGCTATAAAGGATAGATCAAACTTATTACTTTCTTTCGACAATTACTCATCTTTATTAATGATTAATTATAGTATACAAATTTACAAAGATTGGTGCGGATGTATCTGGGTTTCGAGTCCTTTGATCGTTGTTACAAATTTTAACTTTGGCTGGTGTTTATAATTTTCATCTGAGTTTCTTCTGAGAAAGAGTTTAATTTGGAGATTAAAAAAAAAAGCTCAGTTCTTACATAAGGTGCGAACTTAAAATTGGATTTCTTTGACCAGTGCCGATCCGCAGTACAGCTCGGCTGTGATAAACACAAATGTGATAGTGAGCCACACTGGCGAGGTGGTCTGGTTGAGCCACGGAATTTTTCGGAGCAGCTGCAACATCGACGTTGAATTTTTTCCCTTTGATGAGCAGAGATGCGCGCTGAAGTGGGCCTCGTGGACTTACGACGGATATCAGGTGAGAATTTACAGAATGAAAAAATATATTTCTTTAATTTTTAAAATTTCTTAAAATTTTTATTTAATTAATTTTCGATCATTATCCGTTTACCCATTCAATTATTATACGGCACTGTTCCCGACTGGTAGCGAACAGTATGCCACTTTCAGGTCTTCATTAAGATGACTAGTGCCTTGGTAAACTCATTGTTTTTATCTAAAGTAACGTTTTAAATATGTTCACGTGATTTTGACCATTACGTCGATCGCGACCAAATTGCAAATACTCCTTAGCAGGAACAGCACATTCCAGTTAAAAAAAAAAGCTGGCACACTGGACCCCACTGTCCGCTATGACTACGGTAGATTCTTGCGGTTTAATCTTCAGACTCGCACAGCGTGTCTCAATTTCAGGGAACTCGAGTGCCCTGCCGGGTAAGGAACGTAGAGATTAGAACGTGATGTAGATTGGAACGAGAATAGCGCGTATCAGCTGTATAATTTCACAACCCTTGAGAGTCCTTGCAGAAAACCGCATGTGAATAGGAAAGGAAGAATATAGATAGAGAGATAATACAACATGTTGTAGCAGACAGTGAGGCCAAAAAAACCCCCAAGACTTAAACCACGCCAAAGGGATTCTCAGTCGGTTTAATATTATATATTATATATTATATATTATATATTATATATTATATATTATATATTATATATTATATATTATATATTATATATTATATATTATATATTATATATTATATATTATATATTATATATTATATATTATATATTATATATTATATATTATATATTATATATTATATATTATATATTATATATTATATATTATATATTATATATTATATTACTAAGTTTATACATTGTAAACTAATGCAAATTTAATTTGCGCATTGCTACCTCGATCTTTTGACGTCATTTGGGAAGCTTTCCCAACAGAGAAGCAAAAAATCGGCTAACGAGATTTCTCGTAGAGGGTGTTTTGCGAATGAGATTAAAAAATTGTAAATCAACGTGCAACATAAATTTCGCCTGTGTGGGAAAATTTATCATATACGAAGGCGGAAAGGCAGATAAAATTTTTCACGAAAAATAACACATTTTATAAGAACAAAATGTTCTCTATAACCCAGATTACGAATCATGTACTAAAACGTTGAAGAAAATTACCGGGACAGTAATCGACGTGCGGACATTATACAATTTACAAAGTTATATGAAACTTCGATGCCGCAAACTCCTGAAACTATGTGCATGGAAAATCTCATTGATATAACCTGCGAATTTCCTGCGTCGTCAAAGTTATTTAAGTTATAAGTTACGGAGAAAAGCATGGAGTACAGCGCCGCGCGTAATGCCATTCCTCGTCGACACCTTTCATAACGGAGACTGAAAACTTGTCGTCCTCTTCATCCGCGAGAAAATACCTCCGGCGCATTGCTGGCAGTGCGTGGCAATGGAATTTTCTGAATTTCCAGAAAAATTCGTAACATCAAAGTTTAACACACCAGTGGCGCGAAATTTAATTAGTGATTTTTTTTTCACGGGCTTTTTCATCGCCGTCTGCGTATTCGGTCGAGCTAAAAATTAATTATATGCTCCAATAGTATTATGTCACCGGTACTCTCACGACGCCATCGTCAAAGTCATTCATGATCATCGTTATATGGCTTCGATCACAATTGCAGTTCTAATTAAAATCCGTACATTCGAGCCGGTCACAGCTCTGTCCTATCCATCGTAACGTTTTGATCTGCAGCGTGGGATAATCGATTGCGCTGTGTGGCCGTGACAAATAATCGTTGTACAGATCGTAATTGAATTATCGGCAAAATTTCGTCACAGTGCGGTGGGCGCGAATCAAAAGAGTCCCGCACCGACGTTGATCTAATTATTATACGTGTCGGTAGTGGAACGAGCGAACGAGGGCCAGCATGGGGGCGGCAAAGGACTCACCGTTGTAAAGCGCGAAAGCCAGTTGCGGGAAACGGGGAGAACTTCGTATAGGATGCAAAGCGGAAAATCGAAAAATCCAAGGGGGTCTCGCGGGGAGCGCGAGAACTTGGCGGAAAAAGAGGCGCGAGCGTGTAGATCGAACGGCTTAATCCTGAATGCACGAGAGGAACTCAATACACCCTCGTTTCTACTCGTTCAACTAACGCTCTATCTTCTCCATTCCTCGAAAAAAGCTTCCCTCGTTCTCACGGCAACGTATAGACACATGCATTTTTCCCATTTTTCCTGCATAGTTATCTCCGCGTCCACGTATATACTCGGATATCCACTTTCAATCCCAGTTTCCGATGTCCCTCATATTTCCGATACATAAATCTATACGCAGATTTTTTTCTTATTTTTTTTTTTTTTTTTTTTTTTAATTACTAATATCTTAGCTTACTTTCTTTCACGGTGATCTACACGGAGAAAAATGGTTTAGCTTCTCTAACAATGAGTTTTCCTGACAATGACCTCGTTCCCGCACCAAAACGATTAGTAAAAGCACCAAAAAAATTACTACGTAGAAGCAATTGGTTTTGCTATCACAACAAAACTTTCTTGTTACTGCGATGATTTAGTGTGCTATGAGGACAAATTACTGGTAATAGGATAGTTATAGATACGTAAATACATTTGTTTGACGATTAACTGACAGCGTTTGTATTTTATCATTTTATTATATTGAAAATAATGTCTGCATTTGGAGTTTGCGAATTCTTGAAATTTGCTGTATATAGTATTGTAGTTGTAGTATATGTATATGTATATTGTAGTATATATTTTAAGCTCCGAAAGGTATTAAACCTTTCGCAGTTTATACATCCATATACAGCAAATTTCAAGAGTTCGCAATTTCACTCTATTTTTAATTTTTACTCCTTATACAAAGAAACTGTTTCCTCGCGTCTCTTTATTTTCATTTTGCTTTCATTTTATTTTCATTTTCATTTTGTTGGCACATAGACGCGCCCCACTCAGTCATATAACAAATTTATTGTTACAGCAACAAAGGCTGTTCTAGCAAATCGCTCCAAGCTAAACATTTTGCTATGGTTACAAGCTGGTTTTGTTATCCCGATATTAACGAACTACATTCGTTACGCTAACAAAGATCTTGTTGTACCAACAAATTTTTTTTCTCCGCGTAGTATCGAGGCATCATGTACAGTAGAAGCTCGTTTATCCGGCAATCGATTAACCGAGACTTCGCGTTATCCGAGGCACCCAACTTATCCGAACACCCCGTATTAATCGAAGGTTTATAGCCTTATAGTCAGATAGTACGGCGAAATTCGGATAAAACGGAAGAAGCAGTGATGGATTTTTCGACCGAAAGTGAGATCGAACCGGAAATACGTCACTTCCGATTTGAAATTCTCATTTTTCGATCGGAAGTGAGGGCATACGTGAAATACGTCACTTCCGGTTTGAAAATCTCATTTTTCGAAAGTGGCGTATTTCGAGCATGACGTCACTTCTGGTTGAAAAATGGGATTGTCAAACCGGAGGTGACGTATTATCTGTATAATGTCACTTTCGGTACAAGAGTGACATTTCCGGACCGGAAGTGCGGTATCTTCGGTATGACGTCTGTAAACCGATACTAGAAAATAAGGTCAGTTATTAGCTTCCGATCGCTGTGTTATATACATCTAAACTCACTATAGATCTAAATTATTTATATATATTATCAATATTACACCAATTGCATTGTAAGAATTAAAAAAAAAAAATGTTAAATGATCGTAACCATTAATTGCCTTCAAGAGATCTTGCAGACAAAGTCTGGGCTGTCAAAAAAAATTATTTAATACCCTTCGCAAAGATTCTAGATAATAACGAGGGCCGTTGACAACCGACCGAAACTGTCTATATTAAGGAAAAAATGGGTGAATGGTGGTTTCCGCTTTCGTCGTATTCAACGAAACGGCAAACGTGTTAGTAATCGAACGGAAGGTTGGTTCCATTCGCTGCACTGGATTAGCTCTCCGTTCATCAATTTCCGCGGGACCTCTCTCGGCTGCCAGACAAGGAACAAAAGACTTCGGGACTCGATAGCTCAATTAATCATCTTAATACGACAGGCAGACTGATTGTTTTTCTACTCTTCCTTCAGTTTTCTTTTGTCACAAATATTTCCCCCCCGCCCCCTTTATATTTCTCTCCCTCAATTACATCTTATATCTGAACTTTGCTTTGAATTTTCAGCTGGAGCTCGAAAGTCAAAGCGAACAAGGTGACATCAGCAACTATCAAGCTAACGGAGAGTTCGATCTGCTCAACTTTACAGCTCAGAGAAACATCGAGTATTATTCTTGCTGCCCGGAACCGTATCCGGACATTACCTACGAAATTCGTCTGCGAAGAAGACCTATGTTTTATGTCTTCAATCTAATATTGCCGTGTCTCCTCATCAACGGGATCGGTGAGCTATCAAATTAGATACTGAAATTTAATACGCCGCAGCTTCGAATTTTTATCTAAAAAAAAATTATTCTCGTAGCTTGGAAACATTTCGTTGTATAACACAAGCCTGATTTAGTTTCATTCGCTGAATTTGACGGGTACGAGCAATTCATATCAACACATTCGTTTGAAAGATCGTTCCAATTCACCTCGCTATAATGTCCAGTTTGATTTTTCGTACCGTAAAATGGTCGATTTACATACTGCAATTTCGCGTGGCAATTTTTCTTCCACCTCGTTACTGTCCACACGAGGGTACACGGACGAAAGCTCACAGCACATATCGTTTGTGGCAGCTCGCTTCCAGCATTGCGCGTATAGCATGCAGTACTGCAACAACTTCGTACCAGCAAAACACTTTGCAACAGTGATGAAAAATTTGCATGTAACTAAAGGAATAAGAAAGACATTTATTGACACAAACATTAAGTAAAAAGAAAATCATAACTTAAAGGCATAAGATGTAAATTTAAAAAACGTCACTTTTTTAATAAAGTTTCCGTGACCTTCGAGCACGATAATGTATCATTATACGATGCATCACAACTCCGTAAATTGAAAATTTTTGAATATTCCCTCCGTACCGTATCCGTGCCTCCGTGTCGTATATCGTGAGGTATAAAAAAAAAATGCGATGTGCGAAGGTTCCCCGACATGAATGCATTTTTAGAGGTCGCTACCGGCTATTTAAAAAATTAAAAATTTCGGAACGTTTAAATTTAAAGTCAAAATGAAATATTCGCGATTTGCTTGGAACCAACCCGCACTTCGAAAGTATAACGAGTAAGAAAAAACTCTGCGAAATTCGTACGAAATCGAAGCATTTTTCGAGGTCGCTGTACTGACGATTAAAAAACACAAAGTTTTTGTGTATAATACGAGGTGGCCCCCAGAAAATTCAAAAATGTTCAATTTATGCTACTCAAAACGACTGTCACAGTGACGTCCATTTATTACAGAAAATTCTTTATGTTTTTATGGAAGCTAAAAATAACGTAACTGTTACAATTTGTATTTTGCTGGACGGGATACCGTAGCGATGTAATAGTTTTATATATAATTTGCTCGAAATAAATCCTGCACTGAGACGAAGCGAGGCGAGGCCAATATGACAACTACACTCACGTGTGCACCCGGAACCATTTTTTTATTTTTTTTTATTCGCTTTGAAGAGAGATTTACCTCGCGATAAATATCGCTTTTTTTGTTCACCTTTCATTCCCAGTTATCTCGTTTCTACATTCGGTCAATTGTGTTGGATAGAAAAAAGGCAAATGTAGCAAAGTCAGTGAGTAAAACTGAAGGTGATAAACTCGTTTCGGAAAGTACGGAAGGTAACTGTTCCACGGTCTCGGGCTTTGAATTTCATTATACAAACTGCAGAGGCCCCGCAAAACTATTAATTCTCGTGGTAATTCGGACCTCGTTAGAGGAGCCATTCGGCATTCGCGATGAGGGCTCAGAGGACGTAGTCGTAGAGACGGAAGAGACGAAGAAAGTGCTGAACGACGGAGGATGAAAGGAAGAAGAAAACGCCTGGAGAAATGTCGTCGCTATCCCTCGAACTACGACTATATAACGAGATTACTCGAATCTCGTTCGGCTTCACACTTCCACTCCAATCGCTTACTTCGTAAACATCGCCGGCTGCTGTATACGTATATATAATACGGCAAAGAACAAGAAGACAATTTAATTCTCGTTGAAAATTAACCTCAGCGGTTTCATAAGCAAATCGATGCGAATAGAAAGAAATTCTGCTGCGTGATTCGAATTTTTTTTTGAAATTATGAAAATTTATATGGGTGGTTTTTTTTAAGGGCGTAAATTCGATTTCTTCTTTTCTGAGCCGTGCGCTTGTGCTTTGAGAATTCGCGAAAGCCCCCTCCGATATTCCAATGAGGCGGATGAACTCCAGACGCTTAGCGGGTCTTCGTCTCGAGATAAAAGTTTTCTTTCAATGTTTAAACAGCTCTCCTGGTGTTTTACGTACCATCGGAATCCGGGGAAAAGGTCACACTTGGAATTTCGGCACTCCTATCGATGACGGTTTTTCTTATGACGATCCGGGAAACACTGCCACCCACCGAAAAGACGCCGCTTATCAGTGAGTTATATGTTGTTCTTACAGTACGATGCACGTCACAGAATTTTTCCCCTTTTGAACACTGCCTATTATAACTGTGCATCTTTGCGAATGAAAATATGAGATATTTTTGCTCACTTTGCAAGAGTTAAATAAGCTCAATTAACATCCCATAAGTTTCAGAGACATGAGAGGGAATTGCAAACACTTCTGGATGGTATAAAAATCTGAAAAAATCAAGAATATTGAAGGTGCTGAAAAGATTAATTTTGCACGATAATAATTCCAAAATATTATTAATAAATTTATGAAAAATAAAATTGTTCAACAAAAGTCCCGGAAACCCAACTTTTTTTAAGAAAGTGCTTCGTTCACTTTTCTGAATACGTATGAATTTTTCAAGATTTTAAAATTCACTTTGACTATTTTTTATATGGGCAAACGTGTAAAAAGTCACAAAATTAAAAGTGAATTAAAAAATCTAAAAAAATTCATACGTATTCAGAAAAATGAACGAATCACTTTCATTCAAAGAAATAGTTACAATTTGTTAATAACATTTCGGAATTATTATCATGCAAAATTAATCTTTTCAGCACCTTTAATATGCTTGATTTTTTCAGATTTTTATACCATCCAGAAGTCTTTGCAATTCCCTCTCATGTCTCTGAAACTTATGCGAAGTGAACACTATTCGCGAGGACTACCTTAAGCGTTTCTTCTTTTTCGAAGAAGAAACGCTTAAAATAACGAGAAAGCATTGTGAAAAATTGAAATTTTCAGGGTATTTTATTTCTTATAAATTGAAGGTCTCTATTACGGTGTCAGCATCTGTCTGGTATCGTTCGCATCGGGTCTGGCGGTCGTCACCCTCAATCTTCATCACCGCGGGGTCCGAGGCACGCGAGTGCCCACTATAGTGAAATCTTTGGTTCTCGAGAAATTGGCGAAGCTCGTTTTTCTCAATTTCCAAGAAGTACATAAAAACGTTGAATTCGTACGATTTAACTGAAGCTTTGTACATTTATTTATTTATTCATTGAGCTTTCTTTCCACCCACATGTAATCAATGAAATTTATTGGATCAGATGCCCAAAGAATCGAATACAAACGGCTATCAGGACACGTCGTCCGATTCTTCGCGACGGCGAAACAATTGCCCTCTGCATTGCTCGACGGAGCTTTCATCCCAGCAGCAGCAACAGCACGCGTCGCCGAAATACGTGCCTCGACGGCACGGCAGTAACAACAGCATTCCGAGTTTAGGTAAAGTTTACCGATACAATACCGTTAAATATAGTTATATCAACTAAAACCGAAAGGGCATCCCTATGCTTGTACACGGAAAACACCGGCTTCAGGTTTCACTGGCGCGATACTTCGGCGCTAATTACGTTGTAATTAGGAACTAAATTAAACATACGAAAATATTTAACTACCGAGATTAATTCGTTATCGAAATATAAAAAAAAAATACAACTGTAATTTTAACATTGCATCCTCATCTTTTATCATCGTTCACAAAGCTTCCTCCGCGAGGAAGTAAAAATCGCTCCATGATCTTTCTGGGAGATGGGTCTTTGTAAATGATGGTAAAAAATTGGGAAGCAATCCGAAAGTTTTGTTATTTATTATTTATTATTTATTTACTCGGTAAATGCAATTTGTCATCTCGTTATCGACGGATGTAATATCCGCGCGTTTATGATTAACGAATAAGCTAAGGCTAAGCTATTCCTTGCTATAGAATCAATTTATTATTTATTATTTGCATAAAAGATCCATTTAATCTTCAGATCTCGGAAGGGAAGGGAACCTGGAGCTCCACTGGACTCGAATTCTCGGAAGGGTTCACACGACGATCGATCGAAACGAGAGGCGACTTATGGATCAGGACAGTCGTGAACAGACCGAACTCGAGTGGAAGCAAGTTGCACTCGTTAGTGATCGTGCGCTGCTCTGCATTTTCTTCTTCACAACGGCAATCAGCACAGCGGTTATACTTTCCGGCTCGCCGCCCGCTACCGAAGTAACAAACAAAGGCTAACGAGGACATGCTCGATTAAGCTAAAAAGAGAAGCCGGAGAAGGAAGCGCTGTCAATTATAATAGCGAAAAGAGAAACACCGGAGCCTCTGATATTGTTGTTTCTTTTTAGATTTCAGACTATCCGTGTGTTCCTTAATTCATCCGTTTCTGTTGCTGGCTACATTCCAGATTAATTCTAAATACATTTGAGTAGCATCGCACATGTTCTTTTCCTCATTTTCCTCTATTCCTTCCTTATTCATACGTTTCTGTCACTGGCCGCATTCAAGTTATATTCCAAAGAAAAATAAAAAAAAATTCTCTGTAACGCCACTTCCGGTTCCAAGATCTCGGTTTTGGCCGCAAATTACGTCATACAGGAAACCTCACTTGCGGTTGAGAAATTAGCATTTTAAACCGGCAGCGACGTACTTTAGGTATGATGTCACTTCCGGTCGAAGATCAAGATTTTGAAACCGGAAGTAACGTATTTCAGATGTGACATCACTTCCGGTTGAAAAATGAGATTTTCAAATGAGAGGTAATGTATTTCTGATATGACATCACTTCCGGTCGAAAAATGAGCTTTCAAACTGGAAGTAACCCATTTCCAGTATGACGGCACATCCGGTAGAAAATAGAGATTTTGAAACCGGAAGTGACATTACAGAGAATTTTAAAATTTTGTTTGCTGGAATGTACCTCGAATGCAGCCCGTGACCAAAACGGACTGGAGTAAAGAACACAGGAGAGTGGGTAGAAGAACGTGTGTGATACATCTCAAATGCATTGAGGATTCATCTCTAATGTACCCAGACACAGAAACGGATAAATTAAGGAACACATGCTAAACATTTTTTTCGGTACGTAAGTTTTTCTTCACTTCGACTTGTTTGTTTTTTGATCGGTATTTAACGTTTTGATTTCTCATTCAGTCAATACGGTTAGACATTAAAACCGCAATTTTTCGCGAAATGCTGTAAATACATCTTTGAAGGATTATTAACGAAATTTCGCGTTTACTGTTAATAACAAAATGACTGTTTTAAGAGGCAGAAATAAAAGTTCAACCAATGTTCAGGCCGTTCGAGATCATTTTTATTTTTTTTTGCTAACTGTAATTATGTTTACATTCCATCTATCAATTGCAAATTAATTAATTGTTATTTTCGTAGTATTCGAAGGGAATCGGGTCTCGACTAACGACATTTGCATTGATATTGGAATATAGATCCGGATCTTCGTCAAATTCGGCGCTGTTTTCACCATCGTCTTCCGAGTTGTTGTTACTCATCTCCACGCCCTTAAAAACCAGAAGAGTTCGACCTTGACGATCGACGCAGATGACGAAGACTTCTCGCGTCTGTCCATTGACGTACTCGTCCCCGCCGTTCACAGGCACCTCGATCGTCTGCCCAGTTATCGGATGCTTGAACTCCAAGACAAAAATTCCATTCCTTCCTATTTTTTTCTTAACATCCATTACAATTTTCGCCCTCGACATGTAGTACTTGGGCACGCCCCTTACGACAACCGTGCCCCATTTCTTCTTATCGGGTAACTTTTTGTATTTGTTCCTATTTGCGTAGTTATTAAATTTCCCGTCGGAATCAACGTTACTCTCGTCCGTCTGTTGCGAGTCTATCGACAAGTTCGATCGCTTCAAAATCAGAATGGTTCGACCTAGAATATCGACGAAGATTATAAAAACTTGCTTCGTCTTCGGGTCAACGTACTCGTCACCGTTCTTCAATGCCACATGGATTACTTCGCTGGTAATCGGATGCTTGAAATCGATGACCAAACGTCCATTCTTCATTCTTTGCTTAGTCTTCTTGACGACCATAGCGCTCGCTATATCGTAGTTTGGAACACCACCCACGACTATCGATCCCTGATGCGTCTGTGGTAAATATTCTTCTTTCGCATTCGAATCCTCGTCCGAATCGACGGAGGAATCCGATGGCCTCAAAATTAGAATAGTTCGGTCTAGAATGTCGACGAAGATTATGAAAATTTCTTTCGTAATCTGATTGATGTACTCGTCTCCACCTTTCAGAGGCACCCTGATCTTATCCTGTGTAACCGGATGCGCGAATTCAAGGACTGGAATTCCATTGACTATCATTTGATTGGTCTCTGTGACTATTGCCGCGCTATCTATGTCGTATTTAGGAACCCCGTCGACAACTAACGAGCCCCACTCATCTTTGACAATTTTCACCTCGGTCGTCGAAATTTCATAAACGTTCTCCCCCGAATCAGTATTCTTCGTTATTTTTCCTGGCGATGGAAGTGAATGATCTATACCCTTGAAAATCAGAATACTTCTGTTTTGATTATCCACGAAGATGATGTAAACTTCACGAGTTTTGCGTTTGACAAACTCGTCGCCTCCGTTCAGTGGCACTTCCACTATCTCATTTGTAAATGGATGCACGAATTCGAGTATCTCAGTTCCGTTCGAGTCTGTTTTTCCCACAGTTTCGTTAACAATCGTTGCTTCCGATATATTATATTCGGGAACTCCGCCGACAACTAATGAGCCCCATTTGGTCACGCGTACGATATTCGTGGTCCCATTCACGATAATTTTCCAACCATCTTCGCCATTATTTCGATCTGGATATTTTCCAGCGATCGAATGACCGATACCCTTGAAGATTAGAAGAGTTTTTCCGTAAATATCGACGAAGATTTTGAAAACTTCTAGAGTTTTGAGTTTGACAAACTCGTCGCCTCTGTTGAGCGGCACTTGGACTGTCTCATTTGTAAATGGATGCACGAATTCGAGTACCTCGGTTCGGTTCGAGTCTGTTTTTTGCTCAGTTTCTTTGACAATCGTTGCTTCCGATATATTATATTCGGGGACCCCCCTGATAACTATCGAGCCCCATTTGGTCACGATACTTGTGGTCTCATCACCGATGATATTCCAAGTATCTTCGCCATTATTTTCATCTGGATATTTTTCAGTGATCGAATGATCGATACCCTTGAAGATTAGAAGAGTTCTTCCGTAAATATCGACGAAGATTATGAAAACTTTTCGAGTTTTGCGATTGACAAACTCGTCGCCTCCGTTGAGTGGCACTTGGACTGTCTCATTTGTAAAAGGATGCACGAATTCGAGCACCTCGGTGCCGTTTAAATTTGTTGTTTTCTCAGGTTTGTTGACAATAGTTCCTTCCGATATATTGTATTTGGGAACTCCCTCGACAACTATCGAGCCCCATTTGGTAACGCGTTCGATATTCGTGGTCTCATCACCGATGATATTCCAAGTATCTTCGCCATTATTTTCATCTGGATATTTTTCAGTGATCGAATGATCGATACCCTTGAAGATTAGAAGAGTTCTTCCGTAAATATCGACGAAGATTATGAAAACTTTTCGACTTTTGCGATTGACAAACTCGTCGCCTCCGTTGAGGGGCACTTGGACTGTCTCATTTGTAAAAGGATGCACGAATTCGAGCACCTCGGTGCCGTTTAAATTTGTTGTTTTCTCAGGTTTGTTGACAATAGTTCCTTCCGATATATTGTATTTGGGAACTCCCTCGACAACTATCGAGCCCCATTTGGTAACGCGTTCGATATTCGTGGTCTCATCACCGATGATATTCCAAGTATCTTCGCCATTATTTTCATCTGGATATTTTTCAGTGATCGAATGATCGATACCCTTGAAGATTAGAAGAGTTCTTCCGTAAATATCGACGAAGATTATGAAAACTTTTCGAGTTCTGCGATTGACAAACTCGTCGCCTCCGTTGAGTGGCACTTGGACTGTCTCATTTGTAAAAGGATGCACGAATTCGAGCACCTCGGTGCCGTTTAAATTTGTTGTTTTCTCAGGTTTGTTGACAATAGTTCCTTCCGATATATTGTATTTGGGAACTCCCTCGACAACTATCGAGCCCCATTTGGTAACGCGTTCGATATTCGTGGTCTCATCATCGATGATATTCCAAGTATCTTCGCCATTATTTTCATCTGGATATTTTTCAGTGATCGAATGATCGATACCCTTGAAGATTAGAAGAGTTCTTCCGTAAATATCGACGAAGATTATGAAAACTTTTCGAGTTTTGCGATTGACAAACTCGTCGCCTCCGTTGAGTGGCACTTGGACTGTCTCATTTGTAAAAGGATGCACGAATTCGAGCACCTCGGTGCCGTTTAAATTTGTTGTTTTCTTAGGTTTGTTGACAATAGTTCCTTCCGATATATTGTATTTGGGAACTTCCCCGACAACTATCGAGCCCCATTTGGTAACGCGTTCGATATTCGTGGTCTTATTCACAATGATATTCCAAGTATCTTCGCTACTGTTTTCATCCGGATATTTTCCAGTGATCGAATGATCGATACCCTTGAAGATTAGAAGAGTTCTTCCGTAAATATCGACGAAGATTATGAAAACTTTTCGAGTTTTGCGATTGACAAACTCGTCGCCTCCGTTGAGGGGCACTTGGACTGTCTCATTTGTAAAAGGATGCACGAATTCGAGCACCTCGGTGCCGTTTAAATTTGTTGTTTTCTCAGGTTTGTTGACAATAGTTCCTTCCGATATATTGTATTTGGGAACTCCCTCGACAACTATCGAGCCCCATTTGGTAACGCGTTCGATATTCGTGGTCTCATCACCGATGATATTCCAAGTATCTTCGCCATTATTTTCATCTGGATATTTTTCAGTGATCGAATGATCGATACCCTTGAAGATTAGAAGAGTTCTTCCGTAAATATCGACGAAGATTATGAAAACTTTTCGAGTTTTGCGATTGACAAACTCGTCGCCTCCGTTGAGTGGCACTTGGACTGTCTCATTTGTAAAAGGATGCACGAATTCGAGCACCTCGGTGCCGTTTAAATTTGTTGTTTTCTTAGGTTTGTTGACAATAGTTCCTTCCGATATATTGTATTTGGGAACTTCCCCGACAACTATCGAGCCCCATTTGGTCACACGTTCGATATTCGTGGTCTTATTCACAATGATATTCCAAGTATCTTCGCTATTGTTTTCATCCGGATATTTTCCAGTGATCGAATGATCGATACCCTTGAAGATTAGAAGAGTTCTTCCGTAAATATCGACGAAGATTATGAAAACTTTTCGAGTTTTGCGATTGACAAACTCGTCGCCTCCGTTGAGTGGCACTTGGACTGTCTCATTTGTAAAAGGATGCACGAATTCGAGCACCTCGGTGCCGTTTAAGCTTGTTGTTTTCTCAGGTTTGTTGACAATAGTTCCTTCCGATATATTGTATTTGGGAACTCCCTCGACAACTATCGCGCCCCATTTGGTCACACGTTCGATATTCATGGTCTTATTCACAATGATATTCCAAGTATCTTCGCCACTGTTTCCATCCGGATATTTTCCAGTAATCGAATGATCGATACCTTTGAAAATCAGAATAGTTCTGTTTTGATTATCCACGAAGATGATGTAAACTTCTCCAGTTTGGCGTTTGACAAACTCGTCGCCTCCGTTAAGTGGCACTTGGACTGTCTCATTTGTAAAAGGATGCACGAATTCGAGCACCTCGATGCCGTTTAAACTTATTGTTTTCTCAGGTTTGTTGACAATTGTTCCTTCCGATATATTATACTTGGGAACTCCCCCGACAACTATCGAGCCCCATTTGGTAACGCGTTCGATATTCGTGGTCTCATTCACAATGATATTCCAAGTATCTTCGCTACTGTTTTCATCCGGATATTTTCCAGTGATCGAATGATCGATACCCTTGAAGATTAGAAGAGTTCTTCCGTAAATATCGACGAAGATTATGAAAACTTTTCGAGTTTTCCGATTGACAAACTCGTCGCCTCCGTTAAGTGGCACTTGGACTGTCTCATTTGTAAAAGGATGCACGAATTCGAGCACCTCGATGCCGTTTAAACTTATTGTTTTCTCAGGTTTGTTGACAATTGTTCCTTCCGATATATTATACTTGGGAACTCCCCCGACAACTATCGAGCCCCATTTGGTAACGCGTTCGATATTCGTGGTCTCATTCACGATGATATTCCAAGTATCTTCGCTACTATTTCCATCCGGATATTTTCCAGTGATCGAATGATCGATACCCTTGAAGATTAGAAAAGTTCTTCCGGTGTTATCGACGAAGATAATGAAAACTTCGCGAGTCTCCGGATTGACGTACTCATCGCCGCCGTGCAACGGTACTATGATTTTTTTTTCTGTCAACGGATGCACAAACTCGAGGACTTCAATATCATTGAATACAGTATTTTTTTTGGTTTTTGTAACGAAGATTGCGGTTGATATGTCGTATTCGGGCACTCCATCGACCACGAAAAAACCCGTCTTCGTCGCTGCAAAATTTAACACGATGTTCCATGTAATTTCCGTTAAGAGTTTAAACGAAGTTTCAATGGTATAAAGTGATAAATAAAATTAACTATATTCAACATTTTTTTTATCGTACCTCCGTCTGTAGCTTTGATCCATTTATCCCTGATGATCTTCAACTTGATCCTGTCGTATTCTGCACAAACGAAAATCCAATAAATAAAATTAACATAGACATATTGCTTCGTTAAAAGTCACAAGATGTTTTAATGTCTTTATATAAGGGTGCAGTATCTAGGTGTGAAGTGAAAGACTCTTCTGATCGGTCGGTAACAAAAACTGTAACTCTTCTTTTTCAAGGTTGCTAAACTCAGTCCGCCAGTAAAAACGGATTCGTGCATAATGCGCATATCAATCCCACAACCTGTATAATTTTTTTGGGCCGACTTTCGTCGGCACCTTTGGAACAAGAGAAAAAAGAAAAGCATTGCATTTTATAAATAAAAACCGCGGTATTTCGCCTCTCCATAACTTTTGTCTAACACACTAACCACTTGCTGGCTCCTCAAATTTCATCTGCGGATCCTCAGGCGCGATGCTGGTGTTCACCCCCGCGAGTTTGTACGGTGTCGAAATCGTAGTTGGTACATCTGGAAGTAGGGTCGTAGAATCGATTGTTGGTTTCATGGTTGTGGTTGTTGGCTCTTCCGTTGTAGTAGTAGTTGGTGGTCCAGTTGTTGTGGTGGTTGTTGTGGTAGTAGTCGGTGGTGTAGTTGGCGGAGGTTTCGGCACTGGTGGCGGAGGTTGCGACACTGGTGGCGGAGGTTGCGACACTGGTGGCGGAGGCTGCGACACTGGTCTAGTTGTCGTAGTAGTAGTTGGCGGAGGTTTCGGCACTGGTGGCGGAGGTTTCGGCACTGGTGGCGGAGGTTTCGACACTGGTGGCGGAGGTTGCGACACTGGTGGCGGAGGTTGCGACACTGGTCTAGTTGTCGTAGTAGTAGTTGGCGGAGCTTTCGGCACTGGTGGCGGAGGTTTCGGCACTGGTGGCGGAGGTTTCGACACTGGTGGCGGAGGTTGCGACACTGGTGGCGGAGGTTGCGACACTGGTCTAGTTGTCGTAGTAGTAGTTGGCGGAGGTTTCGGCACTGGTGGCGGAGGTTGCGACACTGGTGGCGGAGGTTGCGACACTGGTCTAGTTGTCGTAGTAGTAGTTGGCGGAGGTTTCGGCACTGGTGGCGGAGGTTGCGACACTGGTGGCGGAGGTTGCGACACTGGTCTAGTTGTCGTAGTAGTAGTTGGCGGAGGTTGCCACACTGGTGGCGGAGGTTGCGTCACTGGTCTAGTTGTCGTAGTAGTAGTTGGCGGAGGTTGCCACACTGGTGGCGGAGGTTGCCACACTGGTGGCGGAGGTTGCGTCACTGGTCTAGTTGTCGTAGTAGTAGTTGGCGGAGGTTGCCATACTGGTGGCGGAGGTTGCGTCACTGGTCTAGTTGTCGTAGTAGTAGTTGGCGGAGGTTGCCACACTGGTCGCGGAGGTTGCGTCACTGGTCTAGTTGTCGTAGTAGTAGTTGGCGGAGGTTGCCACACTGGACGAGTTGTCGTAGTAGTAGTTGTCGGAGGCGTCCACGCTGGTTCCGGAGGAAGCAACCTACATGCACGTCTCGTAAGTAAGTATAATAATATTGCAGTACGAGTACACAAATAATGGTGACTAGTGGTAATAATATTGTGCAATGAGTAGCGTTCACTTCTAGACATGTTCTTCACTATACTCTTCACTCCTATTGTACTTTGCTCATGAACAACGAATGCAGAACTGATGAAGAAATTTTAACTTCAAGAGGGTGCAAGTACACGATTTCTGTACCGAGATCAATCGATAATGCGTCAATCAATAATACATCGATCAATAATCCATCAATCAATAATCCATCAACCAATAATCCATCAATCAATAATCCATCAATCAATAATCCGTCAATCAATAATCCATCAATCAATCATTCATCAATCAATAATCTATCAATCAATAATCCATCAATCAATAATCCATCAATCAGTAATCCATCAATCAGTAATCCATCAATCAGTAATCCATCAATCAGTAATCCATCAATCAGTAATCCATCAATCAGTAATCCATCAATCAGTAATCCATCAATCAGTAATCCATCAATCAGTAATCCATCAATCAGTAATCCATCAATCAGTAATCCATCAATCAGTAATCCATCAATCAGTAATCCATCAATCAGTAATCCATCAATCAGTAATCCATCAATCAGTAATCCATCAATCAGTAATCCATCAATCAGTAATCCATCAATCAGTAATCCATCAATCAGTAATCCATCAATCAGTAATCCATCAATCAGTAATCCATCAATCAGTAATCCATCAATCAGTAATCCATCAATCAGTAATCCATCAATCAGTAATCCATCAATCAGTAATCCATCAATCAATATCGTCACTTACCAGTCAGCCGCCATACTGGCTAGACCCCCGAGCGCCATCATCGTCAAGAGACATCGCTTCGTTCTCTTCACAACTCCTGTTTGGTTTGTATCATTTTTTTTCGCTTCGCCAGTGCTAAGGTTTTGCAGTCCCGGCTTCTCGAATCGTTCATCGACATCGTACTTATTGCCACGAGGGATTTTCAAACTTGTGGGATAGCCCTCCCTCAGCGAGGAGTTGACTTTGTGGTCGGATTCTCGAAGAGATTTATCCGCCGAAGAACGACGTGGACTACGAAAGTCTTTTCGAGCCTTTTCGGATATTCCGGACGTGTAGTCATTTTTTACTGCAAGGAAAAAGATTTTGAAACCTTGAGCTGCTAAATCATAAATAGATAATTGTAAAAAAAAAATATGGGATTACCAGTTAAGTTTTGCTTCCTGTACCCACTAGTCGAATTAATCAAATATAATAAGATCACTGTTCGTACCAAGTACGTAAGGCTTGAGGAGACATACATGATCCATGCCCCATCCAATCCCGACGAAGACTGGAAGACGAGCTTCCTACATCTGGAAGTCTTAAATTTCTATCTTTGATTATTATTCGACGATTTTGTACGCGGAACAATTAATCATCGTCCGTTCATGTGAGCGAGTGAAAGAGATAGTCGTAACATAGAAAAAAATTACCCTGTCGAATCGCTAGATCCGAGGCCGATTTTTGTACGAGTTTTGTTCTTCGTTTCACGATTGAATTTTAACACCGCAAGATTCGGTCTGGTCGATTCGGTATGTTACGGCTCTTGGCGCGGATCTCTTGCGCGAAAAATTGAACACAATCGCGTTTGAATCGATAATCGATACCACGAGCCAGATACTGCACCGTGTCTGTATTATCGATTTGATTCATAATAAAAGTGATGAGACTGTTTTATTGTTTTCGACACGGAGACAGTATTCGATTCGGTTTAAAAACGAATCTTGGCGTATCACTGAACGTATACGAACGTATACAATATATCACCCCTTTAATCGTGTACGACTAAATATTTTGTATATATTTTATGTTGTATATACTATGGAAAATTGTTTGTTTGTCCGAGTTTTGAAGAATCCAGAATGTCCATCGAAAGGTGCTCCAAACCCTAATAACTACTATTGCACTATTCGAGTTCAATTCTGTGCGTCTCTGTGAGCTGTGCACAATACTTAGGGCCTTTTTAGTGTAGTCGGAAAAAACTCATTTTTGGACCGGAAACACGTAATTCTCGGCTCGGAAATCTTATTTTTTGACCGTGGTTGACGTCATACCGGAAATACGTCACTTCCGGTCAAAAAATAATATTCCTGAATCGGAAGTGACGTATTTCCAATATGACATTACCCAGATAGAAAAACGTGCCATCAAACGGGTATCGTGCCATTGGTACCGTTACCGTTCCATCGTCGTGCCGTCATTTTTCTGGATCGAGGGGCGGAGTAGGGAAGGGCTGATTAATTCCCTATGGGACCCCGAATTATTCTAAGTCCCCTTTGGAGGCCCGAATTATTCTAAGTCCCCTTCGGCTCCTGTCCAGGATTTGATTATCTGAAGTCTTGTAAACTTCCCACGCGAGGGCGCCAAGCGAGCCTTCAGAAGCCCTAGTAAATGTGTATAGTTGTAAAACTTGAGTTCTTAAAAAATTTACGAATTATCCCATTTATTCACATCGACAATACATTTTCTGTCGTCATTTTTTGCTAACTTGTACAAGCAAGTCAAAACTATCGCTATTCCACCACCGATCATCAAACATTCCTTGTATTACGATTCATCGCGATTAAGTACGAAAATACCTTCGATTTCTCTTTTACACGGTAGCAACTAAACCCACTGGAAAAAATTATCTGATTCTCTCTGGCCAAATTATTTAAAAGAGCGATGTACGACGGAAGCGTGTCGTACATTTGCGATGAGACTTTTTTATACCCCACAACAAATTTGTAAAAATAGAACATTTTTTTCGATATAATGTCTACACATCCACATCAGTTATGTATATGGTGTGGTCATTTTTCAACGTAAATTTACTTCGACTTTCAACTCGTTGCTTCGATCGATTAACAATTTCCAAGGTGTAAAAAAAATTATTATTTCTTAAATTTTACTTCATGGCGGAAGCGTTGCTTTCTTTCTCTATCTGTACCGTCGCTAGGTTTCCCTGATGAATTAAAAAACTTTACAGTTTCCTGATTTATCTGACGATTAATTTAAAGTCCCTGACATTTCCAGGCTCACCAGGATTTCAATGGCCCGCAGCCATCGTGTAAGTCTTATTCGAATTCTAAATATGTGTAAATAAAAATTATTATGCTTCGAATACTGTTATTTACGGTAAAGCCGACCGTGGTCCAAGACAAAATTTGTTTTTGTTTTTTTTTTTTTAATAATCGATTAAAAATATATCAATAGTAATCGGGCACTGGAGCGCACGCGATCTTTACGAAGTCCTCGTACTTTACTTGGCCGTTCAGGGAGACGTTTGCCTCGCGAAAAATTTGCTCGACTGAAATGAGAAAGAACATACGCTTTTCAGAGTCCGTTTGTCGAACCGAAAAAAAAAATCGCGGCTTTCTCGCGGATTAAACGGACCTTCTTTGTTGCTCAGTTGCTCGCCCCAGCGCAGCAGCATGTGAGCAAGCTGCCTTGCTGGTATAGTTCCGCTTCTCGATGTATCCGCAGCTCGAAAGGCCTCTATCACCTCCTTCGGAAGATCCTCCGCTCTAGTTTGCAAATGCATAACTTCAAGAAAATCTGCGAACGACATCTTGCCACCTGAAATCCGTTTATCGAATTTATCAGTCGTCAAACTGCTAAGTCGAAACTTCGTTATTGTCAAGCAAATTTTTTCATCCTGGCCCGTCCTACCCTTGTCCTTCAAATATTTGTTCAACTCGGCGATGGTGGGACTGAGACCAAGCGAACGCATTATTATCGTCAGCTCGTCCAGAGTCTTGATCTGTCCGCTGCGAGCGAACAAGTAGAAGCACTCGCGGAATTCTGCAAACAGAGAATACAAAAATTAGTACAATCTATGTAATCCCGCATAGATTCAAAATAAGATAGAAATTTTTTTTCTTACCATCGATGTCCTCTTCGCGGAAGTAACGAGCCTGGAAACAAATATTTTTGTCAGCCGCATTGGAAACAAAGTAATTGAGAAAAAAGTTACACTACAACTCGATGGAATAAACTATCAAAGTAAACCTGTTGTAGCTTTTGTCGCATTTTTATTATCAAACTCATAAAATCGTAATTGTTATTATTGTTATTTAAAAAAATAAAACTAATGAAAGTTCTGAAAAAAAAACTTTCACACAAAAAAAAATCAAAAGAAGCTACATCAAAATTCAACTAAATAAACAACGAACAGAGTTAACGGTTCGTTTTTGTTATCTTTTCAGTCTGACTCACGCAGCATTCCCCTGTCACAATTTTTTTGCCACATTACACATATAAAGAATAAAACTAATAAAACATCTCGAAATTTTTTTTTTAAATTTCCACACTCGAAAAAATGAAAAAGAAAAAGTTCCAACAAAATTCAATGAGATAAACAGCGAATAGAATTAATGGTTGGCTTTTATTTCTCTTCAGTCGGGCTCACAGAGCATGGTTTGTCCCCATTTTTTTGCCACGTTATAAGACTAAAGAACAAAATTAATGAAGCAGTTCCAAGTTTTAAAAAAACTTCCACACAAAAATAAAAAATGAAAAAGTAAAGGTACAACGAAATTCAACGACACAAACAACGCGCAGAGTTAAACGTGTGGCTTTTGTTATTTTATCAGTTGGGCTCACGGAGCATTGTTTGGCGCAATTTTTTTGTCACTCGATCCGACTATTAAGACAGTTCATATTGCAAGAATAATTAACAATTACCATAACTGTTGCGTTTTTTTTTAACCCTCAAAAAACAAAACAACTCCTCCGCGATGTGATCGGAACGTCAGAGGTAAGTACGTGTCAATGTGGCGTGTCCCAACCTAACCTGCGCGAAGCTCTGGAACTCCCACCACCGTCGTCTACTCCCTTCGCTCTTGATTCCCTCGAGCGCACTCGGAACTCGCGAGAAAATGAAAATAATGCAACCGCAGCGAAAGCTGCTCTATACGACGCGAATCGCGTGTGTTCCTGAATCTAACGAGCTATCAATTGCGCCTGTCATCGACTTGCGATAACGCTCGTCGATAAGGAATATTGCACAGTAACGCGGAAATGTGGAGTAGGGTAGTAGTTGCAGCAGAAACGAGTGTGTTCCAGATAATGATAACTACACGTGAGAAACTTTTAACTCATACCTCGCTCGATTAAAAAATAAAATAAAACATAGCCTAAGCTTGCGATACATTTAATACAAAACGTAAACACAAAGTGTCCTTAAAAAAAAAAACAATTTCCAAGGTAACCACATTTTTTGTGAAAAACGTTGTTTTAGGTTCTTCGATATTTTCACTGTTTTCATTGTTCTTAAGGGGAAGTGAAACAGCTGTGCGTGCGAGAGAGATAGTTGCAATTTTCAAATTAACTTTATTCAATGTTGCTAAATTTGCTTTTTCCTCAACAAAATTAGCACCTGAGAAAATTAGCAATTTGAGAAAAGTTCATTACAGTTTTCATTACCGACCGCGATATTTCACTTCCCCTTAAGGGTATGTGATATAGACTAAGTCGGTAAAAAACGGTTTACCTGTTTTCTCCGCGCCTATTAATATTTCAGACAAAAAGAAATTAGGTTTTCATGTATCTATATATAGTCTACGAAAACCTAATTTGCTTTTGTCCAAAGTATTAATAGTCGCGAAGGAAATAGGGAAACAGACGGTCGGTGTTACCGACCGACTCTGTATCACATGCCCTTAAAGACAAATGTGGTACGAATGCTTTTCTTGTTCATACATAAACACTCCTCACTTCCTCGGCGCGATTTCGATGTAGTTTCGTAGTGGCTCGTTGTCGTCGTGCCCGTCGTCTTTCGCATACCGTAGAGCACGACAGTCAGCTGATGACGTCGAACCCTCGATTCCAGCACTACTAATAGCCAACAGTCTCGTTCGGTTAGTCGATGAGCGGAGACGCGCTGTCGCGTACATTTTTTGCGAAAACTCGTGAAAAGCTCGTTGCCTTGGACGAATCGTGGCCGTCGGTGGTCGTTGAATTCGTCGCTTTGGCCGAAATAAATCGTCGAGTCGTGCGAGACTCGGTGACGAGTGGGATATCAACGGCGAGTAACAACAACACGATAATGTAGGCTCAGTTTCGTAACGCGTGGACCGCCTTCGAACGCGTCTCCTCGTCTATAAAAGTCGAACAACGTCGGGAAGAAAAGAAAAATCTACGCTCGATTCGTAATAAATGCGATTATGAATGTGTCGTAAAAGGGGTGAAGCATCGTCGAGCTCTATGCGACGAAAACGACGAGCGGGTCAGGTTCCTGGATGTCGAGACTTGCCTTGAACGAGATCAGGGTCAGAGTCCGGAGGTGAGCATTTTTTTTTGTCTATCCATTCGCGCTGAGAAATCTTTGTCGGAACTGTATACTTTTTTTATTTTCACGATAGGAACGAATCGGTTGAGAGATATGAAATATAAGAAATAAAAGGGATACGTAATATAAGAAAT
This sequence comes from Exephanes ischioxanthus, assembly GCA_958510785.1. Taxonomy (NCBI): domain Eukaryota; kingdom Metazoa; phylum Arthropoda; class Insecta; order Hymenoptera; family Ichneumonidae; genus Exephanes; species Exephanes ischioxanthus. The sequence continues at coordinate 9,239,141 of OY294025.1, forward strand.
ATAACGTTGATATAATGTTGTCCGATATATAAGTTAGGAGAACAATTTTTTTTTCTTCTTATTTATAGATGTTCGTATTTGACGATTATAAAGTAATGACGATAACTCTCGCGCAATACTCGGGCTATCGTGGCGATATTCGAGGCGTGGTTTCAATAATGACTGTGCATGTTTTGCTCCCAAAATAGAAGACACAAAAAACCTGAGCTAAATTCAAATTGGGGCTTAGCAGAAAGCTTGCGCGAGCTTTGTCCATATGCTACGCTATTCCCGAACGCAATTGAGGATAACGAAAAATTTGCTGATTGCGATTCAAAGTTTAGATATAGGGTAAACCGGCCAATGAATGGACAGTTAAGCAGACGAAAAAGCCAATGAATAGACACTTTTTATGCACGTGCTCTTATGGAAAGTGTTCCATTCATTGGCCCTGTCCATTCATTGGCAGGTTTACCCTATATGTCGGATTGTTTACACGAACGGTTGCCCTATCGGCGCGGATCTCTAGCGGAGGCTCAGAGTCCAGAGGTTCGAAAAGATCTCAAACTTTTCCTACGCAAATCAGTTATTTTTCTCCAATCCACTTTAATCGGCGAATAGGGCAAGTATACAGCAAAATCACTTCATTCACGGGTGGGGAAGCTGGAACGCGTACATAAGCCGATCGGGAAAAAAAAACTAAAAACACTTGCAACGGTAAAAACGAGAGACTTATGAGTGGCAACTTTTTTTATGCGCTCGTTCGTGCCTAAAAATGCGAACATTATACGAAACGTTTTGAATATATTAATATTTATGGGAACATTTAAGATATATAGGTACATGATCTTTGCTGATATGTAAACTTGGCCGACTTATGTACATTACTTCGCGATCATCGTTGTCAGTATCTGTCGAACAATCTCGGAGTGTATCAGCGTCGAATGTGCCTAACCGAAGGAGGTCTCAAATACTATCGGTAAGGTAACTGATAATAAGAGATAAGATAAGATCGACGGTACGTGTGTTTTTCTGCCCTCGCACGCTCTTTCGCTCCGCTCGGAAACGCATATTGGTCGTTTAGATTTTCTCATCGAATCTCATCGATCTTCTTCATACGATTTCACCATAGACGGTAGTGTCGCAGAGAAGTCGAGTACCGAGTGGGATCGAGGGACAAGTCACAGCACAGATCCGTCGACCAACGGTTCAGTGACCTCGTATATATAGATCAATTGGAAAGGAGGCTGTAAAACAATCCTCAGGTTCGAATGTAACAAATCGTAGATGGAGATCCATTTTTTTTTTCAAGTTGTTTGCAATTTTTTATATTTAAAATTTCCGGTTTTTTTTTACAACATCACAATACTGTGACGAACGATCCAACTGATGAGATTTTTTTACACGATTTTATTTCATTTACCCATGAAAATAAAGAAATACACTTTTAAAAAAATAAAATAAAATAAGTTACAATTTCGTTTACATGTCAAGGTTTAGGCTATGAGGCTATAAATAATATTGTCGGTCGAATAATACGGTGCAATGTGGCGCCAGAGTAAGTTTATTCACGAATCTCGCTTTACCGATATGAACTAGAGCTTACGCGAGGTGCAACGTCATCTGCGAAATATATTATATTTTCGAAGATAAATATAACTGATGAGAGTTTTTTATACGTTTTTTCATTTACCCATGAAAAAAGAACACACACTTTTTTTATAAAATAAAATAAGTTAAAATGTTGTTTACACTAAACGGTTTAGGCTGTGAGGCTATAAATAATATTCTCGGTCGAATAATACGGAAAAATGTGGCGCCAGAGTAAGTTTATTCATGAATCTCACTTTACCGATATAAACTAGCGTTAACACGTGGTGCAACGTCATTTGCGAAATACATTATATTTTTCGGAGATAAATATAACTCTCGAGAATCTGAGAGTTGTTGTCGTGTGAACAGCGTATAGGAGCAGACCGAAGTTCAAGGCCGTCTCGGACGGTTGAACATTGAGCTCCCAATGCTTTGATATTTATGCATACATACTCACATTCACAATACTATACTGTACAAGGCATCAGGTTGTAGTATGACGCCAGTCGTCGTATAATTAGTGGGTATCACGATAGAATCTCGAATGGAAGTTTATAGTGCTGTGCAGATACAAATGTGAGTGCTAAATGTTATAGCATTTTTACCGAAAACATGACAGTCACCAAATGAGTTTTTCAACCCCGACGAAGTGACGTGTATATAAAGTAATTCCCCCAGTGAACACACTTTATTACCGCAATATAACATGGAAGTAACATGTAACGTAACAATGTTATTTTTGTGATATGTAGCGGGTATATAACATGGAAGTAATATGTAACTAGCGGTTATGTTGGTTCGCGCGGGACGCGCGCTTGCGGTATCTGCGCGAGTGTCTGTCAGTATGTATGAGTATGTGTGAGTATCTGTGAGTTTCTGTGAGTTTCTGTGAGTAACTGTGAGCATCTGTGAGTACCGTGTGAGGATCTCTGGGTGTCCCTAAGTACCCGTGAGTATCCGTGTGAGCATCGGTGAGTATCCGTATGAGTATCTGTAAGTATCCACGTGAGTATTCGTGTGAGCATCGGTGAGTATCCCTATGAGTATCTGTAAGTATCCACGTTAGTATACGTGTGAGTATTTGTGTGAGTATCCGTGTGAGTATCCGTGAGTATCCGTGTGGGCATCCATGTGAATATCTGTGAGTATCTGTGAGTATTTATATGAGTATCCGTGTGAGTATCCGTGTGAGTATCCGTATGAGCATCCATGTGACATCTGTGAGTATCTGTGAGTATTCATACACAGAGAAAAAAAATCAATTGAGTCAACAAAATGTGCGCTTACGGGTGGCGAAACAAATGTTTGGTTGATCGAAAGGAATACCTCGTTGATCGAACTAACAGGCCGTCGATTCAAATTTTTCTTTACTTAATACAACAATTATTTCGTTCGAACAACCAAAAATTTGTTTCGCCACCCGTAAGCGCTCATTTTGTTGACTCAATCAATTTTTTTTCTCAGTGTATGAGTATCCGTGTGAGTATCCGTGTGAGTATCCGTGTGAGTATCCGTGTGAGTATCCGTATGAGCATCTGTGACTGTCCGTGTGAGTGTCTAATCGACATGAACTTTATTATTATGCAGATGTACAATAATAAAGTTACATTACCTGCATATTCTTATGTGCAGGTAATGTAATTGTTATATATCACTGTAAAGTTACAACTATGTGTTAAAAATGGTGTAAGGGTTAGATAACATTGTGCAATTTTCGTGATAATCAGATAACGTTAATGCTGCATAATTAAGGTTTACACATCAAGTCTGATACATCATAGTCCAATAGGTATGGTCGCTGTCTAGAAGTCCTAGGTTCGTATCTCGCCGATCGTTGAATGAGTATCGTTTTTTTCTGGGATGTATTTGTTAATATCCGTAGAGTAAATTCGTTCGTCACCAATAAAGATGTTGATTCAAAGATGTCATTAGCGATATGTTTTTTTAATTAATAATTGCATATTGCATTGTTATGTAACAACGGTACAAAAGGCAATATAACGCTGTTGTATTGCTGAGTCGATAATGGCATGTTACATATAATGTACACGTAACACTCTAGTAATATTATCCGTTATTTTCCGTTGCATTGCTGCTGCTACTGCTATATTACTGTGTTTAGTGAACCTTCATGATATTGTGAAGTTCAGTACAGAATTAATTACGCAGCCCTTCTATGGACGCTTACAATTCGTTTCTTTAGCAAATTACGTTCCAACTGTACGCCACACAGCGGACACATTTTGTTTGTCGCTCGTTTCGCGTTAACGCTGTTTACGCGACTTGTTTCTCCGAGATAACGTAAGCAAAGAATGACGATGGCTTCCGGCAAACAGGCGCCAATGATTGTTATTATTTTCACTCGAAGCGTGCGGACACTATAAAAGGTACAATGGTTAAAACGATATAAACGGAAAGTCGTTTATATCGTTAGGTCTTTAGTAGATATATAGATGGATCCACACAGCAGTGAAAGTAAACGCGTTGTGAAGATATCCAAATGATTTCGTGAAGCATTCCGACGCATCGGATGCCTTTAAGAAATCATTAGCCCATCTTTCAGGCACATTTATTTTTATTCTGTGTGGATGTAAACATATGACGTCATTAGGACATCTTTCAGGCACATTTATTTTTGTCCAGTGTGGATGTAAACATATGACATGGTAAGTCTGGTTGTGAGTGGCGGCCTTCATGAATAATACATTAAAACTTTATCTATAGCTCGAGAATGCATTCGTGAGAAAAACAAATGCAAATCTGCCAGCATATTCTCACTGTCGTAAAATCCGCACGTGCACGGTCGAACGTGACGCCGTGACTCCTGCTGGTAGATGTAAACAGGACACACTTAGTAGTCTCGGTGGCGATCGGTTGTTGACAGAGGCCATGAGCCAGCGAGCAACATCTCTCCGTTCGTACAATTGGAATGAAATATAGAGAAAAAAATCATTAAATTGGTTGACAATTCCGGAAACAATAGGTGTTGATTAAACATGTAGGAAACATTTAATATCCACTCGTTGTTCTTGCCAATGGTGTAGTCGTTGAGCTGTTGAAGTTTCGCAAAGTCGATGCCGTACACAATAGTTGTTGCTGATTACTAAAGTGTCGCAGTCACTTGTTCGGATTTCTACGAAGAACAAGCGTTTCGATGTTTCTCATAATACCTTTTATAGTTCCACGTATGCACGTAGCTTCCGAGATCTCGGGGTGAGTTCTGTCTGTATACACAGTAAAAAATAATTTCGTAAAAATTATTTTGTTAAATAAGTGACAAACACGTTTGATCAAGTTTGAATGTACAAATCTGTCCTTTAATTTGCCGCGTCATTAAAAATGTTACTTTGTACTTTTGTTTGTAAAACCGGACGGGCCTGATGGTGCGACCGGAAAATTTAACACATAAAAAATTGTGAATGTTTGTGGACAATGAGTTGTAAAAAGTACAAACTTTTTTTTACTGTGTACTTAAGGTAAACGGCGTTTAAAAACGGAAAATCGCTTATTCGACGTCTTTCAAGTACTCTGGGATTGAAATATCATTTTTTTTAACGAAAACACAGCATCCTCTATGAGCATCAAGAATTACAGTTTCGATTATCGATCACGGTGTTTCACCTGACATTAATTCGAATCAAGTAAAAAAAGCTTCCTCTATGAGGAAGCAAAATCGTGAATTTCGAATATCGTACATCTCTTCTTTTGTTAAATATGCCATAAAATTCTAAATAAGTTACAAATAAGCAAAGTTGAAGTTATATATAAGCAAAGTTGAAGTTATAAATAAGCAAAGTTGAAGTTATATATAAGCAAAGTTGAAGTTATAAATAAGCAAAGTTGAAGTTATATATAAGCAAAGTTGAAGTTATAAATAAGCAAAGTTGAAGTTATAAATAAGCAAAGTTGAAGTTATAAATAAGCAAATAAGACAAAAAGTTATGTTTTAGCCTCCTCGGATGTTTTCTTATTACTGAAACGCTTACTTTTTTTCTTCAGTACTTCAGTTTCGTGTTGCAATCCATCAATTTGCGTCATTGTTCCGTACCTCTTATCGCTTCTGTTATCTCAAACTTGTTGTTGTTGTTGTTTTCTTTTTTTTCTTTTTAAGTGAAATTTCTGTTGTCCTGCATTTTTTTATACTATATACGTGCCGCGTCCCTTTTCGTTGCGTCGTTGCATCTACAAGTACCATCCACCATTTTATTATTCTGTTAAATTTTTAGATTCGTTTCTGAGATAAGGATAAACGAAGTTCAAAGCTCAGTGACGCGCGTATAATTTTAGTATTTCAAGTACCGATAAGTTTTTTTTCTGTCGCAACACACCTTCGAATGTAAGAAGCGATAGCCAATACCGAAATTCGATGATTTCGCGTTAACTCGAATCCCTTTAGAAGCTTTTTTGTATCTATAATGATTTTTTTAATGCCCATCATTTTTCCAAAGCTTGTATTGACTCCTTTGTCTATTTTTAATTTCTTCCTCTGTGACGCTTCGTCACACAGATTAAAATTCGATTTTTATCGAACCGTCGAGGCTCTCATCAAACCTACACACACTTCACAATTTTATTGTTGCGTTACATCCGGGAGATACAACGCCAGATAAGCTGATAACGCCTGGGCATTAACTTCACCCAATCGTAACTTTTTATCTTCTTTATTCCCACGACTTCTACATATTTCCGGTGATATATATAATTCGACTATTGCACATATCATTGAATATACGTATAAGTACAAGTCGATGAGTATGACGAGTTGCAGACACAGTCCGTCAGAGTCTGCGATTACATTGACCGGGTTAAAAAGATCGTGACGCACGTAGATTGTCTCGAGGTACGAAGTCTACGTGTCTCGTGCCGTTTCATCATCGCCTATCGATTACCGTGCAACTCTCATATTCAATAAAAAAAAAGTTGAACATTGAAATTATATTTTTCTTATATTTTTCTTATATTTTTCTTATATTTTTCTTATATTTTTCTTATATTTTTCTTATATTTTTCTTATATTTTTCTTATATTTTTCTTATATTTTTCTTATATTTTTCTTATATTTTTCTTATATTTTTCTTATATTTTTCTTATACTTTACACACACATCCAGACATTCTTTCTAAATGTGATTTTTCGACGTTTTGGAATATTATGAAAGCGTTTTCATTAAAATTTCGAAAAAGAAAAACTTCACCAAAATAAAGCTTCCTCGATGAGGAAGCAAAAAAGATAAAACTTTTTTTCAAAGTTACTAAATGAAATATCTCTCGATTGTTTCAGCACCAGATTGGACGAAGGAAGCACAAGACGCTCGAGGGAACCGAGGTCATTCCGTCGGAAGATACTTCAAGGGTATGCCGAGTTCGATCCAGGAATCGTAGAAGATAGATCGACGATATTCGAAAGGACATGAGCGGGCACGCTACAGCCGGTCCTGTGAAAGGCAGCCAAGCCGTTCTCGAGAGGATTCAAGTTACCGTTATGCCGGGCTCAACTAAACAGCTCGTACCCGTGGCCTTGTCAGTTTCGGCCGTTCCCGAAAAAGGTGCAGAACCTACGGTGAGCTTAGCATGGAAAGCTTTCCCGAATGGAGCCAATCGCTTCAAAATAATCAATATTCCGAGTCTCTTCATACCGTCTTATGTACGGTTATAAGCAATCGATACAGTACGATTTGATCGGTAAATAAACTGTTAAGGGGATGCTGGACCCATTTTTAACTCCTAACTAGTTTTTTCTTTTACCGAGGGAACTGGACGATTTCTTAGTTTCAATTTAGAATTATCAATATGCTACGGATGGTCTTCAAATCGTGCAGAATTATAATATTGACGTAAACGCTTCGGCGCGCAGTTGAATTTTCATTTACAATCTACAAGGAATTAAAAAAATCCATTATTAGAGTTTGCGAAAAAGCATGAATGCGCTTTTTATCGGCTTCGATCACTTGTCACAAGTGAACAGTTGGAATACACTTTACATGGATTTCCATTATGTAATACTTTTTATGTAGACTGTGACGATTTTTGGAATTTTCGAGGAATTTACAAAATATATGGCTGTTGAAATTTTTAGCGGCCATATTGGTTTTCGCGACAATCTTTAATATTCAATTTTCTTAACTTCTTGGATGTTTTCAATTGCCATTGAAGTGGAAGCTGAAGCGTTTATGACTAGTATTACATTCCTCTAAAATTTTAACCATGTCTGTAGCATATTAATCATGTAAAGTCGATTCTACGAAATCGCCTCGTTCGGTCGGTAAAACAGGAACGTCCAGCAGGTCCTTAAGGTGATGTGAAATACCGCCGCTGGTAAAAAAAACTGTACTGAATGCCGTTTTGAGACCGCCGAGGAGAAAGAAAATTGTCTTTCCCTGGGGAATCGGCAGACGCAGGGAAAAACAATTTTCTTTTGCCTCAGCGGTCTGTGGTCTCAAAACAGCATTGAATGCAGTTTTTGTTACCAATTGCGAGAGAGATGGTTGCAATTTTCAAATTAGCTTTATTGAACGGTGCTAATTTTTTTGTGAAAAAAATGAATTCGGGCCGGATGCGAAATTACTGTGCACATCCAGCTCGAATTTGCATTTTCCTCAAAAAAATTGAGCACCCTTGAAAAAAGTTCATTACAGTTTTCATTACCGACCGCGATATTTCACTTCCCCTGAAGACCTGGTCATTATTTCCAACTACGGAATACACACTGCCCTAGCAGTCTGACCGACCATAGAAATTACCGCGATTCGACCGAAAACCGACCAAAGACCGACGGTCAGAAATGGACGTTTCACCGACCGCTATTTGGATCTAACCGACCGAGAACCGACCGAAAGTTTTTCATAGCTTTTTTGTAACCTGAGTGACCTTGACCGCAAGCTCCCGGAGTGTCGGCTGGTTTTCACGTTATTGACCACAAACCGACCATAAAATGACCATTTAACTTCAGCCGGTTTTCGGTCGGTTAGATCCAAATGACAGTCGGTAAAACGTCCATTTCTGACGATCGGTTTTCGGTCGGTTTTCGGTTAATAAGAGTGTTTGGGCGCACACAAGATCAAAATTTAATTTGCGAATACTTGGCAATTTTATCGTAAGACGGTTTACAACCGTACACGAGACGGGGGGTGTGGATAGCAATGTCCTAAAAAAATTACCTAAACTAACGTGAATTCAATTTTTATTTTTTATTTAAATTTCTTATTTCAACTTTTAGATAGCTCAAGAAACCAAAGTTAATCAGGACATTTCAAACACACAGAGAGTATGGACGAGTCTGATAGCAGGAGCCGCAGCGGGTGCCCTGGCGAAGACTACGATAGCCCCGCTCGATCGTACGAAAATAAATTTTCAGATATCGAGGCAACCGTACACGGCGAGAGCGGCGATAGAATTTATTGTTCAATCGTACACGAAAGACGGACTGATGAGCCTTTGGAGAGGTAACAGCGCGACCATGGTCAGGATCGTGCCTTACGCAGCCATACAATTTACCGCACACGAACAGTGGAAGAGGATACTCAAAGTCAACGGACCCGAGACGTAAGAGGGCTTATGGGTAACGGGCTGGTGTTAATGATCTCATTAAGGAGACTCAAATGTCAGGGGCGCAACCCCTCTATACATACCTCGCACCGTTACGATTGAGGAGGGTGTATCGTTGCCATCGCCGTCAGATTAACATCTCGATTTTTGCGTCCTCGTAGAGGGAGCTATGTATTTGTAAAAAAATATTCGAGATTTTAATGTCCAACTACTTTAAATAGTCTGAAACGTCGAGAAATGCAACTTTTAACTGGCGTCCGAATGTGTGTGTGTGTATAGCTGATTTGCATTGTTTAAAATGGCTATAACTCGGAAACGGCTTGAGACAGTGAGTTGAAATTTGGTGCACTAGTAGAGCAGTCACGTCGCTTCGTTCGGTGCAATTTTAGTGAAAATTGAGGCCCGATTGGAGATATTACGCGATCTGGAAGCTTTTAAAAATGCTCTGTTGTAGCTCTCACGTTCAAGGACTTATCGTTCAAAAACTGCACACAGATCCAATGTTTTGATCAAAGATCTTTGGTATTGAATTTGGTGAAAATCTATTGAACCGGTCAGATTTGATAAAAGTCTGAGATTTTTGAATTTTTTTTTTAAAACAGTCTACTTCCAGTAAACATGGAGATATCAAGCTTAAATTTTACACGGAAGTGGACAAGCACTGTATAATGTTTGGTATCAAATTTGGCGAAAATTGATCTAATCGTTTAAATTTCATGAGATTTTGACATTTTTATTTTTTTGCAAAAATATGAGAGGTCCGGCTACCCCAACGATACTCCCTCCTTAACGCACCTCTACAATCACTCTAACCGAGAATATCGAGTTGTTTTGGATAAAGAAACTGAACATTGTGATAAGAGAAGTAAATACGGACGAGCAAATACGCTACTCAAAGTCACTGGCCAAGAAGCCATATCTTTTTCCGTATTTATAAAGGCTTTCCAGAAAAAAAAAGTTAGTCTTTTAAATACATATGATCCAAAGTTTTTATGCAAATGAAATACGCAGATGGAGAAATTTTTTTTTTCTACAAACAGTATAAAACCTCTATTTAAGCGAAATCCGTCATTCCACTCGCCGTTAAGGTGTTGACTTAGTGTTGTTTATATTTTCGCAAACGTTTCCGTAGATGACGGTAATGACTAAGAACGAAAAACACCAAAAGTAATTTTTTTCTTTCTCTTTACGCAGAAGTGGGCAATGAATCAACTGTTGATCTATTGTTTTATCCACATGACAGGAACAAAGCGAAGAGATTTCTAGCTGGTTCGTTGGCTGGTGTGACTTCTCAGAGCTTGACCTATCCGCTCGATCTCGCGAGGGCAAGAATGGCGGTTACGCAAAAAGCGGAGTACAAGAGCCTGCGTCAAGTGTTCGTGAGGATTTACCGGCAAGAAGGAATCCTGACGTTCTACCGAGGCTTCACCGCAACGATACTCGGAGTTATTCCTTACGCTGGTTTCAGCTTCTTCACGTACGACATGCTGAAGAATTTGTTGGGCAGTGAGTTTTTCAATACATTTACAGACCGAAGGACGAATGAAATTAGTGTAATTATATATATTGTCACGAATATAGAGATGGGGGTTGACTGAGTCACATGATATTACGTCGATGACACAAATGACAAACGTACACACGATGTCCAGCGCTCCTTGAAGCCTTGGAACTGTCCTCGAATTTTTCCTGTCCTTGAAAAAGTCCTGGAATGCCCTTGAATTTCACCTGATGTCCTTAAATTTTTTATTTCCTGGAAAATTGTATCTTTTTTCAAAATGTATATTGCTAGCGATCATCCTAAAAAATGTGTATCTCAGTTTCGCCGAGATACGCGTATACATTCGTGCGTAGTGAGTAGTTTTTTTTTCTGAATTGATTCCAACGTAAACGAAAACGACTATCGAATTCAATGTTATTGTGTACGTTGCGCCCGATATGCATATTTCCATTTTTTTTAAATAAATGTCCCAACACAACCTGGAAATGTCCAGGGGCGTTATTCTTGAGTCACTCGTTTGCAAAACGTATACGCTCCGCCGCTGTATGCGTACAAACATACGCATGAATACAGCGACAGAACGTATACGTTTTACAAACGAGCGATTCAAAAATAACCCCCCGGAAATCTTATATTTCGACCGGAAACGACGTCATATCGAAAATACGTCGCTTTCGGTATGATGTCACTTCCGGTCGAAAAATGAGTTTCCTGGACCAGAAGTAACATATTTCTCATCGAAAACTGAGTTATTTTTTGCGCATGCTGATAGTATTGTGCACAACTCACCAAGACCTATAGAATAGTAAGAGAATAGTATAATAGCGGAATAGTTATCAAGACCTGGGAGGGAAGCCTCTAGGTCGACTTAGAATAAAATATAGAATTTATAGAATTTATAGCATCTGGATTTTTTAAATTGAGAAAAGCAATCAACTTTCGAAAATACATATAAGATCTTTTGTACATTCACAGCGTACACGGTGAACAGTCCGGGTCTATCAGCGATGTCAGCTCTAATTTGCGGAGCTTTAGCTGGTGTCGTCGGACAGACGAGCAGTTATCCCCTCGACATTGTTCGTAGAAGAATGCAAACTTCGGCTATAAAAGGTGCCCACTACCATACGATGTACACGACCACTGTCAAGATATACACGTAAGTTCCATCGTACCATTGCTGTACTGCAGCTTTTAGAATAAATGCTTCGATGCAAAGTTACCAAATTGCATTGATACGAAACATTTTTGTTGATTTTTTTTTTTTTTCAACGAAATATTTTTTTTTTCATTGCATGCAATATTGCATACAATGCATGTTTTATATGTATGCAATATTGCATACAATGAATGTTTTGAATGTATGCAATGTTGCATACATTTAAGACCCAAGAGAAACTAAAGTTGACGAAGACTACATGGATATATTTTTTTCCTTTACAGAGAGGAAGGCATAATGGCGTTTTTCAAAGGCCTCAGCATGAACTGGGTGAAAGGTCCTGTGGCGGTAGGCATAAGTTTCGCCACTTACGATGTTATACTCGTCGCACTTCGAAAGATTCTGAGTTGATCGCAGACGATCTTCCGAAAATACCAGTTCGTTCATTAACTCGCAGAGATCGTCTTAAGGCTTCAAACGTTGGTTAAATACGTTCAGAATATTCCTAACAATGACAATAATTCTTTCTCGTCGTGTCTATGATAATTTTACGCGACGTAGTTGATCTATCGTCACGCTCCACGTGCGGTTTCGCCGTTTTTGTTATCACATTTGGGAATAACAATCGTCGATGGCGCAAACGATCCGCACGATTATCCGTGCTTTCGTTTTAATTTTAATTTTCACGATCGGTTGCAGATTCGATCGAGCACAGTTTGCCAATGTATATATGTACTATAAATACCTCGAACAGAGCGCACTTAATGATGCTCTTAATAAAATTGTAAATTAATTATTGTTGAGAAGAAAAAAAAAAGAATATAGAGCCTGTTGGAAGTGCGATAGAGATTTGCCTTGAGAGATTTAGCCTCGCAATTTATGTACAGAATATTAAAAATTGAACGATGTCGAGACGTCAGACTAGTGTTTTTTGTCGTCGTGGCCTGCAAGTTTAGATACAAAAGCGTACTATTTGCTGCACACAATTATATATCACGCGAAAGAAATAAATAAATGAACATGAATTATTTTGTAAGAATATTGTTTATTTCATGACGACAGTGTGTCTCTAGTCGTGCATGAGTCATTCCATACAGAGTATGTACAAATTGCGGCGATCGCACGATCAACGATCTTTCTCTTCTAATGCGGTGTATATGAAGGTGTAAAACTGTAGTTTTTTTTCCGCAAGTGGAGATGAGTTAAAATCCAATTGGAATTCCTTGTCACTTATAACAAAATTGGTATCTTCCGTCTCTTTTATTTTTTTTTCCCAATGTTAGACTGAGTGAAAATCGTAGTCGAGTTTTGAATGAGAAATGAGCGTCGACTTCTCTCCCGCGGCGCCGATCGTGGTAGACGAATCGGTATCTCTCCGTGTTGGCGAATCTTCGTTCGCCAGAAGCAAAATTTGTCACGTCGTAATTGCTTCGTACTCAAAGAGTCCATGCTCGTGTTGCAGAATAAATATGAAAAAAATGCACTACTTTGGTTTCGTTTCCTGATCGTTGACGTATCTTATATAAATTTCACGCTCCTCGTGGCCACCCGGTGGAATTTCGGCGGGATCGAGGTAAGACACGCCTATCGCGAGAACCGAGCCGTCGTGACTGAAACTCAAAGCGGCTACACCGGCGTTGTAACGGTGAAATTGACAGAGACGCTTCTTGTTGAAACCGTCCCATATATTGACGTAACCGTCGGAACCACCGGTCGCGAATGTGTTGTAAGTCGAGTGAAAACTTATCGCGTTCACCGGATAAATGTGCTCGACGTTGTTCTCCTTTATTCTGTGACACTTGAAGGCGTACTTTTTCTTTTGCGCTTCCGGCGTCGTATCGAGATACTCCACTGCTACGCGACCTTCGATACTACTCAATACGTAACCCTGTTTGGACAAATAAAAATATCATCGGTCAATTAATCTCTTGTACACGAATCCGGTTTTTTATTCAATTTCGCAATACGCATATTTACATGCGTATTTCGAAATTGAGAAATTTTTTCTCGAGGACACTCTGACATTTCACTTAATTATAAACAGATTATTGCAATGATTCAATATTTATAGGACATGAAAAAATAAAATAAAATTAAGATTAAAACTAAAAAATAAAAAAAGGTTTGTTAAAAAAATGTTTTATGGACAATAGTAGCATGCGTGACATTTTTTTTTTTACTCAATTTCGAAATAACGATCATGATCCACTTTTTCCCAAGGACATTCAGCAATTTTACTTAATCATAAAATAATTATTGCAATGCTTTTATCAAATTTATAGGACATGAAAAAATTTAATTAAATTAAAAAAACAAATAACAGAATAAAAGATTTTTTTTACATTTTATACAAAATGATAGCATGCATAGGCAGTTATCAGTGTTTTGTCAGAAACTCTACTCACCTGCTCGTTTGGAAAACCCTTGATGCACCTTGTCTGATACTTGAGACTACTCTCTCGTCGCTGGAACATTCCAGCCATGTTCCTCAGGTCCCAGATGCAGACTTTTCTCTTTGCAGTCCCAACGACAAACTTGTCCCCGCAAACGGACAGCGCGAGCACGACGTCGGGCTGGAGATAGCTTCCTACGCAAGTGGGTGTTCTCGGATCCCAGAGTTTCACGGCCGCATCCCAACCACCCGTCAGTATAGCGTTCACCGCCGCGCAGTACTCAATTTTTCTAATCGCTTTGTCGTGACTGCCCATTATAGATTCTGCGAATGCAAAAATAATTAATGTTCCGATAAATCTATTGCAGATCCACAACCTAGTGCGCCATAAGCAAAGTTTTACCCGTATTTGTGTTAATATCGTACATCTTCAGAGTCGTGCCCAAACCTCCGCTGTAAGCGTGAACTGCGTCCTTCATAAAAAATAATAATAATAAAATTAATAAAATTAATAAAATTATTTAAATAGAAAAAAAATGTACGCATGTGAAAATTCGTGAAAGATTTTTAAAAAATGTTACCTGAAAAGCCACGTCGAGGACCGGCAAATCGTGGTTGTACTTCAGTCTCATGGAATTCGCGTGAATATCGTACAATCGTACCGTACTGTCCCATGACGAAACGAGCAAAAATTGGGTTGAATTCGGACCAAACTCGACCGCAGAAATTGCATCCGCAGGTGGGGATTTTATTTTAAATTCGGTCCGCGATTCCATTGTTCTGCAATGTTACAATGATTCATATAAACATTCGTCGAAACATAACCTGCGAACTCGGGACGCGCCGGTTATTGTTATTCTTCCACTATTCGCTCGTACCATTCGTTCGAACAGCCTCGTCGATTCGATAAATCCGTCAATTTCTTCGCCTCTCAATTACGCTGAGTTTTCCGGCGACGAACGGTGAAAAAAAAAAAAATATCACACGTTGATATAAAATGACTACGGGAGACCGAGGGAGACTGGACATTTCAAATAAATGTATCCGCCATGATGCGGCGTGCGTTCTGCGACTGAAAAATCTTTAATCAATTTTTTTTCGTTTTTTATGTACGCCTTAAAAGCTAATAATTTTTCTGGTCGATGCAAAATTTCGTCATTCAGCGGGATCGATTATTTAATTAGGTCCGGTGAGTTTTGTGCGAGACGAAAATTGTGTTTAAAGTTGAATTCGTGCGGTAGGGCCTCTCCTTAGTCCCCCGCGGCAGCCAATCACGTGGAAGCGGAACAAAGCGCGCCGAGCGGCCATATTTCGGGCCAGAAAATCACTGCGCCTATCCGGATAACATGAGGAGCAAAGAACTCGGTGTCAATACGGAAGTACGTCTTCGCGTCTCATCTATAGACTGAACGAATAAATTGTAAATTTAATTTACTGGAAATTGAAATGTACCTACATTACTTACATTAATTGAACATTAATGTACTTTTTTGTTAAATAAGAATACCAGATATAAAAATTACAAATCTTTTGCCTAAAAATTACAAGGATGTGTTTGAAATTTCAAAAACCGTTTGTGCACAAATGCTTCCAATACCGTTCATTGCTTTTCAAAATAAATTTGTTTACAGTGTAATGTGTGAAACTGAATTTCACTGAATCCGAGTAAAGTCAAAACGCAGCAAACCATACTTTTCATCTGTTTCGGATGATTTCTAAAAAAAAAAATCTTACGATACGTTTCATAAACTTAGTTCCGGATATAACAAAACGGCCTTCAGCCGGCTCGCATTGCGTGTTCTCCGAAGAATTTGTCATTGCATTTCCGGCTTCCGTATAGCTCCTTCTTCTTCTTTAAATAAGGTTGCCTAAATCGATTTATCCACCGTTTTCGTTCTGACCACTAAATACTTCCAACTTTACCAACGAACGTACAGTTTATACGCGAGATGACGCTCGAAACTGCGGACGAGTGTTTCGGTCGAAGAAAATTCCCTTACCGCCGGTAACAAGTTACGTTCACTTCCGTCGCCGTTATACCAGCCGGATACAAAGTAAGATTTTCAATGCCCAAATCCAAGCTGAGAATAAGGGGTATTATATGCAAAAACCAAAATGGCTGAATAATCGTTACTGCTCTTGAGAGACGCCCAATTAACATTCCCACGATAATCGACCGGCTTTTATCTTGATAACCCTTTGATTTCTACAACCGCATCGCCATCCATTGCAACACAATCGAACAGATTTCGTCCACCCATCGATTGCTCATCTCGGAGAATAAAAATCGTTATTTTCCACCGTTTATCCGCGCCTGAAGCGGTCAAGTCGCGCGCAGTAAGATCTCATAGTATTAGAAAAAAAAAATTCCATTGTACAGTACCTTCGAAAATAAGCGTTCTCGCCTCGTTATCGATACGATTTGATGCCGATAATGGTGAACAACAGATGGATCCTTCGTTAAAAAAAAAAAGTATATTCTCTCATGCGATTAAAATCAAAAATCAAACATAAGAAGTATATATCTTAAAATGCGACGGTTTCTCGGCGTCCCGTGAGTTTGCCTTGTCGACCAATCACCCCCTGCAAAACGAACAGGTCGGCCATATTGCGGTCCAGAAAATCTCGGTTTGTATCCGGATTGCATGAGCCAGCAGTTGCATCACACGTCCAACTCGGGGCCACAGCGAGTGACCTACTACACTCCAATGGGCTCCGGATACACGGGCTGACGGGTAAATTAGAGCAGCACAGGAAAGCGAGAGCTATCTCCGTCTCGCGAGCTCTCCCGAGTTTATCGATTCGACCTCTTCGGTCATCGTGGGCTCCCGATACAAACTGAGATTTCCAATGCCCAAATTCACGTCGTGAACGAAAGATATCGATACGTTTCAGACTAGAGTGAATCTCTCGTTTGTGTTTTTCTTTATTATTCTCTCTTCGGTTACAACGGAATAGCGCCGAATTATCTAGGTCGTTTACCGTCTATATATACACTTATATCTTGTCTTCGTAACTCGTATCATCTACATCTCGAAATGTATTAATCTGCTTATTTTCTTGGGTTTTTTTTTTGTTCTATTATTTTTCATGAAATATACTTAAATGCATTGTGTTCGAGCCATCATAGATATTTTTTGCGCCTTTTGCACTATGTCGGGACATCGACGACGCCGCACTAGTCTGCAGTCCTGGAAGAATCCCTCGTTTCGAGGAAAACCGTGAGATCCATCGGAATACGTGACCAGACCTTGATGACAATTATTATTATTTTTTTCTTCGTGTTTACTTGTCTCTTCTTTCAGCTATATATAAATGGTTTAGAAAGGGTAAACAGTCGACTAACCGAGACCCCAAACCCGGCCGCCTCGGAATTCGCCCTCGAACTTCATTCCGTCCGAACGCCAGAATACACCGTGACCGTGAAACCATCCCTGCATGAACTCTCCCTCGTATCTGTGTGAGATATTAGAAAAAAAGCAAATACAGTACGAACCCTTTGATCGAGTAGAAAAATGTATTATTTTATCGAGCCAGGGGGTAAAATTGTAAAAAATATCAATAATATGCTAGACACGAAGAACATTGAATTTGCATAATAATAATGCCGAAAAATTATTAATAAATTGGTAAAAAAAATGTCAACAAATCATGATTTTTTTTTTTTTTTAATTGAAAGCGTAAAATTTCTTTTTTTACTGAAAGAGTCAATGTATTCTTTTCTACTCTTATAAGCAGCGAATGAGTCTTGTTGTTTTGTTTACGCGACAAACGTTCCTTTGGAAACGGGGGCATTGAAAATTAAACTGTGAGCTCACTTGGCACCGTCGGGAAAGACAATAACTCCGAGACCGGAGCATAAGCCGTTTTGAAAAGCTCCATCGTAACGCGTTCCATCGGGCAAAGCCAAAGACCCAGCTCCGTGTTTCAGTCCCCTGCCGTTCCAGTCACCGATATATTTTGTACCGTCATCGTACTTGTAAGCACCGTTCTTAGCCACACCTGCTCACGAAATTATTCCAACTTCTATTTTTTTTTTTTTCATTCAATCGTCTTATAAGTAAAAAAAAATTAAATAAAAATTCAATAAAATTTCACCGCAGTGATCTTACCATCACCCATGCTTCTGGCACACTAAACGCATTAGGAACTCGAGCTTTCTAACGTATATAAATAATTCAATTACTGAAATCGATGCTTTATTCGATTATACACATGGTATGTACAGCTCAGGTGGGGAACGTCTGGAATCGGTACTTCACACACTACTTTCCTTTTTTTCTCAATAGCATTGTATCTTTCGTATTTGCTACATTTGTACATAACTCGGCCTCCGTCTTTGAAGCGTACGTTAAATACGCTACGAAGAACCGATGAACAAGTCCCAGTTAACATTTTTACAACTTCGACGACTCTTTTCTATAATTCGAGTAAGTTTCGTCCTTTGGTCTACGAAAAATAAGCCGCAGATTAGATTCTACTAATCACTGTTCGGCAACAAATTCTCATTTTTGTAACGACGCAGATCGCGAAGACTTTGAAGAATCGATGAACAAGTCCCAGTTAACATTTTTACAACTTCGACGACTCTTTTCTATAATTCGAGTAAGTTTCGTCCTTTGGCCTACGAAAAACAAGACCCAGATTGGATTTTACTAATCACTGTTCGGCAACAATTTCTCGTTAGTAACGACATAGATCGTGACATTCCAAACGTATTATATGGATTAGTGGAGCTTGAAACATCACTCAAAAGTACATCGCAGCCCGCAGGAACTCCGTTTACATAGATTTGTCATTTCATTCCAGAAATATCTAAACAGTAGAGTCGGTGCGGCAGTAATTTAATGCTAGATGTATTTAAAAAAATATATATTATTCTGGCGTTCCGGGTGCTCCGATGAGGTACCAACGAGTCCTCGCTTTCACGGCGGTTTGCCGAACCAAACGCTTGGGATCGTCCAGCGGCTCGGCGAGTTTGTCCAGCACTTCTTGCTTGTACTTCAGTAGTTCGATTATCGGATAATTGCAGTAACTGACCAAACAGTCCAATGCGGCTATCCGAACGTTCTGCAAGAAGCGGCGGACAATTAATAAAATGTATCGATCTCCAAAAATCCACGTAAAATTTAGCTCGATCAATTACCATCTTCTTGTACGTCGTTAGTTGCAAACATCTCGAAACGAAGCACTGAATTTGATCGAGAAAAATGTCGTGTTTAGTTTCCAAAAGAAGCTTGAGCGTCTTCAGGGTAGACAGAAGCAATTGTCCGTCGTCCAGTGAAAGAGATTCGATTAATAAAGGGACCAGCTGCAAAAACATCAACGTGATATAAAACAGCCCGTAAGTTTATCGTACGGTACGAATTTTACAGGTCGACGCAATTTATCGACGACTCACTCCTTCCAGATGCATAAACGGCAATTCGATCGGCACTTCTTCCACCAGATGCGCCAAAGCAACAAGATAATTCTGCCTCGATTGCCCGTCGAAGCCCTTCTCCAACTGTATCGCGTTTTGAAATATCCTCTGCTTATAAAATATTTTTATCGTACAAAAGTTCTCCTCCGTCAGAGTGTTCTCCGATCTGTCGACGAGAGTCTTGAACTCTTCGGGCACGCACGATCCTATCGCGTCCATCCTAAGGATATTTATTTGCTGAAAAAAAAAAAATATTCGAGTTATTATTAATTCTATTATTCTACTCGTTGTATGTGCGATGAAAAATGTTAACGGTCCATACATAGTCTAGAAAGTCCTGAGAGCTGCTGCTTCCTTTGGTCACCAACGCTTTCGTCAACCACGTGTGCAAAGTTATCACAACTTTCTTCGTCATCATCGTCGTATCGTCGGATTCCAAAATATCGGTGATACGTTCCCGCAGATTATTCAAAAGTCTTCCGAGTTTTACATCTTCCTTCATTTTGTTAATCAAGACCGCTATTATCTTTGACGAAGATCTCGCGACTTCCGGAGCGGAAGTGTCGATAGCGAGATTAAATAATTCGCCGAGTAGACCTTCCGTCTCGTTGATTTGTACATTTTGCCGGAGCGGCGTCAAGATTCCTTCGAACAGTACGATATCGCTCTCGGACAATTTGCCGTCCCGTATTTTTACATATTTGTCGACAACGGCTTGCTGATCCTCGACGCTCAATTTTCGAACTATCGAACGACAAACGCTCGAGACAAGCGTCAATTTCTTCGGACTTGGATTTTCGGACGACATCAAACGATCTATAGTGTTGCATTCTTTGTACATGTAATTCGGAATATCGAACTCGTTGCTCGGAGAGGCGAGAAGACGGTAGAGGCAAGATAACGCTATCGAATCAACTTCGGGTTTGTCTGAAGTCGTGATGTCAAGAATTTGCGGAAGAATTACGACTCCTATTTCGGATATTTTTGCGAGGAGGGAAACAGCTTCTAATCTGCGAGTTAGAAGTGTTGTGTCAACATTGTCTGAAAGTTAAAAAAAATGAAAATATTGAATCGATCGGAAGTAATATTTAAAAAATTAACGACACAAATTAATCGCAAATTGTTTACAACTGACCTACGTTAATCTGCAGCCTCTTCTTCAAAAACTCGAGCATCTCATTCGGATATAATTTGGCGAATGACGAGAGCGTCGTGTGA
The DNA here is from genome assembly GCA_958510785.1 of Exephanes ischioxanthus. Lineage (NCBI taxonomy): Eukaryota > Metazoa > Arthropoda > Insecta > Hymenoptera > Ichneumonidae > Exephanes > Exephanes ischioxanthus. The sequence continues at coordinate 9,259,946 of OY294025.1, forward strand.
GCCATGTTTCTCACTTCGCCAACGATCTCAGACTCAATAACGTCGCAAACTTTGTCGTAGAGTTTTGTTCTCTGGCCCTCTTTCAACGACGATTTCTGAATAATCAGACCGGAGAGCGTCTTAGCCTTTAGAGTATTGTCAGTCGTGTCGAGCTCGTTTAAGTAGAGTCCTGGAATGTCGGTCCACGCCAATTCTGGAACATCTGCAACAGTATTTTTTTTTTCATCGATGTAGAATAGAATAGAATAATGTTGTACAAAGATTGCTCGCTGTACCGATTTATTTATCATTCTTACCACCGATCGTGAAACCAAAATCTCTGCTAATCTTGACAAAATTATTTAGCGTTTCCATCAACGTAACTTTGTCCGACAGTGAAGTCTTCGTGGAGTATTGTCCAAGGCAGAGAGGTACGACTTCGAGCAAAACTTGGGTGCAAGAATTCTTCTCAGTTCTCGCGACAGCCTCCAGGAGTTTTTCCGCCGGCCAGTACAAGCTGAGCTGAACATCGCAGAGCGACCAACGAGTGTCGGTGAATATTTTCTCCACGAAGCTCCGGCGAATTTCGTCGTCGTCGGCGATCGCCTTTACCACTTCGGAGACCGCGCTTAATGCTGCACTCTTCACGTCTTGATCGCTACCGCTCATTATTTCTTTTTTCAGCATCGGCCACAGCTCGTCGAGATGATGCTTGAACCCTTTGGAACCGAAGGTCGAAGCTCCTTTGCTCAACACACTCAGCGAGTCGAGCTTCGCTACTTTGCGATCAGAATCCAATTTCTCCATCACGTGGGGCAGACAGTATTTAGCGAATTCGGGAATCGCGTAGAGACACGGGGCCAAAGCCTCGGCAAGATTTTCGCGAGTAATCCTCTTTTTTTCGCCAGTTACACTCTGAAATATTGAATTCGAGTGGTAAAAAAATGCATTCGGTATTTTTAAAGCTGTACGTTTTCGAAACACGAAAAATCATGGAGGATCGATCTTACAGTGTTAAAGTCGATCGGGAAGTAACACGCGACGACTTCAAACATCTCCTCGCTGAGATGTCCGAGAGGAAATTCCTTAATGAAAAACGGCAGCACGTTGAATAGAAGCATGAGATTCCGAGGCTCGCATTCGCCGTCCATAGCCGATATGACACCGTAAACAAAATCCGGTCCCATCGATCGCAAATCGTCCAAACGATTTTCCAAAAGTATCCGAAAGATCAGATATATGTTTCTTCGAGTTTCCATGAGTTCCGATTGACAGCGGATATGCTGAAACATGTTGTGAAAGAGTCGAGAGGGAGCGTCCGTTGGAAGATGCTTCATTTGTACCTGCGAAAGAAAAAATACAGATTATCGGTTCTGAACTCTTTTTTACTTCATTAACGGGCGTTCAACGATTTCTGGCAAACAAGTAATAATCGAAAAGATTGTCGATGTTTACTTTAGAAAAATATACAAATAAATGTATTGAAAAAAAAAATTGAAATTCCTTGTAGAACTCGTTCTGTTTTCACCAGAGGATTTTTTTAGCATAATCAGAACATTATTTCAAATAAAGTATCTTATCAAAAAATTGTTTGATATGATTTTTTATTATTGATAAAAATAAGAGTTAAAATCGAGATTTTCAGTTTTCTCATCTTATCTACTCTTGCGTACAACGCTTATATGAAAAATCATTTCTCGTGATTATTTGGCTTCCTCATGGAGGAAGCTTTGTCGATAAAAGAGGATAATAGCTTTTCAATAATACGATGTTTGAGAAATACAAAAAAACCACTAATTTTCCAATATTCATAACAAAGATTACATCTGATATATTTTTTTCCCATTTTTCACGAATCTACAACTTATTTTATTCAATTCAATATTTGATATGGAAACTCGCATCAGAAAAAAAACTCATTTTCCGTAAAATACAAAAAATTCAAAATCTCATAAAATTTAAACGGTCCGATCCATCCTTGGGAAAATTGAATAGGGATCATCGGTCGATAATAGTCCCTTTGAGTACAACTTTAATCCCGACAGCTGAAAAATTGTAAGTGTGACTTTTTTAGCAAAGTTCAAGACTGTAAAATTTTTATAACTGAAAGCATTTTGCTAAAAATTTTACCAAACATTGAGGATCGACCCCTCTAACTACCATAGAAATTTTTGTTTGCTAGCTCAAGACACTCTCAAGTTATAAGAGTTTCAATTTGGGCTGAGACACACAAACGAACATTTTTTTTAAATATGATTTTCCAATATTTTTGAACATTCTGAACACCTTTCCATTAAAATCTCGAAAAAGTTTTCATTCCACTCGGTGGGAAAATGGTGGTTTTTGCTCACACTCCACGTGCGAAAACCCCCATTTTCACACCTTGTGAAATAAAATTATGTTCGATACTCGTGCGAAAAACGTTTTCTGAACTCGTGTGATTGCAACACTCGCCTTCGGCTCATGCTGCAAACGCACATTTGTCAAAAAAAGTTTTTTTGCACTGGTATCGAAATGTACTATTCTTTCTTGAAAACAAAGCTGCCACCATGAGGAAGCAAAATGAACAAAAACGCGTTTTTTTGCCTGAAATTTCTAAAACAAGCTCCAATTCGTTCGACGTACAATTGCCAAGATACCAAGAATGGTAGCTGGCCCGATGCTGTGATGATCCTTTAACCTATCGCAATAGAACGCGGTCAACAGCTGAACCTCTGTCTCGTTGAGATAGTCTTTTGGCAAATTGGCGATGACCATCGACAGCGTCTTAACGCCGTTTCCTCTGACGGCGACATCGGCGTTTGTGAGGTAGCAACCGAGCTCCTCGACGAGTGTGTGAACTTTGCTACGCCCCGACGCAATTTCTGCAACAAAACAAGCCTGCGTCAGTCGCGTAGACAACAACGTCGCCGATATTGCTCTTCAAGATAAAGAAAAAATTCCTATAAATAATGTATGAAGAAAAAAAAAAAAAAAAAAAAAAACTCGTCTCGTAATTGAAGACTATGAATATACAGTTAACGAGTGAATGTTCGCGTCCCGTGGCCCCGTCCGGCCCGACGATTGCGATAATTGATGGTAATATATACCCAAGGCGATATCCTGGCAAACGGCAATTAGCGTATCATTATCCTCGTGAGCCTGAGACGATTTCGCAGCGAGTGCGGAGATTCTCGTCGATGTCATCGCAGCGGAGTCTCCGGGCGGCTCCGGGGAGAAATATCACTCGGTGTCGCGACAATCAACCCGTCTTTTGCAGAAACAACAGCAGAAACAATTATTCGAATT